>CATNUY010000348.1:0-600000 GCA_951217065.1 Baccha elongata
GTTATACACACGGAGTATTTTCTTGATATAGGCCATGTGACATTTCATAGTGTAGCTAAAAAGAGACTTTAATTTAAGTTCCAGGGTAAGCATGTAGTTCGGAGTTGATGTTGGAATTTTCATTATTTTTTTAAGGAAATATCTCTGGACCTTTTCCATTTTATCGTATTGCTGATGTCCCCAAGCTTGTGCACCATATTCCAGAATTGATCTAGCAATTGCGTCAAACAGTTCTAGTTTAGATGAATTACTGATGTCCTTTTTCGAAACAAAAGTATGCCAAGTGAAGTTTAAGCTCGTTTTTGCCTGATGCGTTCTTTCCTTGAAGTGTTCAGTCATACTCAGCCCTGGTGTTAACCATAATTCCAAGTATTTATACTTGTTGACTACCTCAATTTCATCAGTTCCAAGGGTCCATCTTTCTACATTACTTCTTCTCCCTCCATTTTTTCTAAATATAATAATTTTTGACTTATCGAGATTAATAATGAGGTTCCACATTTGACAATATTCCTCAACTATATTTATCATAACTTGTAAGTCCTTTGTTGTATTTGCAAAAAATACAATGTCGTCTGCATACAGCAACATTCGGATGACTTGTTCATTTATGTGTATTCCACCACCTATGAAATCATGCATGTCGTTGATAAACAGTACAAATAACATAGGGCTTAAGAGACACCCCTGTTTCACTCAAATTTCTGTCTCGAACCACTCCGAAAGCTTTTTTCCATCCCATACTGCACTTGCTGTCCCTGCATAGAGATCTTTTACGATATTTAGAAATTTTGTTGACAATCCCATTCTTTTTAGCTTGACAAAAAGCGCGTTCCGACTAATACTGTCAAACGCTGCCTTGAAGTCTCCAAAGAAGCAGTATGTTATTTTACTTTCATTCTTCCTTATTTTGACAATGTTTAGTAGATTAAAAAAATTATCTGATGTGCTGTATCCCTCTCTAAACCCTGCTTGATATTCGTTCAGAATGCTGTTTCATTTTTCCCAATCCTGTAGCCTTTTGAGTAGTATGCCTGTGTAAATTTTCGCCATTACATCCATAAAGGAAATTTTTCTGTAGTTTTGTGCGTCATTGAAGTTGCCTTTTTTGTATATAGGAAAGATCAACCACTATTTAAAAGGAAGGTTCAACAACAAGGTTCTGTGAGTTGGATCCTATTGTATATTCCAACCAAACGGTCTAAGAGTATCTCTGGAGCATGGATAAAAAATTCATGCGGAACCCGATCGTATCCGGCAGCTTTGTTCGAGGTTCGTAATCTCGCTATCAAGCAGTTCATCCCAGGAATCTTCTAGCATGTCTTTCAATCTTGTATTTAACTGAAGTGGAGGGTTCAAAAGCCGTTGAAAGTGGTCTTTAAACTCACTACTTTTTATGTTAGGTCCTATTCTGTGGTTCTTATTTTGTTGTTCGTTTGCAATATCCCACCAATCCTTTGTGTTTTGTACGTTTCTAAGACTGATACATAATGATTGATAGTATAGCCTTCTCTTATTCTTGCAGGTCTGTTTGTATATTCGATTGGCTTCGAGATATCTTTTTTCAAAATTTCGGAGGAATCCCCTTTCCACCTATTAAGTCATTCAAAAGCATTCTTCCTTGCGGCCATACACGCTGCGTCAAACCAGCTTTTTTTAAAGTTCTTTTTGTTAGAGAACTTTCTCTGCTCACCTGTTGAATATTCACCATATCTGGCAATGCTGAGATCGATAACATCGATCTATCTAGCCAAGCTATCAAATGAATAACACATGGAGGCTGGTCATATAAATTAGATCTGACATACAACATATCTTTTTCCTTAACCCATTGAATTATTATTAATAAAGAAATCTAAATAAATACTGAATATTAATTACGCATTCTATTATTAATTTACGGAATACACTACAAAGTGGCGACGAGGACAAGGAGCGAAACACAATATTAATTGGAATAAAAAAAATATACACCTTGGATACTTGAGCACAAGGTAAGTGAGTTAAAAGTACATACATACATTAGAATTTACATATAAAAAATACCTACATACATTACAATTTACGAACTCACATTTTAAATAAAAAAAAAAAAAATGGTAAATAAAAGCGATGGCTCAAATAGAGGAAGCAATAAAAATATTTTCAGACGTTCTAGCCCAACTAACTGGTCGTCAAGATGTTCAGACAGGTGATTGTCAAGGGCTCCAACTCGCTGCTTTTGATGAAGCAAATGAAACCTTTGAATCCTACCTTCAAAGAGTTGAAAACTATTTAGAGATTCGTGGACTAAAAGAAGGCACACCCGAGAACGATACAAAACGTGTGCAAATTCTCATTAACTGTTTGGGCCCCAAACTTTACCACACGTTGACTTATCTTACCGCACCAGATGAACCAAAAACAAAAAAATATAAAGACCTTGTTAAAGTCTTACAAGACCATGTGTGTCCAAAGCATAGTGAAGTGGCAGAGCAGCACAAGTTTACATTACGCACACAGCATGAAGGAGAATCAATTTCAAATTTCCAAGCAGATCTAAAAAAAATTGCTTCGAAATGCAATTTTGTTTGTGAAGGTTGCAAAAAGTCAACAATTACGACGCATTTAAGATCACAATTCATCAGAGGGATACGGGACAATGAGATAGGAGAAAGATTGTTACAGCAAGAAGCAACAGTGACCTATGACGAAATTGTCAAAAAAGCTTTAGCGATAGAATCATCTAAAGTGCAAAATAGAGAAATTAGGAGTCATACCCAACAACAATCATTACACTCTATTGGCAAAGTTTAGGACAAATCTGGAGAAAAATGCGAGACGGGTAAAAGGCAGTTTAGTAGCAATGGAGCGAAATCTGAGGCTATGAAGAGAATTCAGGGAAAATGTTTTAAATGTGGAAAAACAAACCACAAGGCAAATGTATGCAAAGAAAAGAACTTAAGGTGCAAAAATTGTGGCGAAGTGGGGCACGTACAAACCGTGTGTCTAAGGCAGAGAGCTGCTGAACAGAAATCTATTGAACTAGCCGAAGCAAAAACAAGTGGCGATGAATGTTATTTTATTAATAGTTTCGGATGTAATGCTACAAATTATGATAACGGTAAAATATGGAAGAGGATGTTGCTTGATGGCATTGAATGCACAATGGAGTTGGACACTGGAGCTGCTGTTTCAACAATTTCGCTGTCTAATTTTAATAAATACTGGCCGAGAAAAAAATTACAATCTACATCGATTAAATTGAAAACATACACGGGTGAAATTATTGATCCAGTAGGAGTATGCAAAATGAAATTGTCTTATAACAACAAAGAAACTGTTGGAAATTTATACGTTTTACCACATAAAGTAGAACCAACCTTGGGCCGTGGGTGGATACGAATCCTTAACATGGAGATAAACTCTATTAAAAATATAAGCAAGACAATGCAAATGCAAACAACAAATAAACAGGTAACTTGAGGAATTCATGGATATATTTACAGAAGAGATTGGTAAAATCCCAAATTACAAGTGCTCAGTGGAATAACATGAAGACAAAACGAAGCCAATATTTATGAAACATAGACCAATGCCGTACGCCCTTCGTGAGAAAATTGAAATGGAGATTGGGAGGTTAGAGAAAGCCAACATTATCGAAAAAATTACAAATTGCCAATGGGGTACTCCAATAGTTCCAGTCGTCAAGAAGAATGGAGATTTACGATTATGTGCAGATTATAAAGCAACTACCAATAAAGTAATAAAAGACGAAAAGTACCCTATTCCTCGCATTGAAGACATATTTGCAGAAGTTGGAGGTGGTAAATATTATTGTGTTTTGGATTTACATCAAGCCTATCTTCACATGCCAGTTGATGGTTTTACAGCTAAGTTACAAGCACTAAGCACACATAAAGGTTGTTTTAAGGTTAATCGTCTTATGTTTGGGGTGAAGATAAGCCCAAATGCTTGGCAAAAATTCATGGACATGATTCTTGGAAATGTAGCGAACGTGACATGTTTCTTTGACGATATTCTTATACGAGGTTACACACTTAAAGAACTTACTTATAATTTAAGAACAGTTTTTCAAATTTTACGTGAGAAGGATTTGTATGTTAACAGAGGAAAATGCCAATTTCTTTTAAAATCGGTATCGTATCTGGGGCATATCATTGATCAAGATGGTATCAAACCTAAACCTGACAAGGTAAAGGCAATAGTTGATTGTAAAAAGCCTAATAACATCTCGGAGTTGCGTACATTTTTGGGACTTATTAATTATTATCAAAAATTCATCCCTGATTTATCTTCAAAGCTATCCCCTTTGAATGAACTCTTACAGAAAGACAAACCATTCTATTGGAGTAAGAAATGTCAAAACAGTTTTAGTAACTTGAAGGACGAAATATCTAGCCCAAAGATACTTATGAAGTATAACCCAGAGTTGCCCCTAGTCTTGGCTACCGACGCTTCTCCTACTGGGCTTGGTGCTGTTTTATCGCATAAGTTGCCGAGTGGTCAAGAAAACCCCATAGTTTTTGCGTCAAGATCACTTTCAAAGTCTGAAAAGAATTACTCGCAATTCGACAAAGAAGCAACTGCTATTTATTGGGGCTTACACAAATTCTTCCAATATTGTTATGGCCGTAAAATTACATTGTTAACAGACCATCAACCACTTACGAGAATCCTGCACCCGAATAAGGATTTACCCGCCATGTCAGCACTACGTCTTTTACATTATGCTAATTTCATGTCTGGATTCAACTATGATATTAAATACCGAAATACAAAATTGCACGCAAACGCCGATTTTCTTTCTCGTTTTCCGTACGAAAATCCTCCAGATGATGACAACATAGATACTAGTTCAACATTCTTGATGAATCATGTTGCAGTCTTGCCAGTGACTAGAAGTGAAACACGAAAAGAAACTTTAAAGGATTCTGAATGTATATGAAAAAACACTGCTCTACAATCAGGAAATCCTCTACCCAATGGAGAAAAAGTAGAAGAATTTTCTTTACAAAACGAATGTATATTCAAAAACATAAGAATTATGATTCCAGGAAGTTAACAAAGAAGAGTTCTTGAAGAACTTCACACTGCACATACTAGAATAGTGCGCATGAAAGCGCTTGCCAGAAGCTATGTGTGGTGGAGAAACATAGACACAGATATTGAAACCATGTGCAAAAGTTGCATCAACTGCGCCAAAATTAAGATAAATTTTAAGAAAGTTCAACCTCACCAATGGGATTATCCAAAAGGGCCATGGGAACGTTTACATCTGGATTACGCTGGTCCATTTATGAAAAAATAATTTCTTATTGTAGTGGATGCATATACCAAGTGGGTGGAAGTAAAACCACAAAGTAAAACAACTGCTAATGCTACAATCGAGGCATTACGAGAAATTTTTTCAAGATTTGGACTCCCGCTAAAAATTGTAACGGATAATGGTACCCAGTTTCGATCATTTGAATTTTCCGAGTTTTTAAAATGTAATGGAATAGTTCAATATTTTTCAGCTCCATACCACCCGGCAACTAATGGGCAAGCTGAAATATTTGTTTATACTGTGAAACAAGGTCTGCGCGCTATAGATGGCGAGCCTGGAAGTTTGCACGAGAAACTTTGCACGTTTTTAATGCAGCAAAGAAAGTTGCCAAACAGTACTACGGGAATCAGTCCATCCGAATTAGTGTTTAACCGTCAAATTAGAACAAAAATATTGTTATTACATATACCGATAAACACACAAAAATACAACAATTTAATATTGGGTACTTAGTCCAGCAAAAGATACAATTCGACATGACCGACATGACATTATACAGAACACGACAGACTTACCAACTCCACCTAGTGCTCAAGATATAAGCTTACCTGAAATCCAACTAAGCGAGGATACTCCTTCAATGAAATAATCGAATTATCATCGAAGGACGATTCACAGCAATTAACTCCTGATACAGTCTTATTGGGACCTAATTCACCATCAGGGACCACCGAAGCCAGCTTACGACGTTCAACACGAAGTAGGAAACCGCCAGAAAGGCTACAGCTTACGAGTTTTTCTTCACGAGGGGGAAGATGTTGAATATTCACCATATCTGGCAATGCTGAGATCGATAACATCGATCTATCTAGCCAAGCTGTCAAATGAACAACACATGGAGGCTGGTCATTTAAAATAGATCTGACATACAACATATCTTTTTCCTTAACCTATTGAATTATTATTAATAAAGAAATCTGAATAAATACTGAATATTAATTACGCACTCTATTATTAATTTACGGAATACACTACTTCTTTGATTATTGCTATTATCCCTTCTGCCGTCCAACTGTACAACACAAAATCACCCACTTTTGTTAGAATCATTTGTTAAATTTCACTTTTATAATAGTTTTCATTTTGTTCCAACCATACTAGCTTGAGAAGTAGACTTAGTTCTTCAGAAGGCTGAAAGCCAGATAATTGCCAAGTCAACACCAGTGGCATATGATCTGAGTAGACCATCCCTTCTACTTTTAGTTCTTTTACTTGGCTAAGCACATTATAAGAGGCGCCACATAAGTCATTAACTGAGCAGCCAATTGAGTTTATGAAGGTGAAATTTCCTTCAAAATCACCCGGTGCACGTCCGTTTAGTATGACAATACCCGCATCGTTGAACGTCTCAATGAACCGTTTTCCTTTATTGTTTAGTACCTTGTCCTTAGAGTTTCGTTCTGGTTTAAGCAGAATATTGAGACTTGCGGTTTGTTCTTCCGTTAGCATTTGGCTTTCTCCTATTCGTACATTGAAATCTCCCACGACAATCACGTTTTGAAAGTTTGCTTCTTGTAGAATTCTATTGTATGTTTGGTAGTCTTCTTCCCATTTGTTAAGTTAAGATATGTAGGCAGCACATTTATGTATTTCGAAATTGGTTGACACGATGTGATAACGTCTCTCTCAAGCAACTTTGTGCAGTTGATTTTTAATTCCGTGTTAATATCTCGGCTAATGCCCACTAGTAATCCACCACTTGCTCTTCCAAATTGCGCATAGCGCACAGCTGGTATCCATATCAATTCAAATCAAGGGAAGAATTTTTCATATCTTTCGAAGTGATCAGCAAGAAAAGTTTCATAAAATAAAAAAATGTTAAAACTACATAACTATTGGTGAAGCAGATATGCAGATTAGATTTTCTTATTATGCCTTGTGATTCCATTTCTTGAATTTGTCGTGTAACTTCTTCTTCGTGCTTCGGGGGCTATCTATGTATATAATTTGGCATGAGTTGGCTCATCTTTTGTTTTAATTTCATACATAATTCAGTTTGTATTCGTTAGTTGGTCCCCATCATGGTATAAGTTAACACTCTGTATGCTGTTTACGCAAAACCAACAAATTAAATGTAGTAAACAAGTTACAGTTGCATTTGGCTAATCTGATAAACAGCATATGATAGAACTCGCATAAGCAAAAACAAAACTTGCTGACCACTGCATCGATTGATCAGTCTCTCGTAAGCAACTCTCCGTTTTTTCATTGAGAGATTAATTTTGATGCTGGACCATTGCGGATGCTGAGCAGTTTGCAGTTCAGTTGAAGAAGTACCGTCAGTCGACAACTATAACTTAAATTTTTTTACTAAAATGTATGTTTTTTCTTTCCCCAGACTGTAAGCAAATTTAAAAGAGTACCCTAATAATAAATCTGAAATCGGGAAAACAATTTTTGCGGTTTTCTTTGTGATTCTCTACTTAATGTTAAAGTTGTGAAATAAGAATATTATATCCTTGTCAAAATAAAAAAATATTAAAAAAATAAAACGTACAAGCAAAAAACTGAAAAATTTAAACGGTACCTAGGAGGATTAACTGTTTCTGTTCACTCATGTTTGACAGTTACTCATTACCGATCTATTAACGATACATTCAACAAAAAAAAAAAACAATAAAAACTTAAAAGACAATTAAAACAAAAAAACCTTAATTCTATGCATGTTAATAAGTGGAGTGCATGTGCTTGAATAAAGAAAAGAAAAGCAAACTAAAGCTTATAAGAAATTGTTTAACTATTATTGAATCATTATCATACTTAATGAATTATTATTAAAAAAAATAAAATAATTAACAAGAAAATGTTAAAGCATTTATATTAAAAGTTCAAATTGTTAAATTTAACTATATACATACATATTTCAACGAACTGCAAGAAAGCATTTTTGTACCGTTTTGTTTTAGTCATCACATACAAATTTGATTAAAATATTACTTTATACATTACAATTTTATTTATTCATCAAACGTAAGTTACAAATACATATAAATTCTTTAAGATTACTAAATATATTACTTAATTAAGTACCACTCAGGTTACCTAGAATAGATAATAGATGTTTTTTAAATAAATCTCTACTGTTGCAATTAAAGAAATCTACTTGATTACACACAGAATTAGCTTCTCTTAAATATCGTGTAAGAGGCTCATTAAGCCCATAATTTGTTCTATGAAACGGTTCACAAAATAAACTTCTGGTTCGCAAATATCTCGAAGGAGCATAGAATTCAATTAAGGATAACAAAAGGGGGCAATTGATGTGATAACATAGTATGTCTCTAACAAAGATGATAGAAAAATATTTTGACGATCTGAAAGCTTAAGTAAACCAATAAGTTGGCATCTTGAATCATACGAGGGCATTCGGATATTCCAATGTAAACGATAAACTACGAATCTTTTGAATATTTTCAATCCTTTGAGAACTTGTTTTGTAGAAAGGGCTCCATATAACAGAACAATATTCTAAAACTGATCGTACAAAGGCAATGAAGAGAGATTCAAGAGTGTAAGGGTCAGTAAACTCCTTGGAGTTTCTAGAAATGAATCCTAGCATAGAATTAGCTTTAGCTACTATGTAGTCAATGTGCAGATTGAAATTAAGTTTATGATCGAATAAAACACCAAGATCTTTCTTTTCTTCAATTCTGCAAAGAGGTATGTCATCAATTTTATACGAATAAAAGAAAGGAGACTGGTTACGAAAAAATTACATAATTTGGCATTCAGAGATATTCAAAAATAAATAATTTATCTTACACCACTCACCAAGTCTATTAAGGTCTTCTTGGAGGAGAATACTATCTGAAAGAGATTTTATGCAACAGAATATTTTTAAGTCATCAGCAAACAACAATTTATGGGAAAATCGGATATGAATTGGAATATCATTTATTAAAATTAAAAACAGAAGCGGACCCAGGTGTTAGGAATTGAAAAAAAAGAAGCAAAAAAAGAAAATGGAGGAGTTACAAATACGCGCAATCATTAATGTAGCTGTTCAGGCTGCAATCGATCAATCAAGGCAATCATCATCAGTGAACTAACAAACAGACTTTCTATTTTAGAAACCCCTGCACGGGTCATAGAATATCAACCGGCTACCATTAATCGCCAAATTCGGTGCGAAGAGTCATTGGAAATCTCTCCCAGATTTTAATGGTGATCAATTAAATTATGTTTCGTGGCGGCAAGCTGTATTCGCAGCCCATAAAATTTTTGAAGGGAGTTCAAAATATTACCAGGCAGTTGCCTTAATAAGAAACAAAATAGTAGGATCTGCAGATTCAGTACTGTCATCATTTAACACTGTTCTCAATTTTGAGGCAATAATTAGTAGGTTAGATTTTACTTATGCCGATAAAAGACCCATTTATCTAATTGAATAAGAAATGTCGACTCTAAAACAAGGTAAATTGTCTTAAACCGAATTTTATGATGCAATTGAACGAAAACTAACGTTGATTATCAATAAAATCACGATGACACATGAAGGTTTCAAAGAACTTATTACTTCTCTTCATGGAAAGTACAGACAGGATGCGCTTAGGACATTCATCTCTGGATTGCGGAAACCTCTGTGCGATATTCTTTTTTTCATCTAGGCCTGTAGATATGCCAATTGCGCTTGCTCTTGCTCAGGAATTAGAGACCAACCAAACACGATATAATTTTGCAAACTCTTTTGCTAATCATTATGAGCGAAAACAAATTATCAATTCAAGGAAATAAAAAATACGATTCATAAACTGCCCCTCATTGTTTAAATGAACAGGTTTGACCCAGAGTTCAACCGATGGAAATAAACCCATCCACTTCTCGTTATAGATCTCCAACACAGAACCCCATAAATTTATCTAAAAGACCGTTCAATAATATCTTTTCCAGAAATTTAATGGACAATAGACCCTCCATGAAAAGACCTGGACCCTCAGATAGATATTTTTGCAACAGGCAATTCGTAAGCAATGACACAAACACAACGCAACGACCCAGGCAAAAGTTCAAAGGGTAAACAATTTAGTTCAAGATCGGCACAGGCATCAAGATATAGGTCAGTATAGGCATCATTATGACAATGACAGTTGTTTTGATGACGAGTCATTCTTGTGTAATGAGGAATATGGTAATCAAGAACAAGAAGTATTGGTAGAAATAATTTTTTTTAGCGATAGGTCCCTCCTACCATTAGGAGAACATTAGGAGGTAAAGAAATTAAACTTTTGATAGATACGGGCGCATCCAAGAATTATGTAAAGAATATTAGCAGTCTTAAAGGTATCAAACGAGTAGAAACTCCATTTATTGTAAAATATCTGCACGGATCGAATGAAATTGAACTTAAATGTTCTACAAATATATTTAACCAAAACTCAACTTTTTACATTCTTCCACACCTCGCAAAATTTGACGGCATTATTGGCTGTAATTTTTTGTACAAAATTGGAGCCCAGCTAGATTTGAAAAAAAGAGTTTTAACACATGATGGCAAAGACGAACGTCTCTTATATCTGTTTAGCAGAAACGTAACATTTCGATTGACAATGAATCTGTATCCCCGGATGTGCGTAACCAATTTAACTTTGTTTTAAGCGAAAGGTGTAAACGAAAATTGTAGCCACAATAAGAACAACAGACAACGAACCCGTATATTCGAAAGCTTACCCATACCCAATGGCAGCCGCAAAATTTGTGAACCAAGAAGTTTCCGAGCTCCTCAACGCCGGTATCATAAGACCATCTCGGTCGCCTTACAATAACCCTGTTTGGGTTGTTGATAAGAAAGGTTTCAATGAAGACGCCACTCGGAAAATGCGGCTTGTCATTGATTTTAGAAAAATCAATGCCATCAATGATTTTAGAAAAATCAATGCCAAAACTACAAATGACAAATACCCTATTCACACATCACATCAGTAATACTTGCAAACTTGGGCCAATCTTCCATTTTTTCAACTTTAGACCTGAGATCTGGGTTTCACCAGATAAAACTATGTGAGAGAGACAGAGAAAAAACAGCATTCTCTATTAACAATGGCAAGTTTGAGTTCTGCAGACTCCCGTTTGGGCTCAAAAACCCCACAGCATTTTCCAACGAGCCATCGATGATGTATTGCGGGACAAAATTGGCAAGTTCTGTCACGTCTATATCGATGACGTGATTGTTTTTTTTAAAACGAAAGAGCAGCACTTTAAAGATATTGATTAAATTCTTTTAAAACTTTGATACAGATAATATGGGTGTGTCTCCGGAAAAAAACAAAATTTTTCAGGAGTGAAGTTGAATTTTTGGGCTTCGTAGTTTCCGCACAAGGCATTAAAACCTGCCCAAGTAAAGTGAATGACATACTGCAATACGAAACTCCTAAACATTGTGAAGCTTACGGTAATTTTTGGGACTTTCCGGGTATTAAAGGCGATTTATAAGGGACTATGCCCAGATAACAAAGCTTTGCGTGGAGAGTATGGCAATATCGATGCCAGACAATCCAAAAATATAGCCATCGACTTTGATCAGGATGCCATTGATGCTTTTAAGCGGATCAAGAGCATCTCAGCTTCAGAGGATGTTCTTCTCCTCTACCCCGACTACACTAAATCTTTCGATTTAACTACCGATGCTTCTTCTCATGCACTAGGTGCAGTATTATCACATAATGGAAGGCCAATAACGATGATATCTCAGACATTGTCTTCCACCGAAGAAAGCTTCGCCACAAAAGAACAAGAAGTACTCTCTATAGTGTGGGCTTTGGGAAAGCTTAGAAATTATTTGTATGGTGCCAAAAAGCTAAATATTTTCACAGATCATCAACCCTTAACTTTTTCCATCTCCGATAAAAAAAACCCAAATACCAAGATGAAAAGATGGATGGCTTTTGTTGAAGAGTTCTCTCCCACTTTCCTTTTCAAGCCAGGAAAGGAGAACTATGTTGCCGACGCTTTGTCTCAACAATATATAAACATGATAGAGCATTCAAATAATTCGGAATCGGAAACTCTGCATAGTGAGGTATCCTTAACAAATACAATTCGTACAGTTGAAAATCCTGTTAACATTAGGAGGTAAAGAAATTAAACTTTTGATAGATACGGGCGCATCCAAGAATTATGTAAAGAATATTAGCAGTCTTAAAGGTATCAAACGAGTAGAAACTCCATTTATTGTAAAATATCTGCACGGATCGAATGAAATTGAACTTAAATGTTCTACAAATATATTTAACCAAAACTCAACTTTTTACATTCTTCCACACCTCGCAAAATTTGACGGCATTATTGGCTGTAATTTTTTGTACAAAATTGGAGCCCAGCTAGATTTGAAAAAAAGAGTTTTAACACATGATGGCAAAGACGAACGTCTCTTATATCTGTTTAGCAGAAACGTAACATTTCGATTGACAATGAATCTGTATCCCCGGATGTGCGTAACCAATTTAACTTTGTTTTAAGCGAAAGGTGTAAACGAAAATTGTAGCCACAATAAGAACAACAGACAACGAACCCGTATATTCGAAAGCTTACCCATACCCAATGGCAGCCGCAAAATTTGTGAACCAAGAAGTTTCCGAGCTCCTCAACGCCGGTATCATAAGACCATCTCGGTCGCCTTACAATAACCCTGTTTGGGTTGTTGATAAGAAAGGTTTCAATGAAGACGCCACTCGGAAAATGCGGCTTGTCATTGATTTTAGAAAAATCAATGCCATCAATGATTTTAGAAAAATCAATGCCAAAACTACAAATGACAAATACCCTATTCACACATCACATCAGTAATACTTGCAAACTTGGGCCAATCTTCCATTTTTTCAACTTTAGACCTGAGATCTGGGTTTCACCAGATAAAACTATGTGAGAGAGACAGAGAAAAAACAGCATTCTCTATTAACAATGGCAAGTTTGAGTTCTGCAGACTCCCGTTTGGGCTCAAAAACCCCACAGCATTTTCCAACGAGCCATCGATGATGTATTGCGGGACAAAATTGGCAAGTTCTGTCACGTCTATATCGATGACGTGATTGTTTTTTTTAAAACGAAAGAGCAGCACTTTAAAGATATTGATTAAATTCTTTTAAAACTTTGATACAGATAATATGGGTGTGTCTCCGGAAAAAAACAAAATTTTTCAGGAGTGAAGTTGAATTTTTGGGCTTCGTAGTTTCCGCACAAGGCATTAAAACCTGCCCAAGTAAAGTGAATGACATACTGCAATACGAAACTCCTAAACATTGTGAAGCTTACGGTAATTTTTGGGACTTTCCGGGTATTAAAGGCGATTTATAAGGGACTATGCCCAGATAACAAAGCTTTGCGTGGAGAGTATGGCAATATCGATGCCAGACAATCCAAAAATATAGCCATCGACTTTGATCAGGATGCCATTGATGCTTTTAAGCGGATCAAGAGCATCTCAGCTTCAGAGGATGTTCTTCTCCTCTACCCCGACTACACTAAATCTTTCGATTTAACTACCGATGCTTCTTCTCATGCACTAGGTGCAGTATTATCACATAATGGAAGGCCAATAACGATGATATCTCAGACATTGTCTTCCACCGAAGAAAGCTTCGCCACAAAAGAACAAGAAGTACTCTCTATAGTGTGGGCTTTGGGAAAGCTTAGAAATTATTTGTATGGTGCCAAAAAGCTAAATATTTTCACAGATCATCAACCCTTAACTTTTTCCATCTCCGATAAAAAAAACCCAAATACCAAGATGAAAAGATGGATGGCTTTTGTTGAAGAGTTCTCTCCCACTTTCCTTTTCAAGCCAGGAAAGGAGAACTATGTTGCCGACGCTTTGTCTCAACAATATATAAACATGATAGAGCATTCAAATAATTCGGAATCGGAAACTCTGCATAGTGAGGTATCCTTAACAAATACAATTCGTACAGTTGAAAATCCTGTTAACTGCTTCAGAAATCAGGTTCTTCTCACTGAAGGCCCAGATAATAAAAGGGTAAGGAAAATCATATTTCAGAAAAAAAGTAGACACATCATTACATTTTCCAATCGAGGTTACTTATTCAAAATACTTGAAGAAGCCAACAACTCTAATGTCGTTAATTCTATCCATTGCGATCTTCATATTTTAGCTTCGATTCAAGATGATTTGAAAATATTAAATCCATCTACCTAATTTATTCACAGGAATAAATTAGTGATAGACATTTATAATGAAAACGATCAACAGGAGATTCTCGCTTTGGAACACAATCGAGCGCATCGATCTCTGCGCGAGAATATGCAGCGAATTCTAAGAGATTACTTCTTTCCCGACATCCGGAAAAAGTTAAAGAAAATAATAACAAACTGCAAGATATGTAATGAAGCCAAATATCAGAGGCACCCATCTGGGATAGAACTAGCAAAAACACCCATCCCATCTTATGCAGGTGAAATATTGCATATTGATATTTATTCCACGGATAAGTTGCACTTCCTTACATGTGTTGATAAATTTTCAAAATTTGTTGCAGTTTTTCCAATCAAATCTCGGGCAAGAGTTGGCATTAAAGAACCATTGATCGAAGTTCTTAACTTTTTCAAAGATACAAAAACAATAGTCTGTGACAACGAATAATCATTCAATTCACAAACTATTAAAACGTTACTCAGAGACTATTTCAAAATAGAGATTTTTACCGTACCCCCCTTTCATAGCACATCTAATGGTTTCACAGCACGTTAACAGAACAAGCTAGATGTTCTAAACTGGAGCAGGACATTATTAAAACAAACGAACTCATCTTACTGTCTACAATAAAATACAATAGGACGATCCTATCGACGTAATACATTCGAATTCGTTAGAACTACAAAACGATATAAGAATAAGACTTGTAAAAACACAGGACAAAGATTTAACCAATCATCGAAAAAATCGAAAAAAGCAAACAAAGTCATACGAACCTGGTGAAAAAGTTTATGTACGAACGAATAAAAGAATAGGAAACAAATTTAGAAAGCTTTTCGTAAAAAAACCGATCCAAGAAGATCGGGGAACTACCGTTGTAATTGATAACATAATTGTTCATAAAGATAACCTAAGATAGAAGTTGAATGTTTTTCACTTATGGCTGTGTGTACATAAAACCTTGCTAAGACCCATTTGAGAAAATAATAAATAAATAATGGATTACAACTATAAATTATTATAATTTGTTTTCATTTCTCTTTTTTCCAAAAGAAATAGTTTTTTTCTTTTTTGTATTTATTGTTAAGTTATTTATTGTTTCTTTATAAAAAGTATCCATAGTTTCCTTATTAATTAATGTTAATGTTAATCAATTTATCTATGTATAGTTAAAAGTATTACTGAGTTTCCTAGCTGTACCTAATCTAATTTATGTAAACAATATTTGCACTCCACAATAATATAATAAAATAAATAAATCATTTCTAAAAATCGCCGAGGCTTAATTTGAAGTGGTAGTAGTTAACACCCTGTATGCTGTTTACGCAAAACCAACAAATTAAATGTAATATTTAAATATTTCACTGAGAGATTAATTTTGATGCTGGACCATTGCGGATGCTGAGCAGTTTGCAGTCCAGTTGAAGAAGTACCGTCAGTCGACAACTATAACTTAAATGTTTGAAATAAAATTTATGTTTTGCTTTAACACAAATGTATATAGTTTTTCCTTTTTTCTTATATGAGATGCTTGAATCTATTCAAATGGTTTTTCGTACCTTGCTTTTCTTCGTCATTTAAATGACTGAAGTCTAATTTTTCCCCTCTCCGATGAGTACAGCGGAATCCCTGAGTTATTTTTAAGGGTTAATATTTTACAATCAAAATCAAAAGTTTTGGTAATTTTATTTGATATATCCAATCTATGCCTATAAGCATGTCATAAGGTTTTTTGCCTAAATCTCTTTTATACCACCTCGTCATGACTTTTGAGTCATAATTAAATTCTGTTGGTGTATTTGTTATGATTCTGTCTACTACTTCTATCGTTATATTGTCTATTGTTTGAACCCTTTTTTTTTCTTTCATATAATTTAAATTGACTAAAAATCTACAGAGCTAGAGTTTATGATACTCATGGTTGAACCCGTATCAATAAGCGCTTTATATTTTTTCCATTAATTGTTATGTCTACAAAAATCTTGTTTTCGAGGCCTGGTTTGGAAAAACTCGGTCTCAACATATGGATCGCTTCATCATTAAATTTAGTTTGTTCAGTTTAATTGACTGACATTGGTGTTGACTTTGGTAATTCAGAACGGAGGCTGACAGATGACCAATGGAGATTAATTGAAGTCAGAATCCTGGATGGGGGGAATGACTCGTACAAAGCGGCTGGGCATATCCCGCACTTTGGACAGCTAACATCTGTGAAAGGATTCAAAGTGATGGAATGTGAGGACGCGGAAACCCTCAAATGGTTGAAGAAGTTCATAGCCAACACGGAAGCACCATGGACAAAAGCCAACCTGCGTCTTTGCGATAGGAAAGAACTTCTAGAATTCGCCAAACCTAAGGGTCGTCTATTCCTTCCCGGCCCTTACCTGCCGAAAGAAAGAGTGCAACTCAACATCCAAAACCTCAACCCGGAACTTTTAAGTAAGGACTGGCAGGTGGAGGAAATGGGGCCGAACAACGATAAAGGCATGGAGATTGTGGTGAGACTCAGTCACAAATCCATGCCACTACTGCGCAAATGTGGCTACAAAATACGCGTCGGCATCACCCGATGCAAGATAAAACCATTTGTGACAGTGTACAAGAGGAAAAGCGGGGAAACGACTAGCCGGCATGAAGATACGCCAAATTAATCTTCATCACAGCAAAGCCGCTAGCGCCAACCTAGTACATGCTATGACAAGCGGCAATATTGATCTAGCTCTGGTGCAAGAACCTTGGGTGGTTCAAGGTCAAATACGAGGGCTTAGATCGAAAGACCTGGTAACTTACGCCTTTGCACAGAACAATGAATGTACAGTTCAAACTTGCATTGTAGCTAAAAGTCAGGTTAACCTATTTCTTTTATCCACCCACAGCAATATTGACCAGACCGCTGTAAAATGCGAAAGACAGAATGGATATCCAATCGTCTTCGCATCAATTTACATGTCACATGGACCCCAACGAAATGACGAAGGAGCTTGTCAAAAAAAGCTCGAGACGAAAGATGGGACATTATCCTCGCATATGATGCTAACTCGCATCATGTACAATGGGGTAGTACAAACACCAACCCACGAGGTATGTCAATTCTTGAATTTATTATAGAACATAATTTAGTTATAGGAAACGTAGGCAACGAATCAACATTCGTTACTAGAAATAGAAGGGAAGTGCTAGACATAACCCTTATTAATAACTCTAGCTCTTTTTCGTTAAGTGGCTGGAAAGTATCTACTGAACCTTTATTTTCTGACCACAGAAGTATTGAATTTGAAATTAGAGATAATATAAAACAAAAAGAACCATATAGAAATCCCAGAAAAACTAACTGGGATCGTTTTGTCTCAAAAGTAGAGGAAAAACAAGACATATTACAAGGGCTGAATTATGAGTCACCTAAAGATATTGAAAATACGGTTGAGACACTGAACCTGATTTTCAAAAGCGCATACGAAACATCATGCCCCGAAATAGCTCCGAGTACAAAAACATCACCCCATTGGTGGAATAAAGAGCTGCAACATCTAAGAAAAGAAACAAGAAAACTCTTCAATGCCGCAAGAAGAAGCAATGCAGAGTCCGATTGGGACCTCTACAAAGAAGGTTAAAGAAAATTCAAAAATGCAACCCAAAATGCAAAACGAACATCTTGGAGGACTTTCTGCAATAGCATTGAGGGATACCCTGAATCAGCAAGATTGAGAAAAGTCCTCTCAAAGGAACCGGTAATCCTTGGCTATCTTGTAGATAACAGTGGCAGATGGACTCAATCCTGCACCGAAACAATAGAACTCCTACTAAATACACACTTCCCTGGGTGTGTTAAGACGCAGCCCGAATCCGGCACAGATGCCAATTACGAAAATCCCCACAATAATATAGTCCCGGAAAAAGTAATTAGTGAGAAGCGAATAGAGTGGGCAATTGACTCCTTCTCTTCATACAAATCACCAGGCATTGATGGTATTAATCCGATAATGCTTCAAAAGGCAAAGCACCTGTTAATACCAGTGTTAAAAGAACTATTCATGCGATGTATTATGTACACACATATACCCGCAACTTGGCGAGAAGTCAAAGTTGTATTCATACCCAAAGCCGGTAAACCAACTCATACTTCGTCAAAAGATCTCAGACCAATAAACCTAACTTTGTTTTTGCTTAAAACATTCGAGAAACTACTGGATGTATTTATACGTAGCATGGGATAAAAGTCATTGCCTACGCAGATGACCTAGTCATAATGGCCACGGGGAAATTCCTAGACACCATCAGTGATATCCTCCAAAGAGCTACCAACACACTGAATAATCCCCAAAAAACAGAACTAGTTCTATTCATGAACAAACGAATAATCCACAATTCCATCTGCCATCAATTGAAGGCACACCCCTCAAGTTATCCGAAAGCGCGAAATACCTCGGAATTTTACTTGATAGGAAATTGAACTTAAAAATGAACGTCCAAGAAAGAGTCTACTCATGCAGCAGAATTTTTGGGAAAAACTGGAGCCCAAAACCCAAGGTAATTCTATGGATTTATACTGCGATAGTTAGACCGATACTACCGTATGGATGCTTAGTTTGGTGGAAAGCAGTTAACAAAGCTACAAACCTTAAGGCGTTGGCTAACATCCAGAGACTTGCATGCATTGGATCAACCAGTGCCTTGCGCACGACACCCACGGCGGGCTTAGAAACCATACTTAACCTTCTGCCACTTGACCTTTATATGCAGGAAACTGCAGCAAAAAGCGCTCTCAGGATTATCCAATCTAATCTATGGAGATCCAGTTTAACTGGACACTCTGAAATTTTGATCATCCACACAGGAACAAATGTAGAGTCTGACTACATAGTTCCCTTTACAGATTTTGAAAGGCCATTCCAATGCTTGTTCCCAAGTAGAGAGAAGTGGATTAATAATGAAGTCTTACAACCTACAACCAAATCCATCATTACAGACGGCTCAAAAATGGATATAGGTACTGGGGTTGGCTTCTTCTCAGAAGCTCTGAATATAGAAGGCTCAATCAGACTTCCCAATAACAGCAGTGTACTCCAAGCAGAGATTCTAGCAGTAACGAAAACTGCCAGAGTGGCATCAATGATGACACTACCCCCAGAGGATATTAAAATTCTCATCGATAGCCAAGCAGCGATAAAAGCAATTTCTGCTGTTGAAATAAAGTCCTAGCTTGTGAAAAGCTGTCGCGAACAGCTTAAAGTTCTTGCCACACAGCATAATATAACACTCTGTTGGGTCCCCGGTCACGCGGGCATCATGGGAAATGAAAAAGCCGATGAATCGACAAGAAAAGGCTCAGCACTTAGCCTAGAACTCTCAGAAAGGAGCGTAAAACCACCGTTATGCGACCTCATACTTAATATAATGTGTGAAATCCTGGCAAAAGCCAACTTAAGATGGGCAAACTTAAACACTTGTGAGGTAGCTAGAAAACTGTGGCCGCAGTACGATAAAAACAGAACGAATGCAATCATTCAAAAAGACAGGAAGTCAGTATCGACGTTCGTAGGTGTTTTAACTGGCCATAACTTGCTAAGATATCACGCCAAAAAACTACGTCTAACTGAAAACGATCTATGTAGAGATTGCTCTGACGAGGAAGAACATGAGAATATAACCCATTACCTGTGTCACTGCCCCAGTCTCTGACATCTAAGAAATAAAACATTGGGGAAATACTTCTTCGAAAGCATCAAAGAACTATCAGAGTGCCCAATAACAAATCTATATAGATTCGCAAGAGGAAACGGATGGTTGGACACCCCGGGATGATACTAAGGAACTAAATATAGACCGCGAGTATGGTAAGAGGAGGAATTGGTAAACCCTCAAATGGGCATCACAATGGGTCTACATTGACCTAAGTGTGCTGGGGCTGAGCTATTGGCTCTCCTACAGCAACCCGAAAACCTAACCTAACCTTGGTGCTGACAATTGACTGACATTGGTGCTGCACCGTGTTTCTCATTTGCCCTAAGGGGTTAAAGACAGCTTGGGCATTATTTTGTCTCGAATTTCGAAATGGTCCTCATTGATGAAATAGGTCTTGGGGATGAAAATTAGTTTTAAAATTATTTGTTTTGTTGTCTAGGTAGATATCTTGAAGTGTTTAACTGTCCCGATGAGTTAAAGTTATAGTGAAAATTGTTTTGTCGAAATGGGTCCTGGTGTGTTCTGTCTGGATGAATTGAAATTATTTTGAGAACTATTTTGTCTAAAATTATTTTTGAATTGGTTTGAAGTATTTTGATGTCGAGAATAATTATTCTGATCGAATTGTTTTTGTCTGTTTATTCTAAAGTCCGTTTGTAAGTTCCCTTCGTCATAGCCTTCATACGTATAAACAATATCTTAGATTTTATGTACGTCAAAAATATCCCTAATATCCCTCGAAAAATTACCTATAGCTACCTGTTTCACTTTATTGGTAACTAGCTAGTAAAAATTGGATTTTAAATCCACAGAATTATTTTCATAAGTTGCGAATGAATTAATTTCGATTTTTAAAAGTTCAATTTCATTGCTTAGGTCTAGAATAGAACTCAATCTTAGATATTTTATTTTGTTTGCGATTTCATTGTAACTTATTGTTGGCCGGAACTTTTGTTTGAGGAGAGTTTTAGCCGCCTCCCACGTTATCACTGGGTTGTGTATTAACAGCTATTTTATTAATGGATTTTGTTTTGCCGGAATACAGTTTAATGATGTTGTTGTTGTTTTGTTATGCCTCCAATATATTCCGAAAGGAAAAAACTTTGTTTTATTGTTTTAGGACCAATATATTTCGACACTAAGTGTCATCTTCAGGGTCTACAAAATTATAAACAAAAAAACATTTAAAGTTTTATAAAAATCTTAACATTAAACATTAAATAACAATTATTAAATTATATAAAATGTACCTAGTATGAGTTATCACAAATTTATATTTAACAAACTTTCAGACACTGACATTTTAGCATCTGTCAATAAATGCTTCAAAACAAAATAAGACAAAAGCTACGTCAATGTTAACAGGGTGCATTGTTTATACGAGGTTGTTTATACGATTTATGTTTACATGATGTGTTATAATCTACAATTTGCGTATGAAATGAGATTAAAGTATGTATTTGTATAGTCTTTTTTGTCTGTTTTAAAATTACATACATCGTCTCCAAATTTAACTATTTGGTTAACCTCGTGAACTTGTAGTTTGAATTTATTTCGTTCAAATTTTAAAACTTCCGTGTTTTCAAAATTAAAAGAGTGGCCAGTATGATGTTTATGGTTGGCTAGTGCTGCAATAATATTCAAATTAGCGGTGCCAGAGTCAACCTTTTTGCATTCATTTGAATGTTGTTCAAGTCTTTTGCCAAGTTTTTGGATAGTTTCACCGATGTATTTTTTTGGGCAGTCGTTACAAGGAACACTATAAACAACTCCTGAGTTTTGAGTCAGAGGCAATTTATGTTTCATGTTGGCAAAGAATTTGGCAACTTTTTTTACAGGTTTCATAGCAGCTTTAATTTCCGGAACGAAGTATTCACAAGATTTGGCCAAAGATTCAGTAAGTCCTGGAACATAAGAGATGGATGAATAGATTTTATTTCCGGCTGGTTCAGTATTAAGTTGGGTCGCGGTTTCATCTCTTGATAGAAACAAGTAGCTACTTCTTTCAAATCTTCTGTTTTCCGAAAGTGTACGAGCATTGTTATTTCGTACAGATGAAATTAGTTTTTCGATGACGCCAGACGGAAAATTGTTTTTTAATAAAATATTTTTAATACGCTTTATATTATTTTTATAGTGTGACTTATGACTGAATGAGAAAACTCTCCGAATAAAGTTCTTAGCCGTATTTTCTTTCATGTGCTTCGGATGCGCTGAATAAAAATTCAACAATCTATTTGATGCAATGGGTTTATGGTACCAATTCGTTGTAATATTTCCATTATGATGACGTTTAACAGTTATATCTAAATAGTTAATCTCATTTGTTATATCATTTTCGGTCTCAAACGTGAATTTTATGTCGTTGTTATATAATTCCAGTGCGTTTTTTAACATATAAATTTTGTCCGAAGGGATGGCTGTAATGTGATCATCCACATATGCTTTCCAAAATTGAGATACGAAGTCAATAGTCAGAAGGGCATTGTCAATAACCTCCTCAAGCACCCATTCCACCAGTACCGGAGCTAGCGATGATCCCATGAAGAGACCATTTCTCATACGTATAAATTTCCCTTTGAAACAGAAATAGTTGCAATCCACAAGGCAAAATTTAAGCAGATTCATGAATTCTGTTTTAGGTATTGATGTGTGTGGTTTAATACGACTGTCAAAATTTTTTTTTTTTTAATGACAACATCAAGAGCTAAATCTGTGGAAATATTATTGAAACAGTTTGAAACGTCAAAAGACACTAATATATGATTAGGTAAAATGTGTGTTCTGGTGATGAATTTGACAAACTGTTTGGAGTTTTTAATAGAATATTTTGATTGGAAGGATTTTTTCAATAATATTGCTAAATATCTTGCAAGCTTGTAACATGCTGAATTTATTGTTGAAACTATCGGTCTGAGAGGCAAGCTTTCTTTGTGAAATTTGAATTGACCGAAAATGCGTGGTGGGAGTGCAGTGTAAGTGCGCAATAAAGATGATTGTTGTTGTGTTATAAATTTCCTATTTTTATTATTGTATATTGAACTGATTAAGCGATTGTTTTTATTCTGAAGTGATTCGGTGGGATCGGTGGTAAGTACTTCAAAATTTACGGAGTCGTTTAGTAGTTCCTCCATTTTGTTATCAAACTCTGCTCGATTTGCAATTATTGTCACATTTCCCTTATCACTGTTTGATATAAAAATATCATTTTTTTCCTTCAAGAATTTTGCTGTAGTTTTAGCCGCAGAAATCAAAAATTTTTCAATTCGATTGAGAGCAACTTTCTTTTTGATGTTTTTTGTTATCAAATAGGTTAAATGAGCTCTCATTGCTTTTTTGATGTGTTCTGTTGCGAATCTCGAGATAATTAGTTCAATGTCTGCAATCAAATCAAGCGTAGGAACATTTGTAATCGGTAATGCAAACTTTGGACCAAGTCCAAGTAGGACAAGCATCTCATGTGGTATTTCAATCCCAGACAAATTTTTTTTTACCAAAGAATCATCATAATGAATATCATTAAGCTGGTGTTGTTTGCTTTTTAATTCGATGAATTTGTTGTGTAATCTCTTGTTGTTGTAGATGAGAGCCATTTTGTAGTGAGCATTATCGAAAATGTTTAATGGTAATGTATGAACATCGATAAAATGTTGATTAATTTTATCAGTAAGCCTCCGAATGAGAAAACAACAGTCGGCTATCTGAGCATTCAACATTTTTCGATTTAATTCAGAAATAGCTTTTTCCATGATGGTTTTGGAGCTTGCACATTTAGATTTGCTCATGAGCCGGGAGGTGTTTCGTGTGATAAAATTAGGAAAGACACTCCAACGACGACACTTAAGCAAAAACACATGGCGAGACTTTTGTCTTGCTAGCTTTTGGAGCATTCCTTGTTGGTTAAAAACATTTGTTGATGTTTCATTATTGTTAATTATTAAAGTAGTCATGACGATTGGAGTATGACTTGCAATTATTAATGGATTTGGTTTTGCCGGAATACAGTTTAATGATGTTGTTGTTGTTTTGTTATGCCTCCAATATATTCCGAAAGGAAAAAACTTTGTTTTATTGTTTTAGGACCAATATATTTCGACACTAAGTGTCATCTTCAGGGTCTACAAAATTATAAACAAAAAAACATTTAAAGTTTTATAAAAATCTTAACATTAAACATTAAATAACAATTATTAAATTATATAAAATGTACCTAGTATGAGTTATCACAAATTTATATTTAACAAACTTTCAGCCACTGACATTTTAGCATCTGTCAATAAATGCTTCAAAACAAAATAAGACAAAAGCTACGTCAATGTTAACAGGGTGCATTGTTTATACGAGGTTGTTTATACGATTTATGTTTACATGATGTGTTATAATCTACAATTTGCGTATGAAATGAGATTAAAGTATGTATTTGTATAGTCTTTTTTGTCTGTTTTAAAATTACATACATCGTCTCCAAATTTAACTATTTGGTTAACCTCGTGAACTTGTAGTTTGAATTTATTTCGTTCAAATTTTAAAACTTCCGTGTTTTCAAAATTAAAAGAGTGGCCAGTATGATGTTTATGGTTGGCTAGTGCTGCAATACTGTTCAAATTAGCGGTGCCAGAGTCAACCTTTTTGCATTCATTTGAATGTTGTTCAAGTCTTTTGCCAAGTTTTTGGATAGTTTCACCGATGTATTTTTTTGGGCAGTCTTTACAAGGAACACTATAAACAACTCCTGAGTTTTGAGTCAGAGGCAATTTATGTTTCATGTTGGCAAAGAATTTGGCAACTTTTTTTACAGGTTTCATAGCAGCTTTAATTTCCGGAACGAAGTATTCACAAGATTTGGCCAAAGATTCAGTAAGTCCTGGAACATAAGAGATGGATGAATAGATTTTATTTCCGGCTGGTTCAGTATTAAGTTGGGTCGCGGTTTCATCTCTTGATAGAAACAAGTAGCTACTTCTTTCAAATCTTCTGTTTTCCGAAAGTGTACGAGCATTGTTATTTCGTACAGATGAAATTAGTTTTTCGATGACGCCAGACGGAAAATTGTTTTTTAATAAAATATTTTTAATACGCTTTATATTATCTTTATAGTGTGACTTATGACTGAATGAGAAAACTCTCCGAATAAAGTTCTTAGCCGTATTTTCTTTCATGTGCTTCGGATGCGCTGAATAAAAATTCAACAATCTATTTGATGCAATGGGTTTATGGTACCAATTCGTTGTAATATTTCCATTATGATGACGTTTAACAGTTATATCTAAATAGTTAATCTCATTTGTTATATCATTTTCGGTCTCAAACGTGAATTTTATGTCGTTGTTATATAATTCCAGTGCGTTTTTTAACATATAAATTTTGTCCGAAGGGATGGCTGTAATGTGATCATCCACATATGCTTTCCAAAATTGAGGTACGAAGTCAATAGTCAGAAGGGCATTGTCAATAACCTCCTCAAGCACCCATTCCACCAGTACCGGAGCTAGCGATGATCCCATGAAGAAACCATTTCTCATACGTATAAATTTCCCTTTGAAACAGAAATAGTTGCAATCCACAAGGCAAAATTTAAGCAGATTCATGGCAGATTCATGAATTCTGTTTTAGGTATTGATGTGTGTGGTTTAATACGACTGTCAAAATTTTTAATGACAACATCAAGAGCTAAATCTGTGGAAATATTATTGAAACAGTTTGAAACGTCAAAAGACACTAATATATGATTAGGTAAAATGTGTGTTCTGGTGATGAATTTGACAAACTGTTTGGAGTTTTTAATAGAATATTTTGATTGGAAGGATTTTTTCAATAATGTTGCCAAATACCTTGCAAGCTTGTAACATGCTGAATTTATTGTTGAAACTATCGGTCTGAGAGGCAAGCTTTCTTTGTGAAATTTGAATTGACCGAAAATGCGTGGTGGAAGTGCAGTGTAAGTGCGCAATAAAGATGATTGTTGTTGTGTTATAAATTTCCTATTTTTATTATTGTATTTTGAACTGATTAAGCGATTGTTTTTATTCTGAAGTGATTCGGTGGGATCGGTGGTAAGTACTTCAAAATTTACGGAGTCGTTTAGTAGTTCCTCCATTTTGTTATCAAACTCTGCTCGATTTGCAATTATTGTCACATTTCCCTTATCACTGTTTGATATAAAAATATCATTATTTTCCTTCAAGAATTTTGCTGTAGTTTTAGCCGCAGAAATCAAAAATTTTTCAATTCGATTGAGAGCAACTTTCTTTTTGATGTTTTTTGTTCTCAAATAGGTTAAATGAGCTCTCATTGCTTTTTTGATGTGTTCTGTTGCGAATCTCGAGATAATTAGTTCAATGTCTGCAATCAAATCAAGCGTAGGAACATTTGTAATCGGTAATGCAAATTTTGGACCAAGTCCAAGTAGGACAAGCATCTCATGTGGTATTTCAATCCCAGACAATTTTTTTACCAAAGAATCATCATAATGAATATCATTAAGCTGGTGTTGTTTGCTTTTTAATTCGATGAATTTGTTGTGTAATCTCTTGTTGTTGTAGATGAGAGCCATTTTGTAGTGAGCATTATCGAAAATGTTTAATGGTAATGTATGAACATCGATAAAATGTTGATTAATTTTATCAGTAAGCCTCCGAATGAGAAAACAACAGTCGGCTATCTGAGCATTCAACATTTTTCGATTTAATTCAGAAATATCTTTTTCCATGATGGTTTTGGTGCTTGCACATTGAGATTTGCTCATGAGCCGGGAGGTGTTTCGTGTGATAAAATTAGGAAAGACACTCCAATGACGACACTTAAGCAAAAACACATGGCGAGACTTTTGTCTTGCTAGCTTTTGGAGCATTCCTTGTTGGTTAAAAACATTTGTTGATGTTTCATTATTGTTAATTATTAAAGTAGTCATGACGATTGGAGTATGACTTGCAATTATTAATGGATTTGGTTTTGCCGGAATACAGTTTAATGATGTTGTTGTTGTTTTGTTATGCCTCCAATATATTCCGAAAGGAAAAAACTTTTTTTTATTGTTTTAGGACCAATATATTTCGACACTAAGTGTCATCTTCAGGGTCTACAAAATTATAAACAAAAAAACATTTAAAGTTTTATAAAAATCTTAACATTAAACATTAAATAACAATTATTAAATTATATAAAATGTACCTAGTATGAGTTATCACAAATTTATATTTAACAAACTTTCAGACACTGACATTTTAGCATCTGTC
Source organism: Baccha elongata (assembly GCA_951217065.1). Taxonomy (NCBI): domain Eukaryota; kingdom Metazoa; phylum Arthropoda; class Insecta; order Diptera; family Syrphidae; genus Baccha; species Baccha elongata. The sequence continues at coordinate 27,392 of CATNUY010000348.1, forward strand.
AATAAATGCTTCAAAACAAAATAAGACAAAAGCTACGTCAATGTTAACAGGGTGCATTGTTTATACGAGGTTGTTTATACGATTTATGTTTACATGATGTGTTATAATCTACAATTTGCGTATGAAATGAGATTAAAGTATGTATTTGTATAGTCTTTTTTGTCTGTTTTAAAATTACATACATCGTCTCCAAATTTAACTATTTGGTTAACCTCGTGAACTTGTAGTTTGAATTTATTTCGTTCAAATTTTAAAACTTCCGTGTTTTCAAAATTAAAAGAGTGGCCAGTATGATGTTTATGGTTGGCTAGTGCTGCAATACTGTTCAAATTAGCGGTGCCAGAGTCAACCTTTTTGCATTCATTTGAATGTTGTTCAAGTCTTTTGCACAAGTTTTTGGATAGTTTCACCGATGTATTTTTTTGGGCAGTCGTTACAAGGAACACTATAAACAACTCCTGAGTTCTGAGTCAGAGGCAATTTATGTTTCGTGTTGGCAAAGAATTTGGCAACTTTTTTTACAGGTTTCATACCAGCTTTAATTTCCGGAACGAAGTATTCACAAGATTTGGCCAAAGATTCAGTAAGTCCTGGAACATAAGAGATGGATGAATAGATTTTATTTCCGGCTGGTTCAGTATTAAGTTGGGTCGCGGTTCCTTCGCAACGGCAGTCACCTTGTTGTGGTGCGAAGGCTTAAGTTTCAAAGACTCATCTGAACTGCTTTTTCAGGGCAACCTAAATCTGCAGGGATTTTGAGGAGTTACGAACCAAGTACTGCCCCCCCTAATCCAGGGTGTTACGTGAACCGTGCCTATTGGATGGTTTGCAGCCAGGGGGTATACCGGCTGTATTATAACGGTACCTCTTTGAAACCGGGTCACCTCAAAGAGTAATTTTGACCTCACCATACTATGCGGAGCTCTAGTATGGTGAACAACCCTTTCTCTAGCTACTCGTGGGATTTTATATGTACAAAAACAAAAACAAAAACAACAAAAACTACAAAAATTCTTCATTCCGCGGGATGTAACCGCGAATGAGTATGCAGATCGCATGGAGAGAGACCTCCATGGAGAAGATCTGAGACCGGGATGCAGTAAGCAATTCCTTAAGGCACAAACGAACCGGGCAGTAAACCGAGAATCATCGTCCAAAAACCAGGGGAGAATACCTCCCGGGAAAAAGGAAGATGACACTCAAGGCGCATCATCCAGTAGTCAGGGGAGAATACCTCCCGGGCCTGGAAAAGATGTTGCCAAAAACAAAAAGGACGTCGGTGAAGAGAAAACACCTTCTTCAAAAGATGACGGTCCCAAAGCATCTCAAAGGGTTAATAATCCCGAGAGACCACCAAAAAGCCGGAACCGTAGACCGAATCCACTTCCTAGCCTAGGCAAACAAGGCGCGCTTGATGACCCCTGGAGAAAAGGGCTAAGTGGAGCAGGCACGAAGTGGTATTTCCGATTCCTTGATGGAGGCATGACTCCACAGGAAGCAAGGAAGAAGGTGGATGAAAGAATCGTCACCTTACGAAATGAGCCCCAAACAACACCTAGACAGGGCAAGAGGAGCAGTAGCCAAATCACTCCTCCTGAAAGGCACGGGTCTAAAAAACCCAAAACTACAGCTGTGCCTACAGCAGCGGGCCCAAGTACCGCACCAGCAAGGTACGATTCCAAAAGACAGCATTCTTACGCCAGTGCTACCAAAATAGTAAGAGTTGCAGTATACCCCAAGGAATACCCTCAAAAAACTCTTAGCACTTCCGAGCTAACACTCCTAGAGGAAGCATTGATAGAGGAGGTTTCCTTAGGGTGGGAGCATAAGCTCAAATTTGAAGGCATACACTTCAAAACGGGCCTGCTCGTAGTTGATTGCGCTGACCAAAATACAGCAAATTGGTTGGAAGAAAAGGCAGCGAAATTAAGCGCTTGGAAGGGAATTGAGTTGACATCGTGCTTGGGAGATAAAATTCCAAGGATGCACACGATAACCATGTTCCTTCCAAGAAGCACTGGGCAAGAGGACCGGAAATCGCTAGCACTTATCAAAGCGCAAAATGAAGGCCTCAACATACCCGCTTGGAAAATTCTAAGTAGCAAAGTGGAAGGCAAAGGTCAGTTGCTAGTGGTTGGTATTGATGACCAGTCAGCAGAAGCCATTCGCAAAGCAGGTAGCGAACTGCATTACAAGTTTGGCAAAGTAACTGTCGCGGGCTTAAGGAAGGTGACTGGAGCTGGGTCAAGTAACCAGACCAAGCCTACAGGAAATGCGAAAGCAATAGTCCCGAAAATCGCCATACCAACACCTGGTCATGAAGAGGTATGTAACGAAAAAGAAAAGGTTTCCGAAACAGTTCCGCCTACCCCATCTTTGTTATCGGTAGAGCCCAATGTTCTAGAACTACCGAAATCTTCAAAAATTGGTTCAAAAACATCAGAACCAAATCCAGAGCCAGTATCAAGCGAGGTAAATGAAGAAATAGAGGGCATGGACCTCTCTCCCAGCTTAGGTGACTTAGCTGACGAAACTCTTCCTACGGAGGAAGAAGAGTTACATCTTCTTGAAGATGAGGGGGCAGTGGCCCCCAATCAATAAAAACCAGATGTCAGCAAACGGGATCAGCAACAGGGCAGCCCAAATAAATCTACACCACGCTAAAGCGGCTTCGGCCGTAATAGCAAGGAAATTCGTGAAGGATGACCTAGGGCTAGCGCTGATCCAAGAACCCTGGATAAACGGGGGAAAAGTAAGAGGTCTTTCATGTAAGGACTCGCAGGTATTATGGGACACGAGATTAGACTCGCCCAGAGCATGTATAATTATCAGAAACAATATTAACTTTATTTGTCTTTCAGATTTTATGACGCGGGATCTGGTGCCAATACAGGCCCAAATCAACATCCAGGGTCATCCCCGTACGATGGTTATAGCATCCGCTTACTTCGATGGTGATGATGTAAACATACCACCTCCGGAAGTACAAAAATTGGCGGATTATTGTAACACCAAAGGACTACCGATGTTAGTTGGATGCGATGCGAACGCCCACCACACTACATGGGGTAGTAACGATGTTAATAAAAGGGGTGAGTACCTTTTAGATTTTATTATCGAGAAAAACCTAGATATATATAATGTAGGGAATGTCCCCACTTTTGTAACTAGGGCAAGAACAGAAGTCTTAGACATTACGTTTGGCACGCCAAGCATAACTAGTTTAATTAAGGATTGGAGAGTCTCCAATGAACCCTCAATGTCTGACCACAGAATTATTGTGTTTTCCATAAATGGCCTTTTAACAGAGTATGACTCTGGAAGGAATCCAAAGAAAACAAACTGGGCCCTATACAAAAACAATCTTCAATCAAAATTAGAAAGAATAGGTCCAGCTAGAACAACAAATAGTCACCTTGAGTTAGAGAATATATCAAATGAGCTAAGTGGTGCAATCCATGAGGCCTATGAACTCAGTTGCCCACTTAAAACTACAAAAAAACGGGCAGATGCACCGTGGTGGAACTCAAATCTCTCGAAACTTAGGTCCAAAGTGAGAAAACTCTTCAACCAGGCCAAAAGAACTGGTGAGTGGCATAGATATTCCGAAGAGCTTACCAAATATAATGGGGAAATAAGAAGAGCCAAAAGAAACAGCTTTGTAAAATTCTGTGAGAGCATTGGCTCTACACCAGCAGCTGCAAGACTGCACAAAGCTCTAGCAACAGATACAACAACCAAATCTGTAGCACTTCGTTACCCAGATGGTAGTTACACAGAAGATAACGAGCAAAGATTAAAATTGCTCCTAAATACACACTTTCCAGGCAGTTTACCAATGGAAAGTAATAGTGTTGAGAGAATTTCTCTGAAACCTAACAGAGTGGACTGGATGATAGCTAAAACTATCTGTTCGGGAAAAAGACTTGATTGGGCAATTAGCACCTTTCAACCTTTTAAGTCACCGGGAGTAGACGGGATCTTTCCAGCCCTACTACAAAATGGGAAAGAATTAATCATGCCATATCTAATCAGCATGCTTCGAAGCAGCATAGCACTTGGATACATACCAAGTCTATGGAGAAGAGCAAAAGTTATCTTCATCCCTAAAACAGGAAAAAAAGATACCACACATCCTAAGTCTTTTAGGCCAATAAGCTTAACATCTTTCATTCTGAAGACACTGGAAAAGGTAATTGATAACTTCATAAGATCAGAAGTATTAACGATTTTGCCACTGAATCATAGACAACATGCTTATAGAGCAGGCAGATCAACTGAGACTGCCCTATACGAACTCACCAATACCATAAAAGGAGCTCTAAATTCAAAAGAAACGGCAATATGTGCATTCCTAGATATAGAAGGTGCCTTTGATAACACCTCTCATGATGCCGTAAAAAATGCTCTCATGAGGAAGAATGTACCCAATACTATAACACGATGGATTTGTGAGATGCTATGTACAAGAACGGCAGAAGCACATGCCGGGTCAAGCACCCAGACAATAATCACGACAAGAGGTTGTCCTCAGGGAGGGGTATTGTCACCCTTGCTGTGGAGTCTTGTTGTAGATGAGTTGCTAGAATGCCTAACTACTAATGGCATACGATGTATAGGCTTTGCCGATGACATTGTTTTAATATCCTATGGGAAATTTGAGGAAACTCTCTGTGACATAATTCAAAGAGGGTTGTCAATGACAAGAAAATGGTGCTTATCAGTGGGCTTGAATATAAACCCAGCAAAAACCACAATAATACCATTTACGAATAAAAGACTTCTTAAGCATATAAAGCCTATCAGGTTAAATGATGAAGTAATAGATTTGAAGAAGGAGGTCAAATATCTAGGCATTACACTAGACAGCAAACTCCTTTTCAACAAACACTTAGAGATTACTGTCGGGAAAGCCACAAAAGCCGTTATGATATGCAAATAAAAAATGTGATAAAAAATCAAATCAAAGCGGAAGAGGAGGCAAAAAGATCCAAAAACTGGAAAGAACTCCCAAAACTGAGACAAGCCAAAATGCTTCTTGGGAACTATAACCAAAAACGATATAAAGCTTGTATAAACCTGAGTAGAAACAAACTTAGAATCTTAACGGGTTTCCTCAGTGGTCACTGCAAACTTAAAAGACACCTAAACATCATAGGTATATCCAGTAGTGCAACCTGCAGATTCTGCGACGACCAAGAAGAAACGCCAAATCACCTTCTAGGAAAGTGTGGGGCGATAATGCACAAAAGAATAAAACATTTGGGAAGTTACCAGATAGAGGAGAGCGAATTACCCTCTCTACAAGTACTCCAGATACTATCATTCCTTAAAGATATTAAGATGGAGGAAGAGCTGTAGAATGAGTCAATCATCCAGCCCTAGTAAAGGGTGCACAATAGATCTAAAGGTCGCAGTGCACCACAACCCCTAAATTTAATCATTCATTCATTCATGGGTCGCGGTTTCATCTCTTGATAGAAACAAGTAGCTACTTCTTTCAAATCTTCTGTTTTCCGAAAGTGTACGAGCATTGTTATTTCGTACAGATGAAATTAGTTTTTCGATGACGCCAGACGGAAAATTGTTTTTTAATAAAATATTTTTAATACGCTTTATATTATCTTTATAGTGTGACTTATGACTGAATGAGAAAACTCTCCGAATAAAGTTCTTAGCCGTATTTTCTTTCATGTGCTTCGGATGCGCTGAATAAAAATTCAACAATCTATTTGATGCAATGGGTTTATGGTACCAATTCGTTGTAATATTTCCATTATGATGACGTTTAACAGTTATATCTAAATAGTTAATCTCATTTGTTATATCATTTTCGGTCTCAAACGTGAATTTTATGTCGTTGTTATATAATTCCAGTGCGTTTTTTAACATATAAATTTTGTCCGAAGGGATGGCTGTAATGTGATCATCCACATATGCTTTCCAAAATTGAGGTACGAAGTCAATAGTCAGAAGGGCATTGTCAATAACCTCCTCAAGCACCCATTCCACCAGTACCGGAGCTAGCGATGATCCCATGAAGAGACCATTTCTCATACGTATAAATTTCCCTTTGAAACAGAAATAGTTGCAATCCACAAGGCAAAATTTAAGCAGATTCATGAATTCTGTTTTAGGTATTGATGTGTGTGGTTTAATACGACTGTCAAAATTTTTAATGACAACATCAAGAGCTAAATCTGTGGAAATATTATTGAAACAGTTTGAAACGTCAAAAGACACTAATATATGATTAGGTAAAATGTGTGTTCTGGTGATGAATTTGACAAACTGTTTGGAGTTTTTAATAGAATATTTTGATTGGAAGGATTTTTTCAATAATGTTGCCAAATACCTTGCAAGCTTGTAACATGCTGAATTTATTGTTGAAACTATCGGTCTGAGAGGCAAGCTTTCTTTGTGAAATTTGAATTGACCGAAAATGCGTGGTGGAAGTGCAGTGTAAGTGCGCAATAAAGATGATTGTTGTTGTGTTATAAATTTCCTATTTTTATTATTGTATATTGAACTGATTAAGCGATTGTTTTTATTCTGAAGTGATTCGGTGGGATCGGTGGTAAGTACTTCAAAATTTACGGAGTCGTTTAGTAGTTCCTCCATTTTGTTATCAAACTCTGCTCGATTTGCAATTATTGTCACATTTCCCTTATCACTGTTTGATATAAAAATATCATTATTTTCCTTCAAGAATTTTGCTGTAGTTTTAGCCGCAGAAATCAAAAATTTTTCAATTCGATTGAGAGCAACTTTCTTTTTGATGTTTTTTGTTATCAAATAGGTTAAATGAGCTCTCATTGCTTTTTTGATGTGTTCTGTTGCGAATCTCGAGATAATTAGTTCAATGTCTGCAATCAAATCAAGCGTAGGAACATTTGTAATCGGTAATGCAAATTTTGGACCAAGTCCAGCTTCTGACTATCAACTTCGAATTCTGGTATGTAGGAAATTTCTTTTAAGATCCTCACCGTACGAATTTGCTCTTGAGGTCTTACTACCAAGGCTTCAATTGCCTCCACTATCCGATTAACTGCGTCTTGTTCCATGGTTGGTTTGTTTGGCCACAATTTCAATGTTTTGTCCTTTTTCTTAATTGTGATTTAATTTTAAAATTTATTTTTTGATCTAAAAAAAAATTAATTGAAAAATTTAAAAATTTACTTTTCAAATTCAATTTTGTTCTGTTTTACGTTCGAACTTTACTTTTCAAATGTTTTTGTTCCCTATTTTTCCGTTTTACGTACGAATTTTTTTTTTTTATTTTCACTGAAAATTATATTTTTGAACTATCCTTCGATAGATTCGTTAATGAATTCTTAAAGTCTTATAAAAATCCGTCCCTACTGCGCCACTTAAGTTTTATTCCCTGCAGAAGACGTTTTTAAAAAGTAAACTAAGACAAACACGAATTGTCTACTGCTACTTCTTAACTAAAAACTTAACACATATTTTATTATTGCAATACCTTTGTCAATTTGCTTACTCAGCAAACAACAACATACAATTATATACATTTTATTCTTTTTTAAACTAAATGTTGAAAGTTTATAAAATTGTTTTAAGTTACAGTTGATGCACGCGCATTTCTTTAAGTCAATAAACTTTGCTTCCCGTGGGAATGCAAAGTAATCATATTAAGCTTTGATTGTAAATATAGATTCATGTGGGTTGGACGATATAGAATACGTAACCTGTAAAATACGCTCAAATTTGAGGAACATTCGTATGAGAACGGGAAGTCTAAAAAATATGAATCTGATCTCATTTTATGCAGGATTAAATGCCCTACACTTTTTATGAAGAACAGTTTTCGATATTGTAAGTTCTTTACAAGATATAACCATTAAACAGCGAAAATCACCCTTTTGACGTACATTTTTACCCCCAACACTTATCAACAACTCCGCGGAGGGGGAAAACTTAGGATATTCATATTGAACAACAATTAGTGAAGCCATTTAAACAGTAAAACCTTTTGTAGGAATTTTTTCCCATTTAAATTCGGTTCCGACAGGCCTATAAGTCATTATAAATTTTTTTATGTCTTATGGTTATATTAATTATATTTTATAAAGGAATTTGTATCTCATTACAACTAAAAGGAACGTGTTTGAGTTAACCAAAAAATTTCTGCTGCCGCCAACCTGCGGCAACACTTTACAAACATTATCACCATCAGCTTTTACGATATTAAGAATAACATTGCATTATATTAAAACAAAGCATTAAGAAAAAACATTACATTAAGAAAAAACATCCCATGAACTGGCATATTCTTATTATTAGTATTTTTTAATATAACTTTATTTTCGTTTAAATGAAGGTTTTTATCGTATTTTCATTTGAATAGTACCATTGAATAACTACTAATTGTAATTATTCAATGGTACCTATGAAGTAATGAAAAAAAAAGATTTTTTTTTTTAATTATTTACCTAGCAATTTTTTTTTTTAAGAAGTATCTTTTGAAAACTGTTTTTTTTTTACATCTTAAAACTAAGTTTTATAAAAATCCGTCAACACCGCAGTAAAATTGAATTTTCTTAGAGTTCATTAACAATGATCCTAACCAAACTAGCCATGGTAATGTTGAAATGTTTTTATTTTTATTTGTTATTAACCGAATTATGTTATGTTTCTTTAACTTCAAAACATTATTTTTTATATTGCATTAAATGCATTGTAAAATAAAATCGTACACTATGTCTTTATACTTATTTCGGCCACTGTATATACATTGTACATATATAGTCCCTTAATCGCAAGTAAGACTTCTACTGTAACGGCCATATTATACACTCGTCAAATCCAGATGTAAGATTAAGTCCAAAAATATTGTTTAATATTGTTTGTTCACAGAAAATAACACATATATAAGAAACAAAGATTTCTAAAGGAAAAAACAATCAGAAATGATGGTTTTTATATGAAAATAAACGAAAACCAGAATAATTTAGATCCGGATTTAAGTTTTGAACTACAGAATAATATGGCCGTAAGAGTACCTAGGTGCTTCCAGTTCTATGCAATATCTATAGTAAACATTATAGAAATATAAGTTTTGTATCTTTCCATATTTTGTTTCAACTGAGTTTAGTTTTAATTTTTCAAAATAGTACCTATAAAGCCCAATTTGTTATATGAAGAAAAATAAAAGTAAAAGAAAATCCATCAATAACAAACCTTGTATCTATTCTCCCTTATGAAACCAGAGAGGACAAAAGAGAGCACATATTCCATGGTGCACAGAATCCTTGCCGAATTGGGTGTGTTTTCTATCATGCTTTAAGCTCCGTGGGAAGGGTGATAAAATCAGTATACCTACACATACCTAGTCGCTTCCAAAAAATGATTTCAATAAAAATAAAGTAATAAAACAGAAAGTCTAAATAACCCCACCCGAAGACGATGACGTCGAAGTGAAATTTGCCCAATCGAAGGTCTGCCGCGACATAGTACCTACTCTCGTTAAATTCAATACGAAAGTTCTTTCTGCTCCTGCCCTATAGCCTGCGACATGGATGTTGTTCGCCTGGAGAGATTTCTTAATTCCATTCGCTAGTAGTCTTCTCTGCGCTATGAGTCGGTACGGTAGATCTTTTATTTGCTCTAAATATTCTGACCACGACAACAACGACAACCACGAAGGTACAAAAAACAAATATTAAACTTACAACCAAAAACAGTTGTTTTTATTCGTTATTTGGGTTTTATACCTTTATTAAAGTTTATAATATTAAAGAGTGCAAAACCAATTTTATGATTGTTTCAAACAATAAAGTACCGAAATCTATAAATTTTGTGTTTTATTGGTTGAATGTAAAGGTGACCAAAATGATGATGTACTCTTTCTTGTGACTCAGTTTTTCTTTAATGATGACACTTTTATTTTGAACTACATCATCGTTTAGAAAACCTAACCTACCTAACAATATACCTACTTCCAATTGCAAACAAATTTCACTCATTTACCAAACCAAATAAAGTCATGTATGATAAATAATATGTAGGTAGACACCATTATTATTTGTGATCGAAGTGCTAGGTGGTAGTTTTCTAAATTTTGTTAGATGGTGTACGATGTCACACTTATCTTATTCATTTTAGAATATTGTACGTTATCCTGTGTCCCTAAAGCGTGTGCCTTAATATCACAATCACAACAATACTTCGTTTTAACCGGTCCTGCCCAATTTTTTTCTCTTATCTCTAACTCAGCGACTTTCCTAAAATGTATAATTGAATAAATAAAGATGACGATCACTGTTTTAAAAAAGGGTTTGACTTTTCTTAGCTTACTCTGACTTCTGTCATTATAGGTAGTATGCGAAGTTTTTAAAATACTTATACTTTTAGGAGCGGGTGGTTCACGTGCGATGACTAAATAAAACAAAATGTAGGTATCGCCAAAACAAACAAAAAACAAGTAATAATATATGTATTATTCACCACGAATTCATTCATTAGAATTCAAACTAGACTTGGTGTCCTTTTTTTGTCAACGATGGGACAAAGTAAACGTTTTCACACAAAAAAATCGTTATGAAATCCCCACCCAAATTAATAAAAATGAAAATGCATAAGCAGAAACAACAAAAGGACTTGTTGGCTCTTTTTTGGAATCATTTGTAAAAACATCTCGACAGAACTCATTCATTACACAATGTAATTACAACAGAAATTAATAACAAGAACAGTTGATTGTGCCTTTATAGTCGGTATTATGTAGGTACCTATTCTGTTTTTTTTTTTTTTTGTGATTGTATGAAAAGACTGCGTAATAGAAATAGTTAAGCTTTCTCCAGTCAAGATTAGTCCTGCAGACGGCATATATGCCTTTTAATAATAATAACCGCATATATTCGTGTTCTTTTGTAGTTTCCATTTTTTGCTCTCCAAACCGTATGGGGTAAGCTTTGTCTTTATTTATTTTGTGTTGTTTCTGCTTGGTCATCTGAAAAGATTGAGAATAAAGTGCGCGTTTTTATTTTTAAAGAAAGAATCTAGACGAGATGGGGATTCCTATCCTTGCTTCCCCATGCATAATGTAAAAGTTCTTACCTATAATAATAAGTTCCATGTGAAATAATTTTGTATTACTTTGCCTTCATAAGGATGTACCCTACCTATAGCATGTTTTTTAATGCGCTGGTGACCAAAGTGCTTTGGCCTAATTTTTTTTCAAGTCAAGTGATTTCATAAATGAATCATAATTTAAATATTTAAATATTTTTGCTTGTGTTTGTATTGTATTGGGTTCTTCACATTATTTATATTGTGGCGCCTGTTTTGTTTAGTTATGAAAGTTTTTATTAAAAGAGATGATGCCGTTTTGTCTTAATAATATGTATAGGTAATTAAAGATAGTAGGTATAGTCATGAGAACATTTAAGTTCCCAAAAGTATTGTTTGTTCAAATTAGTAATTTCATCCCTCTGTGTCAGCAGGTGGTTTGGGTTTGTTCGAGATTTATAAATGAAGTTTACAAGGAATATAAATTCGTTTAAAGCAAATATAAAATTTTGAGTACTAACCTACGATTTAAATACTTTTTAAGAGTGAGAGTAAACATTTAACTTACGAGAATTATTTTCTACTTAATTTTCAATGAAGGTTCAATGTAGGTAACACATACTCACTCCTTGAAAGAGAACCAGCTAGAATGAACTGTTTTATGGAATCGCGAATATTCAGAAAAAAAGTCGTTGTCATGGAAAAGTTTTTTTCATTCGCAATTAAGTTGTGACAACGTTTTACGTTAAGGAGACTGCAAATAAAAAGTAGCAACATTTTGCGACTCTGATGTCATGTAAAAGAGTCACAAAAGCTCGACAGTTATCATCCTTTTTATAATCATGGGTACTTTACCACCCCTGTTACAAAATGCTTCCAACATAATTCTCCCACGAACTCGTGCTTTCCAAGTGAAATTTAGATATATCAACAAAATATATAAAATAAAACATACAAATGTAGGACTTACACAATTATACATGCATCTGGTAAGTTTTGTGAACGTTTTTGAGATTTTTCGTATTTTTTTTTTACTTGAGAGTCAAGTAGATTTTTTTTCAATTTTAATTAACTTTTCAGTTTGTGTAGATAATTTTTGCATAATTAAAAAATGCTTTTATTATTTTTATACCTATAGTTATTATATTAAAAAAACTGATGTTAAGAAACCAACAAGTTTTGATGGCCATTTTATTTGGCAGTAATAAATAAAAAGCACGACTGGGTCTCATGAGCTTGCTCGTGCGGCAAGTTACATTCTTGCTATTGACATACAAAATAATTGGACCAGTTAAAAAAAACTGTTTTTCAAAATTATGGAATATTTGTGCGCAATATTTATCAAAAAAAAAAAATACGAGAGACGATAAACAAAACAAAACAAACAAACGGTTTTATGGGGGGTACCGTTTAAAATTTTTTTTCGAGAAAACGTTTCCGGTAAAAGACTTCATCGTTGGCGAAAAATCATTCACTGTGAAAAGACATCCCCCACTTTGGCAAATTTAAAGTTTTTAGCTAAACAACATAAAACGAAAAATATGATGATACCTACATAATTTCATGGATCAACATTTTTGTTGCCCCAAAGTTTGCAATAAGAGCAAGTTTATGCGACCAATTCATGCATTGACCTAGCCATACATTTTTCTGTAGATTAGGTCTAATGGGGAAAACACAAAAAAATAAAGCAAAAAGCGCCAAATGCTAGTGAAAAAGTGCAATGTTGTCTAAAAACTGTCTTTGTAACAATTAAACACTTTTTTCTGGAAATTGGTTGATGGTTTGATGAAAATTGTTTATTGTAGAAAAAAAATTTCTGAAAAAAGTTCATAGTTTTCGAGAAATTTTTGAGGATTTGCTAAAAGACTTAATTAAATTCACGGATTAATAAGATTATTTCAAATTAAAGAATTAGTAAAATATAAAAATGTATGGTTAACAAAAGGTAGGTTAGCTAGGTAAAAAAGAGATTGACAGCGAATGACAGTTTGAACAAAGTCCAAAATAAGAGTGACAGTGAACAGGATGTACCAAGTTAAATGAACTAGAGAACTTATAAGGTTGTAGTTATATCATTCCCTCCGACCTAATTTGTCTTAAATCACTTTAAACAAAATACGCTCTTTTCTTTTTCTGTCTGTACGTCTAAGCGTTGGTGATGCTGTCGATTCTGCTCTCTGTATGGATGGTAGCTGCATTTCAGTCTGATGTTTCGGTAACTGGCTCTGAGATGCCGTTGAGCTGGTCTCAGCAATTTTTTTTTTGTGTTTCCGACGTAGTAGGTATTTCAAAATTATCGTTTAAAGCACAGTCAGGTGACGATGATGGCAATTCATCTATGTTGATGTCGAAATCATTAGAGTTAGGGGCCACATCGTCTGTGGATTCTGTATGCTGTCGTGCTCGAAGTTGGTTTTGATGTCGTTTGATCTTGCCTCTGGATGTTTGTACGATGAAGGTAACACGCCCTAGAACCTTGGTGATCAGTCCCTCGATCCAACGATTTCCTTCTTTTTTTTTATTTTTTATTTATTTATTTATTTATTACGATGATGCTGAGTTTGTTGGACTTCTGGAAACATAGCTGAAAATATAGTAAGAGGCTGACACCCATGCAACAGTTTCGATGGTGATTTTTTTGATGATTGGTTAGGTGTTGCTCGAAATGTGATCAGGTATTTATACAAAGACTTTTCTCGGTCATTCTCCTCGTGCATAATTTTCTTGAAAGCCTCCTTGATGGTGCGCACTGCTCGCTCAGCTAGGCCGTTTGAGGCGGGATAGAATGGTGCAGTTCTGACATGTTCGATGGAATTAAGTTTGCAGAATGTTTGGAACTCGGATGATGAAAACTGCGGACCATTGTCGCTGTCGATCGTTTTTGGCAAGCCCTCGATCGCAAAAACTATCTGCAGTGCATAAATTGTGGTTGCTGATGTTGTCGATGCTACCCGTTTTTGATATACTGGGAAACGCAACTGAGAGATTCGTCTGTTTCGGTATGTGCTGCAATAACGTCTAAGCTGATAGGGATTTCCGCGATGACTGATTCATAGATGTGTCCAACAGATAACATTTCTTTTCTTTGTTTTCAAATTCGATGTCATCTCCAATTGGCAAGCGTGATAATACGTCAGCATTAGCATGATGTTTGGTTTTACGGTAGTGAATGGAATACGTGTAAGGTTGGAGAATGATTGCCCAACGTTGCAGCCTGTGAAGAGTCATAACGGGTAATTTTTTTGATGGGTGAAAGAGAGTAATGAGTGCTTTAAGGTCTGTTAGTAGTTCGAACTGATGATATCTTGTGACGCCAAAAATTATTGATAAGGCTTCTCTTTCGATCTGCGAGTATTTTGTATGACTATCATTCAATGTTTTCTATGCGAATAAAATTGGTTTTTCTGAACAATCTGGGTAACAGTGTGAGAGCGCGGCACCGATACCCCGTTATGATGCATCTGTTGCTAGAATTAGCGGGAGCTCTTCATCGAAATGAACTAATTGAACATTTCTGATGATGTCATTTTTCAGTAAATGAAAAGTTGAATTTTGATCCGTTCCCCATTCGAAGCCTTTGTCTTGTCGTCGAAGTTGATTCAGGGCTGAGGCTTTTGATGAAAAGTTGGGAATGAACTTATGATAAAAGTTTATTTTTCCAATGAAATATTCTAGTTCGGTGATATTTTTCAGAGATGGCATCAATTTAATAGCTTCTACTCTTTTCTCAGATGGTCGGATTCCTCTTGCATCGATTTCATGTCCAACATATTCTAGTCTTTCTTGTGCAAGATGACATTTTTCTTTTCTACATTTGTGGTTGTGTGCGAATAGCCTTTCGAGAAGTGTTTTGACATTATTACGATGTTCCTCATTATTTTTGCCAGTAATTATTACATCATCGAGATACACTGCACAGTCAGGTATGCCAGCGACTATTCCTTCCATGATTCTTTGAAAGATGCCCGTGCACTCGCGATCCCGAATGGCATCCTTTCATATTGAAATTTGCAGATAAGCGTCACTCAGATCAATTTTTGTGAACAATTGTCTCCCACTGAGCTTATGGAACAGCTCCTCGATTCGTGGAATGGGATATCGGTTAATTTTAATTTAAGGATTGACAGTGACTTTGAAGTCGGCGCAAATTCTTATTTTTCCGTTTGGTTTTTTGAAAATCCCTTGCATTCACTGGCTTGAACATATTTTGTGGCACCAAACGGTTGATTTCTGTACGTACATCATCATAGAGAGCAAATGGTAGGTTGTACGGCTTGCAAAACTAAGGTTGAGCTTTCGGTTTTAACACGATATTTGCTTTGTACGTAGAGCAGTGACCAAGTTCCGTTGAATATGTAGACTGAAATTCGTTTCTAATGAGATCGAGTGCTGATTGAAGCGATTCTTGGTCTACATTAAAACATTGAGGGTTTGAAGAATAGCGTTCATTAGTGTTTTCTGTGGATTTAGGCATCTTTATTTCGAATTCCATTTTTCGGAACCAATCCATACCTAGTATATTTGTTGCGCACTGACTATCAACTACTACCAAATTTAAGCTTTCTTAGTTGGAGCCTAATGATACATCAAAAGATATTGTGCCTTTTAATGGTACGATACTACCACCATACGCTCTTAGAATTTTTGTTGTAGGTGTACAAGGCGGATTATTCAGATGATGATATTCCTCAAGGATAACGACGCACCTGTGTCGATTTGAAATTTAAGAATTTTGCTATTGACAGTTACGTCCACGAAAAGCTTATCTGCCGCAACATAGCTATGATTGATTTGGATATTGGACACTAATGAATCAATAATATCAACAGTACATACGGTTTCAAATTGTTTTATCGAATAAACATTGTCTCTTGGGACATCTTGTTTCTGGTTGGATGACTGTGATGATCGTTGATGGAGATTCGCTGTATTTCTTGATGACATACACACTGCCGCAATGTTTCCAACCCTGTTGCATTTTTTACAAACCGATTAGTTTTTGTAATTAAAACACTGTAGTCGCTGATGACTAACTCCAACTCCACAGACACGACTTATTACCCTCTCTCGCGACAGTCTTACCACCAACACCCCTGCTGATTACCCGCTTACCTTTTGATCGATGATATGTTGATGGATGAATTGCATTAACCTCTGCTCCACTTTTTTGCTCACCCTTAAGCTCATTACATGTGTTTGTGGTTTCTTCGTAAATCTGTGCAACCTGAAGAACCTATTCAAGCGATGGATTTTCTTTTTGAAGGGCAGCTGATCAAACCTTGTCATGAGGAGTACAAAGAATTATTATGTCCCTAATTTTTGAGTCCACATAAGACTCATTACAACCTGCTTTGCCACAGATGAAACTGCATTCCCTGGCCTTCCCGCAAAGCTCTGCAACCCACTCAGAATATGTTTGGTTAGGTTGCATGAAAGTTCTATAGAACTTAAACCTAGATGCGAGCAAGTGAGGCTTTATCTCAAAATGGCTAGTGAGTTTCTTTATTAATTCGTCGAATGGTTCTTGCACTACTTTTTCACCATTCAGTTTTTGAAGAAGCTCCAATGACTCACCTCCGATCCAGCTAAGCAAACAAGCACGTTTTGTGTCATCTTCGAGAACGTTGTTTGCTATGAAATGTTGTTCCAGCTGAAGAAGATTATGTTGTTCACGTTTCCTTGGATTTGCCAAAAACTTTGAAAAGAGGAACAAAAGTCTATTTAATAGACTTTGAACAGGGTGTACCAATTTAAATGTACTAGAGAACTTATAAGGTTGTAGTTACATCAAAAAGAACATAGAACTCCAGCTTAATGCAGCTCTATCCGAATTATTTCGTCATTTGGCCTTTTTTTTGTCTAATTTTCCTGGGCTAATTATTTAAAAATTATTTTTTAAACTCAAAATTTAAAAACAAAATGTTTTTGACAAATTTTCCGTAATTTAGTACTATTTTTGTTTTTAAAATGCAATTTTTAGTCAAAAACAGAAAACCTAATGCTCGAATATCTTGCACTTTGTGAAAAAAAAGAATTCAAATTAACAAACAGTATAGACATGTGTTCCTTATAAGACTTTTTGATAGTCGAAAAATAAAATTTAAAGTGGTAAGGATTTAAAGCGGTAAGTCACCTTCGTTTGAAAATCTACATAAGTTAATCAACAAATAACTCTACTGGTCCGTTACAACAATGGACGAAGGTTCAGTTTCCGTTCGGAAAAAATGGTTTAAAGGCTTGTCTGCTGAGGTAAGCCTTAAGCAGAACCACACCAAAAAGCCTTAGCGAAAGCAATCAGGTGAATCATTTCCAGAGTTACCAGTGGTTAATAACAACAACATCCAACGATTATAGAATCCAATCCCGGAATCTTTTTTCAATCCCGGGATACCGGGATTTGAAGTATGTTATCCCGGGATAATCCCGAGATTTTATAAAAATATTTGAATGCACATCAGTAGACCATTTAATTTTTATTATTTTAAAGAAAAATAATTTTCTTACTTCGTACCTACATAAACACCATTGACACCTTACAACCACTTTGGAAAATTGCAAAAGTTGAATTTTTTTGTGTTTTCAAATATTTATTTCATTAAAAATATAATAAATGAATACATTTAGTTTCTGAGATTTGGAATTATATTTTGTTGGCAATATGAGAGCAACAGCAGAAAATGCATTCTGATCCCTTACTGGAATAGAGGAAAAGACAATCAAACATGAGTAAGTTTTTTTCTAAACACAATCTAACTTCAAAAAGAATTGTCTCTCTTTTCACAATTTACTAATTCAGTATTAACTTCTTCTTCTCAAATCCTTAGTGATTCCATGTGTTTCTGTTATGCCTTTTCCTAACTGCTGTTCATTTTGTCTACTTGAATCTTCTTCGAAAACAGTCCCCCCAAAATCTTAATTTTACGGCACCAGAGGAATTAACTTACTTACTTACTTATGGTGGCTCAACTAGAGTGTTGTCTTCCTAGGTCTCTTTTAATATGCTCCTCCAGCCGGCTCGATCCCTAGCCTGCCGTCTTCAATTTTGCACTTCAAGTAGTCAGAGATCTCCCTCTACCTGGTCGCTCCATCGAAGATGAGGTCTACCTTGGCTTCTGACTCCCTCTGGTTTGGCGTTGAAGACTACGTGCTGGAGTGTTGATGTCCATTCGCTCTACATGGCCAAGCCATCTAAGTCGTTGTTGACGAATTTTTCTGGTAGGCTTATGTCTTTTTATCCGAATAGGAGAGGGTCCATGCTTCTGCACAATACAGCAGGACCGGGATGATGAGTGTTCTGTATAGTGTCTCCTTGGTTTTTCTCGATAGGGCTTTATTCCTCAATTGCTTATTCAGCCCAAAAAAACAGCGATTAGCAAGAGTTATTCTACGTTTGAATTCAGCGCTGATGTTATGGCCTGAGTTTACAGCAGTGCCCAGGTAGACAAATTCACTACCTTCGAAGATATACCTATCAATGGTTACATTTTGACCAAGTCGGTGGTGGGATTATACTTTCGTTGATGAGAGCATATACTTCGTCTTACCCCCGTTTATTTTCAGTCCCATTCTGTTTGCTGCTGACTCCATAGACGTGAAAGTGCCGGTTACTGCTCTTTTTGTTCGTCCTATCACGTCAATTTATAAAAGATGGTGCCCTATGTACGAGCACAATATTAAAACAGCTGCATGACAGTGCGTCTCCTTGTCTTAACCCTCTGGTGGTGTCGAAGGTTTCAGTAGAGTCCCTACCAATTTTTCTAACGTCATCCTGATTAGTCGTATCAGTTTGGCAGGAATTCTATAGTTGAACATGGCACGATAAAGTTCAGTTCTGTCAACGCTGTCGTAGGCTGCCTTAAATTCGACGAACAGGTGGTGAGTATCGATGTTAAATTCTTGGGTTTTCTCCAGGATATGGCGTAGAGTGAAGATTTGGTCGGTCGTAGATTTTCCAGGTCTGAAACCGCATTGGTAAGGACCTATTAAATCACCAGCAAACGGCATCAGACGTTCACACAAAACGCTGGACAGGACCTTATAAGCGATTTTTAAAAGGCTTATGCCTCTATAGTTGGCGCAGAGTAGGCGGTCTCCTTTTTTGTGGATCGGGCTGATGGTACTGAGATTCCACTCATCGGGCATACTTTCCTCCGACCATATTTTGCAGATGAGTTGGTGTATGCTCCTGACCAGGTCATCTCCAGCGAATTTAAAAAGTTCTGCTTGAAGACCATCGGATCCAGCTGCTTTTCTCGTTTTTAGTCTGTCGATGGCTACTTTGATTTCATTTTGGCCGGGCGGATCTATCTCATGGTTGTCATCCAGATTAACAAGTACAAGTTGGTCCTGATCGGGATTTTGTCTGTCATCGCCATTTAACAACTGGTTAAAGTAGTCTCTCCAAATGGCTAACATCGCCTGTGTTTCTCTATGGTGTTTACATCCTCATCTTTGCAGGGGCCGGGGCGACTTGTGAAACCTGATGTTGATTGCTTCACTCTTCTATAGAAGTTTCTCACCTCTTTCCTGCAGAAACATCTCTGCATCTCCTCGGCTTCACGTTGTTGGTGTTCTTTTTTCTTTCTCCTGAGTAGGCGTTTTTTGTCCTTCCTTAGCTTTACGTAGAGATTTCTGGACGCTCTAGTATCTCTCTGGAGCCATGACTTGTATGCCTCCGTTTTGCTTTGTTTGCCTTAGCACATTCGGAGTCGAACAATGGGTTTCTGGGGGGGAGGCTGTGAGAAACCCAATACCTCTGAGGAATTAACTACCGTCTGTATAATGGTAGTTTGCAGCCGAAAAATAGCAATAGAAAAATAGCGAAAACCATCTACTCCGCTTAAAAGTAGGAAAACAATTATTTATCTTCAACCACCAGCAGTTGCTCCCGACGACAACAACAACACAGTGAGTTTTCAGCAATTCTTTTCATCGTCTTCAGCAGTAATGAAAAACTCGAACGTCTGAATAACGGTGGTTGCATTAGACCATCAGACCATTGTCAAGAGCTGCTTTTTGGTCCGAAAATGCAACAAGGAAAGTTATTGTTATATATTGTTGGACCGGGAAGGTAGGCAATCAACATAAGAGGGATGACGACGAAAGCCATACAAAGTAGATGAAGGATATAAGAAAGTCTCATATAAGAAAAACACGCTTATAAGAAAGACATTCTAAAACAAAATGCATAATCAAATAATGATACGTGTTAAAATAACATATATGTAAGAAAACCGTTTATAAGAAAAAAATTGATATAAACCAAAAAATACATCATTATACCATCGTACATTAATTGCAACCACTGGGATCATGACTTCAACAAACTCTACAGTTTCATTGAACAATTTGAAAGCGGTGATGTCATAATAATCGGTGATATTAATGCTAGAATTGGAACAGAGGAAAACTGTTTTATGGGCAAGATTCGAGATGCAAAAGATAAAACAATGAACGCAAAAGGTGTAAGACTCCTGGATGCAATTTCTTCGGATTTCGGGTGATGAACGGCGTTTCTGAATCAGATAAATATGGAGAGTATACATTGGTAGGCCAGAAAGGATATATATTCAGTCGTTGATTATTGCCTAGTAAGAGGTAACTGGATCTCTATAGTAGAAGATTTTGAGTTTTTGAGCGTACCATATTCTGACCATATGCCAATAATTGTGCAATTTGGCTTTAATCACTTAGAGCAAGAAGAAATGGCAGTCTCAAGATTCCCTTGAAAACTTAGGTGGAAAGAAAACAATGCGGAAGAGTACAGACGGAATCTGGAACAAAACTTACATTTAGAGGGCCAAATTACTATAGGCGAAATCGAAAATATAATGAAATCATCTTATTATTACTAATAACCCTGGAAAAGTATTTAGGTAAAAAGAGAAATGGTTTGATGATGACTGTGAAAAAGCACGTCAAAAATCCTTTGGCTGGCTAAAAGATTTTAGAAAACATAGCTGCGATTATTTTAAAAGTATGTATATTAAAACAAATTCCACGTTAAAACGACTATGCAAAGAGAAAAAATCAACGTTTTGGTAAAATTAAGCTCTCAAATTAACGACTTACAAGGATACAAAATCATTTTTGTAAACCATCAACCAATTAAATGCTAAAAGTTGCAAATAAGCACAAGATTGAATATGGATTCATTGCATGATTATTTTTAAATACTTTTAAAGCCTGACTCCCTGGTGCCACCTATTCATTTCGCTTAACCGGCATATTCAAACGAAATGTTGGACTCTGCTATAAATCAAGAGGAACTGCTTTATGTGTTGGTCAAAACGAGGGACGGGAAAGCTGGAGCTGATAAAATACCAACAGAATTCATCAAATATGGGACCGAAACGCTGATATAAGTAAACTTATGTTTATAATACAATTTTGGAAACTGGAGAAGTGGTTTGCGATGGTTCAGAGATCTCACAGTGGTTCGAGGCAAAAATGGGAGTGAAACAAGGGTGCGCTTAAGGTCAAAGTCTTTTTTCTCTTTTTATTAATGACCTAATAGACTTTTTGCCTATTGGAAAAGAAGTCTCAAGGATAAACATTAAAGCACTTTTATTTGCATTTCTGTTTGCGTGTTCTTCCCAAACTCAGCTGAAGATAAACAAACTTGAATCGTACTGCCTATAGTGGAATTAAAGGGTGAATTTGAGCAAATCGAGGGTTATGAAATTCCGAAAAGAGTCCGGTAGAACCGCTAGAAGCGAGAAATGGTACTTCAACATGGAACCAATTGAAGTTGTAAGAACTTACACTTATAAGTATTTGGGAGAAGCTATTGCTAACAATCTTAGTATGGAACACCACCTGAAAGAAAAACTAGTTACAGCAAAAAGTGCAATCAATGCTACTTGAAAGAAATGCTTTTGTAATAATTCAATCTCACAAATAAAAAAAATTCAATTCAAAGTATTTGTAGCAGTGGCTGAATCTGTAATGCTATATGCAGCGCAAATATGGGGATGTGAAAAACATGAAACAGTTGAAAAACTGCTAAGATATTTCGTAAAAAGGTGTTTCCGCTTGCCCAAAACCACCCCCAATTACATGGTCACAATTGAGACCGGTCTGTCTCCCCTCTTCATTACGACTCTGAAGTACTATGTAGACAACATTACAAAAGTGCTCGATATGCCTGATGGAAGACTACCCAAAATTTATTTTAGATCGCTAAAAAGAATTCATGGAACAAGAAACTCGACAAGCTGGGGAGTTACTGCGGAAACAATTTCAGCTTCTGTAACCTGAGAGAACGAGAGGATGTCGTCCATTTTATCGGGAAATTGCCCTGTGTTATGCGAGATAAGAAGATATTTTTTGAACAGCAATTTTATATCAATGGAAGAAGTAATGTCCTTGCTCAACTGTCTAAGTAATATTAACAACCTCTATAGATTTGACCAAACCACAATGTCATATCGAAGTCAAATTTTAAACGAAGCTTTCTAAAACAAAAATTAAACAAAACATTTGCTCTTAAATACATATTATTATAAATATTATCTTCATTAAAAGAAAAATTATTAATAAAGACAACTATACTTGTACAATTACCTATTTTTGAAACAATGTCAATCTGGCAGACGGCAAAACCATGTTTAAACGATTTGTGGAAAATTCATTATGTAAGCAATTCTAAACTTACATACTGTCACATGTGCCAAAGTGAATAGATGTGTTTATCGGTGCTCTTAGTCTTTTTAATTTCCCAAAATTATCCGCCTTAAAAACAAGAAAATTAAACTTTTAAATAATTCAACTCCTTTCTGATCACTGTTTTTGTCGTGAATGTATTGGTACTAGTCTTTCGATCTAATCTAAATCTAAATAAAATGGCATACAATTTGCGGGCCAAAACGGGTCATAAAAAAACTCTATGAGGCTCACTCACCAACATATCAAAGGAATCTGAATCAACTGAAATAAACAACCTGTGGCGCAGAATCGTAATGCGCTTTCAAAGGCAATTGGATGATTTGAACGCCAAGTTCCTGGAGTTACAAACTATAGAAAAACGCGTGCTCACTAAGGTCAATTCAATTCAATCTGGCTTGATTGTTCAATTAAACGATTTAAAAAAAAACTGCACAAATCTTGAACGGCGCATAGATTTTCTTGAAAGAGAGCAATCCAATTGAGATTCTGTGCTTGTGGGTGTACCTGCCAAAAAAATTGAAAATCTCACTGATATTTTCAATAATTTGTGCACTGCCTTAAATACATGTGCTCCACCTCTGAAAAAGATTTTCCGTGTAAGAACATCTGGCAACAACAGGGAAAATGAATGGTATGACGGCACAATCATCATTAAATTTTTGGATTCACACGGCAAAAACAATATACTGAAAATGTGTTGTTCACGTTACAAGGAAACTCACACTGGACTTAAATTTCGAGATGTTGGATTTGACTCTAATAACAAAATTTACCTAAATGAGAGTCTCACAAAAAACAAGTGTAGCTGATAACCGCGCTGGATTTGAAAAGGGCAAAGAAGATCTTTACAGCACATTCCTTCAATGGACTAATTCATGTGCGAAAATCAATTAAATGTCAGCCTTTCTTAATAACCTGTTATGAAGACTTGGAGAAGTACGCAAACAACACAACAGTTATCGCATAAGAAAAATATGAAATACACAAAAATTACTAATATTCCTTATATATTTAACAATCCCTCTTATCCTCTTCTTCCCACCCCCTCTTTTTTATCGCTATAGTCAAATAAAGATGTACATAATAATGAATGTAATGTGAAATCACTTAAAATGTTCAACATCGGGTAAGCTGTTTTCTTGTTCTCGGTCTTTTTGGTGTTTTGTTTATTTAACGTTTGCGCTTTGGTAAAAGTACTTCTCTCATTTTTTCTCTCTTTTATGTTCTTTTCTCTTTATTTATATATTTTTTTTTTCAAACCAACATACATAAATTGACTTAATGGCAAATACTCTTTCATGTTAAGGTTGCATTGAAAAATCCCAGACTGTGTTAAATTTAATTTGCAAAGATAAAAAAGGAGTTCCCATATGCCACCTAAATGCACAAAGCTTATAGTTCATAAAATTGATGAATTGCGAGGTATATTTGAAAATAGTTGTATTGATTTAATTTGCATCTCTGAAACTTGCCTGAAATGAGTAGTTGTTTATTTGATTTGAAAGGGTTTAAGCTCTGGGGGTTACGCGCTGATCGTAGTTTAAGACAAGGTATAGGTGTTTCCATATACATACGAAATAAATTTAAATATCGAATTCTTAAACAATCTTCTCAAAATGATAATTTCAAATTTGTATTTATTGAACTACAACACAAACATAATAAAGTTTTATTAGGAACCTTGTACATGGCACCGTACAATCTTTTGGTACTCTTTATAATAAAATCATTTTATGTGGTGATCTTAACTTGGATATTACGGATAATAAAAATAACCCATTCATTGATTCCATGGGTTCTCTCGGTTTTCACTTTGCAAATGTTTCATGTCCCACTCATTATACGCCAAATAGTAGCATTGCTAGATGTGTATCACATAGAGATCTTTGAAGATGTGTATCACATAGAGATCTTGCTGACTTATTTGATGATAAATTCTCAAGCCATACATAAAGTTCGACAATTTTCATCCATTTGTTTAACATCCTTATTCAACGACTGTATAAATTTAAACTGGTCACCAATATTCAGTTCCTCAGTTGTAAAGAACCAAATAGAAGTTCTAAATACAAATCTCAAGTTTCTTTACGAAAAGCACGTTCCCGTGAAAATAAAACGAAGTAAACCTGATAGCAATCCATGGTTTACACCACAGGTTGAAGAACTTATGTCTAAACAGGATCTTCTCTATCATAGATGGAGAAGATATAAATGTCCTTTTATTTATAATGAGTTCAAAAGGCAAGAAATGCAGTCTCCTCAATTATCCGCAAGAATAAAACTACTCATTATAAAAATAAATTTCATACAATTGATAATTTTAAGAATTTTTGGAAAACGATTCGTGAAGTTGGACTTGGATCACAAAAACAATCAATCGTGCATGATGTTGATCTAGATGTTTTTAACAAAAATTCGTTAAACACCCATCATCCAATAATAATAACATATTTGATTTCGAAAATATTGATACTAATTTAACTCCTTCTTTATCGTTGAGATGTGTGGATGATATAATGGTGGGTAAGGCAATTCTATCTGTTAAATCAAAAGCTGTGGGCTTAGATGATATTCACCCTAACTTTGTTAAAATTTTGCTACCTATTATCTTTAAACAAATAACACATATATATAATACAATAATTATGACTAGCGAATTCCCAGATCAGTGGAAGCATACTAAAATAATACCTACACCAAAGTCATCCTCGAATGTCGAGTACAGACCCATAGCAATCCTGCCATTCCTCAGTAAAGTCTTTGAGGCACTGATGAGTAATCAAATTAAACAGCATTTAAACAGCAACAACCTCCTTACAACCTATCAATCTGGCTTTCGAAGCAAACATAGGTGCATCACTGCTCTCACTAAAATATGTGAAGATATTCGGTCTTGTTTTGAAAATGATATGTCTTTGATTGTGTTTTTAGATTTCTCCAAGGCTTTCGACTCAGTTGACCACTCAATTCTCCTTAAGAAACTTAAAGGTCAGTTTAGTTTTGAGAACTAAATATGTAACCAAATTCAAAAATATAGGTGTTGTTCTATATTCGAATCTTAATTGGACTGACCACATCAATAAAATTGTATCAACATTATATGGAATTCTTCGAGTTCTTAGTCCCACAAAATCGTATCTGCCCGTTGAAGCGAAACTGCAACTTATTAAACCATTTGTTCTTCCAATCATCTTGTCCGGTTGTAAGCTCTTCTCTAATCTAGATTGCGAAACTTCCAGAAAACTTAATGTTGCATTTAATAGCTGCGCTAGATATGTTTCTTATCTGAGTTATCGTGACCACATATCCGATTCAGCTATGCAAATTTTAGGTAGCACATTAAATTCATTACTGAAATATAGAACTTTAGTTGCACTATGCAAAATTATTAACAAAAATAGTCCGGACTATCTTTCAAACATAATAAGACATGTCAACTCTCAAAGATCTTTGCAACTTATAACACCAAGACACAAATATCTAATAAGCATTCGACGATTTTTTGTTTATGCTATTAAATTGTGGAATCTTCTGCCATTAACATTAAAGAGAAAACAAACAACGAGATGCTTTGAATCTAAGTTGTTTAATCATTTTGCCAGGGAGCAATAACGCGGTTTTACTGATTTTGTTTTTTTTTTTTTTTTTTTTTAAGAATCAATACTGTCTTTACATTTTTTTTCTTTTAGAAGGCTTAGTTGACTGTTATCCTTTATCCTTTTCTCTTTATTCTTGGTTTCTATATCTATTATCCTATTATTATCCCTTAAAATCGTTTTATTATTATTATTTTTTTTTTATATATACATTACATAAGTTCTTCAAAGAATGATGATAAAAGCATTTTTTAAGACAACTTCAAATCTAAACAAAGACACAAAGACCACATTTATCCTAACGGAAGGTTAAACTCTTTTCTGTTGACGATATAAACAAAATAGAAATCAATAATAAAGGGATTCGTATGTGAAATAAGTCACGTACGCCTTTAAAATTAAGATTATAAATACCAGTTGTCTGCGACATTCTGGTTAGACTTTAATATACTTTCATATAAAGATAACCTCGACAATCTAGAGCTCCGTCTTTAGAAATATTTTTTAAAAAGTGTTTTATACACAAAATATAATATGTGTATCCTTTGCAAATAAGAACCTGTCGTTCACCTATCGTTCAAGTGCATTATAAAGTGAAAATTAAAATTCAATTTTTTACAAAAAGAAAGAAAATTATTTTAATAACTTATAACTTATAACTACCCATATTAAAAAGTGAAATTAATATCTAAAATTTTACGAAAAAGAAATCTTTAGAATTAATAATTTAATTGGACTACTTAACGATACTGAAAAATAAATTCAGTGAATAATAAACTCTTTAGTGCATATAAAGATTACTTCAGTGAATTATAAAGTTACTAGAACACTTATCCAAAATTCTAAAAAACACCAATAATTAATTTAACAACCCACCCTCACTTAATCGAGTAATGTTGTGCATCTCATAGAGAGACAATTAATAAAACCCTCAAAACCCAAAAACCAAATGAGCTTCATCAAGAAATTAACAAAGAAAATAAACGATCCATATCCCAGACACACAGACGAAGAATTATCCGAACACCCGTAAGAATATATTAGAAAGTACTTTTAAAAATATATCAGAAAATACTTAAGAAAATATTAAGTTAGAAACTGAAACAAATACAAATTATAAAATGGCTCTTTTAACTATCACACTTTATCCACTCAAATACATCGAGAAATTACCTAACTTCGACGGTAGAACAGAAGATTTATACAATTTTTTAAACAGTGTAGATGGAATTAGTCCAACACTAAATAAATACGATGAAGCTTCACAACTCATGTGTATTAATATCTTAAAAACAAAATTAATAGGAAAAGCAAAAAGATGTATGGAAATTTATCCACATTTAATTAAGAGCTCCGTCTCTAGATATTGTTTTAAAAAAGTGTTTTATTTATTTCCACACTAAAATTTATATATATATGAAATTGTTATTACGTAAAATAAAATGTTTGTACTCTTACTCAAAAAGCAATTATGAGCTTAAAATTGTAGAACAATACCTCTATGTTGTGGTTGAACTTAATTGAAATCCTTTGAATAAAAAGAATATACGATACTGCTTTAGTATATTAATAATAATAACTCTATTAATCTAATAAAAATGATATAAAAACTTTAATTTAATTATTGTGGACATATGTATTTAACGCACATGGCGAAATCGAATCTTCTAGAATGAAGTGACGTTTTGACAAATATATATACGAGAGATATTAAGGCCATGGCTGAATGAATATTAAAGGCCATGACTCAATTAATAGCTTAAGGCTACGACTTAATAGATACAACACTGTATTAGAAAAAAAAAATAAATATGTAAATAAATACAGATTGTGAACTACTGCAAGACGATTTAAATTTAAATGTAATAAAAATCGAACTATTATCTATCTATCTATCTAACTGATATAAGAAACTTATTCTGATACAAAATCTGGTTTACTACACAAAAAATAAAAATTTCATCAGAAAGTTTCCATTGTAAGCATCCAAATGATGCTTCCGAGAATGCTTTGTCTAACTTTCACAACATTTCTGAGCCATAATATTGGTTTAAGAATGCAAAATAAATATAACGTTTAATTTATTATATTTTCTAATGAAGATAAAAAGGAAAACAAAAATGAATTATATTACTCACAAGAACCCAATGGTCTTATGCTACTTACTTTGAAAACACATAACTTAACGTGTTACTGTTCGGTGAATGTAATTAGGTTAACATATAAGAAAACGGAGATAAAAGTTGGAAGTCTACTAATACTGCGTATATTCTACGAATGATGCGTACGGTCAACCCACGAATACAATTTTTCTACTAATACTAATTTTACTTCGTAAATAATACGAATTCATTAGTAAATAATACGAATGCAATGGAAGAAATTACGAAGTTTTTCGTTAGAACAATTCACTAATGTTATTAGTAATATGTACACACAAATGCGTACAATGCACTCACAATATTGCTCAATTTATGTTTACGAATATAATTAGTATATATAACTAATTTATTAGTAAATACTGCTACAGGAGAACGTAAAAATTCACGAATATATTCGTAAAAATATGACTTTACTAATACTTTTACAATTTAGGAATATTCGTACATTGTACGAATATTTTTTTACAAATATCATTCGTAGCTAATTAACTAATGAATATTTAGGCCTCCGGGGTGATAGTCACACTAACCACTACGCCACGGGGCATTATAATTTTAACAAAATCTGTTGCTTTAGTACAAACTGTATTGTAAATAGGTTCTTTTGTATTACATTTTATTAACCCATTTCCGGCGGCTACCAGTTTCAGGTGAGCTAGAAGCTTGAAATTTCACATACTGTCTATTTATATCTTAACTATGTGAAATCTGCAAAAAAAATATTAAAAACCTTCTAGTTTTCTGGAAAATTCGTGTTGCGTTTTCGCAACATTAGCCGAAAGGGGTAGCAGAATTAATAAAAATTTTCGAGTTTTTTTTGTTATAAAATTAAGGTATAAGCTTTATTTTACATATTGTTTTTGGGAAGGTGAACACGTACATATAAATATTAATAGTAGTTGTTAGATTTAGACTTCATGATGATATTATTATGAAGAATGGGTCCTTGTGTGATATGAATCGAAACATTTTGGATGAATTGGGATCTTACACTTCTTGCAAGAAAAAATTGTTTGGCTGGAACAATTTCGACATCGAAGACGCTTTTCCATTTTTATTATTAAATGTTTTGTTTCATCAAATCGAACCATTTTGTTGGGATTTCCTTCCCTTTGATGTGTTGGCGGAATATTTGATTCTGATCGCAGTAAGGAGTCTACAACATGTGTCCTAAATTTAAGTTGTGACATTGATGTTTCCTTTGCAAACTTTTTGCAAATGCCATAAACTTTCCAAGCATTTACCAATGCTGCATCCAATGCATTTGATAAAAGTGGCCAGTACCACTTCTTTCCTCGAATACGTATCCGGTAATTGCTGATTGCGTTATCAAACAAGTCCACTCCTCCCATCGTGGAATTATATTCATAGATTGCATTGGGCATGGGAATGTTGACATGTTTCCTTTTTTTTCGATCAAACCGTTTTGCTTGGGTGATTGGTTGGTCCATCAAATGATTTGAAAGAACTGTAACAATGGAGTTATCGTTCCAACGAACAGCTGCAATTCCATTTTCCTTGTCGAATGCAAAATCCATTGTTCCTCTATTTTCTTTCTTCATTTGTTTGGGTTCTGTCAACTTTGCTTTACCAGTTCTATTTTCACGAACAGTGCCTGTAGATTGGTAAAAACGAAATGAAATTTTTAGTATAAATAAATGATAAGTTAAAATTACCTGTTGCGAAGTAACCCAATTCTGAGAGACGACAAATCAGTTTGTGCGACGTGAAAAAATTGTCAAAAGTAACTGTGTATTGGTCTGGAACAGCGATCTTTGAAAGAAGTCTCAGAACAACATTTTCTCCTAAGCCAAATTCAGGGGAATTATCAGCACTTGCACCACTTGATATAAATATCCATCGTGAGAACACAGGTCCCAATATTTGTATCCAAAACGAATTGGCTTCCCTCTGATAAACATTTTTGCAGAATGACGTCCATAGTAGGGTATCATTTGTTCGTCTATTGAAAGGTGATGGGAAAATATTCCGAACTGCATAAAATTCTTATTGAGCATGTTGTTTAGAGTTGAGACTTTAGCAAACTTGTCGCTGGGATCAATTGTACTGTTATCACAGGCATGTAAGAACGATTTGATAAGTTTGAAACGGTCTCGGCTCATGGCTTCTTTTATTATATTGCAGCGAAAGACTGGTTGATTGGACCAATATAAATCCAACTGTGGAACTGTATGCAATCCAGAAAAATACATTATTCCAATAAATTTTCGGATTTCATTGAAATTTGTTTTGAATGTTAAATTATTTCTGTCCGCATTAGCATGCGCATTGGTGCTTTCAACAATGAACTTGATAATCTCATTATCAAGAAACAATTCCAATATTTGAAGAGGATTGAAACTGCCTACAAGAATCATTTTGGGCGCCTAATTATATCAAAAATCGACAAAAGAAAAATATTATTTTTTTGTGCGATTGCTACTGCATTTGGCGAATGTTGCGAAAACGCAACGCAGAGGTTTCATCTCACCTGCAAGGCAAATTACCCATAAAAATTGGTTTAATTTTATTTTAGAATATAATTTCAACCTTTGTTTATATGTTTGCAAAATTTTTTTGAAAAATTTTATTTCTGTTTTATTATTTAAAAAGTTTGAAAATATTACCTCGAAATTTTCAAAATTGCAAATTTTGAAGATGTTAAAAACTTCAAGGATATTTTTTTTTTTTATCCAAAAACAGGTCGATTAGATAATTCAATAAACTTCCAATATAATTTTTTAGTCGTCATAAAAAATGTAATAATTAAGTCCCAGGAGACCAAACATGCGACGTTGCGTTTTCGCAACATTAGCCGGAAATGGGTTAATTCAGGTTTAAATTTTAATGCGTTCGTTTACATTTTAATATTAAAGTATTATATTTCAATCCGTTCGTTTGGAATTTAATAATCAAGTACTTCATTGCGAGATGCTCTATCTATAAATCTATGAGAAAATAGCATCTGGGAAACGAAATCTTTACAGAGGGTGAGTTTTAAATAGATATTTAATTGTTAATAAATTTAGTTAAAAATAAAAAAAAAGAAAAACTTATTATTTTTTTTTTAATTATTAATGCAAATTTAACACTTATTTTGCCAATCTGACATTGAACATATAGTTATTGTCTTAATATTTTAGATATATATATTTTTATAAGTAATGTAAGTCGTAGTTTCAAATATTATTAATATCTGACTTTATGTTTTCATTACTTATGTAAATATGCAATTTTTATGAAATAAAATAAACTGAATTTGGATTTGACTGAATAATACTCAAGTATTATAATGCAATCCGTTGGATCGCATTTTAATATTTAGGTATTATATTTTAATCCGTTGCATTGCATTTCAATCTTTTTTGTATCACAAATAAACATTATAATACAAAAATATTAGAATGTTATACGAAATAATTAGAATTGTTTTTTTTTTAATATTTATGTAATATTAAAATGTAATTTTAAGTGTATTGCACACGGCTGTAATACAAGTGCTGTAGGAAAAAGTATCCCAAAATTTTTTTAACTTTGCGCCATTTAAGGAAATCTCTTAATATGTTATTTTTAAACCAACTGAAAGCAATGGATGAGCTAACACTCTTGATTTACATTCTGACACATTTGAACATTTCAAAACAATGGTTTTTTCTTCTCATACCTTCATATTACTTGCAAAAAAAGGAAGCAAAATCCCTAAGCATTTGTTTAGAACTGTTCTGTTCTTTATATTTAAAAGACAGTCTTCATTATAAGAGATGAGTTTATTCACTAACTAATAACCTAATTCTAAATCGATACATTGTAATTCATTTAGTTATGTACGTTAATGAGTAAGAGGTATAGATATATAATATATGAAGAATAAAATTATAACATGTCCATTTGAAAAATAAAAAAAAAATATATAAACTTGTTCTTAACATTTTTAATCTTAATTATTAAATACGAAATAAATCAATTCATTTGAACAATTTCATTATAATAGAACTACATGTTTCGAGACCAGAAGCAAAATAATTCACATTAATTTTTTTTTTGTTTGCGAGATCGAAAGTCATATCTTTTAATAGTTTCTAGTTTTACATTTATTTCATTTTTATTTTTAACACAACCAAGGGTTGATTAATCTTTCATAATGTCTTTTTGATTGCGGCGGTAAAGCTTTCCTCTTTCATTTTCTACAATTACAGATCTTATCTTACTAGCTACTTCTATAACTTTACCCCTTTCCCATGGACCATCTGTAATTTTCTTAAAATATACTGGTACATTTTCTGTAACTGCAGCGATGTCTCTTGAATGTTTATCATAGTTAGCTTTCATTTTTATTTGATATTCTTGAACCTGCTGTTTTTTGTAGATTTTCATCTTGTATAGCTGGCTTAAGTTCTGATTGTTGAATCGGTAATCGTGTTCTGAGCTTCCTAGACATTAAAAGTTGTGAAGGAGAGTACTTCAACTGTGTAGTATTTCGAAGTTTAAGAAGTCCGAGATAAGGATCTGAATTGGTTTCACTACATTTAGTCAGCATTTTTTTTAAGGTCTATTCAACCTTTCTAATAAATCGTTGGATTTGGGATAGTATGGACTACTAGAAGTATAATCAAGTATCCATTTTTTGGAAAATTCCTTTAATTCTAACGAGTAAAATGGAGGTCCATTGTCAGAAAAAAATTCTGACGGAATTCCATGACGTGCGAAAATTGAATTTAAGTGGGTAATTTCATTCGCCCCTCTCGAGTTAAATTTAACAACTTCTATGTGTTTCGAGTAGTAATCCATTAATAACAGATATAAATGTAAATAATGGATCAATTCTTATGCGAGGGTCAATAAAAATGTTTTATCACAATGCCAGTGGCTTGAGGACAAAAGTTTCAAGTATTTTTTATAAGTCAAGTCATGCTAATTACGATGTCATTATCATCACTACATGGCTACATGGAGGAATAATGTCAACTAAAATGTTTGACAGCAGTTACTATGATGTTTTTCGCCTTGATCGATGTTTATCGTCTAGTGATCGTGGAGGAGGAGTCCTAATAGCAACACGCGTCGGCTTGACGGGTAAACAATTGCACTTGCCAATCCGAATTGTTGAGCAACTTTGTGTTTCCATACAAATGGCTTCGAAATTATTTTATTTCATTGTAAGTTATGTTCCTCCAAATTGTAAATTTGGATATATATACTTAAACCACATTCGTAATATTGATTTTGTTCATAATATTCATAATGAAACTAATAATATATGTGTAATTGGTGACTTTAACCTTTCTGACATCAATTGGTATTGGTCAAGAGAAGATGAAATGCTTGTTCCACATAATATTTAAAAAGATTTTGAATTTGAATTCATTGATCATATACAGGGTGAGTCATGAGCAATGCGACAAAATGCTAGGGCGTGTAGGTTGCGTTGAGACAAGAAAAAAATCGTACAGGAGGGGGGGGTCTATTCCCCTCCGTTTAGCCGGGAGGGGCAATTTTCGAAAAAACTGACTTAAAATGGGAAACAAATTATTTAAAATCAACGGCTTCATTCACAATGATGTGCGATACGTTTTTGAAAAGCCAATAACTTTTTCTTTCATTCTGTGTTTAAATAAATCTATTCTAATAAATAGTTTTTGAAATATTAATTTTCAAAGTCAAAATTTTGAAAAAAAAAAATTAAAAAAAAAATTTCAAATTCATTTTTTTCAAAATTTTACGTAATTAAGTGCTAATTTTAATTTCAGAATTCAATGCTGTTATTAATTTTAAGTCTGAATAAGAAAACCGGATGCAAAAATTTTATGTCGTTCTCAAGAAATTAAAAAAAAACCAAAACCACCTTTTTCTAAGAAAAACATTTATTTTTATTGTAACGAAGCAATTTAAGAAGCATTAATCTTAGTTTTTTTAATTTTTTTTATTCCTTTTATTTTTACTATGTTTTTTATTGGAAGTACTTATAAAAAATTCTCGATATGATCTCCATTGTTTAGAAGGCATAGATTATATCTCCTTGTAATGGCTTCACATAAGTTTATGCTTGACAAATTTTCCTGCAATTTGACTCCAGCTACTTCAATTCGTTCCTTCAGTTGTTCCAATGATACTATTTCCACTTAGTAAACATAATTCTTCATAAATCCCCATGCATAGAAATCTAGGGGAGTTAAATCTGGTGACCTAGGCGGCCATTCCGTGGGGCCCCTTCTTCCGATCCAACGGTCACTAAAATGATCATCCAGCCAGTTTCTCACCTGTAAGCTGTAGTGTGCTGGAGCACCATCTTGTTGGTAGATTAAAGTATCTGCTATAACCAATGGAACGCTGTCTAATAAATCGGGTAAAAGGTCTCGTAGGAATTGCATGTATAATCACAGAATTAATTGCCAAAAACATATACAACAGATAGTTTGCCCATTTACAAACAAGGGTGAGTCAAAAAAAAAATCACATGCATCTTTTAAAAACCAATAAAACAAAAACAAGAAAAAAAAATCATTTATGTTGTATGAAACATTTTTAGAAAACAATAATTTAGAACGTTTTGTTCATATTTTTAAAAATTACGAACTCCTATGGATTCCAGCAGAAAGAAGATTTACACATGGAAGATTACAGCGGCGGATGTCTGTATGACATTAAACTGGACATCAAGAAAAATTGCGGTTGTAACTTTGTGAAGCTTCTAAGCCAAAATCTAATCGAAATATCAACCGAAAGGGGAAAAATAATTTTGATCCCAACGTACATCAATTGCAGTTAATGGATGGAAGACTTAACGAATTTGTATAACTTACTACTGGAAATTGGAAATAATAATGTGTTGCTGGTAGGCGATTTTAAAGGAGAAGTTGGAGATACTCAAATACTCAATATAGAAGCGGAAGAAAGACCAGAATCATTTGCCGAACAGAGATCCTCAAAAGATAAAAAAGTAGATGGAAACGGAAAAAAACGCATCGAAATGTGTGAATCCATCGGGCTCACACTACTAAACGGTCGCACCAAGAGTGACAAGGAAGGGCATTTAACATTCATAAGAACTTCTGCTTGCTCAAATTTGACTATCTTTTCGCCAAAGGATTAGAACTTCAATGTGTTCAAGACTTAGAAGTTAAGGGACTCACTCACTACGACCATCTGCCAATCTCATTTTCCTTAAAACTTGTCTCGCAAAAAGACAGTTCTTCTGATGAACAAATATCGTTGCTGCCTAGACTCAAATGGAACGAAAAAACCAAAGAAAAATATACATAAAATCTATTCCTCGAACTCAATCGGACTATCCAAAGAAGTATGGAACCAGTTTTAGGGATAAATACGCTCACGAATTGTATAGTCGAAGCTGCTGGACCTCTTCAAACAAAAACAAGAAACAAAGGAAAACAACCTTGGTATGACTGGGATTGCGAAGCTGCTAGGAAAAAATCTTTTGTGGCCCTAAAGGTATTACGAAGAGAAGGCTCCACATATACTAAATCAATATATCAAGAAGCAAACAAATTATACAAAGCTATCTATGCACAGAAACAAAAAGCTCATCTGATAGACCAAGCATCAAAACTCAGCAACGCAAAAGATAATAAAGTTTTCTGGAAGATTTCTAAGTCCCTAAATAGGCCATCCGTTGGCAGTTGCATAAAAGTGGAAGCACCTGTTCTGGCCGAATACTTCAAAAATCTCCTGAATAGAAATATTGCTGGAGATTCATTGCAATATGCAGCACCCCTTGAAGTTGAGCAGTAGCTCAAATAAAGCCCCAGGCGAAGACCGTATACCTTACGAATTTTCCAAAAATGCGACAAATGCCTTCATTGAGGAACTTACAAAGACGTTTAACTTCATTCTCAGTACTGGCGATGTACCTGCAGGTCTTAAAAAAAGCATTATCTTCCCGTTACTGAAGAAAGGTGATCCAATGGAACCTAGCAACTATAGAGGCATCTCTTTTCTCAACACTTGGATAGTGGGAAAAAACTGTATGCGTTCTTTGTGGATTTCAAGGCAGCTTTTGACACCATCGACAGAAACGTCTTATTCTACAAACTCAGCAACCTGGGGTTGTCATCGAAAATACTTAAAGTACTGCAAAAGCTCTACGATGTCAACCTTTCAGCGGTATGGGATGGAAACATATTGTCAGAATGGTTTGTAACTGAAACTGGAGTTAAACAGGGTTGCTTTCTTAGCCCACTTTTATTCTCGCTGTTTTTGGATGACCTTACGGACTACCTGCCCGGAGGAGTAATATTCGCTGAAATAAAGATTAAGCTCTTAATGTACGCTGATGACATAGTTATACTAGCCGAAAATCCAAATACGATGCAACTAATGATAAACAAACTCCAAGCATACTGCACTTTGTGGAATCTTACTCTTAACATGGCGAAATCAAAAATAGTGATCTTTCGAAATGGAACGGGACGATATGCAAGAAATGAGAATTGTACCTGGCACAACGAAGAAATAGAGAAAGTGAAAGAGTATCGGTACTTAGGAGTCCTCATTATACCCGAACTCTCATTTAGGAAACATCTCTAAGAAAAATTAAAAGAAGCAAAACGAGCAATTAACTGCAGTTGGAGTGGAATACTTTACATGAAAGAAGTTGAGCCAAGCGCTAAGTATAGAGTGTTTGAAGCAGTGATGAGAGGAATCATGTGCTATGCGGCTCAAGTTTGGGGTGTCTGGCAAATTGATGAAGTGGAGAAGCTACTCCGATATTTCATTAAAAGAATGTTCAGACTTCCATACTGCACACCAAACTACATACTTCATATCGAAACCGACATACCACCACTGCACATTTACACGCTAAAACTACACTTCAACTACATCCACAAGGTACTGACGCAACCGTCACACCGCCTTACGTTGAAAATCGCCAAACACATCAAAGAACGAAAAATGCAGTTTTTCACCGAGTGGTCGAGACTTAGCAAAGAACACAATGTTACTATAATGGAAATAAGCGAGGCAGTGTGGAATAGTAAGCAGCAGGAGCTACTGGAAAAAATTGAAGACTCCCAAGCAACGGCCTTGCAAAGATAAGAGAGCCTTACAAGAAATACCTACAAATTACTCCAGCACAACCTCGGGACTAAAAATTACTTCCTCGATGGAAATAGTCTGGATATGATATCCACCATCTGCAAGACCAGAGGGGAATTCCTACCTTTAAATTATATGCCATATAGAACCGACATAGATTCTTCGTGTACTTTATGCAATCTTAGAGAGAGGGAAGATATTCAACATTTTATTGGAAGATGCCCAGTTCTGAAAGAGATTCGAATTGCGGTCTGGAGAAAACTGAATCCACCTCTACACTTACGTAAGAACAGCACTTAATTATCGACAACAAATAATAAACTAAGCTTTTTAAATAACCAAAATAATTATACTACAATGTGATTGATTAGTCAAAAACTATGATCTTATCTTTTAATTAAAAAAAAAAAAAAAAGTAACTCTCATTTTTCGGCTGACGGCAAAAGCCAATGCTCTATTGTGAAACCTGTACAAACTTTTCTTAACCTAAAGAATTTATTAATAAAATCACATACTACTACTACACGCTCAAGATTTTTGGTGCACCTTAAACCAATCACCCTGTATATTGGATATAGAAATTAAACTAAAGTCTGACTCAAAAAATTTTTGATTTTACATTAATCAGAAAAAAACTTCGATTGGTTTACCCAAGACCATGACATATGATAATGTTCAATCCAATAATGTAAACCAAACTCTTGATTTATTTGCTACTTTTTTTTAGTCGGCATATAGCAATTCTAATTCGAACTCGAACTTTACATCTTGTTTGACATCTGAAGTTGATATTGGTTCAATTCAATTAGAATTGTCTGAAGTTGAAAGTGTAATATGTAGCTTGACACCAAATGCAAAACCAGGTTCAGATGGCATTCCTGCATTCATTTTGAAGTAA
Source organism: Baccha elongata (assembly GCA_951217065.1). Classification (NCBI taxonomy): domain Eukaryota; kingdom Metazoa; phylum Arthropoda; class Insecta; order Diptera; family Syrphidae; genus Baccha; species Baccha elongata. The sequence continues at coordinate 65,803 of CATNUY010000348.1, forward strand.
TGTAGTCGGACTGTAGCTTACCCACTCTCTTTGATATTTAATAAATCTTTGGTTTTGGGTAATTTCATTGAGGAGTGAAAAACATCCTATTTGATCCCAATTTTTAAATCTGGGTCAAAAATTGTGTTGCAAATTACAGAGGGATAAATAAGCTTTCTTCAACACCAAAACTTTTCGAAAGTATTGTAAAATCTAAATTGCAGTTTAACATCATATCTGAATTTCAACATGGTTTTGTGGTGAGACGCTCAATGGCATCGAATTTATCTTACTTTACTTCTTACGTTGCTAATGCAGTTGAAAAGGGTTACCAAGTGGATGCTTTTTACACAGATTTTAGCAAGGCTTTCGACTCTGCAAACCATGATATACTCATAGAAAAACTTTCGATATTCGGATTTCATTCTGCAATGTTAAAGTGGCTGACTTCATTTCTCGTTGGAAGGAGTCAGAAAGTTGTTATTGATAACACATTTTCAAGATCCATAAATTGTACATCAGGTGTTTTCCAAGGAAGCCATTTAGGACCACTTTTATTTATAATTTTTATTAATGATATGGTAACGGTTTTTAAAAACTGTTTTTGCTTAATATTTGCTGATGATCTAAATTGTTTTTAAAAATTATATATATAAATTATTGTTTGAAGGTACAACGTGACATTCAACAGCTTTTTGATTGGTGTTCAATAAATTGTCTTAAATTAAATGCACAAAAATGTAATATTATAACTTTTCATAGCAGTTTTACAGTTATTATGTATGATTATCGACTGGGACAAAATTCCTAAGAAAGAGTAGAAAAAATAAAAGATTTTGGTGTAATCATTGATGATAAATTAAAATATGATTTGCATATTGATTATATTGTAGCAAACTCAATGGTAGGATTTATCAAGAGAAATGCGAAAGAATTTAACGATCCATTTACATTAGTAGCATTGTACTTATCGTTAGTAAGATCCTCTCTTGAGTATGCTGATATTATATGGAATCCGATTTATCAAGTTCACTCAAATCATATCGAAAATATACAAAGGCGATTTTCTAAATATATTTAAAAAAAATGAGATGGGATTTTCCACCATCTTATGAAGCCAGGTGCAAACTTCGGGGTACTCTGCCACTAAAGACAAGAAGAATGGCCTATGATGCTTTGTTTGTAAGAGACCTGTTATGTTATTATATTAAAAGCCCTTCTTTTTATACATGATACAAATCTGTGCTCCAGCGCGAACATTGAGGGTTAGGCAATTTCCTTATCAACCCGCACATAGAACTCTCTATGGTCTAAACGAGAGTTTAGACTTAAATAGCTCAAGGGACTGTTTCAAAAACATTTTATTCAGTTTATGTTCCTAGTATCATATAATTATAGATTAAAAATTTGTATATTTGTATGTTAATTATCTAATTTGATTTTAATATTTTGTAATCTGTTAAGTTCAGCTGGTAGATGAAATAAATAATAATAGTAATAATAATAATAATAAATCTTTCTTCCAATCAAAAAATCAATACCTCTTTTTGGAATGGAAGACTGGGCAATTCATGAGGCAGTAAAGGTTCTTTTATATTATTGTTCATGTACTTTTGACAAGTGAGACAATGTTCAGCGAATTTTTGAATGTCTAAATTCATGCAAGGTCAAAATACTAACCCCCTGGCTCATCGTTTACTTTTCTCTTTACTTCATTGGTCGCTGCCAAAACTTCATTAAGTACTGGTTGTGTTATGACAAGACTTGACTTCATTAAGCGCACATGAATTTTTATTTCTTTATCAAGCGCACTTTCTTCCATGTGACATAATGGTGCTCTAGATATCATGTCTGGGACTAACATTTTCTTGCCGGGCTTATATACGACTTTCAAGTCATAGGCTTGTAGACGAAGCATCATTCTCTGCAACCTAGCTGGAACAAGATTTACTTACTTAAGATGGCGCTTAAAGTCAAGGATGGACTACGGCCTCCACCAACGTGTCTTTCCCTCCAGCTCTGTTCCTAGCTAGCCGCTTCCAATTTTGCACAGCGAGTTGGCTGAGGTCGTTTTCCACTTGTGTGAGCCATCTATTGGGGGGTTCCCCAATGCTGCGTACACCATCCGGATTGGACTCGAAGACTCGTTCGGGTTGGTGCGTTGGTGTCTATACGCTCCACCTGACCCAGCCATCTCAGCCGCTGTATTTTCAGCTTCCTTACCAGGTTAATATCGCTGTATAGCACGTACACTGTACAGCTCATCATTGAATCTTCTTTGCCATACTCCTTTGATACACACACTACCAAAAGTCAGTCGAAGAAACTTTCTCTCAAAGCACCCAAGTAACTTCTCATCCGAATCTTTTAAAGCCCATGCTTCCGCCCCATACAGCAGGACTGGGATGATCAAGGTCTTGTACAGCTTCTCCTTGGTTCCATGACAGAGGGTTTTACTACTTAAATGCTTTTTCAGCCTGAAGAAACAGCGATTGGTAAGATTAATTTTTCGTTTGATCTCTGCACTGATATCGTTTTGCGTTGTTTTAATGTATCCCAGTTAGACTAAGTCCTTAACTACTTCAAAATTATATCTATCCATTGTAATGTTTTGCCCGAGTCGACGATGTTGTGATTCCTTTCTCGTTGATAGCATCTATAAAGACTGGGTCGATCATACAGCTAACTGTGGAATAGTATTGAGCTTGAATAACGCGGATGCCCTACAATGAAAAAAGTCTTTATATGAGGTTATTCAAAAAATTGATGAAAACGAGAGGTATTCTTTACGCTACAATCAACTACAATTTGAATGAAAAAAATTACTTCAAGCCAGAATATTCGAGAAAAATGATCGGTATGATTTTTAAAATAAGAGGTGAGCTGATAAAACTTAATTATGTGCCGCATAGAAACTGGATGGTATTTGCTCTCTATGCAATTTGCGAGTTTAGGGAGAATATCTTCCATTTTATTGCCATGAGTCCAGTATTACGAGAGCTTAAAAGAATTTACTTTGAGAAGAACTACTTGCAAGAGGAAGATGTGAAAATTCCTCTTAATGAAGAAGACTAATTCCTTCTTTTTGAATACACAGAAGAGGCTATTTCTTATAGAAGCAAAATTATTAATAAGGACTTTTAAAATCACGTATTTCTTATTTTTGAATCACCTTAAAAATGCTAGTTTGAACTTAACTCGATGCCAGTATCAAACCTTCTTGTTTTAATGAAACTTAAAGTTGTAAAATCTTTCCTTAATTCGTTATAACAAAACCAACAGTTGCTAAAATGTACGTAAAATGTTCCTTTTTGGTAAAAAAAAAATAAAAGAAAAAAATTATTTGTTTTAACTAAATTAAAATTTGTAAGAAATTCAACAACAATGTATTCCGTTTTAAAAAAGAAATTAAACTTGCGATTGCTAAATAAAATTAAAAAAATCAAATTTCCGTTTTTACTAAACTCAAAGTCAATAACAAAATGTCTAATTTAAAGCTCTACTCTATATTTTCAATAATTGTGCAAATCTTTAGCATCAAAACCTAGAAAACTAAAAATTATATATAAATATATGTCTTACTAATAAATAAAACACTGAAACGTTTAATTCTTAGTCAAATGAAATATTTTTTTGTTCTTGTTATTAATTTTTAATTTTGCATGTAGTTCTTTTACAAATTTTAAACAAGACTAAATTAAGAAGCTTCTTTATCGACGTATAGACAAGAACTGAACTTAACCGAAAAAAAAACGAGAAGAAAGAAAAACAGGTACACAGTTAGCATAAGCTTAGTTGCGACAAAGAGCAACAGGATTTTAAGCTTCAGTCTAATCTCTAGGCGTCGTTTAGTTGCTAAGCTAAATAAAACACTTAATCATAAAGAAGATGAAGCTGGAGAAAAAAGACAATGTAAGCAAAGTATGCACATTTGGTTTTTGCTGAGTAAAAACCTATTGTGGTGAAAATCTATTTTCTACAGTACGCATTCGGGGATTCGTGGAAGCATTTTTGCTATCTAATAATATATTTATATTGTCACTCGGGCAGACGGCAGAAAAGCCATGCCCTTAATTTATTTATTTAAGAAGCAAACAATGTGCCTTTCTAAAATTTATTTTGAACAAAACTATCTATCTATCTATCTATTTACTTTTGTCTTAATTAACAGCTAATCCTATCTTTGCCGACTCCGATTCAATACTGGCAAATGCACCAATCACAGCTCGCTTATTTCGGCCGATTATGTCTGTGTCATCTGCATACGCGAGGAGTTGAACGGACTTTTGATAAATTGTACCAGTGGTGTTGACTTGCGAATTTCGTACAATTGCTTCAAGAACGATGTTAAATAGGTTGCATGATAGCGCGTCGCCTTGTATTAGACCTTTCTCAACATCAAATGGTTCGGTGGTAATCTTACCGACTTTGACCGAGCAGCGACATTTCTCCATCATCATCCTTCACAAGCGGACGAGTTTGGCATGGAGGCCAAGATACAATATAGCTCTGTACAGTTCGTCTCTATCCACGCTATCATACGCGACTTTGAAATCGATAAAGAGCTGGTGTGTATCAATCTGCTTTGAACAATTCAGCTGGTAAGCCGTCTGCACCAGCAGCTTTATTTGATTTAAGTTTGGCAATCGCTAGCCGCATTTCATTCAGGTCGGGTAGACAAAAATGTTGGCCATCATCGTCCGTGTTAGATGTAATGAGTAGCCTTGAAGCGAAATGTTGGCTTTCTTCACCGTTAAGCAGTCTAGAAAAATGGTCTTTCCAGATCCTCAGCACTGACTGTGTATCTGGTACCATATTCCCCCCCTTGTCTCGGCAGGCTTCTGTTCTGGGTAGATCTTTTTACCCTTTGGTAGAATTTTCTTACATTACTCCTGCCGGTACAACCCTCGATAGGCTCGATCGCTCGCTTCTCGTGCTCTCTCTTTTTCTTCCTGAAAAGTCGCCGTTCCTCCCTTCTTTTTATCCCGTAGAGCTCCAGACTGCTCTCTCAGTCGCTCTGGTTCTAGTTTGCAGCATTGCCTGGTAGGCCTCGTTTTTCGGTGCATGCGCCAACCGGAATTCTTCACCGAACCAGGAGTTCCTTGTGGACGCCTAAAAACCCAGCACATCAGAGACGGCACTGGTCTCCACTGGTCATCTGCACTTGCTGGTGGTGGCGGGCTTGTTGAGAGGTTGGTAGAAACGTGGTCAGCAAAGGTTCTTGCGGTCTCTTGCGATTAAAGCTTCGCCATATCAAACCTTTTAACAGCATCAGCTCATCGTGGTTAGAGTCTATGTTTGCCCCACGGAATGTTCGAACATCCAGGATACTGGAAGCATATCTGGCGTCTATCGCGATTTGATCAATTTGGTTGATGATCTTTTGATCACTGCTTCGCCAAGTACCTTTGAGTATATCGAGGTACGGGAAATGGGTGCTCGATATGGTGACGTTTCGCCCCACCGCAAAGTCTACAATCCTGTATCCGTTGACGGAAGTGTCATCGTACAGGCTGTGTCCTCCGACGGTTGAACCAAAAGTGCCCTTCTGTCCGAGTCTGGCATTAAAGTCACCAAGAATGATTTTTACGTCGTACTTCGGTCGTAGAACTCGTTCTTGGTTGGTTCATCCTTCTTTTCGTGGGGGCGTGGACACAGATCAGCGTTATGTTTTTAAATTTACACCTCTTTTTTTTTTTTTTTTTACACAAGCAAGTATCAGCAGATGAAAGAAGATTTGCCAACACATATAATGTGTCCCACTGGCTCATCACTTAGTGCAGGTGTTAGTTGTTAGTAAGCACAATGCAACAAAAACAAAAACACATGCACATAAAAACATGAAAACATATAAAGTCAAAATTAAACAAAATGACACAGAAACATTTAGGATCGTGGAAAAAATAGTTCTGAAAATAGTTTTTAAATAACTTTTATTTAAATTAAAATCCAACACATACTCATTCAAGTTATATCGTATAACTTACTCATCCGCATGAGAGGCTCATGCATACCATAATTGGTTCTGTGATGTTCAATATTGAAAAGCTCAGAACTTCGAAGGTGGTGATAGAGTTCGTCTTTTTTACAATAAAATTAACATATTCAGAAAATTCCAGATTAGCACTGAAATTAACTCCTAAGTCCTTAAAACTAAAAACACGACTAATTTTATTTTGTGTTATACAATATTCAAAATTACTTGAAACTTTTTTCTTTGAGAAAGTAATAGTTTGGCATTTTATAGGATTAAGAATTAACCCATTTTTACTACACCAAATATTGAAACTATCAAGATCAGCCTGCAAATGAGTATGATCATTGGGAGATTTGATTGATTTATAAATTTTCATATCATCTGCAAATATGAGAATCTTACTAAAGCGTATAAAAGAAGAAACGTCATTTACAGCAAGAATAAATAAGATTGGACCCAAATGGCTTCCCTGGGGTACGCCTGAATGGGCAACTTTTTAAATACAACCTCCTACCGCAAATTGTGAGACATCAGCAGATACATCAAGGGGTTTTGACTGATAAGTGGCGTTGAGGTTAGAGACTTAAGTCTTGTGAAAACATTTTCAAGTTAGTCATTCCATTGAAATGTAGCATTTTTTGAGCAATTGTCGCAATGGCTCAGTTTCATTAGACAAATCTGGTATAAATGACCCAAAGTATGTAACTGTTCCTAAAAACCTCTTGCACAGAAGAAGGCGACTTCATTTTCAAAATTGCTTTCACTTTCTTAAGATCAGTGCGAACACCAAGTTGGTTAAATATGTGACCAAAGAATTTTATTTCCGTCAAGCCAAACCTACATTTTTCTTTATTGAGTCTCAATCCAACTTTATCCAAACATTCTAGCACTTGTTTTATTTTTCTGTTATGATCTTGAATGCTACTTCCATAAACTAAAATATCATATATATAGACAATAACATCTAAGTCTTTAAACAATTCAGTCATTACACGGTGAAAATTTTTTTAAGCGACTTTTATTCCATATGGCATTATTAGAAATTTATACCTTCCAAAAGGTGTATTAAAGGTGCACATATGAGAGCTTTCAGCATCTTATTTCAACATCCAATAACCTTTACTAGCGTCTAGCGTTGAATAATATTTTGAACCCGATAATCTGCATATAATGAGTTCAATATTTGGAATGAGATAATGCTCTCGTTGTAATGACTTATTGAGATTTCTTGGATCTAAATAAACTCGTTAGGTTTTATCTGGTTTTTCGACTAAGACAATTGAATTGACCCATTTCGTTGGATTTTTAACTTTTATAATTACTTTATTTTGTTCCATACGATTAAATTCCTTTTGTAATTTTGAATGTAGTTTAAATGGAATGCGTCTAGGCGCATCAATGACAGGGCTTACTTGAGAATCGACTCTTAGTTTGTATTTTCCATTTAAACAATATATTCCCTTGAGAAGGTGACCAAATTTGGTTCAATATTTTTAATGAGAATATTACTTTCATCATTAATAAGATTAATCGACGATGAGATGTTTTGACTGACAATACCTAACCTTAGACAATCACTTTTCCCCAGCACTCTGCAGACATTTTCATTGACAACTAAAAAGTCAATAATTTCTTTCTAACCTTATTTTTGCTAATATAGGCATTAACTTGACACTGACCAAGAATATTGAATTTCGATCCTCCAAATGCTGTTAATTTCCCGAAACATTTGGCAAGCGGTAAATTGCTTGTGTTTATGTGCTTGAATGTATTAAAACTCATGACATTTGCCTCTGCTCCCGTGTCTAACTTAATTTTGATTGCTTTATCGTTATTCAAAAAGAATTCTTTAAAATACATATCAGAGTTCATATTGACATTATAAGAACAATTAAAATTCAAGACTTTCTTTTTAAAATTTACTGAGCCAATGAAAAAATCACTATCTTCATCTTAATATAAGTCATTATTAATTTCGTTATTATTACGCAATGAAAATGATTTTATATCTTTGTTTAGCTTACAATATTTAACAAAATTATTCAAATTCTTACCTCAAATACATCTTTTACCAAGAGCTGGACACTTCGTTCGATGATACCAGTTTCCGCATCGTTCACACCTTTTGTTGTATTATTTCGACTTTAAATTTGGATTTAGGCTGCTATTGGGAGCATTGTTGTTTTTAGTGTTGTAATTTTGTTTTGACTGATGTTGCTTGTGGTTCTTGACTAACGGCGTTCTTCTTTCACTAATTCTGGTATGCGACTGTATGTAGTTGATTTTATTTTCAGAGCGAATGACAATTCTTGATATCTCATGTGATTGCTACTGACGGAGAACATAAGACTTAGCACGCTTTTCCACTATCTGCAAGGAGAGGTCATCGATGTCAAGTAGCTTGTCATCATTTAACCCAATAATGAAGACATCCCGGACCATTTCATCTTTATTTGCACCATAGTCACATGCTCAAACCAACTTTTTTAGATGTGTTAGATATCGATCCATGGTTTCAGCAGTTTTTTGTCTGGCGGACAGAAATTTATATCTCTCAAGCACAATATTTATCCTGGGTTCGCAATAACCTTTATTTTTTTCCAAAACCTGTTCAAATGTTAAGTTATCGGCAAACATGTTGTGTTTGCGCAGTCCATCATCACCTATGTACGACAAAATGGCGGTAACTTTTCTTTCATCTTCTTTTATTTCTATAAGGTCTACAGTCACTTGACTGTATAAAATTTGCTGTATATAAAAAAAACTTTAATAACTGGACTGTGCGGTTACCGCAACAAATTTTTACTGTTTTTTGTCGGACACACCTGACACTATGTTCTGTTCTTTATATTTAAAAGACGGTCTTCATTATAAGAGATGAGTTTATTGACTAGCTAATAACTTAATTCTAAATCGATACATTGTAATTCATTTATGTACGTTAATGAGTAAGAGGGATAGATATATAATATATAAAGAATACAACTATAACAAGAACATATAGCTGCTATAGTTTCGGCCAACACTGAAGAATTTTCAAAAAAAAGTGACCCCAGTGCCATCTACTCTGTAGTTGAAATATTCTAATTTGCTCCTTTCCAGGTGCATACATATATACGAATTTTTGAAAAAACGACCCGGCCGTCACCTGGATTATATATCAGATTGCCTTCAACATTTTAGAAATTTTAAAATAAATTGCTATAATATATGCGGATTAAGTAATAAATTTCTATTTGTCAACTTTTTTAATTTTATAAATAGTAAAAATCTCGTGTTTTTCTATGAAACATTCATAGTTGAAGTGGAATGTTATCTTTATGAAAATAATTTTATTAATTTTAAGTTTATATGGATTCCAGCAAAATTAAATACAAGAGGAAGAGCTAGTGGTGGATGCCCTTTTGGCTTAAAAAAAGCTTGTCAAATAATTACATGTGAATTCAAAGAAGAAGTTGGAATTCACCTTATTAAAATGAAAATAGGAACTGCGAAGTTGATTATAATACCATCTTATATAAACTGTAATCACTGGTATCGAGATTTCAATGCACTCATTAATTTTAAAGAACACAATAATAGTGAGACATTAATGATAATTGGGGATCTAAACGCGAAGGTTGGAAGTGGAAACAGGTTTGCGGGAAGGAAAGGAATTCAAAAGATACTACAGTGAATGCACGGGGCACTTAATTGATAAATTAATTTTGGATTTCGAAACGGCTTTCTGAGTCTCATTAAGTGTGGAGAGTATATATTCATAGGCCGGAAGGATCTTCAGTGGTAAACAACTGCCTAATAAGAAGAAATTGGATTCCTATAATTTCAGATTGTAAGGTTACAAGTGTCCAATTGGTTGGGTTCGATATCCCACTTTTTATAGTCCCGTTTTTTTTAAATAACTTTTTTATAATTCCGCTTTAAATAATCCTGTTTTTTATAACCTCGCTTTTTTAAAATCCTGCTTTTTTTAATCCAGTCTCTTATATTCCAATCTCTTATAATGCCGTTTTTTATAATCCCGTTTCTTATAATCCCTCTTTTGCAAACAAAAAAATCGTGAGATTTTTTTAAATCAAATAACTAGTTTTGATTACAAAAGCGGGATTATGAGAAACGCGGAGAGAAAAAGAAAATTAAAATAAATAAAATAATGAGTGATTCATCATAATAAAGTAAAAAGTAACTAAAAAGATGTTCTTGAACGCTTAACAAATATTATAAACATCATAATAAAACAGAAAGTATAACTTAGAAGTTATTCTCAAAAAACGAAGAAAAAAATAAACAAAAATAAAATTGAAACCATTAACAAAATATGTTATAATTTAGATTATCTTTGTGCAAAAACAAATGTTTATCTGTAGAAAACAGTAGAAAACAAAAACCAATATCCACCAATACTTATACCAATATTTTGTTATTTAGTTTGATAACATGTTTTGCGAAAAACCGGGATTGGTGGGATTTGGCGGGATTTGAAAAAGCGGGATTATAATAGATCGGGGTTTTCAACAAGTGGGATTTTAGAAGACGGGATTTTAAAAAATCCATATTTTGGCAGACGGGATTTATAAACTTTTTTTCGAGATTTTGGAAAAACGGGATTATAAAAAGCGGAATTCCGATGCGGTCCCGTGTCCAATATTTAGACCACTTGTCATTAGTAGTCCAATTCGAATTCAACTGCACATGCGCAGGCCAGGACAATATAACGGTTTTAAAGCTGCCGCAAAAGTTGAATTGGAAAGAAGATAGAAGGCTGGAATATCGACACATTCTTGACCAAAATCTTTCAGTCAGTATTAATCATTCATACTATGCGACATCGAAGAAATAATTAAACAATCGTACCCGAAATCCCGCAAATATCAGGGAAAGGTGCTTAAACAAAAAGAAAAATTGTTTGATTTGGAGTGTGTTAAATCTCGAAAAAGTTTTCAGGAAACTCAGCTGCAACTACTTAGGCTTTTACTACTGCTAGTTTCCTTTTTATTGTTCCTATGTATGTGAGTCCACATTCTTCATCTTCGTTCACATTGCATTTTATTTCATATACCACGTCATTTTGTTGTTCTTTTGGTAGAGGTGATGTTGATTTTGTTACAATTTTGCTAAGAGTGAAATTCGATTTATGTGCAGATGTTTTTTCTTCGTTTAAGTAAATTGCTTCATGTAGATTTCTATTGTCAGTTAGAGTTGGTATGTACGTAATGCTGTGGTATATTTTAGTTGTGTGGTTGGCATCTGTTGAGTTTTGTGTGTCAGGATTATTGCTGTATTTTATTTGGTTGGTTTTGTCATTAATGAGTTCGTTTATTATTTTGTGCGGAAAGTTATTCATCAGTAGTATTGATCGTATTTGTTTAATATTTTCATGATGAAATTTGATGTTGCTAATGTTTAGTACTTTGTTAATAAAATTTTTGGCTGTATTAATTTTATATTTTTGTGTTTGATTTGATAAAAAATTTATCATTCTTCCTGATGCAATTGGTTTTTGGTACCACTCGAAAATTATTTTGATGTCTGCTCTATGTTGTAATGTGTCCAGGTAAGGTAAACATTTATTGTTTTCTGTTTCTTCTGTGCATTAAAGTTTTTTGTGGTTACGTTTAGAGTTTTTAAAAATGATTTCTCTGTCTTGTTTTTTGACTATTGCAAAAATGTCACCTACATATTTTGCAACGTATTCTATTTGTATGTTTGATTCTTTTAACTTTTTTATTGTAACGTCTTGTAAATTGTCTAGGACTATTTCCGCTTTAGTTGGTGAAATTGGCATACCGAATGTTTGATTGTACATCATTATAATGGTATATAAAATAGTTATTATTTTGCAGACAGAATTGGAGAATTTCGATAAATTGTGGTTTCGGAATGTCTGTTATTGTTTTGAGTTTCTCTCAGTGATTCATTATGATTTTTATGGCTGAATATGTCGGAATGTTGGTGAATAAGGATATAACGTCAAAGAAACTAGAATTTCGTCTTTGTCAAGAATTACATCTGTTAGTCTATATGTGTGTTTTATGTTGTAATTTTTGGAAAAAATGTGTGTTAGGATTTATCCTGTGCATTTTGATGGTACATTTGTTGACGATGAAATAGGTCTCAGAGGAATACCAGCTTTGTGAACTTTTTAAAGTCCATACAATGTTGGTGCAAAAGTGGTGAAGCATATTATAAGTTTATATTTTATTTTTGAGTTATAAACTTCAAAGAAGACAAAAAGAACATCAGCTCGATCTACAATACTCTAATAAAATATATGGTCTGTGATAACTAGTTTTATTTTCTGTTTTTTGTCTAGTTTTCAAATAATTTATCTATATTTATTACCTAGTTTCCGTCTTAATTAAGTGAAATATAAATGTTAAATTATTTTCCAAAAATTTAAATCTTAAAAAAAAAAATGTAACTTGACTAAAAAAGTGAGTATACATTTTCAAAATCTAAAGCCCGAAATAACAACAATTATACTCAAAAAACTGTAATTTGTATAAAAGTCTAAATAAATTAACCCCAGAAGATGTTGGCAAAAAACCGAACGAAACTTCGGGAAAAATACTGAATTAGTCTTTTAATTGCTTTAAAAACCAATTATCAAAAGCCCAAATTGAAAACACACATTATTGGGACAAACTATAGTTGGATACACGGTAAAAAACTACTTGGGGAATTCCAAGCAGGATTAAAAAGTAGTTCCCCGATCATTGACAATATTTTTGTACTTTAAAGCATAGAGGCAACGGTTATTGAACAAAAAAAGAAGCTGTACGTTCGTCTACGTCTATGTCGACTTTAAAGCAGCCTTTTATACAGTCAAAGTACGAAAAAGTGCGTCCAAGTTTGAAAAAAAAAAATTACCAAGCGCAGTAAAAAGCGACGAAAACACTAATAGCCTGAGACATTTGATTTTTTATAAAATACAAACTATTTATTACAAATCAAAACAAACCTATATATTTTTCTTTTACTTTTTTAACAAACAAATTCGATTTCAACAGAAAATATTTTAAGTTTTGCAGTCATCTGTTTAGTCAAAAGAATGACTGCGTTCAGTAAATTTTGTTTTATACATCAGTGTGGAACGTCTTTTAATTACAACAATTGAGTATTGTTATAACAATGCCTAGTTAACTTTTGTTGTTCCTTTACTACAAAATGTTTACGAATTCTAATACTATTACAACTCAAAATCGTTACAAAATATATTGTTAAAGTGTCCAATTGCTAACGATTTGTAACTATTTCCAACTTATAGCGATGATATGAGTTGAAAGTGTTGATGTGTCAAAGTGGAGTTGTGAAAAGAATTGTTTACATTTTGCATCTTTGTGTTTTCAATTTCAATTTACTTGGGACATTTTATTTAAAGACATTCAAGATGCAATTCATGTTAAAAACAAAATCTAGTTTTATTCCTAAAGTTTGTTGATTTTATATCATGTAATTGGTGTTAATCGATTCTTATCCTAAATTTCTACAAGGACTACAAAGTATCCACGATCATTCCAATTATAAAGTTTGAAAAATTGAATTTATTTGATTCTCGTTTGACAGATAAACAAATTTATCAACAGTCGTTCCAAAATGAAATTGTAGCAATCCTAACAAAGTATAACAATGACACTTTTACACAAATTTTTGACATACCAACAATAATCAACTATTGTAATTAAAAGAACTTGCCACAGGTACGGCATGGGCTTAGCTGTGCGTTCACTTTATGTTTTTACAACGTGTGAAAAAACAAATAAATATTTTAAGTTGAAATAGCGACCAAATAGTAAAAAAGTTACCAGGCGGCCAAACGAAATTAAAGTGACCAAAGGATGATGGGCAAATTTGTATGAAATCTGATCGTAAGATCAACAGAAATAAAATTAGTGTCAGTTGGTAGCAATTTAGGTTTACTCATTGTGTTATTAACTTATGGTCTAATGGACCTAATATAAATAAAATAAAAAGACTTTTTTTACAAAATTGTGAACAGGACAAAATTAATAATACACTTAAAAAAAATAATAAATTAACTTTACTCGTCTGCAAAGATTTCTAAAATATGTGCAGGGGGGGGGGGAAACAAATGGCTCATGATGTCCTAATTCAAGGTATTATTGAAATAACATGAGCACAAAAGTGCCAATTGTTCTCCTTCCAGTCAAGCATGTAACATTATATAATTGAATTTCTACCGGCCTGATCTTCATAGATTAAAATGTATGTGGAATACGTTCGTGCTCTGACGTGTCTTGACTGAATTCGTACTCTCAGCAACCACAGATTTGATTGAAAAATATAATATTGATATATCGTTCAGCTCATCGTCTCTGCAGATTTCTATATTATAAACTTGGTTAGTGCTCTGCGACGTATGACTTGGCTACTTTTGATTGATATTTGCACATAGCCTGTAAATTATGACTCCCTTATCCTAAGTGAGGCTTGGAAAATCATCCAGAAATGGAAGATTGCCAATCATCCGCATAAAGTATCTGCTTTATTGGTTCAGATTTTTCATTTCGACGGACGTATTCATATAGCCGATTAGAGGTATTCATATTCAGGCTAATTACATTTAAAATATCACCTGGCATATGCGTTATCTCCATAAACTGGATGAAAAGCATTTAGCGGACTCGTTGCGATTTTTAAAACTCCGAAAATAGTGTGTAAGGGAGCGATTTATATATGACGTGACCTTTACACGGTCAGTTAGAGGACGTCAGTCATCTACACTACATCATCCGTCCTACCGTTTAGGCTGTAGCTGGATGAACTACCAACTGCACATACGCACACAATGACACATGAATGCTAAGTTGAAGCAATTTGCCGATCATCAAGAACGAATTGGAAAGGAGATAGTCGTTCTCGCCAGGAATTATGGCAAAGATGGAGCTGCCAGAAAAAGCTTAAAATATCCGCAACAAAGGTGGAAAAACCTGGAAGAAAGTTTGACAAAGCAGACAGTAAGTAAGTAAGAGATAAATTATTCGGACGTTCAGGACCACGACTATTTCATCACAGACTATTATGGCCAAATAAAAAAGATAGATAATATTATGAAATAAAATACTATAAACCGTATTGAAAGTGAGCAAAAGGCTGATATCGAGTATGGCCACAGCTGCAACTAAGACGTGTTTTGTTTTCGTTCCCGACATTAAAAGCCTTTTCACCGATTTATTGTATCTAGATCAAAAGTTCGGGTTTTATCTCAACTATTGCAATTGGAAGCATCTTTATGCAAGCTTTGATTTAAATCTTCTTGTGTTGGAGTGCTCCTAATTAAGAAAAATAGAAAGTTTTTATTTTATTTACTGTCGTTTGTCGGTTTTTTCATAATGACTGACACCGCTAATGAGAGTGCCACTACAACCAACACAATTGACAACACCAACGCCACCAATACGTTGAATAACCCCGCTACTGAGAAGACCACAACCACCTTGAACACGACGAACAGCACCAATACCAGTTTTTTGAAAGCCATCAACTTCACTGAAATTGATTCTGCTAAACCTTTATCTAGCAAAAACCCAAAAATTTCTGCACTAAAATAAGGACCGGCATAGCAAAATGCTCTAAAAAAAACCGCATCTGACTCTGGCCTTTCTTTTCGCAGTGACGCCATCAGTGATTACACCCGGTCAAAACTGACTAATAAAATTTCAACAAATATTCTCACTCCAACAATAAGAAAAGTATCTTTATCATCCACACACTCTGCTTTGCCACGTAAGAACAACCAAACGAGCATGCCCGATGACCTACGTGAATTTAAATCAAGACTAATTAGCAAATTCAAGAGCTTGTTATCTGATTTAGAAATTAATATGAACGAGGAGATACAAAACATTACAACACTAAGTAGCCGGGTTCAACAATGTGAGCAGGAAATTGTTGAACTTCAAAGTGCAAACGAAAAGAGGACAATCAACGTCAGCAGCGGCTTAGTAATGTTGTTGTTTGCGGTTTACCAAACACAATAAATGAAAATCCAAATGAACTTGCCAAAAAAAATCGCAGATAGTCTTAAACACTCAATAACTCCTCACTTTGATGCCTTTCACTTGCACTCACATAATAGTTCTAACGAAAGCCCGCTGCTTATTAAGCTGTCGTCACCTGCATAGAAAAAGCGCTTATATCTGCTATCGTCGCAAACAAAGGTTTAACTGTCGTTCAGCTTTTCAATAATAATGAACCATGAATAAAAGAATACAAGATTACGACACTTTGGCATTCTCACTTTGTTGCCGTTTCACTTGTGACGTAATATTCACTTGTGACGTTATCACCTTGCACTCTTTTTCTCATTGGTTGGGGTAAAACAAAGAAGATTCCACCATTTAATTGTTTTTCTGCTTACGTTACAAGTGACACAAAAACACAACAACAAATAGATGAAAAAAAAACAAGTGTCGTAATCTTGTATTCTTTCATTCATGATAATGAACCCTCAAACACATCCAACTCAAACACCTACTACTGTCGCATTTACATCAACGAAAGCTTAACACCTCTTAACAGCTCACAGATGCGACATGTACTTCAATCAAGAAAGGAGGGAATTTTATTCTCAGTTAGATCGAGAAATGGTTTCGTCTTTGTAAAAAAGAGTAATGATGATGATGACGTGGAGATAAAAATTCATTCTGCTATGATGTCTGATATAACCGAACTGCAAGTTTGCATACCACATCAATAATCGCAACTAAAACCACAACATTGAACCCGACTGCAACACGACTTTCAATGTCATCAGGAGCGGATCATTAATGTAACATAATTTATTTATTTTTTTTTCTTCTTTATTTCAATTTTTAACATCTCAATTATTCAAACATTAAATATTTTCTTTTTTATATTTAATATATTTATAATCATTCTTTACTCTTTCTTTTTTCAATCTAATCTTAGCTTTCGTTTTCTTTTTTTTCCCTGTTTACATAATTTTGAATTCAGTATAGTAGATTGATTTTGCATTTTCTCTTACTGCTTTGTTTTGAACAATAACTTAATGACGTTACTTGAAAAGGCTATTTAAGGCAATTCTAGCTTCAAGACTGCAAACCTATTAATAAATTACCTTTCTAAAGCCCGTAATGGTTTCAAAGTATGTCATTTCAAACCCAGAAGTCTCAATGATTCCAAATTAGATGACATTAAGGATATTTTCAATGGTGTAAATGTTGATGTAATTTGTGTAATTGAAACATGGTTCAATTCTGACATTCCTGATTATATTCGCAGACTACCTTACTGTAACCTTATTCGAAATGATAGGTGTAATACGACAATTGGTGGAGGGGTTGCAATGTATTGTACATCAACTTTACAACATAAGATTTTGAGAAAATCATCTGCATCTGGAGTGATTTTATTGTTGTTGAAATTTTTGATCGAAACGTAAAATGTTTAGTAGCCACCTGCAGGTCCAGACGCAGAAAAGCCAGTTACAAGGCCATCGTCTGTTACGTCCCAAGCAGGGAAGCCCACAACGTCCCAAGCAGGACAATTATCAGAGTCCCCAGCATAATAACCAGGAGAGTCCTTAGCAGGACAAGCAGCATCGTCCTCAGCAGGACTATCACTCGGGACATCTAAGACCAGATTTGCAATTAACTCCAACCTACAACAACGCCCCTGACCATGGCAAGTAAATATCGCTTAGTAGCCAAAATATTCCAACCATCACTCAATGAGTGCTCCATGGAATTAAAAAGCACTTTGCCTCAAGCATACTGAATGAAAACAAAAACTCTGACTCGTAATTTGGAGGAGTTAGCATACCAACGACTTGGAGACGGTGCAGATGCAATGGACATAGAACTTTTTTTTTGATTTACAAAAACAAATAGATTTATAAATAATGTGTATGCCTTTTACATTGAATGTAATAAATAATGCTTCAATGCAGTCCGTGGCTATTAACCTGCCTTAAATTGAGATACCTGAAGCTACCTCAATTTGTCCCAATTCTATGATTTATATACACAAATGGTGCATGCCCAACATATATCACCAGTTCAGATGCTTTATTTTCTGAGTTCTAACGTCATGGAGATGCCCACAGTTTGATTCAACATTATCATGCAACGGACAGCAACTACTGGTGGATTGGTTTAACAATAAGAGGTGATTGTTAACCGCTCAACTTCACAAGATGCTTCAACAATATTGTGTCGTAGATCACACCAAAAGTTTAAAAAGGCTACATGATACAACCGAGGAAGTCGTACAAGCCATCAACAATTTTGGCTATGATACTACAGGATGGGACCCCTTACTTGTCCATTTGCTATAAGAAACGATGGACAAACCCACCAGAATGCTGTTCGAGGAATAACTTGAAGCACCGAGAAGGTGTTCAATAATGAAACAGCTTCTAGAATTCGTAGAAGCAAGGTCCCAGATCCTGGAAGCGGTAAGCCGAGGAGACAGAAAGAATGTAGCGGTGAATGTTAGGGTGTCCATCTGACGTTTAAAAAAAAGAGAACATTTTCCTTAAAAGCCATTAAAAAAATAATTATGTAAGAGAAAAGTTTGTTAATGGGCCTCTGACTTAAAATTTTCCATCGATCCGGTTATATCGTCTAACTAATATTAGAAAAAATCTTTTTTGATTCTCTTTAAAAATGTTAGCTATTGAAATTTGATTTTTGAATGGACAAAATCATCTTATTTGAAAAATTAAAAAAAATATTTTACATGGTATAAAACACATAGGTAGTCTTTTTTCGACACTCTTGTTTTTGTATAAGGAAGATGATACAAAAAGAATAACAGAATGTTCTTATGTACATATATGGAATCACATTAATTAGTTCATTATTAAATAGTATTTAGTTAGGTAGGAACGGCGACTATTCTACTAGAATAAAAATCCAATTAGCGCTTGGTGCGCCGTTTTGATACCATAAACTCATGAGAACTATCATTATGTTAAGGTTGGGCTAGCATTTTGGTGTCTATGGTCTATTGAGGTGTGGAATTGTGTTGGGAGGTGATAACTTTATTACCATTTACCATAGGAAAATAAGAGATCCTCGGGTACCTCAGCCAAGGGAACTGGCTCATACCCCCCAACAGGCTTTATACCTAAACAGGCAGAGTGCTGAGTGGCTAAGGGTAGATCCAGTTTCCTCGTGCGATTGATTCGGTTTAGGGAAAAACATGATTTCCGTTGAAGACACAAACCGCCTACACGGCTAAAGACGTGGTACCTGCGGAAATCATGTAGCTCTCTTGATCCGTTTTGTATGCCCATGGAAAAGGTGAGATATTGGTACGGTGATTTATGTTATAAGGTTTAAAATTGTTTTGATTGGGAGTAAATCCCTTAGTTACCAACTTCCATATGGAAGGCAAGGAGATCCTCGGATACCTTATTCAAGGGAAGTGGCCCATTCCCCCCACCAGGCTTTATTCCAGGCTGTTAGCTCCGATATGTCTGTCTTTGCTAAAAACCTAGACAGGCAGGGTGCTGGATGGCTTAGGGTAGGACCGAATTTCCGTGAGATCAGCCCTCCTACACGGCTAGAGAAAAGGTTCCTGCAAAAATCATGTAGTTCTCTTGATCCGTCTTATCTACACATAGAAGAGGTGAGATATTGATATGGTTTGTTACGTTTTATAGCCATTTGGTTGCATTCAAAAAGCCAATGAGGTTACTTATGCTCACAACAGAAAGTTCGTTAAGGTTGTCAATAAAGTAGTTACCGAAGAATTGGCATCTTGGATTTGCTAAGGCAGGGCAGCAGCAGAGATAGTGGGTCACTGTTTCCTTTTCCCTTTCATCTCCACAGCTACGGCAATGAGTATTGTGCGGAATGCCCATTTTTGCTGCATGCTCTCCTATTGGGCAGTGACCCGTGCTAACTGCAATGATCCTGGCTATGTCTGACCGAGTTCTACATAAGAGTTCATTTGTGTGGGACTTGTCATAGCTGTGCCACATCTTTCTTGAGGTGGCACAGCTAGTCAGACCATTCCATCTACGATTGAATACAGATAGATAATGAGAAAAGAAAATGCCCTTCACAGCCCCCAGCGGAATACTTACTGCTTCGGAATGTGAGCTGTGAAGGGCCGATCCTTGCCTGGCAAGCTCATCAGCCCTTTCATTTCCCTGAAAACCACTGTGACCTGGGACCCAGATCAAAGTGACCTTCAGGCTATCATTAAAGAATGCGATCTCGTCTAGACATTGTTGAACGAGTTTAGAGGATATTGAGGCAGCATCAATGGCTTTGATGGCAGTCTGACTATCTATAAATATAGCAGTATTACGGTTTTGATTTGGGTCTTGCTTTAGTATTTTGCATGCTTCTTTGATCGCAAACAGTTTTGCTTGGAAAACGCTAGCGTATTCTGGCAGTCGAAGTGACTTAGATACATTAAGTGTTTCAGAGAAGACCCCTGCTCCAACACCGCATTTCATCTTTGAACCGTCCGTGAAAATTATTGTGTCGTAATTTTTCGTTATATCTCCATCCTCCCACTCCTTTCGGGTAGGGAATGCGACGTTGAAACTTTTGCAAAGATTCAGAGAGGGAGTGCGGTAATCGGTATTAGTCGAAACGAAGCCCGGGGGTAGCAATTTGGTAATATTGCAGTGACCGAAGGGTCTGTCGGTCCAACAACCAATTTCCTTAAGTATGTGAGCAGTGCAGGATACTAAATATTTTATATGTAGGTTGAGAGGAAGAAGATGTAAAATAACGCTCAGGGCATCTGAAGGGCAGGATCGCAGCGCTCCTGTGGTTCCTACGCTAGCTGTTCGTTGTATCTTTTTGAGCTTATCGGTATTGTAGGCTTTGCTTAAGGCAGGCCACCAGACAATCGATCCATAGGTTAGTATTGGTCGTACTACTGCGGTGTACGTCCATAGAACCATCTTCGACTGGAGGCCCCAATTTTTAGCGAATGTTTTACTGCAGGCATAAAAAGCTATGCTGGCTTTTTTAATCCTTTCTTCAATGTTCAATTTCCAGTTTAGTTTAGGGTCAAGAATTACACCCAGATATTTAGTACGGGTTGAGAGTGTGAGATTGTTACCGTTGACCATTCTCTTAGAGAAACATCAACTCCGAAGTCGATGAGGAATTGTAGAATAAATTCAGTTAGGACGTTATCAAAGGCTCCTTCTACGTCTTAGAAAGTTGCCAAAGTATATTCTTTATAATGTAATGTATTTTCAACTGTGCGCACAACCTCGTGAAGAGCTGTCTTAGTAGACTTGCCTTTGAGGTATGCATGTTGTGATTTTGATAGAGGGGAAATAGTTAGAATTTCAATAATGCGATTATCAAGGATGCATTCTAGGGTCTTTAACACAAAAGAGGTCAGACTAATCGGGCGAAAATCTTTTGCCGATTAATGGCAGTGCTGAGAAATTAATTATTACAATGTATAGCATTATTTTGCTATTTTCTTCTGCTTATCACTCATGGAAATCTAATCAATAGGTATGTTTTCATACGATAAGAAATGTCCAATAACCCGTACCCGATACAGTATAACATCGGCAATAATGTTTTATTTTTAAAAGCTTATACAGGAAAGTTTGTATTATTTTACGAATGAACTTAAAATAAATATTCAGTTTGTAAAAAAAGAGACATAAATAAAAAAGAAAACAAAAAAGAGCCTACTCAAAAAAGAGAGTATATAAAAGATTCGGATAAAAAAGAGAACATGTTCTCTTTAAAAGAGATGCTCTGGAAACCCCAAGTGTTACTGAAAAACGAAAGGAAGTTAATGTACTTAATTTATGTCTATTTTGTAAATCATGTGATCATAAGATTTTTAATTGTAAAAAATTTCTTGATCTTTCAGTAAATAAGTGACTACCTTTAATACAGACTTTCGGATTTGAGTATTACCTTCTAACATTATTCTTGCTGATCCAGGATCCATTGATTCTCACCGTATCGATCTATTGATTGTTGCCGAAATCTACTTCGATCTTCTGCTACCAGGAGAATCAATATCAATTCGCAATATAGGAATATTTGTGGCAACCTGCAAATTAGGTTGGCTAGTAGCAGGAAGCGCAATGGACACAGTTTCAAAATCATTCTGTCACCAAGTGACAAAGTCGACCCTTAGCTCATAAAATAAACTCATAAAATATACCAAAATCAAATTTTGTCCTTCCACACTATTGTACACTAAAACCTGAGAGTTCTTTAACGAATGTATTGGTAGTTTTTTACGCTTCTGCAAAAAGCACGTAGGGCCATTCACAAAATGATGCCCTTATGGTTGGTCAAACAGTCCAATCTGACTTATTTTCTGTCATTTGCAACTTCAGGCTACACAACACATTTAGTGGGGATATAAGCAAAATTTACAGATTAATCTTAATAAATGATCAGGTTTATCAACTTATTTTATGGAGGGCGGACATTAACAGTCCATTGCAAACTCACCAACTTAACACAGTAACATACGGAACGGCATCCGCGTCTTATTTAGCAACAAGATGTTTGATAAAGTTAGCTTTCTTATTATTGCTGTTATATTGTACTATTCGTACTAGAATGTCAGTTTTATTACTTGACCATTCTTTACTCCGCCAATTTCCATTGAATGTTTGAACAACAACAACAACCACCAATTATTAAATAAATTTTATTTATTCGTTTTTATTTTTGTCTGGAGATATAGCTATTTCAAGGACTGCCAACTCTTAACATCAGTCTCCTTATGAATGGTGCCGAGCTTTAATCCAATTTTAATATGAAAAACTTTGTGCATGTAGCACATGATTTTTTTTCCAAAAAATCAAAAGAACGATAATATAAATACATTAAAGCGTTGTCAACCAATTTTTTTTATTTAAGAGGAGCAATCAATGGTAGTGATAAAGGATCCAAACCTGCCTTCAATGAAATGGAAGCTTGGTCGTGTTTTCGAAGTCATCAAGGGTACTGATATATTAGTGCGAACCTATCATGGGGCAATTCACAATCTAATTCCCCATCCAATTGAAAACCAAAGTGAATTAGGCCCATCTGAAGTTGAAGAAAGGCTTGAAAAAAAATACAGACGCAAACTAAGAAGTTGTAAATTCATTCACAGTGTTTAAGTGTCAATCGTTTTCGCCATTTGCTTATTATTATCCTTAGCACCATATTTAGAAAGTGAACCAGTTAAAATTGCAAAGTTTCACGATGCCGCGGGTATATATTTCGAAGACATTGGTAGTGCTAGCACTGTTAACAGCTTTTGAAACATTTATGTAATTTGTCATCGTATTGGTTAGAGATTGGAGAAACAAACTCTTACCTCAATCGCATGGATGAAAAATGTTCAAATGAACTGATAAATAATCCATATTGCTTGCCTACTATGATCACGCTTCGACACAGAATGTCCTCAATCGAGAAAAATAACATCTTATTTAATTCTGATCATAACAAATCTTGAAAAATACAATATACCTTACTTGATGTACTTCTCAGTTTAAATAATATAAAAATCAATCCTCATTTTATCACACCCACACAATTTATTGATCAACTTCGACTTATAAGAAATAACCAACCACCTCACCTCAGGACCGTGCTCAGGAATTGCTCATGAGGAGGGGGGTTTAGCATTTTGTTCATGGTTATAAAGTTCATTAAACACGGCAAGAAATTTTTAATTTTTCATATATAAAAGTTTAATTTTACATGAAGCACGCATTTATAAATATAATTGAAATTTGAAAAAATAAGAAAACATCTTTACTTTGATAGATTTAAGCATCACGATTAACACCGATTTACACCCTATAACTAATTCCCCAGTCAAACTAAAAGTCGAAGTAATTGTCGACAAAAGAAGTAGAAATAAGTGTCTGAGTGTAAGCCTTTTCAATACCTATTAGCGCTATTGGACGTCATCTATTTTAGATAGCCAATTTAACGATTAAAGCCGATGTAAAAAAAGTAATGCAAATGCACCCTGCAACTGTTTTCCCAGTCAAGGACAAAAATCGAGTTTAGTAGCAGCCTGTAGGACTGTGGCTATAATCGTTAATATGTAAGTTTCAGCGAATAGGCCTTCAATAGAGCTACATTCTGTCAATCGTTCTCGCTTATTATTATTACCCTTAGAACCATATTTAGAAAGTGAACCAGTTAAAATGACTAAGTTACACGATGCCGCGGGTACATATTTCGAAGACATTGGTAGTGCTAGCACTGTAAACAGCTTTTGACACATTTATGTATACTATAATTTGTCATCATATTGGTTAGAGATTGGAGAGACAAACTCTTACCTCGATCGCATTAATGAAAAATGTTCAAATGAACTGATAAATAATCCATATTGATTGCCTACTATAATAACGCTTCGACACAGAATGTCCTCAATCGAGAAAAACAACATATTATTTTATTCTGATCATAGCAAATCTTGAAAAATACAAGATACCTTATACTTGATGTACTTCTCAGTTTAAATAAAACAAAAATCAATCCTCATTTTATCTCACCCACACAATTTGTTGATCGACTTCGACTTATAAGAAATAACTTACCACCTCACATCAGGCCCGTGTCCAGGAAATGCTCATGGGGGGGGGGTTGCATTTTGTTCATGGTTATAAAGTTCATTAAACACGACAAGAAATTTTTAAGTTTTCATAAATAGAAGTTCAATTTTACATGAAGCACGATTTTATAAATATAGGTAGGCATACAATATCCCAAAAAATAGGGATAACTGCCATTTGAAAATATAAGAAAACATCTTTATTTTGACCGATTTTAACATCACGATTAAGACCGATTTACACCCTATAACTAATTACCCAGTCAAACAAAAAGTCGACGTAAGTGTCGACAAAAGAAATTTAAATTAATGTCTGAGTGTAGGAATATTCAATACCTATTAGCGCTTTTGGACGTCATCCATTTTAGATAGCCATTTTAACGATTAAAGTCTATGTCATAAAAAGTAATGCAAATACACCCTGTAACTGTTTTCCCAGTCAAGGACAAAAATCGAGTTTAGTATCAGGACTGTAGTAGGACTGTGGCTATAATCGTTAATATGGTTCTCTTAAATCGGATGATGTCCGGCGTTTTGGCTGAAATAAATTTCATCGAATAGACCTTCAATAGGCCTACATTCTGACAGTTACCCCGATTTTATTGATTAACTGGAAAAAAATTAACCTGGTTTCGGTGTGCATCGATTTTTCTAACATTGGCTTTAATCGTTCGAATGGCTCTCAAAAATCAGGGTCCTTCGGATGGGTCTTAAATAAGTATACCTACACACTGGCAATTACTTCTATTTCTCTTTTTGACACCTACGTTCATTTGTTGGTGCACTAACGTGGAGTTACAGGTAGTTAGTTTGTGCATTAATTTTTGCAAATTCCTCAAGTTGACCTTCAGATAGTTAGAAATTATATTTAACGAACACAAAACACCAAAGAGTAGCAAAAATTACAGTCTATTATAACACGCTTAGAACCTTCAATCCGCCATTTTTAATTGGGGTTTTTGAGGTGCTCCCATGGTCGAACTTTGTCTGGTTTTGTAAAAGTTGTTTAGGAATGATTAAATCTCTATTTAAAAACCTTCTCCGTCCATTTTGCCCACATTCATTGAAAGAATTCCTGGTTTCTATACTAACATGTATTGGAGAAGACCGTTCGCTTTTTTCTGTTTTTCGCAGGCAAAATTGACAGAACGTTAAGTATTTGAAGTATTAAATTCGAAAAATGGAAACCCATCTTCGTTGCTAATATCGAGTGCTCGGAGTGCATTTTTAGGCGTCGACACTAAAGTTGAAATCCGTTTATCCAGAAGTCACGAATATCATCATGTATAATTGAAGAGCATGGTGCAAATAGTTCACTTTTCATTGAAAATGTTCATTCTGTTGAGGAAAGGTATATACTTCATTATGCTTATTATTCCCATGGAAGGGGTTAGAACCTTCAACCCCCCTGCGCTCGAGCCTGCCTCACCTTAACCTTCCCAAAGCATCTGTTCTAGATATGTTCAAAATATCTTCAGTCAAGGGACGTCGCTTAAAAGACTCTATAATCTTTGAAATGATGATTCGTTTGATTGACAATCAAGAATTCCAGCTTTTCAATCTTTTTCCTTTTCCAATATTCAAGAATGGCTCAAGCTGCTTGGTGGAAGTATCATTTCCATACTTTGCAGTCACGTTAACAAGAGATAGATATTTCTCACTAACTGAAAATGAATTACTTTCATGTCATCATTTTTCAAAAGAAGTTATATATGAATCGCCAAATACCGACAAAGAATTATCAAGGCAACGGTTATGATTGAGAAATATTTTTACTGAATCCTGTAAATGATGCAGTTGTTAACTGTCCATTAAAAATATCCCATCTCTATGATCAACAGATCAGCCTCAGAAAATCAAACAGCTGGATATTTGCTCTTGGGAACACTGAAACTGGGATTCTTGTATTTAAAAAAAACACAAAGAGCTTAACTATATGTGGTAGTGGGACGATGGAATTTTTTTTTTCTCAATTTATTGAATGGCTTATATCTTAAGATGAAAGATAGTTGTTTTTTGTGGTTTTTTCATAAACAAGAAGCCTAGTTTCACCACAATATTTGTACTGTTTATTTTGGTTAAAGTAATAAAACAGTTATAATGTTTTATTTTGGACTGACCAAGGTCCAATGGTGCCATCATGTATGGCCAGCTTTATACAAAAATACGACAGAGCCAAAACATAAGTTAATACACACAACAATTCTTCAAAAAACTTGTTTCATTTGTTTCATTTACCTATATCCTTATGAAGCAGACATAATTGCACAGGGAAATGTGTGCCACATAGTTTCACAAAAGGATTCTGTTTCCGTCAAACGGACAGTAGCCGTGGTTTTTGCTAATCCATATAGACTCGTGTGAAAAAAAACGACATTGTGAATTAGCCCACAATATTACTGACGTTCCCATATAACCACATGTAAATGTGTCAATAACGCAGAAGTCTATTGAACTTAGCTATGTCCCGATATTTATCGTGAGTTAGCTAAGTCTATATAGACGTACGTTGTTGTTGTATTTACGTGTTGTTGCATTACAACTGTTGTCGTTTTTCCACACAAGTCTATATGCAAAAAAAAAAACACGGCTATTGAAATAGTTTGGTGTTCCAAATACAAGACACAATGTAATATAACTATTAACTTCATTAACAGCTATAATTTATATTAGGAGAAAGAAGAATTCTGTACAGGTTATGTAAGTTGTAACTCGTGCTCGTTTTTGTGGGGAATCACGAATGAATATCTTGACAGCAGATGTTAAGAATGTCAAGTCAGGGACCAAATCATCACATACGTTAACGAGCAACTCGTTAACGATAACTGTGGATTTGAGATGATGTCATACAAAAAGTCTTTTGACGAACGAGTTTAATTTCGATTGGTGGAGGGCTTTCGAGGAGATAAATAATTTTTATAAAAACAAGGAAATGTAAATAAAAGTTAGTTTATTTAATGAAAATAGTTAACATTAATGATTTTTATATTTTTTAAGAATAATTAATATTGCTTAAAACACAAAAACAACACTGAAATGAGTTATATTATTTAAAATCAATAAATGGACTGAAATATGAAAAAATGCTATTATAATGATACACTGGATACTGGAAACAAATTTTAAGTTTAACATGAATTAGTCACAAGAATTCTTTAATAGGTTAAAATATAAGAAAGAATGCATTCAATTTTGTTTATTTTACTATTTTATTGAAATGAATGAAATATTTTTACACAGAATGACAGAAGAAACAAAATTGTTTACAATTGCCCAATACATTGACTAATTGGTTATAGACAATGGAAGTGCAGCCGCGTAGCTTGGCTGTGCTGCCGTACTTTTATTGCTACATCTGTTGTAGCATTCATAATATATAATATAATAATAATAAAGTATTTAAAAAAAAATATTGAAAATAATAATGATTTCCTCAATTTTTTCGAGTTTCAGAAGTGGAACTTTAGTGTTGTTTTTTAGCCAAACCGGGGATATCTGTCCTGAAGTATAATGCCCACGACCTTGTTTGATATTTCTTCTATCCAACAGCATATGAGTAGTTTAATTAAGGGCGTCCTGGATCAGTGGCTCGGTGGCTCACAGGTGAGAACAGGTGATAACTGGTGAGAACAGGTGTGACAGGTGAGAACAGGTGTGACAGGTGAACAGGTGTGCACAGGTGGAATCAGGTGTGTACAGGTGAGATCAGGTAAGATCAGGTGTACAGGTGTGCACAGGTGAGTGTAGGTGAACAGGTGAGAAACAGGTGTGTGTAGGTGCACAGGTAAGTGTAGGTGAACAGGTAAGTATAAATAAATTCAGGTGAGCTAGGTGCAGGTGGGCGGAAGCCCAGGTAATCAGGTGACCTATATAGGTATGGGGTGGGGTCAGTGGGTTGTGGTGGTGGTGGTTGAGGAGGGTGGCGGCTAAGTGGGCGGTGGCTCAAGAGTTTTTCGAAGGGCGGTGGCTCATGACTTCTTAAAGGGTGGTCGTTCAAGTGTTTTTGTGGTGGCTCATGAGTTTTCAAAGGGCGGTGGCTCATAGGTGTTCAGTGGGTGGTGGCTCATATGTGTTCAGTGGGCGGTGGCTCATGGGTGATAGGGCTTC
Source organism: Baccha elongata (assembly GCA_951217065.1). Classification (NCBI taxonomy): domain Eukaryota; kingdom Metazoa; phylum Arthropoda; class Insecta; order Diptera; family Syrphidae; genus Baccha; species Baccha elongata. Next base: position 94,430 of record CATNUY010000348.1, read on the forward strand.
AAGTAGGCCGATGATCAATGGGGATTCAAGGATTTTTAATGGTAAATATGCACTAGCGCTTGTGGTTTGCTTAAGATTTTATTTATCTTTATTTGTCACTCTTAACGACTTCGACTGTTTTATTATTAGAAAGATTATTTGGCTATCGCAACCCAAGGGATGTTGAGGTTATTGGAAAACAAAGAAACAATGTATGCAAAAGTAGTTGTAGTAGTAGCACTCACTCCAGATGTGCAACATGAACGGGTCTGCATGCATTTCAAAAGTGGAGGGTTTTTTTTTTTGGTTTAGTCTTAATCTGCTTTTAAGATAAAATTATCCTTTATGAGTATACTGCGGAAATATGCACACATGTATGCTAGCATTCGACGATAACATTTATTTCTTTTTTGGGATGATTGTTTATCGCGTATAAGTCAAAAAGTATGATAGTCATGTAATCACAACTTTCCTTCATGACTGTACAAGAATAAACATAAATGAGGTTTGATAATAAAGGGTAAGACATTAGTGTAGGTAAATAAGCCGCAAATAATATTTAGAAGTTGAGAAACTTCTCTTAACAATAGAGAGTCAATTTACATTAAAAAACTGAAAAACGGAAATCAACCCTTGATTAGAAATAGAAGTCTACAAACATATCTAAAAAAAAACGGAAATCAACCCTTTGTTCGAAAAAAATGCCTTTTTTTAAGCGTTTGATTTTTTATTTTTTTTTTTATATTTTATTCTTAAACAAAAGACAGTATACATATATTTATAATTTATATCACAATTATTACATTTTTTCATCACAAAAAAAATATTTTTTTTTATAAATAAGGTATATCTTTATTTTATAGTTAGGGATCTACTCATGTATAGCACAATATAATAAATTTATAGAATATTAAGAAAGTATTTTGCAATGACCCCAAGCAAGTGTGTTTATATTATTTTCACATATGTACCTTTTATCATCTAAGACTTTTTTTATTTATTGTTTGTGTATATATTTTATGTTGCTTGGAGCGAAAATTTATCATTGCGAAGAGTAATCTTTTTTTTTCAATAAGCAGTCTCTATAATTGCTTAAACTTAATTTTTTTACAGCTTAACCTTTTACACCTTTTGCTTTTTTAATAACTTCAGAATTTTGAATATTTATGCTATACATTTTCATGTACCCTAATTTTTTCATATTGAGCTGGGCAATTCCAAAGGGATTATTATGAGGGTAATCAGATGTGTCAAATTTATCCTTAATATCATCTTTTATATCATTGTAAAAGTCGTCTGTGTTAATTTGGTAAACGAATGAATCGGTGTCCATATACGCCAACCGAAGGTTTTTTTCCAAAAATTTTGGTTTCATATACGCGTAATGGAAATCATACATTTTATACTTTGAGATTTCTAAAACGGAAAACCCTAAGTATATTGGCTTGTTATATACCGTAGAGGTTCTTTCATTTGAATAGCAGCCATGTTATCACCAAACTCTAGAATGCTGTGAAAATTTGGTTTCGCTATAAGGGCACAAGACCCTAACCTTCGTCCATTACTCGAATTGTCTGATGATGAAACAATTCGTATATCTTTTCTTTTGTCAACATTCTCCATTGTTTTCCCAAATACAGCGTTATTACATAATTTTCGTAGATCTTTTTCAAACTTGTTTGTCGCTTCTGTTCTAAGTCTGTTATTAAGATCAATGTATTCTTTTAACCATGAAGATTGGTTGAATTTTATTACGCGGTGTATTCTTTTCAAAACCAACCCATTCTCAATGCACTGTATTAATATATTGTATTGTGTAATTTTTTTTCTTCTGTAAGGCTGCGATCAATTTCTTTGGTTTGTTTTTTATTGATATATTTGATGAACAGAATGGAAGATCGTTATGTTCATCATGAATATATTGCGGATATTCTAAATCAACTTCTAAAACGTAGCCAATTTTTTTTATCAGAAAGCAACCATTCTTTTATTTAAGATAAATTAGTTGGGGGATCAATCCATTCAAAGCCTGAATGTGGAAGGTAATCGGACATGGCCCAACCGTAAAGGTTATTTGCATCTAAGTACAATAAATATTCGCTAGGTTTGCTTGCATCATATTTTGGCATATACTTATTATTTGCCTTACAGTGCCGTAAACTACATTGAGTCAATCCTCCTCTTAAACTCCTACTGAAGAAATTATACATATTTATGTCTGTAAGAAGCTACAGTTTGACATTTGTATGTTTAAGCATAGCTCTGTATGAAAACCCAGGTAACGTGAAGTAATGACAGGGGTCTAGACCACATGATTTCTTTGAATCTTTGCGGAATTTTTTAAATATATCAGCTAGAATTAAAACATCTGTAACCAGGTAATGTTCAAGATATTGTGCTAAAGAAGAACATTTGAAATTATTCCAAACATTTTTAGCATGATCATAATCGTCTTGGCTACACTCAGTCTCGAGCAATGAATTATGAAACACTGAAACAGGTGGTAATTCCGTTTCGGAAAGTTTCTCTATAGAATCTATATAGTCGTAACAAAAGACACCCTTTCGAGTCATTAGTTCGAAAGATCTTTCATTGCCCCTACAAAACTTGTCCAAATTTTTGTAATCAACCCCTGCAAGGGTTTTTGAAATATTATCAATGCTAGAGGAAAGAAATCTATAGGAGTCTAAAAATCTTAACTCAAGATGATCCTTTTGATTATTATTTACATTATGGGCACATGCTCTTTAATTGAAGTTGTTGAGGAATTTCTCGGGTCTGGATGGCAACTTTGAACATTCACCAGCATACACTCGAAGTCAGCATACACAGCAAAGGGAACTTCAATGGATCTTGCATAATGTTCGAACTTTAATATATTCGAACCCTCTTTAGGTAGCTCCGTTACAATACCATTACATTCTGATCTGTGTTTTTCAAAAACACTGATATTATTAAACGTTAATAAGCAAGCATTACACATTATTATCGAGTGATTGCCGTGATTTACTTGCCTGCTTATCAGTTTTGAAATGGGTTCAATCCATATAAAATGATTACTTGCTCCTTCTTGAATTAGCAGTAAGTTTATGTGGTTGGCCTTTACACTCCTTGTAAGATAGTAAGGTTCTACAACTTTGTAGTCGCTTCCTTCATCACTTTTCGGCTCGATTCCAAACACGTTGACACTTATGGTAGAATTCAGTTGTTCGAAGATTGTAATATCTTTCAGAATCAGCGGGAAAGTCAAATTTGTAAAAATAATTTGACTTCCTTTTGGCAAAATTATTACCTCATTTGTATTGTCATCGATTGGATAGCTGCTGGTTCTATTAACATTAATATTAGCAGGATGGAGAGCAGAAACAAGTGCCCATTTAAAGCAGTAAACATCATTATTCTGGACATTCACACATGCTTTTTTAGTTTCTATACATTTTGGAAGTCTAATGTAGCTAGACCCTCTCAATGGCTTATATTCATTGATGTTTACTTCTAAATGTTTGATGGCAAGCAGACTCCAATCAGATTCTGAAATTTCAAATACTTCGCTTTTGGTATCAATGGTTTCCACCATGCTGGAAAATATGTCATCCACATCTCGACTTTCAATAGCTATTTCCATCGGAGACTTTAATGATTTTATGTTCATAACCGCTTGCTCTTCTCCACCAGTCAAAGTTGAATACTTGACATATTCAGCGAAAAGTTCAATGCTGAATTTAACACTGCCGTTGCTTCTGATCGATTCTCCAATTAAATTCAGCACATTCGTTTTTGCCTCATTCAATAAATGTTTTATATTGAGGACATCTTCCTTTTTATTTTCCAGTAGGTAAGTTTCAACTTTACCTCCAAAGCACTGTCCGATTTTCATAAAAGGGGTCATTGATACCTTCTCCAGGTTTTTGCTTTTGTGGATGTTTGTTCTGATATGGTTTGGCCATTCAGAAACCATAACATCCATTTGACAGCCTACGCATCTGCGTTTCTTCGAACAATGCGGGATATCTTCTTCAGATTGCCGTTTGCTTGCAACATGCTGGTCACTTACACCAGGGTTCACTGTATTGTCCATAGAATTGAGATGGCTGCTTCGAACATGACGAAGCAAAGCATCTTTTCGCGAAAATTTCGCTTCACATTTTGGACACTGAACTACATGAGCAGTCGCGTTATGTGATTTCACATGTCTTTTTAAAGAACATACGTGCGAGAATTTCTTTTCACATACAGTACACATAAAATTTTCCATTATATTTTTTTTTTACTGCGTTTCAAAAAAAAACTTTGTAAAAATTACACAAATCTTTATTTCTAGCAATGAGACAGGAATAAACTGTTAATATTAACTACACTTGATGCTTCTTTAGCAAGAACTATACAGAAATTACTGATATGTCCAATTTTATAGATACTTATTACACTTTGTAAAATGTTAGCAACACTTTTGTTATGTTTTAATATTTTAATGAAACTAGAACAAACAGTAAAAATCAACTACACTTGGTGGCTCTATAGCAAGAACTATTAAAAATTACTGAGATGTCCAACGTTTTATAGGAATTTATCGCGTAGTATCTACGAAAAAGGAAAAAAAACCCTTTATGTGTATTTCAAGATATAAGGAACGACAAACCAGGAAATAATTGTTTGCTTATCTAAAACAGAAAAATCCTGTGTAGTAAACGCCTAGTTATCTGCAAACTCGAAAAAACATGTGCGTTTGTTAAAAGATATAAGCAACGGCAAAACGGGAAATGAACGTTACTTATCTACAAATAGGAAAAAAAACGTACGTATTTAAGGACGTTAGAAACATAAAAACATGATATAAACGATATCTGCAAACTCGAACAAACATGTTCGTTTGTTAAAAGATATAAGCAACGGCAAAACGGGGAATGAACGTTACTTATCTACAAATAGGAACAAAAAATCATATGTATTTGACTACGTTAGAAACGACATAACATGATATAATGTCAGTTATCTGCAAACTCGAAAAAAAAAGCATGCGCGTTTGTTAAAAGATATAAGCAACGTCAAAACGGGAAGTGAACGTTACTTATCTACAAATAGGAAAAAAACGTACGTATTTAAGGACGTAAGAAACGACAAAACATGATATAAACATTATCTGCAAACTCGAACAAACATGTTCGTTTGTTAAAAGATATAAGCAACGTCAAACGGGAAATAAACGTGTACTTATCTACAAATAGGAAAAAAAAACGTATGTATTAAAAAAAAGAGACGTAAGAAACGACAAAACAGGACATGATCGCGTAGTTATCTACGAATAGCAAAAACAATTTTGTGTATTTAAAGATATAAAAAGTGTGGGGGCTGGTTTTTGTAAAGCCATCTTATGCGTGACTACTAAATTATGATGGAGTGGGGGGTAAAAAAGTTCTATAAAACGTAAACATTTGTTGAGAATAAGAGTACTTGATTTTAAGAAAGTGACGAAGGTTGAACATATCTACTTCAGCATGAATTTCTCAGAACCTGATTATTCAGTTTTTACTCTGGAAGACTTTACAGCTCGGGAAGCCAATACAATCCATGAGAGCGCTTTCAAACCTACACGCAAATTGTGCGAGCTGACGATTGGAACAAATTACAACATCTGTCATATTCGAAAAATTAGCATAAAATGGGGAGATGGAGTTGTAGCTGATCTGGGGGAGTATACTGTAAGCCCAAAAAACATATACTCTTTTATTGTATTAATGTTTGTTAATTTTTGTAATATTTTATTTACTTACAGGTATTTTTACCAAGTAGATACTCATCCCTATCATCAAACAGCATGCTTGCTATGGCTAAAGGTGGCTACGCTTTTCAAATCACAAGACCATTAGGATCAACATACGAGCTCAAATTTTTAAAACTTAAATAATCAATTTAAGTCATTCATGTATAAATGTATAGTATTTGTATATTTAATGAGAAAAAAAACACAAATAAATTATGTATGCAATAAATTTTTTTTTTTTTTTATATTTAGATTATAGTATCTTATTTTTATCAATCCATGAGTTTTCTTCTTATGGGAATCCTAACCATTTAACAAAAACTTCGTTTCCTCTTGTTTTTATTACTTTTTCCACAAGATATATATCTGGACAGTTGGATTTCATCAGTTCTTCTTTATAAAACCCGCCTTTTACTGGTTCTCCTTTATTATCTTCGAGAATATATGTAATAGGTTTTGTTGTTTTAACTGATCTTATTTTAAAAACTTCTGTAGTCCAGTTTAGTGTATAACCTTTCTCGAATGCATGTTTGTACTTGCTTATTCTTACAATATCACCAACATTTAATTTACGTTTAACTGTATTGTCGTTATGATCTTTGAAATGTTTGAGTAATAATTTTGAGTTTGTTTTATTAACACTAGCAGGTTGACATTTTATGGTTCTGTGGAAAGAGTGATTATAATCTCGAAGTATCTTATAAATATTTATCCACTTATAGCTGCCATTAAAGCTAAATTCTTTCCACATTTTATCTTTGAAAGTTCTATTAAATCTTTCAACAATAGAAGCCTTTAATGAACTGAATGTTGAGTAATGATTTACTTTATATTTTTCCATTAATATTTTGAAATTTTTGTTAAAAAACTCTTTCCCATCGTCAGTTTGTAAATTTTTCGGAATTCTAGAAGATTGAATGAATATGTTTTTCATAGCTTTGGTTACAGCAAGACCAGTTTTATTTTTAATAGGAATGACGAATGCGAATTTAGAAAAAGTATCGATGACGGTCATTAAGTAATTAAATCCTTTATTCTAACTACTATAAGGTATCATTTCAACCAAGTCCGCTTGCCATAAATCATCAAAGCCTTTGATGATAACACGGCGACGTTTAAAATTTCTACGTGCAGCCTTGTGTAATTCTTCAACAACCATTCGCTTGCTCATATTAGTTAAGAATGAATTACAGAAAATAAGAAAAAGTTTTTTATAATTGTGTTTTTTTTTTTTTATTTTTTTTTATTTATTGGAGTCTTTTATATAATAACACCAGCTTATTAATTCTTAATATAACCCTCTCAACCAAATAACAAGAACACGTATCAGGCCCCAGTCTACATTCATCCGATGACCAACAACAGCTTGAGTAATGAAATCCATGCTTCGATTCTGTGTAAACTGAGTTTTTAAATTGTTTCAATAGGTTAATACATTTTAAAAATTCAACGTAATGCTCATCTAATAATTCATGTATATATATTTTTAGAAAATCACAAATATTTTTAATTAAAAGATCGAAGTCCATTTTTTTTTAGGATGATTTTGTTGATGAGGCTTTTGAATGAATACTAACAATATAATTTTTTTTTGGAAGAAGAACTAGAGTATACTCATAAATATTTAACAACAAGCATACATTCTTAAAATATACTCATATAGAAAGTCATAGGTATACAAAAACCAATTATCAATATTGAGTGAATAAATATTCAATGTTTTTGTTTGTGTACTTCATTTCACCAATATCGGAGTAAGATTTTCCGGTTTTTTTATTTTTAAATCCAGAAACAAGGTTCTTTATTATTTGAGTGTACTTTATACCCCTATTACTGTTGATCCTATCATCATGATTGCGCATGTGTGCACTAGTTTTTTGTAAGATCTTCCCATATTGCTCTAAGTCATCGTTAGTATACATTATGCTTTCCAGGTTTTTTCTTTAGTATCAACTCAATAAGGCCCGGAGTTCGAGTAAAACTTTCATCATCAATGTTGATAACATCATAATTCAACCAAAAGTTCGATTTACCGATTTTCGTTGTTTGTGTATTCGCATCATAATACGGTCTGTAGACATTATCACGATTTGATTCAGATAATAATTTTCTATTAAAAGATGTATATAGCTCAGATTCATTGAAATTGTTTGGTGTACTAAACACCATATCATCATCTCTGCTATCTAATTCAACTATTGGTGAGTCGAATATTTGATTGTCGTCTGCTCCTTCTTCCTTACTGAATAATTTAAAATTAAGTTGACGTCGTTTAGTTGGTTTTGTTTCAATTCGATCATCATAAGGTTTTCGCTTTTCTTTCTCTTCTTCAACATTTTCAACAAACTTTTTTAATGGTTCAACAATAGGTTTGAAAGTGTTTTCCAACTCCGTATCTCTTATTATTTCACCAGTTTTCAGTTGTAAATATTTGTTTTTTAAAATATTTTTTGTTTTTATTAAGTCATTCAGAGTTTTTTCGTTCATTTTCGTTTTGATAGTATAGTATTTAATAATGTAGTAAGTTTTCTCAAACAGAGCACTTGTTAGAATGAATTCCTTTTAAGGAAGAAATGTGTATTTATAGTAAAACAATTTCATGGAAGCCAATCTTATGGCGACCATTCTTAATACTGATTTCCTTATCTATAACTAGAAAACCATAGCTATCACCCCAACAATGGAAGCATAGCTCATTAAATTGAGTAAAAGTCATATCTGAGTTTACATGATCATTATGAATATGTTTTAAATTCATTTCATCTTGTTTAAAAAGTATGATAAAATATGCATTATCCCGAATCAAACGTTTTGGAATATGTGTATAGGATTGACATAAATAAAAACTATCAACACCATTGTGACGACCCATACAAAAATAATCTCTTATGTTGTTTTGTTTCTGACATGCAACATCATCAAATATAAACACTGAATTATTTTTAGCATCTGCTGGTGGCATTATATCACTATTATCTGAAAATTTATTGTATTCCATTCCTTTTACTGATGTTATAACCTTCTTTAAATACGTATATTTCGGTTGATGTAACGATTTGGAATATATGTAAATATTTTCAAACTTTAATCCATTGGGATCAAGAAGGATGCTAAGCATAACATTTGTTTTTCCACAGTTTGAAGGGCCAACGATTATTCCACGGATACTGTTAGGGAATAATAACCCATGTTTGTTTTTGATTTTTACGTCAGAATCAAAGTTCTGTACCTTAATGACTTGCGACTGTTTGATGAACCGCATATTGACGACTGACTTATTGTATAGTAAAACAACTCGTTTATATATACTTGCATTCATAAATGTTTGGCACTTTACCCAAGCAGGGTGTGTAATGTGTATGTAAATTACAATACTTTATAAATATGATTGAGCACAACAGTAAAAACATCAGTTATAAAAAATCTTCTGAAGGAGCAGGACTTTTAAATAATATTAAGTTTAAGTAGAGGGGATAAAGGCATTAATAAACTGGATGAGGCATGTCGCATGCATGATATTGCATATTCTACAAGTAGTTCATTATCGGAACGTCACGTAGCTGATAAAATTTTAACAGAATAAGCGTGGAAAAGATTTAAAGCGAAGGACTCAACAGTTCCTGAAAAGTTAAGCAGTCTCTTAGTCACCAACATGATTAAAACTAAGACAAAATTGGGGATGGGTATTAAAAAGAATAAAAAAAGCAGAAAACAAAAAGTGAGAAGAAAACATGCACGAAAAACTTGTTTAAAAAAGCAATACACGAAGCAAGGAATGCTATCAAAACCAATATCAACCGCTGCGGTACAACATCTTTTGCTGGCATTGCTTTAAAAGCAGCAAAAAGTGTTATTAAAAACAAAAGCAAAAATGGCATTAAAATACCAAGAATAATTCCAATTCCAAAAACAGGTGGCTTTCTTCCATTTGTAGCTCCTATTCTTGCAGGCTTATCTGCTATAGGGACTCTAACGGGGGGAGCAGCTGGTGTTGTAAAAACCCTTAATGCTGTAAATGCTGCTAAAAAACAGTTGGAAGAAAGCATGCGACATAACAGGGCTTTGGAGGCAGTTGCAATAAAGGGAAATGGTTTATATTTACAACAATACAAAAATGGTCTTGGCCTTTTTATAAACAAACCTAATGCAAAAAACTAATAGACCTGCTGCCCAACCATCGTTTAACCAACTTTGACATCCAACGATTTGGAAAGAAACATTTACCTTATTTTAGAGGAGTTTTTATGCGAAACTCATTACCAAAGAAGCCATTTAAACAGGAGTGTGGTGTTATCAATTTGGATGATGAATCTGGTAAAGGAACTCATTGGGTGGCATATATAAAAAAAAACAATATTGTAAGGTACTTTGATAGTTTTGGAAATTTAAGACTACCAATTAAAATAATAAGCTATCTGGGAAATAAAATAAGTTATAATTATATTCAAGAACAAGATTTTAATACATTTATATGTGGTCATTTATGTTTAAAGTATTTATTAGAACAATGTTTTTAAAAATAAAAATGAATAAAACGATGTGAAAATAATGCAAACGTGTCATTCGTCTTTTAATCAACATGTCGGTCACATTAACTTTTAAGTGGAAACGATTCAAATCTTACAGCAGAATATTTCCCACCAATTGTACTTAAATCCAACTATGTATGTGGGCTAATAGATTTTCAATCCTATAATTCTATTCCAAATGTTGATGATTTCAATAACTTGCTGCATATGGGTGAAAATGTTATTTCACTTCCTATTGGATCATATGAGATTGGAGACATAAATAATTTCATACAAAAGAAAATTACTGAAATTAATAAAAAGAAAAAGAATTTAAATAGAAAATATGAAATTAAAATCGCTGTCGACAACAATACTCTAAAATGTGAAATTTATAGTTCAGAAGTAATCGATTTCTCGAAACAAAATTCAATTGGCTCGCTTTTAGGTTTCAGTAAGAAAATTTTAAAGCCGAATATATTACATGAATCAGATCTTTACGTTGACATAAACAAAGTAAATGCAATACGTGTTGAATGTAACATTATAAATGGATCGTATATAAATAGTCAGTCTGCGCATATCTTACATGAATTTTCTATTAACGTAAGCCCGGGCTATAAAATCATTGAAGTTCCTAGCAAAGTTATTTATTTACCTGTGAACATCAAACGAATAACATCGTTGATATGTAGTTTGTGCAACCGAAATGAAATAGAAAATATTTATCACTTTCTAGCTGTATGCCCAATATTACAAGAAATCCGCAGACTTTATTTTTTAAAGAGCTTTCTTACACTAGAGGATACAAAGCAGGTTTTGAATGGTAATTTAGGTTGGAAAACTCTTTGTCACTATATTAATCATGCCTTAGGTTACCGTAACAGTTTTATAGATTTTGTATGAAGAAATGAATGTTATAATTAAAGATAAGGTTTATTTTATTTAATTGTATATTAGGTTAAAAATAATATCATGTTTTTTTAAACTTTTTTTTTCATTTTTTACTTTGACTTTGTCCATTTTTGAAAAAAAACTCGAAATAAGGCAATTTAGGCAGACGGCAATATGCAATTATTCTTAGATTTATACTATTGTAAAAATATCGAGAGGTTAAATAAAGAATTTATAATAAAATAATAATAAATAATAAAAAATAAATAAATAAAATCGTTTTGCTTAAAGTTCATTGATCAAGACGGAAGAATTATTAATTTTAGAGGAGAAAAAATAACTGTTCGATTACATTTAAAACCGGAAATATGATTATATATTAACAAATTTTTTCATGCTCAAAATCCTTATAGAAAGACTGGTATCAATAATTCATAATTTAATCACGTTTTTGAGCTCAGCCTCGTCGATACCTCATCTAACGAAAGAAAATAAGAAACCGGAAACATGATTGTATATGAACAAATTCCTCATGCTCAAAATCCTTATATAAAGACTGGTATCAATAATTCATAATTTAATCACGTTTTGAGCTCAGCCTAGTCGACACCTCATCTAACGAAAGAAAATTAAAGATTTTTGCTATCCTTGGGATTTGTCTTAAAAAAATAAAACCCAAAGAAATACTATGTTGAACATTTTTCAATATCCAGAGGTTGATGAATCTATATCTAAATATGACTTCCACACCTATTCACCTTATCAAAACAATTATGAACGCAATGACATCATTCAGATTACTATACAACATCAGAATCTTAATGTTGTACCTGTGGACAGTGTTTTATTCTTACAAGGCACAGTTGAACAGCGTGGAGGAAGTGGAATTGTAAGCACAGAAATGGCAAACAACGCAGTGCCTCTTCTTTTCAGTGATTTGCGTTATTTATTGAATGGAAAAGAAATTGACTCCAATAGGAATGTTGGAATTACTTCAGCGTTAAAAAACTATATTTCTTTATCTAAAAATGGTAGTGATATGCTTTTGAATGCATCCTGGTCTCCTGAATCAAGTATTTCCTTGGACCCCTGTAACTTTAACTACTCTATTCCACTAAACAAGCTTTTGGGATTTGCTGAAGATTACAAAAAAATTATACCAAACGCCAGACATGATCTTATTCTCACTCGTGCCAGAATGGATGAAAATGCATTAATTTCCACGATTGATGAACAAGTTGAGATTCAACTTCATAAGGTCCAATGGAAAGTACCACATGTAACTTTGTCCGATGTAGTCAAGTTGGATTTATATAAATCTATAAACAAGAATAGTACAATTAAAATTGCTTTCCGCACTTGGGATCTGTATGAATATCTTATGTTATCTTTCTCCGAGCATTATATTTGGAACGTTAAAACAACAACACAAATTGAAAAACCTCGATACATTATACTTGCACTACAAACTGAAAAATATAATAAACTAACAGCGGATCCCACAACATTTGATCATTGTCATCTAACAGACATAAAAGTTTATCTAAACTCAGATGTATACCCTCATGAAGACCTCAACACATTTTTTGAACAGAACAATTACAGTTTGCTATACAAAATGTATACCGATTTTCAAAAATCTTACTACAACAAAACAATGGCTGAACCTCTTCTATCGTTGGATAAATTTAAATCGCGCGCTCCAATTTTCTTTATTGATTGCAGACATTAGAATGAAACATTAAAAACAGGACCTATCGATATACGCTTGGAGATGAGATCATCAAAGAAAATTCCTCTAAACACTTCAGCTTACTGCCTTATGCTGCATGATCGCATTATTGAATATAATCCCCTTAATCAAGTGGTAACCAGAAATTTTTAGTAATTAAATATCCGAAAATAAAATAAAATTTAAAATCAAACACATAAAAAGTATTTTTTATTTCTAATCAAGGGTTGATTTCCGTTTTTCAGTTTCTGAATGTAAATTGACTTTCTATTGTTAAAAGGAGTTTCTCAACTTCTAAATATTATTTGCGGCTTATTTACCTACACTAATGTCTTACCCTTTATTATCAAACCTCATTTATGTTTATTCTTGTACAGTCATGAAGGAAAGTTGTGATTACATGACTATCATACTTTTTGACTTATACGCGATAAACAATCATCCCAAAAAAGAAATAAATGTTATCGTCGAATGCTAGCATACATGTGTGCATATTTCCGCAGTATACTCATGAAGGATAATTTTATCTTAAAAGCAGATTAAGACTAAACCAAAAAAAAACCCCTCCACTTTTGAAATGCATGCAGACCCGCCCATGTTGCACATCTGGAGTGAGTGCTAACTACTTTTGCATACATTGTTTCTTTGTTTTCCAATAACCTCAACATCCCTTGGGTTGAGATAGCCAAATAATCTTTCTAATAATAAAACAGTCGAAGTCGTTAAGGGTGACAAATAAAGATAAATAAAATCTTAACCAAACCACAAGCGCAAGATAAGAAAAAAACAATGCTAACATACATGTGGGCCTGTGCATATTTACCATGAAAAATCCTTGAATCCCCATTGATCATCAGTCTACTTGAAGCCCTATCACCCATGAGCCACCGCCCACTGAACACATATGAGCCACCACCCACTGAACACCTATGAGCCACCGCCCTTTGAAAACTCATGAGCCACCACAAAAACACTTGAACGACCACCCTTTAAGAACTCATCAGCCACCGCCCTTCGAAAAACTCTCGAGCCACCGCCCACTTAGCCGCCACCCTCCTCAACCACCACCACCACAACCCACTGACCCCACCCCATACCTATATAAGTCACCTGATTACCTGGGCTTCCGCCCACCTGCACCTAGCTCACCTGAATTTACCTATACTTACCTGTTCACCTACACTCACCTGTGCACCTACACACACCTGTTTCTCACCTGTTCACCTACACTCAACTGTGCACACCTGTACACCTGATCTTACCTGATCTCACATGAGCACACCTGATCTCACCTGTGCACACTTGTGCACACCTGTACACCTGTCATACCTGTTCTCACCTGTCACACCTGTTCTCACCTGTTCTCACCTGTGAGCCACCAAACCACTGATCCAGGACGCTCTTTATTAAACTACTCATATGGTTCAGTGATTGCTAAAACACAGACGGAATAGAATTGGTCGTTATAATCATTAAAAAAAACTTTATTTCAGAAGAAAATTTTGATTTTACTGAAAATATTTATTTTGTTGTCCTATATTTTGGAGTTCCGGAAGTTCAACTTTAGCCCTGTTCTTTTTAGGTGGCAAAGTACTCGCGAGTAGTAATCTAGTACTACCATCTACACATGCTCTCAAGCGCAAGTAGAAGAGCAGAGTAGTTAAGCATCTAGAAACCGCAAGATGGCAGCGTTCAGGTTTTTCTTTTCTGTTAATAAAAACAAAATAAAAACATAAAATATTGCTCAAAAACATTATAAATATATCTTACTATTATTGTTTATCAGAAAAGCAGGCAACGATTAACAAATAAACAAAAAAAAAGTTCCAATACAAGGACGAAATGTGTGACCAAAAGGTATACGTTGAGACTGTCTACATCCATACACTAAATTACACAAATCAGTAGTAGATTGCTACTAGCGAAGCGTTCCATTTAGAATCGCAAGTAAAGTACTCATTAGTACTTTGTCACCTTAAAAGAAGCAAGGCTTTTTGTGTCGTTTTTTAGTCAAACCGTGGACATTTGTACAAAAATATAATGCCCACGACCTAGTTTCAGATTTTCTCTATCCAACAGCATATGAACCGTGTTAATCGGTTCAGTGATTGCTGAAACACAGACGGATTAAGATTGGTCGGTATAACCATTAAAAAAGACTTAACTTTCGTCGAACATTTTTATTTAAAATTTAACCTTTTCTTGTCGGACTTCCGGTAAATTTAATATTTAGCAGCTTATAAAACTTTTTTTTTCATCGCCTTCCAATGCCATTTCCAGTTGATATGAGATCGAGTATTGACCATATCGCATCGACTTATAGAAACCCTATTTTAATTGCTCAATAGGGCAAGTATTTATTTCGTGTAAAAAAAAATTCGAGGTTTTAATCAAACCTGACAGTACGATGATAGAGAAGCCCAAAAAAGTAAGTTTCATCATGCCGTCCGTCGATTTGTCTAAACGGGTGTGCGTATTTGCGGTTGTCTGTTCATCGAGCTACACCCTAAACAGTTTGACGGATTTTCTACTTCGTGGCAACGATTTTGATGAAACTTTGTGAACGTTATATTTGAACTGGTGTTAAAATAACTGCATTTCAGGTTTTTGGCGATAAATTCACATAACGGAGAATTGGTTTTAACGGTTGTTACAAAGTTGGCTATAAATAAATGATGGTATTCCCGATTTCATTTAAATTTGGTATGGCACTTAAATTAGACGATTGACATAAGATGGCTAAACAACGGTTTTATGGTAGCTACCATACAACTTGTTCTCTGGTTTAAGCCGTTTTTCGATATCTTTTGCCTTTTAACATAGTTAAATATATTGAATTTTTCGTAATCCCATAGTACTTTTAATGAGTACTTTACTAGCTTACTTACTTAAATAGAATGCTTCGCTATTAGCAATCTACTACTGATTTGTATAATTTAGTGTATGAATACAAAGAGTGTCCCGCAACTCAACGTCAAGCGGGTACTGGGTGATAGGGTAGGTTATACCCGTACTGCAAATAGTAAGAAAACAAAATTATCTTGATGGGTTACGTAATAATAGCAATATTTAGAAAAATTATGAAAATCGATACCCAGGGTCACATTTTTATGTACTGTGGTCACAAATTTTGATATTTTTCAGTGATTTTTTTCTACGTTAGCCTTAATAACCATGCTACTGAATGCAGTCTCGAAATTCATAACAAATATTGTAAGTTTTGCAAGAAAAATGAAGTTTGACTGAGTCATTTTTCAAACAAATTTTTTAAGCAAACTTTAACACATCATATTTAAAAAAAATGTAGGACACTACCCACGGCAAGTTATTTAAAAAAATGGCGCAGTTTATAAGGTTTTCAAAATAGTTCAACACTTTCCACTTGCTGCTTCCATAGTCATGTTACTCAGTCGATCTTCAGCTGTGAAAGCATACGGACGCATTGACGACTTTCCCAGCATACATAGTAAATTTCGGTAGTTCAAGTTGAGTTAAATTCATTTAAATATTAAGTGCTATAATTGCACAAGCAGCATCGGCAATTAAGTTACCAATTTTAAGCGGCGAGTTAGCCCAGTTGGTAGAGTGGCAGAGAGCGGATCCCACGAGCGTGGGTTCGATCCCCACCAGGGCCAAGGCTTTTTTTTAAATAATTTTTGGGACGAAATAATTAAAAATCGTCACCAACAACAAAAGCAGATGGTTAAAAAAACGGGGACATCGAAAGATGGTCCCCCAACAAAAAGCACTTTGAATGATACAACAGCCGATATAGCGGGTTCATCGAAAGATGTAGCCACCACGGCCCCAAAGAAAAGGAAAAATACAAGGAAGAATCTGAATGACGATGCTAAGCGCTATTCCCAAGCAACCACAGCTGAGCTGCCAGCTGAAGGGAGGGAAATGACGCGCATAGCCAAGGCAACTGCAGCAGAAAAAATCCAACAACAATTGGAAAACACAGTGTCCGACACCGCCGATGAGATGGAATATATTTCGGATGGTGGTGAAGGGCACTTCACAGGTGACAGCAAGCTGCTTGACCTGACGTCAGCAGCTCAATCATCAGACTCTGAAAAGGAAGAGAGAGATGAGGAGGACGAAATACATTCCCTTACAGAGCAAATAACGCGCCTTACTGAAATGGTTCAAGCTCTTAAACAAAAACAAGAGGCGCGTAGAGAAAAAGAGAACCTTGATGCTGTTGAGCGCAAAAAGATAAAGGTCCTAGAGGAGGCTGAAAAAGCAGCACAACAGCGGGCGAAAAAAAATGCCATGCAAGTAAAAGCGCAACAGACACTTGAACAGCAAATGATAAGGCAACAACTAGAGCCACAGCCATCACAACCACAAAAGCAACAACAACAAACACAACAGCAACAACAAACATGCAAACAACAAGCAGAACAACAACAATCACAGCAGCAGCAGCAACAACAACAAACACAACAGATGTCACAGCAACAACAGAGGACGAACCAACAGCAGCAGAAACAACAGCGGCCGAATCATCAGCAGCAGTCACAAACCAACAAAAATAAAAAAGAAAAAGTGCCACCAATCAACACCTACAAAATTGAGCTACAGGATACAATAAATCTGTGTAAGTCAGCCATAGGCAATAATTTTACAATTAAAAGATTAAGCGCAGATAGGCATGCTATACACTGCTTCACAGTTGAACAGCATAAAAAAATAAGAAGTCTTCTTAAAGATTCAACCACAGATTTTTTTAGCTTTACGCCAAAAGAAGACAAACTCCAAACGGTCCTCTTGAAGGGCATAGATTCCTCAACGGAACCACAGGCACTCTTGGCTGAGCTCCGCAAAATGGCGAACGACGATCTCGACTTTATCGGAGTCAAGCCATTTACCACAGTAAAGGCCAGACGGGAGATGCGGAAACTACCGTTCTTCCTGGTCCAGCTCTCACCCAAAAGCAAACTGGATAGACTAAGGAGTATTTCCGTCCTAGACTACCAGGTTGTAACTTGGGATAAATTAAAAAGGCGCGGTGACATGCTTCAATGCATGCGCTGCCAAAGGTTCGGCCACGCCGCAGCGAACTGCGAAATGCTGTCACGATGCGTAAAGTGTGGAGAGAACCACAAGTCAGGGGAATGCAAACTAGGGCAGGAACGGGTTATCGACAGAACCCAGCTTAAATGCGTACTTTGTCATAGCGGAGGACACCCTGCTAACTATCGGGGATGTCCAAAGTTTCAGGACATGAAAAAAAAACAAAATAGTCTCAAAGCAAATAGTAGAGGAGAAACGAACACCAGCCCGTCCTCTCCCAACGCCCGTCAACCCCCAGATTTCTTACGCCCAAATGGCGTCTGGAAGGGAAAGAACGGTACAGCCTCAACCAATGGTAGCCAAACAGGTCCCCGTGCCTAAGGCGCCGGCGAAAGAGGCGGATCTAATGACTGTGTTGCTGGCCATTCAGGGTCAGTTAACAGGTCTTCAAAAAGAGATCCGGGAGCAGGCAACTAGAGTGGATCATCTCTACTCTATTCTGCCGAGCTTAACGTTTAACGGTTAAAGGCGCGCTGCCAGATAGACCCTTTAAAGTCCTCGCTGTGAATGTAAATTCACTGATTAGGACCGAACGAAGAGCAAATCTCTTTCACCTCTTGCAAGATCAAAGTCCTGATGTGCTTTTGGCTAGCGAAACTAAGCTAAATCAGAAGCACAAACTGACTCATAATAACTACAATATCGTAAGAAGGGACCGGCCAAACTCCTCACAAGGGGGTGGGGTCGCAATCTTTGTACGAAAGAGCATTAGTCATAAAGTAATTTATAAGAATGAAGTGCGCAGGTTCGGGTTGCTAGAAGCCTGCATCATATGCATTCCTCTCCACCAGGGGAAACGAATGTATGTAATCGCGGTGTACGCACCAGAAGCACCTCAGCCAGCTAATTTTACAGCAGAACTCGAAAAACTTTTTGAATGCCTTAGATTGAATTTGGAGGAGAACTTTTATCTCATGGCCGGTGATTGGAACGCCAAACATGAAGATTGGGGAAATCAAATACAAAATCCTAGAGGGAACCATCTATTTAATTGGATGGGTCGGTACAATATTGAGTATAGAATCGATCTTTTTGCTACAGATAGGCCGTCATTTCCAAGAAGCGGTGCATTTCTGGACCTACTGCTAATTGACTCAAGACTGACAATTACTGATACAGTGACTCAAGATACAAAAAACTGTTTACAAACGATTGACTACGACAGTGACCACAACGGACTTTTTGCTGTGATTCAACTTCCAAACGAACTCGTGGAGTTAGAGGAGTATGTGCCTGAGCATACTTACAACTACAGTAAAATGCGATGGTCACGCTTTTCCAACACCTTGACAAGAGAATTACGTTTAAAAAACATATCTCCACCTAATGACAGAAATTTAACAAACGAAGAGATCGACGGATACCTACTACAAATGGACGAGGCCATAAAACAAACAATGAGTACGACTATTCCACGTTACAAAGAACAAGACGCAACTGCCAAGTACCGAAACGCGACAATTGACGCACTACATAGACAAAAAAGTGGACTGCTTACAAGACTAAAACTTTTGTACAGACGGTTCACTGATAGACATAATTCGGAGATTGGGACTCTGAAGTCTTCGATTAAAAACATCAATCAATTAATAAAGCAGAATTATAGGTTGACTATTAATTCCTATTGGAATAATAGAATTCGGGCTATTAACTCTAGTGACCCAAGTATGTTTCCTAAAATTAAAAAAATTTTCAGACGGAAAGATCAAAATGACCTTCCGTGTCTCAAGCTTCAGAAAAAGATTGAAAACGAAAACTTACTTTTGAACGCAGGCATAGATCCAGGGGATGCCGTTTTTGATGATGATTTCTTCATTATCGAGGATCCTAAGGAAAAAGTGGAGGCTGTGGGGGCTGCTTTTCAGCAAGTGTATAAGGTGAATACCAGTATTCGCCCAAATCATGAACTAGAAAGCAGAGCCCTGTGTCACCACTCCGACCTTCGAAATGATATAACGCAATGGCGATCCGAGAACCGCTCTTTTTTGGGGTTCAATGAAGAACACTTGGCAAACGCCATCATCGCCGAGCGAAACGGGTCTGATTCCCTGTTAATTTCGAAGCTAGAACTTCAGATCATTTTCGATTCTTTGAAGAAAAAGAAGTCGGCAGGAGTAGGTGGTATATCCAATATTGTACTACGACATCTACCTCCGGATGCAGTCGACATTTACACCACATTGTTTAACAACGCACTGAATAATGCATATTATCCAGTGCGTTGGAAGACAGCAGTGGTACATCCTCTCTCTAAAAAGGGGAAGGATAACTCCAATCCGGCAAATCTACGGTCGATAAGTCTCCTTCCGAGTATCAGTAAGGTATTCGAAAAAGTTCTCAATAGGGCTTTGTTCAAATGGGCTGAGGACAAAAATATTATTCCTGATAAACAGTTTGGCTTTAAGGCAGGACACGATACTATTCATGCCGCGTCTAAGCTTGTTTCTGAAATTCAATGGAACAATGCAAAAAAACAGTGCACGGGTGCCTGTCTGGTTGATTTGGAGAAAGCTTTCGACACCGTATGGTTAGAAGGTCTGTATCTAAAGCTGACCAGACTTGGTATTAGTAAATCATTATTGTATATACTTTATGATATGCTCAACGGTAGAAAGTTTAATGTCAAGAGTGGCAGCGTAACGTCTACCAAAATATTTGAAATAAAAAATGGTCTGCAGCAGGGAGCGGTTAACTCGCCGATTCTTTTCAACATTTACACTAGCGATCTTATAAGTAGTCTAACTCATGCAATTGCGTATGCCGATGATCTAATAGCGTACAGAACAGGTCCAAAAGTTGAAGTTATTAAAATTCTTTTGCAGCGTGACTTCGACAAGATTCAGCAATATTGCGATGACTGGAAGTTGAAAATCAACTTTCAGAAATGCGAAACTATTCTGTTTAGAACCCTTTTGTCTAGAGCTTCTGCGGATACGAGAAAGAACTGGCGAAAACTTGTGATCGTTGGACCCCTTGGACAGCCACTGGCAAGTAAAAGTGTCGTGAAGTACCTTGGCATCTGGCTGTATCAATATCTGTATTTCGACAGACATATAGATGCTGCTCTGACCAGGGCTAGGGGAGCCTTTGCCCTGACAAGACGCCTGTTTTACAGCAGCCATCTTGATAGCAGGGTGAAGGTGATTTGTTACATGGCTTTAATCAGGCCGATGATTGCCTATGGATGTCCTGTGTGGTTTAACGTTGCACCATCTCAAATGGAAAAGATTCGGGTATTTGAGAGGCAGTGTCTTAGACACTGCCTTGGATTGCACAGAACACCAGAGTCGGAGTACATAAAATATTATTCCAACGAGGTTCTATACAACGGGGCTAACATAAACAGAATAGATAATTTTTTAATCAAGCTGATTCGGGGTCATATTGCAAGAGCGATGACTTCAACTAATGGCTTGATTTTCGGGGCTTACTACCCCAAAGATGAATACTACGAAAGTGTGTGTCTAAGCGGATTTATCCCACCCGACGCTTTCCTCTTTTTAGACAGTCGAGGGCTGATACAAGATAGTTCGGCGGTACCGCTGATCTACCACGTCGGCCGAAAAACTGTGGATAGGCGACTCCTTTATGGTCGTGACGTCGTCGCAGAAAGCAGTTTTAAGTTTTATAAAAAATAAAAAAATGATACATATAATAAGTTTTTTCATAATTTTCTTATTTTTAAGTAATAAATGAATTTTGAGAATATTTAAGCTAGGTACGCCGAAAGGCAATAATTTTAAGTTGGTTATGGTATAATTTAGAGCGCTCGCATAGGGCCAGTAAGTTAGTTAAGTTAATATGTAAGCTAGTTGTTAAGGTTTTTGTCTAGCAAGTAAGTAGTTATAAGAAAATTGAAATATAAAAACGGAATATACAAAAAAAAAAAAAAAAAGTCATGTTACCAACATTTAACCCATTTTCGAGCAAGTAAAATTAATTTTTTTTTTAAATAGGAACGTTTTATACCTTATTGATGTAGGACTCCAGTAAGTCATTCCCTTAAAATATTGTTCAAGCTACTCAAGTAGTTAACATACTAAAAGTCCTGATCCTTGGGAGGTTATCCGGAGGACCGGAGGAGGGCGAGGAGTATAAAGCCCCCGAAAGGGGTCTTTTGGCGACTTACGCTAATACCAGGGAAATAGTTTGTCGTAGCGATTTTTTTTTAAGAATAAACAAAATACCATCAAATGTTGCACAATTTTTGTTATGATCACTGTTTTTCTAATATCAACCGTTTTCGAGCTACACGCATCGCAAAGGAGAAAAATTACAAAAACAAGTGTTTTATTTATATTTTTCATCAAGCATTCCATTATATTATCTTCTAAACTGTTGATCTGACATCTCGGAAACGGTTGATTTTCAGAAAAAAGTAGTATTTATAAAAATTCTACAAAATTCGATGGGCTTTTGTTTGTTCTTAAAAAAAAATTCGCTACGACAAACTATTTCCGTGGTATTAGCGTAAGTCCCCAAAAGCCCCTTTTTAGGGGCTTTATACTCCTCGCCCTCCTCCGGATAACCTCCCAGGGATCAGAACTTTTAGTATGTTAACTACTTGAGCAGCTTAAACAATATTTTAAGGAAACGGCTTACTCGAGTGCTACATCAATAAGGTACTATACGTTCCTATTTAAAAAAAATTAAATTTTAGTTACTCGAAAATGGTTTAAATGTTGGTAACATAATTATGGAAGCAGCAAGTGGCAAGTGTTGAACTATTTTGAAAACTTGATAAAATGGGCCAATTTTTTAAATAACTTGCCGTGGGTAGTGTCCTTGATTTTTTTAAAAATATGATGTGTTAAAGTTTGCTTATAAAATTTGTTTGAAAAATGACTCAGTCAAACTTCATTTTTCTTGCAAAACTTACAATATTTATTTTGAGTTTCGAGATTGCATTCAGTAGCATGGTTATTAAGGCTAAGGTAGAAAAAAAAATCACTGAAAAATATCAAAGTTTGTGACCACAGTACATAAAAATGTGGCCCTGGGTATCGATTTTCATATTTTTTGTAAATATTGCTATTATTACGTAACCCAGTGAGATAATTTTTTTTTCTTACTATATGCAGTAAGAATATAACTAACTCTATTCCCCGGTACCCGCTTGACGTTGAGTTGTGGGACACTCTGTAGAATGTCTCAACGTATACATTTTGGTCACACATTCCGTCCTTGTATTGGAATTTTTTGTTTTGTTTATTTGTTAATCATTGGCTGCTTTTCCGATAAACAATATGTGAAAAGATATAATTATAATGTTTTGAGCAATATTTTATGTTTAAACTAAACTTTTTATTTATAATTTTAAACTACACTTTTTATTTCACGACACGACCGATCGGTTTCGTTCTCAATTTACAACTGAACTGTCTCTGGTCGGTCGGTTCGTGTGTTTTTATATACTTAAATACCTACGTAATCGACAGCCCTTTACATGCACAATATATGAGAGTGTATAATTAGCTTACAATGTGTTCTATTTATATAATTCTACTTGGATAGGGTTCAATGTTTTTTCTTTCTCTTACAATTCCTGGCGAACAATCGTCCCGATCGTCACAGATCTTCAAATTCTAATTTGCATACGGCTTCAGATTGTCTACCTCTCAAACGCCAATATAGGGTATTTTACTAATTTGAAGCCCTTCTACATCGCCTATTACGTAACTATCATTCGGTAAAATTTTTCTTATCTCATAAGGCCCCTTAAATTTCGGTATGATTTTTTTACACACTTTCGGCTGACTGACAAAATTCTTTACCATTGCGTAATCCCCTACTTGATATTCTTTACACACTCTCATTTCATCTTTCTTCTGTTTGTTATATTTTTGTAATTTTACTAATCGTTCTGAAGCTTTCTTTCGTATTTTTTCTAAATTCCTCTCATTTTCCGTTCCATTTAATTCTTCTTGTCTTTCCTTCACAATCTCCTCGTTGGTTCACTCCAAAAAGTAATTGACTTGGATGAACTCCAGTCCCCTTATGAATAGTGTTGTTCATAACAAACTCGATCTTGGATAAGGCTTTATCCAAGGAAAATTCTAACCCGCCGTTCGTTATTTTTGCTAGCATTGGTGCCAAATTCGTGTTGACACGTTCCACCTACCCGTTAGCCTGAGGTGACGCTGTAGCAATTTTTACGTGAGGAGCTCCGTTTTCCTTTAAGAACTCCCCAAACGCTTCAGATGTAAACGCGCTACCACGATCAGACACGATCACTTGTGGCCTACTATATGCACGAAAAAAAGATTTCAAACAACTGATCACTTCATTGGTACCCGTGGAGCACATTGCGTACAGCCTAGTAAATTTCGTAAATGCATCTTTTACTAGGAAAACATACTTCTTCTCACACGTCTTTAATGTCACCGGTCAGAAATGGTCAATATGTACAGTATCGAATGGTACATCACTTTTCGGTATATTATGTAAGAGCCCTTTGTGTTTACCCATCTTTGAAGCGAATACTATACATTTTAAACAATTACTTATGTGCGCTTTAACTTTTCTATTCATTTCTGTAAACCACTATGATTTTTGAATATTATCTACAACCTTCTCAGCTCCTACGTGACCCATCTCAGCATGATATTTCTGCAAAATGTTACGCTCCATGCTTTGCGGTACTAAAAATAATATGTCTTTCCCCATTTTCCTATAGACCAACCCATTCCTTAGTTCATACATACTATCTTCTCTCGTTTATAGTTTCTCTCTAATCTTTTGTACAAATTCGTCTTTATTCTGACAGATCGATAAATGTTTGTTCAAACGCGTTATCTTCAAGTGCTAATATATTTGGCATGCGGCTCAATGCATCTACATGTTGCATTTTGTTTCCGCTTCTGTGCTCCAAAACGTAATCGTAATCTTGCAACTGAAGAGCCTACCTGGCGATTCTAGGATTTATTTCTTTTTTATTTAACGTTAACGTTAAGGAATTGCAGTCGGTTACAATTTTAAATTTAACCCCATGCAAATAAGTGAGATAATTATTTTTTCTTACTATATGCAGTAAGAATATAACTAACTCTATCCCCCGGTACCCGCTTGACGTTGAGTTGTGGGACACTCTGTAGAATGTCTCAACGTATACATTTTGGTCACACATTCCGTCCTTGTATTGGAATTTTTTGTTTTGTTTATTTGTTAATCATTGGCTGCTTTTCCGATAAACAGTAATGAAAAGATATAATTATAATGTTTTGAGCAATATTTTATGTTTAAACTAAACTTTTTATTTATAATTTTAAACTACACTTTTTATTTCACGACACGACCGATCGGTTTCGTTCTCAATTTACAACTGAACTGTCTCTGGTCGGTCGGTTCGTGTGCTTTTATATACTTAAATACCTACGTAATCGACAGCCCTTTACATGCACAATATATGAGAGTGTATAATTAGCTAACAATGTGTTCTATTTATATAATTCTACTTGGATAGGGTTCAATGTTTTTTCTTTCTCTTACAATTCCTGCAATTAAGGAATTGCAGTCGGTTACAATTTTAAATTTAACCCCATGCAAATAAATTCTAAATCGCTTCAGAGCGTAAATTATCGCTAACGTTTCCAGCTCGAAACTGTGATACTTCGACTCGCAATCGGTTGTACCATCTTTCTTCTTTTGCAAAAGGATCGCTCAGAAACCTAGTGCACTAGCGTCACAATGGAGCTCGGTTTCGCCACGCGGATCGTAGATTGATTCTAAAAGTTTTTGTTGAAGATCACAAAAAACTCAACCTCTTTCTCTTCAAATTTTAATACCGCATCTTTCTTTATTAACTTGTATAATGGCACAGCCAGCAACGAAAACCCTTTTATGAACCCTTTTTTTACCTGCCCGAATTAAACTGTCGAATACCTCGTTTATGAAATGCTGAAATGTCGAAGGTGCATTTCTCGAACCAAAAGGCATCCTTAAAAACTCATATTGACAAAGCGGGGTCACGAACGAAGTCAATTTAACTGAATCTTCTTCCATATTAATATGATAGAAGGCACTGTTTAAGTCTAAGAGTGAAAATATTTTTTTATTCACTAATCTATCTAACAGATCATCGATCAGTGGGAGCGGGTAATAATCCTTTACGGACTTTTTATTTAAAGCTCGATCATCGACACATAAACTGATGTCACCTGTCTTTTTCTTTACCAGAACTATTGGAGATGCATACTCCGATTTACTTGGCCTAATTACTCCTGACTTCAGCAACTCGTCTAGAATTTCTTGCACTTGCGCTTTTTATAAATAAGATAATCTTCTAGGCACACAATTAAACAATTTATCATCGGATACTCTAAGCCTCATTTGGAATTCGGTCTCCGGACCATCTGCACTCAAGGAAATCCCGGTACATATCATGAAATAGTTTTTTCGTTTCAGTTGATTGCTTACCTTTGTATACCAAATCAATTTCATTTTTATCATTTTCTAGCATTATATTCATTATTTTAAAACATTCTTTTTCATAACTACTTTCTTTTTTATCTGTTACAACTTTTGTGAACCCGAATGTACTTTCATCTGTACTCTTATTAGTGTTTCTAGACTATTCTTTGTTTTCTAAAATACTCTCATTTATAATCTCATTTTTATTTATTTTTTCTTCTTTCATTTTGCTTTCTTTTATTAATTTTAACTTATCCAATTTCATATACCATATATAGTTGTTTTTATAAAACTTTCATTTAATATTAGAAAAGTGGGTGGCACGTGTTGGTTCTTAGTAATAGAAATATATCTGCTTGAGGTCCATTTTTGCAGGAACCAACACTCCTCTGGGTTTGGGTGTAGACGGGCCATAATATACTACTGCTCTTGAAGTGGTCAAAGCCGGAACCGTAGGACTTCTTGGTGTTGTAGCAGTGGGGGTGGGTGTTTTTGCCTGGAATGATGTAGGTTTCGGCAATTCGATTTACCTTAAAGCTTCTGCAAGCTGCTGCTGAAGACCGGATGTTGTTCGCAGCCCAACATCCGGTATCCCATCGGTAAGATTTTCCAACAATTCTTTCTCGTCTACGGCCAATTTATTTGCCATGATAGTTTACTCGTGCATAGAATTCTGGAAAGTTTCACTTGTCTGCCACATTCTTCCTTCTTATGCTCGTTTTAAGGTAAATCTGCTCTCATTTGATGCGAACATTTCACCCATTTCTTGCAATAATTGGTCTGTCGTCATGTGTGTTAAATTAATTTTTGAATGGAACCAACTCAGTGCATTACCACCCAATCGGCACGAAATTAAAAGGCGTGCACTATTGTCGCCAGATTATAGACATCTACCACGCTTCGGAACCGCGTTTCCCATTGTGTAAAACACTCACCTCTAAATTCCGGCAAAAGTTCTTTAAGAGCCGACACTGCTAGGCCGACAGCACTGGTGGTGTTTTGCTTTCACCTCCTTAACAATTCCAGTTCCTCTTTCATAATATTTCTTTCTCTCATTTGTAACTCTAATTCTTTCTTTAGCAATTTTATATCTCTTTCCATTTGTTCCATCTTGTCAATCGTTTATTCTGTTCATTATCATCACCCTCATTTGTTTCTATATACACCTCAGCCTCCTTCCCCTCATCGTTTGTCTTTTCATTTGTTGCTGCTTCGTTCAATTTTTTGTTTACTGGTCGCTCAATGTGTGTATGATATAGAACTGTTTTGCCGTCGTCGTTTCCACCACCATCATGTTCACGCTGTCTGCAAATACATCCAAATCATGTTTGACAGCTGTGTACTTTTTTAGAGATCAACGTGTGTCTCGTCGTTCGCCATGTCGAGTCGCGCTCACGATGTATGTGTGTGTGAATTTATTCGAATTTCTTTTAGTTTCAACGACAATGAATTTAAGGGCGGCGTCTTTTGTATCACTATGTACAGTAACAATAATTTTGCAAATTAATTTGATGCAAAATATATATATATTTTTTTCGCGAATGGTTCAACTCGTATTATTATTATTTGTACTTTTACAGAATCGCGCACTCGATTAGTTAAATCAACAACAGCGCGAGGGGTTTCTTTCTTTCTTTTTTTTTCGCGAGGGGTGTATTTTCTCGTAAGATTTTTGTTTCTTTTCTTTTTTATTCGAGATGGCACAGTGGATCTTTAATCTCACTTCTGAATCTTAAACTACACTTTTATTTATAATTTTAAACTACACTTTTTATTTCTTTATCTTTTATTAATTTCGTTTGAAGGCACACCACGGCACGACCGATCGGTTTCGTTCTCAATTTACAACTGAACTGTCTCTGGTCGGTCGGTTCGTGTGTGCTTTTATATACTTAAATACCTACGTAGTCGGCAGCCCTTTACATGTATAATATATATGAGAGTGTATAATTAGCTAACAATGTGTTGTATTTATATTATTCTACTTGGATAGGGTTCAATGTTTTTTCTTTCTCTTACATATGTATTTATTTTGTTTTTATTAATAGAAAAGAAAAAAAACTAAACGCTGCCATCTGGCGGTTTCTAGATGCGTAACTACTCTGCTCATCTACTCGCTCTTGAGATCATGTGTAGATGGGAGTACTAGATTACTACTCGGGAGTACTTTGCCACCTAAAAGGAACAGGGCTATTGATAATGTCGCGAATTTTGGATACATATTTTCCACCAATTTTTAGGCGTGGAAAATATCTATACATTCGAATGGGGAGCTTGAGGATTGAAGGATGGGGTTTTAAGCGCGTGAGGCAAGACATCAAACTTGTATTATTGGTGTGTCTGGTTTCACGCGTCTTGGATCGATTGGAGGTTTTTGGATGCATAAAAAATTAAATAGTAAGTGTGATCACATATAATATGTTTTTCATATACAAAATTATTAAATTTACAATATAATGGAAAAAGCAGAAAATTCGTTTCCTAGCGTTTCAGCATTTAAAACCTGGAATCGTACATATGAATCATATTGGTCGCATAGGTATATGTTTAAGTATTTAACAAACACCCCCCCCTTTTGAGGGTTCTTAAACCGCAAAAACTCTAAAACAGAATTTCTACTTCAAAACGAGATCCATTTCGTCTAGTTAGTTGGGTAGGTTTTCTTTTTTTATATATAAAAATATGATAAATTCTATCATGATTAAAAATCAATAAAATAGAACTTCTAATGTAGTGATGGTAGTCATGAATGTTGATATTATGTGACACTGTCTCTTTATCTTGTATTACCTCACTTATTCGCTCCTTTATATTTATTATTCCTTTGTCACTTGTGACATTAATAATGTATGCAATGACAGTTTTGGAAGGAGTGTTAGTTTCAACTGATTTGAATATTTGTATTGAAGGGGCAAATGAATTATTTAAGGTGTTGCTGTTGAAGACTAGTCCATTAATAATAACGGTCGGTTGCTTTAAGGTGCACAGTCTTAAAAATTCCATTATCCCACTACCACTTATAGTTAAGCTTTTTGCGTTTCCTTATAGAGCAATCACCAACTGTTTGAATTTCTGAGGCTGATCCATTGATCATAGAGATGGGATACTTTTAATGGACAGTTAACAAGTGCATCATTTACCTGATTCAGCAAATATTTCGCAATCATAACCTTGATGAATCTTTGTCGGTATTTGGCGATTGCATATATAACTTTTTGTTAAAAAATGATGATATGATGATAATTCGAATTCGAGGGCGATCTGCGACATGAAAGTTATTCATTTTCAGTTATTATCATCACCCTCATTTGTTTCTATATACACCTCAGCCTCCTTCCCCTCATCGTTTGTCTTTTCATTTGTTGCTGCTTCGTTCAATTTTTTGTTTACTGGTCGCTCAATGTGTGTATGATATAGAACTGTTTTGCCGTCGTCGTTTCCACCACCATCATGTTCACGCTGTCTGCAAATACATCCAAATCATGTTTGACAGCTGTGTACTTTTTTAGAGATCAACGTGTGTCTCGTCGTTCGCCATGTCGAGTCGCGCTCACGATGTATGTGTGTGTGAATTTATTCGAATTTCTTTTAGTTTCAACGACAATGAATTTAAGGGCGGCGTCTTTTGTATCACTATGTACAGTAACAATAATTTTGCAAATTAATTTGATGCAAAATATATATATATTTTTTTCGCGAATGGTTCAACTCGTATTATTATTATTTGTACTTTTACAGAATCGCGCACTCGATTAGTTAAATCAACAACAGCGCGAGGGGTTTCTTTCTTTCTTTTTTTTTCGCGAGGGGTGTATTTTCTCGTAAGATTTTTGTTTCTTTTCTTTTTTATTCGAGATGGCACAGTGGATCTTTAATCTCACTTCTGAATCTTAAACTACACTTTTATTTATAATTTTAAACTACACTTTTTATTTCTTTATCTTTTATTAATTTCGTTTGAAGGCACACCACGGCACGACCGATCGGTTTCGTTCTCAATTTACAACTGAACTGTCTCTGGTCGGTCGGTTCGTGTGTGCTTTTATATACTTAAATAGCTACGTAGTCGGCAGCCCTTTACATGTATAATATATATGAGAGTGTATAATTAGCTAACAATGTGTTGTATTTATATTATTCTACTTGGATAGGGTTCAATGTTTTTTCTTTTTCTTACATATGTATTTATTTTGTTTTTATTAATAGAAAAGAAAAAAAACTAAACGCTGCCATCTGGCGGTTTCTAGATGCGTAACTACTCTGCTCATCTACTCGCTCTTGAGATCATGTGTAGATGGGAGTACTAGATTACTACTCGGGAGTACTTTGCCACCTAAAAGGAACAGGGCTATTGATAATGTCGCGAATTTTGGATACATATTTTCCACCAATTTTTAGGCGTGGAAAATATCTATACATTCGAATGGGGAGCTTGAGGATTGAAGGATGGGGTTTTAAGCGCGTGAGGCAAGACATCAAACTTGTATTATTGGTGTGTCTGGTTTCACGCGTCTTGGATCGAATGGAGGTTTTTGGATGCATAAAAAATTAAATAGTAAGTGTGATCACATATAATATGTTTTTCATATACAAAATTATTAAATTTACAATATAATGGAAAAAGCAGAAAATTCGTTTCCTAGCGTTTCAGCATTTAAAACCTGGAATCGTACATATGAATCATATTGGT
Organism: Baccha elongata; assembly: GCA_951217065.1. Lineage (NCBI taxonomy): Eukaryota > Metazoa > Arthropoda > Insecta > Diptera > Syrphidae > Baccha > Baccha elongata. The sequence continues at coordinate 125,482 of CATNUY010000348.1, forward strand.
CGCATAGGTATATGTTTAAGTACCCCCCCCTTTTGAGGGTTCTTAAACCGCAAAAACTCTAAAACAGAATTTCTACTTCAAAACGAGATCCATTTCGTCTAGTTAGTTGGGTAGGTTTTCTTTTTTTATATATAAAAATATGATAAATTCTATCATGATTAAAAATCAATAAAATAGAACTTCTAATGTAGTGATGGTAGTCATGAATGTTGATATTATGTGACACTGTCTCTTTATCTTGTATTATCTCACTTATTCGCTCCTTTATATTTATTATTCCTTTGTCACTTGTGACATTAATAATGTATGCAATGACAGTTTTGGAAGGAGTGTTAGTTTCAACTGATTTGAATATTTGTATTGAAGGGGCAAATGAATTATTTAAGGTGTTGCTGTTGAAGACTAGTCCATTAATAATAACGGTCGGTTGCTTTAAGGTGCACAGTCTTAAAAATTCCATTATCCCACTACCACTTATAGTTAAGCTTTTTGCGTTTCCTTATAGAGCAATCACCAACTGTTTGAATTTCTGAGGCTGATCCATTGATCATAGAGATGGGATACTTTTAATGGACAGTTAACAAGTGCATCATTTACCTGATTCAGCAAATATTTCGCAATCATAACCTTGATGAATCTTTGTCGGTATTTGGCGATTGCATATATAACTTTTTGTTAAAAAATGATGATATGATGATAATTCGAATTCGAGGGCGATCTGCGACATGAAAGTTATTCATTTTCAGTTAGTGAGAAATATCTATCTCTTGTTAACGTGACTGCAAAGTATGGAAATGATACTTCCATCAAGAAGATTGAGCAATTTTTGAATATTGGAAAAGGAATAAGATTGAAAAGCTGGAATTCTTGATTGTCAATCAAATGAATCATAATTTCAAAGATTATAGAAATTATATAGATTATTATTTAAACTACGTCCCTTGACTGAAAATACTTTGAACATATCTAGAACAGATGCTTTGGAAACGTTAAGGTGAGGTGGAAAGATATTTTTTATAAGTTGAAGTTGATCAATAAATTGTGTGGATGAGATAAAAGAGGATGTCTTGGATCGCTTGAGGAACACAGTGTAACTAACAAGCGAATCCAATATAAAATAAATGCAGGACTGGGTCGCACATACATGCTCTTGTTGCAAACTATTGGATAAGGAAAATTTAATTTGCTGAATTATGTTGGTCAAGTGAAAAGTGGCCTAAATGTGAGGTAAAGTTGTATGGTAGCTATCATTAAATGGCTACTAAGCCAAAATCATTAAGTGCTTTCTTATGTTGAATGTTTAGATTAAATACCATACCAAATTAAAAAAAATTAGGTAAGCTGTTATCAATTTATGGTCAAATTCGTTAAAAACCGTTAGCACTAAATCATCGTTTTGTGCATTTCTACGAAAAAAACCTGAAATGTAATTATAGTAGCATTCTACTAAAAAATATCTCTTACACCAAGTCTTATTAAAATCGTTAGAGCTGTTTCGAGAAAATTTAAAAAAACGAAAACCGTTATATGGGAGGTATCCGTTATATCAGGGCTAAAACAAAAATTAAATTTTGTCCTCTAGGGAATCACCGAATAGTAGTACACACGAAATTGAAAGAAAATCCATCAAAGCGTTAGGGCTAAAGCTCAGTGAACATTCAACCGAACATCCGCACATCCGCACAGACATACCGACGGACGGCATGACTGTTTGAGAATGTATTTAAGAACAGCCTTTTTATTTTTATTTTGTTTGCCTTAAAACATTCAATTATCAATTTAAATCTTAAAAACTATATCGCTTATTACATTTGTTAAATACTGACAAACAATGCATAATTTACCCTATTAATTTCTTATAAGTTTGCAATTATCAGTTGACTATTTCGATGCTAAATTTATTATTTGTTTTACTGTAGAATTTAGCTGTAAAAAAGGTGTTATGATTTATGATCATTTGCATTCTCTCTAATAAGACACCGTTTTTTGTTATTGCTCTTCAAGCAAGTCATGAAAATTTATACATTTCTCGGTCACTTGGATTTGGATCACACACTGGGTAACATCTTATCAATAAAGTATTGTAACGTGGTAACCTTCGCATTTTTTCTTGTTGCTGCATTTTGATGGGATTTTTTATTGCTGTGCTCGTGTGAATAATTAGAGGTTTTTTTCGACTTTGTTCTTTTGCAACAAAATTTAAACTTCGTTCGTTCCTAAACATTTCATGGTCCAAAATCGAGCCGGATGCAATTTAATTAATAATTCGACAGTTTTCTATTCGATTAAAACTAAATATTTTAATAATATACTACAGTCCATTTGTGAATTTCGAAGCTGAGATATTTGTGAAATCTGGTGTATTATTTCGTGGCAGATTAAACATAACTTCATTTACTTTGCTATTTTCGACATTGTGTGTTTAATCCTGCATTAAAATTCAATCAATTTCACATGTAAGTCAATGCTTACAAGATACATAGATAGTTATAATTTCGTCGTCGTTGCTCATACTCCTGCTCACGTGTTGGTTGCGTCGATTTCATCTAAAATTATTAAAATTATTTCGATACATAACAGCAATTCATTTTCGTTAGCTTACAAATCACTCCATTTATTATGCTTCAAACTACATTGCTGTCGGCTCTTCGTCAAATTCGTGGACACCTTAAAGCTTCATTGACGAAGCTGGTCAAATTCACAGAATCTATAGATGAGGCGGTTTCACTAGGTGATTTAAATGTTCGCTTGACTAAGGCAACATGTGTATGGGATGAATTTAATGCAACCCAAACTAGAATATACGAATTCGCTGAGGAAGAGGGCTATTTAGATCCTGTTCCTGATTTTGATGAGTTTGAGACCAAATATTTGCTGGTGCAGTCTATTTTAGTTTCGTCTATAAAAGAACGTGAACGGTTTGAGAAGAGTAGGGATGTCGTGGGTCACTTAGCTGATCAGCAGAAAATATTTTTGGAATCTTTGGAAAAAACGCATTCTTTGGAATCGAAATCGGATTTCTTTCTTCCAAAAATTCATATAGAACCTTTTTTCGGTGAATACCAACAATGGCCGTCCTTCAGGGACATGTTTGAAAGCGCCGTTCACAGTAAAAGAAATTTGTCACCGATTCAGAAATTTCTTTTCTTGAAATCTTGCCTTCGCAACACTGCCCTAGGTCTTCTCAACCACCTTCCGCTTACCAATTCTACTTATGAGGAAGCCTGGAATAGATTAGTTAAACGCTACGACCGTCCTCGTCATATTGTTAACGGGTACATAAAATCATTTATGGAACTTCCAAATACGACGAGTTCTAGTGTCAGCCAATTGCGTAAAATTTCCAACGGTGCAGATGAAATTGTAAGAGTTCTTACAGCCATGAACTCACTTACCAGAGATCCATGGATTATCTATATCTTAGTTAACAAACTTGACTCTGAAACTCGCAAGGCCTGGTCGGAAGATAGTGTTAGTTCGGAAAATCCTACAATCGATGAATTTTTAGATTTTTTGGAACGTCGGTGCGATGCTTTAGAAAGTGCACATTCGAGCGCTCGTGATAATCAAAAACCCAGGAGTTCAGGTGTCAAGAGTATGCATGCAGCTTCGTTATCTTGTATAAAATGCAATGCTTCTCATGGGCTTCATCAATGCCCAGACTTTTTCTCCATGAAAGTTCATTTTCGAAGAGATTTCGTTAAATCTAACAAGATTTGCTTTAATTGTTTAAAACTAGGCCATTCTTCACAAAGATGCTTATCTAAGGTTCGGTGCTCTACTTGTAAATCACGCCACCACAGTTTAGTGCATGACGATTCAGTGTACGTAAACCGTAATGAAAATCATTGTGTCAATTCATTTGTTGGCGATTCGTTCAATGGAGGTGCGATTCAGGAATTCATTCCTCAAACAAATTTAAAAACATCTTCGTCTTCAAATGCATTTCTTGTCAACAACCATTCGATAAACTTGACAACCTACATACCGCAGACTTTGCTACCAACCGCTATCGGTAAGGTTCAGGATATATACGGTGTATACAAGGAAGTTCGCATCCTAATAGACTCAGGTTCGCAGGTTTCCTTTATTACAGAGTCTTGTGTTAAACGACTTGGACTCAAACGAAGCAACGCTCGTATACCCATAAGCGGCATTGGGTCCACTAGTGCCGGTAAATCCAGAGGCCGTTTACCGTTATCAATATCTTCACGCTGTGATTTATTCAGTATTTCAGTCGATACCTATATTTTGTCACGCGTTACTTCAACTTTACCAACAACATCATTTAACGTTGATGATTGGGATCACATACATCGTTTGGATTTAGCTGATCCTTCATTTAATAAATCCAATTCTGTTGATATTCTGCTAGGATCAGACAAGGCTTGGGAGATTCTACTGGGAAGTGTAGTTTATAGCAAGCAGGGCTACCCTATAGCGCAAAAAACTATTTTTGGTTGGGTTTTGGCAGGCCCATTGTCATCCACTAATAATTCTAGTATCTTGTCACACCATAGTATTCTTGACGTTGACGCAATTCTGCAAGCGTTTTGGACAATTGAAGAAGTTGATCCTAAATCAATAGTTTCCAAGGAAGATCAAGAAATTGAAGATCAATTTCTTCGCACTCATCGCCGTGATGCAAATGGAAAATATATCGTCGACCTTCCTTTCAATTCGTCCCCCAAATTCGCTAATTCGTTTAATGGTGCTTTTTCGCGTCTTAAATCAATGGAAAGGAAGTTTTCAAACAATCAGGTCTTCTCTGAAAGTTATTCCTCATTTCTTGAAGAATATGCAGCATTATTACATATGACCAAGGTTCCTAAATCGGAAATTTCAAAGGCTAACGTTTTTTATCTGCCTCATCATGCGGTTTTGAAGCCAGACAGCACAACGACTAAACTTCGGGTAGTATTTAATGGTTCCTTTAAGGATTCGAATGGTCAATCGTTAAATGATTCGCTGATGATAGGCCCACCTATTCAAAGAAATCTATTCGCTGTTTGCCTTCGTCTTTTTTCAAAATGCGGAATGAAACTCAGCAAATGGGAAAGCAATGCTAAAGAACTTCTCCCAACCAATAGTTCTGCTCGTAATTCGAACATTTCTCTCGATACTGAAGCTGATTCGTGGGTCAAAGTACTCGGATTCTATTGGAATTCAAAGTGCGATCTTTTTAGTTTTCGTTTAAATTACACTCCCAACGAACCAATCACAAAACGCCAAATCCTTCGCGACGTGGCCCGAATATTCGACCCCCTCGGTTTTCTTGCTCCTTCGGTCGTTTTGTTAAAAATTCTTTTCCAAGAACTGTGGCATAGGAAGTTAGATTGGGATGAGGAACTGTCAGGCGAAATATCAACCCAATGGAGTAACTATCGCAACGATTTATCTATTCTAACTGAAATTAATATCCCTCGAACTATTGGTCTCACTAATTTATCCTTTCAAATTCATGGGTTTTCCGATGCATCGGCATCAGCGTACGCAACCGTGATTTATTCGCGTTATATGCTTCCTAATGGAAATTTCGTTACAAACATTGTCGCATCAAAATCTCGTGTAGCTCCCTTGAAACAGCTCAGTATACCACGATTAGAGCTATGTGGGGCAATTCTTCTGGCTAGACTGCTGGACTCTGTACAAAGGGCATTAAATTTCACCTTTGCCGATGTATATGCCTGGTCTGATTCGAAAGTCGTATTGTCATGGTTGTCGTCTCCTCCTCGTCGTTGGAATATTTTTGTAGGAAATCGTACATCTGAAATACTTGATACGATTCCAAGGAACAGATGGTTTCTCGTTAGGTCAGAGAGCAATCCAGCCGATTGTGCGTCCCGAGGAATTCCACCGTTTCAACTGAAGGAGCACCCCCTTTGGTGGACAGGTCCACCTTGGCTTCGAAAGGTTTCAAAAAACTGGCCAGTTATGAAGGACGTGGAAGATGATCCACAACGTAAGGTTGAAGAAAAGAAACATCCGCCGGCTTCGTATCTGACAACTTTCGATGAACATCCCTATGAAATCCTCTCCAGTCGAATATCATCCTGGTATACTCTAATAAGAACAGTAGCTCAAATCAATCGGTTTATTGGTCGGTTTCCTAGAAACAGACGCTCTCCGCTAAGCTTCGCCACAAAAGAGATATTCAGTGCTAAAACTCAAATTATAATATGGTTACAGGATCGGTATTTCAGTGACTATAATATCCTTTTGAGAAAGTAGATTTGCGACCCGATTTTATTTTTAGAGTTATCGGACCGGCGTAATCACAACCACAATGCGCGAAAGGTCTGCTAGTTCGAATACGTTGCGGCGGAAGGTTACCCCTTTGTTGAGTCATGGTCGCTTTCCGTTGCCGAAAACAGTTTATGCACTCGTGAACGATTTTGCGCAGAAGGTTACGACACCGAATATCCCAATACTCTTGCCGAATAATTGCAAAAAGAGTTGATACACCCGGGTGCATACATCGAGTGTGTCCATCAATGAGAATAAGCTTTGTAATGGCGTGTTCCTTTGGCAAGATGATCGGGTGTTTGGCATTAAATGAAATGTCAGCCTCTTCGATTCTTCCGCCTAGTCGAAGTATGTTATGTTCATCTAGAAAAGGCGACAGATTAGATATTTTAGAATTTTTAGGAAAAAAACCGCGGTTTTTATAAAAGTTTATTATATCGTTATTTGTGTGCCTAGTGTCGAAAGTAATCCATCTCGAACTCGTGAGTGACTTAACAACTGATGCCTTCCTAGCCGCTTTTCGTCGGTTTGTGGCGCGCCGGAGAAAACCATCGCACATGTATTCCGACAACGGGACAAACTTTCGTGGAGCTGCTCGGTGTATTTCAGAAATGCACGAACTCGTCCTTTCCGAGCAGCATAATTCAATAGTTGAGGAATCATTGGCTCGCGACGGTATTTCGTGGCACTTCAATCCTCCTTCGGCACCACATTTCGGCGGTTTGTGGGAGGCAGGCGTAAAATCGGTGAAAACACACCTTCGACGGGTCGTAGGAAAAGACAATTTAACTTTCGAACAATTCTACACCTTACTAACGCAAATCGAAGCCATTTTAAATTCGCGCCCGCTTTGTCAAATTTCTGATGCTGACTTAGATCCTCTAACACCTGCTCATTTCTTTCTAGGTGAATCGTATTCAGCTGTACCAGAACCATCATTGGATATCCCAACAAACCGGTTGTCATGCTGGCAAAATTTACAATCCAATATTCAAGGTTACTGGAAACGCTGGCAGATTAAGTACTTGACGTCGCTTCAGAATCGTCCTCGATGGCAACAACTACAGGCTGACATTAAAATAGACGATCTGGTTGTAATCAAGGAATCTAATTTAAATCCAGGAAAGTGGGCTATGGGTCGAGTCATCGCAATTCATCCGGGCAAGGATGGCCATGTCCGTGTTGTTACCTTGAAAACATCGAGTGGTAAACTCGTCCGACCAATTCATAAATTGGCAATACTACCTGTGTGCTGAAACGTTGTTCCAGGGGTGGCGGAATGTTTGAGAATGTATTTAAGAACAGCCTTTTTATTTTTATTTTGTTTGCCTTAAAACATTCAATTATCAATTTAAATCTTAAAAACTATATCGCTTATTACATTTGTTAAATACTGACAAACAATGCATAATTTACCCTATTAATTTCTTATAAGTTTGCAATTATCAGTTGACTATTTCGATGCTAAATTTATTATTTGTTTTACTGTAGAATTTAGCTGTAAAAAAGGTGTTATGATTTATGATCATTTGCATTCTCTCTAATAAGACACCGTTTTTTGTTATTGCTCTTCAAGCAAGTCATGAAAATTTATACATTTCTCGGTCACTTGGATTTGGATCACACACTGGGTAACATCTTATCAATAAAGTATTGTAACGTGGTAACCTTCGCATTTTTTCTTGTTGCTGCATTTTGATGGGATTTTTTATTGCTGTGCTCGTGTGAATAATTAGAGGTTTTTTTCGACTTTGTTCTTTTGCAACAAAATTTAAACTTCGTTCGTTCCTAAACCAACTTTTTTGGGCTTCTCTATCATGTCAGGTTTGATTAAAACCTAGAATTTTTTTTATATGGAAAATAAAGTCTGAATTTGCTGCACATAAATATAAGTTGTTAGCTGCCTGTCTAGTAGTTATAGTTGTTATATTGTTCTATTCGTACTATAGAATGTCAGTTTTATTACTGACCAACAACAACAACTTAAAGGTGCTACCACCAATTTTTAAACGAATTTGCTGCACATAAATATAAGTTGTTAGCTGCCTGTCTAGTAGTTATTGTTGTTATATTGTTCTATTCGTACTATAGAATGTCAGTTTTATTACTGACCATTCTGTCAATTGTTCCTTGAATGTGTAGTGATCCACTACATGCGACTCATCCCTTACCATTGGTATGTCTATTTTCACTCCCAAGCCACCGCATAGAATCTCATGTTGAAGATATTCTTTTTGTTGCGCAAACGATCCTCATGATCATCATATCCAGAAACCCATAGCGCTGCCTAAACACTGCAATTAATTAATTGTCGCCTGTTGTCATCTGAAACCACTGCGCCAGATACACAACTATATGGGACAATGCATGGCAAACGCAAAGGGAAAGCACGAGCTTCATTAATATGTCATCACCCAAAATTCATTGATACCTTACACTGCAATTGTCAATCGCTATTGTCGCTCGTTGTGTATCTGAACTCGATATAGCTATGGCTATAGATACCGATAAGAGATACACAACAAATGGAGCCAGTGTGAAGTGCATGAGTTATTATTTAATGGTGTAAATCACCGGAGTCTTTTTAGCTACGTTTGGATATGTATGCATTTAGGGTATCGATATCAATTGACAATAAAAATTGATATTTTACGACGAGAACGCATTTTTTATGAAAATGCATGATAATGCATTTTCATGGGACAAGTGTTAAAGTATGGTTTGTGGTGGGGATGGAAATCGACATGCAAATGATTTGTATAAATAGGCAAAGGATGATGAGGAATTTTTTCAGAGTTAATACTTCCATCAAATAAGACTGCAGCCAAAGCATTGAGACAGCGGGTCTTATTTTGAAAACTATAATTATTAATACTTACTAAACACTGAGATCGCAGCCAAAGCATTAAGACAGCGGGCCTCTTTATTTCAATAATATTAATTATAAAACTAAAAAGTATTTTCTTTGATTCTCCCCAACGCACTCTTCTCCTAATTTAATAGGAAAGCACGGTGTGAAGCGCAAGCTAAAATTTGGGTTATTACATGGTGGCAGCGGTGGGGTCCATACAAAAGTAATCTCCTATAAAAAAAAAAAAAAATCCTACTCTACAGAAGACCGCTCTTCCGATGCGTGGCTGGAGCTAAATACCAGCCAGTTAAAAAAGTTACAAGTGAAAAAAAAAAAAAAAAAAAAAACAAAGACCTGGCGAATTCCTTACACAGGACGCGGAGGCAGTGAAAATAAATTGAAATCAGTGAAAATATTTTTAAATCCAAAGGAAATCCAGGTCAACTACAACAGGAACAGCTAAAGCAGCAACAACATCATCAGAAGCAGCAACAACAACAACGACAAAAAATAAAAGCAGCAAATTATTTAAGTAAGAATTAAATAAAAAAACCATATATATATATTTTGGGACATCTTTTTCCTCCCATTTTTTTTCTTCTTCCTCCCCTCCCCCAAATAATTTTTTTTCTTCAAAATTGTCAAGACACGACGAGACCTAAAACGGTTAGAAAATTTTCTTTTTCTTCCTTTTAATCTAATAGAATCCGAAACAATGGCTTTTCAGGTCAATATTAGTGACATTTTTAATATAGTGCCCACCTTCAATGGTGACCCGAGTGAATTAATCAAATTCATCGCATGTGGGAATATCTTGTTCTCGTCATGTAAAAAAGAGGAACATGCAACATTCCTCAAAATTGTAAAAACTAGGCTACAAGGTCCGGCCTTCGAACTAATACAGTTCAATTCTTTTACAAAATGGAGTGAATTAGTAATTAAACTAGAGGAAGAGTATAAAGAAACCAAGACTCGTTTTGTCGCCCAAAGTGAACTTCTGGTGGCTCAACAAAACACCAAAGAGTCAGTTAAGGAATTTGGGGACAAAATATCAAAACTATTAACCTCCCTTAACTCGGCAACATTCGCAGATACTAGTGATGCATCCATCAGGAAGTACCTGGTCAACGAGAATGAAAAACTGGCTATTCAAACATTTGAGGATGGTCTCTTGAATCCAAACTTACGTTTGATGGTTCAAGCTCACGGGAAAAAGAGCTGGAAAAATATAATAACTTTCGCAGAAAACCATGCTGCAAGAACAGATAGGCAGATGCCTACCTATAGAAATAAACCCCCCTTACAGCCAAATTCACTCTCAAACTTTTCCTTCCGACCCACCTGTCAAATTTACGTGATCTTGGGACATTCTGCCCAAGCCTGTTACTGCAACAAGACCTTACCTAACATTACCCCAAAAACAGAAGTTGTGAAATGCAATTATTGCAACAAAAATTATCATACGGAAAGTGAGTGTAGGCTTCGAAAACTACACTCACAAACAAACCAAGTAAATCCAAATAACCCTTTTAAAAATGACAGAAAAACTGGTGAGCAACGACAGGTGAACTTCCACCACGTAATGCCAGAAAGCCATTTTTCTTATAATAATGCGGGAAACGACACTTGTCGGGTCGAAGAGATCGGCTATCCTTCCCGACAACAAGTTCAGGCCGACATACTCCAAACCCAAGAGTAGTGGCAAGCATAATCATCGAATTGCTCCCCTACAATGATTTGACCATAATTAGAATTCCATTCACAGTCGGTAAGAATAGAAGTCTTGTTATCGACACTGGTGCTGAAATAAGTATAATTAAAACACCTACAGCCAAACCCATAAAAAACAATAAAAATAACATAACAATTTCAACCATGGGCGGTCATAAGGTAATGAGTACCAGTGTTGTGAATGAGTCTCTATGGGTCGGCTGTGATGATGACAAAATTATAATTAACCACCCCTTTCATATTCTAGATGTATGTACCGACATGGATTTTGACGGCATAATAGGAAACGATTTTTTAAAAAAATATTCATGCGTAATTAGCTACGATCAAAATTTTATTAAGATCTTTCCCTTCATTGATGATCAATCTACCGCTATGATGCATAATTTTGGGAAAGTACTGAGTACTATACATTATCATAAAGCTTGTGTTTCCGCTAATGTATCAAAAGCAAATAGAGAAATCCATTCGGTACCCAGGGGTGTATGTAGGTGAAACTATAGTTAAACCTGAAAAAAATAAAATAAAAATATTATTAATGAATACTTTAGAAGAAAAAAAAACCTTCATCCAAACGACTTAAATTTAGAATGGGATACTCTTGACAACTATAAAATTATTTCAGCTGATAGTCATATAGATCGTTTGCAGAAGAGGCTATCAGATTAACAAACAATTATAAAACTGGACCATTGCAATCAAGAGGAACAAAAATCAATATTGAACATCTGTAGAGAATTCAATGATTTGTTCTTCCTCAAAGGTGACCACCTTACTTACACCAATGCAATGGAACATAAAATAATAACCAACGACAGTAAGCCCCCATTATTCTTAAAACCATAAAGACTTCCGGAAAGTCAGAAGCAAGAAATTCACAAGCAGGTAAACGAAATGATTGATGATTCAATTATACAACCTAGCTTCAGTCCCTGGAACTCACCTCTCCTCTTGGTTCCGAAAAAATCTGGTAACGATGGCGAAAAAAAATGGAGAGTAGTCGTAGACTTCAGAAAATTAAATGAACAAACAATCGGAGATGCATACCCATTGCCAAATATCACAGACATTTTCGACCAGCTAGGTCAGGCAAAATATTTCAGCACCCTTGATTTAGCCAAAGGGCTTCACCAAATATTGGTAGCCGAAGCTGATAAAGAAAAAACTGCGTTCAGCACTCCATTTGGTCACTATGAATACAACCGTATGCCATTTGGTTTGAAAAACGCCCCTGCTACGTTCCAACGCCTCATGAATAATGTTCTCATGGGACTGCAGGGTATCGAATGTTTTGTTTATGTAGATGACATCGTCATCTATGGGTATGATCTTGATAGCCACAACCGAAAGCTCTTTAACATTCTGAAACGTCTAAGGAAGCATAATTTGAAACTCCAACCAGAAAAGTGTAACTTTCTTAAAAAAGAATTAATTTACTTGGGGCATATTATTTCCGAAAAGATCAAGGCAGTTAGAACATTCCCCGTGCCCAAAAAGCCAAAAGATGTTAAATCATTTTTAGGTTTTGTGGGATACTATCGAAAGTTCATTCCCAATTTTGCAAATTTATCCAAACCAATGACAAAACTTTTACGAAAAGACGCTATCTTTAAATGGGATGCCTTCTGCGACGAATCTTTCAGAAGTTTAAAACAAAAAATTATAGAACCTCCCATACTTTCTTATCCTGACTTTTCTAAAGAATTCATTGTTACTACTGACGCTAGCGATATAGCTTTAGGGGCGGTTCTTTCTCAAGGTCCGATTGGACACGATAAACCAATCTCATTTATAAGTCGAACCCTCAATGATCAAGAAACAAGATACACAACGTCGGAAAAGGAGTTGTTAGCAATTGTTTATGCACTTAAACAGTTTCGACCATATATCTATGGGCGAAAGTTCACTATTTACACAGACCATAACAATTTACTATGGTTAATTGGACAAAAAAAACCCACATCCAGATTGTTACGATGGCGCATCTTGATGGAAGAATACGACTTCAACATTATTCAAAAACAAGGTAAATGTAATGTCATCGCAGACGCTCTCAGTAGGGTAAAATTAACAACGACAATAAGGTACTGGTGACAACCCGCAACCAAGCTAGAAATCAAGTAAGCCAAGTAAATATACAAGATGATGAGGTAGAAAATATAGAAGTCTTGTCAACCTTCACTCTTGTGGAAAATAATGGATCAATTTTTGAAAACAAAACAACTAAAATTAAAGTAATAATATTACCAATAATAGAATCAGTAGACGAAGAATTTTTACAAAATAAATGTCCAAGTTTTAATAAACCAAAGATAGGAGAATTTTCCACATTTTCACTTAATAATGAAACACTCTTTATAACTACTTTACCCATCCCAATCAGAACCGACAAAGATATGAAAATAATTAAAACATGTCTCACTTCGGTTAGCGACCTTAATACTGATGAACAGTCTATCGGATTTTTGTTACCCCACATGGACACTGAATCAAAAATTAAATTAAAAACAATCTTAACATACATTTTTCAAAATCAAAACAAGGTCGTTTACGTTTTTACCAATGAAAAGATATTTTTGGATAATATCGAGTCGATAAAAACGGTACTTTATGAATTCCATGACTCCCCCCTCGGAGGTCACCAAGGCATAACAAGGACTATAAAGAAAATTAAGCAACAATATTATTGGTCAACAATGAACAATGACATAAAAAACTATATACTACAATGTAAATCCTGTCAGACAAACAAGTTAATACAGAACTCAGATAGATAACAACATTATATCTCTTTATAAAATGTGCACTACCAAAGTAGCAATCCATGATAACAAAATAATATACGAAATTAAAATACCAATTCCGTTTGTTGAAAAATATATTTTGTACAAAAGTATTCCTTTGCCAACTATACATAAAAATAACTTCGTTTTCATACACCCTACCTCTCAATACATTTTTCTCGATTACAACAAAGAAAATTACTATCTATTAAATACAGCAGAGTTATCTCTCTGCAAATTCCAAAATGATAAATTCATATGTCCCCTTACACATCCATGTGCCTCTGGTGGATGGCACAATTTATGCACTACTTTGTTTAACTTTTGGCAAAAAAAAAAGTCTTTGTAATTTAAGCTTAGTTTTTACTTATTTTATTTATAGCTAATTTTACTTTAATAGTTCTAATAACTTCTGGTTTTAGGAAAATGCCGGCCACGTTGAAAAGAGAATCGAGAGTGAATGTTTTCTTTGAAAACGGAAGAAGTATGGCGAACCTGGTTTTTGTGCCATAGTTTTCTTAGCTTTTAGGCTGTGACATTAATACAGAAACCAAGGGAGTAATGTAGGTTCACACTTAGTGTTTACATATAGTGTTTTCACGACCATGAGAACGCTACATTATTGAGTACTAAATCAGAAAACCCACAATGTGAAATCCAATTGCTAAACAGAATATCAGTTATTCCCAACTCATGCGAAATAAGACAATCCAACCATTCAACAGTATGGATCCAACTATCGCAGAAGAATAAATGGATTTTCGCAACTTTTAATAATTATTATATTGACGAAATATGTGACGAAAACATAACCTCATATAATTTACACGGTACAGCCATAATAGAAATCAAAGGGCATTGTTACCTTAAAAACAAAGACATGACAATACACACTTTTGACGAAAATTCTACAACAATTAGCAAATTTTACATTCCTCCGATAAACATTTCAAAATTACTTATAAATAATGCTTCAAGTTTACCAAAATACCCCAACAACTTAGCCATTATTAAATTCTCTAGCCATGAAGACTTAAAATTAGTATCTGAACAAATAAGCGAGTTAAAAGCAGACGAGGCAAAAACGCTGACAAATCGAAGTGAACATCACGTTCATCATTATATACTTATCTACACGATTACAATTATAATTTTAGTATTGAGTTGCTTCAGAAGATACCAAACCTACAAAGTGAAAAATGAACCAAAACCCATTGCTTCGGATATTAAACTAGGAAGAAATCAAATCAAAGAAAACGACAAAATACAAACCGAAATACAACTCCATGACAAAAACTCCCAAAAATCCTCATCTAAAGATACCATAGTAGAAATGAATTTTAATTCAAAACCTGAACCCTCTCCAAAATTTGTCCTACGCCAATATCCCAAGTAACCAATAAAATATATATACATAAATATAAGATTGTTAAAATAAAAAAAAAATATAATCTAAGTAATCAATAAAATATATATACATAAATATAAGATTGTTAAAATAAAAAAAAAAAAAAAAAAAAAAAAAAAAAAAAAAAAAAAAATCTTTTATAAAAACTAAATAAGTTAATATAAAAACAAAAACAAAACAAAAAATGTTTAAATTATTAATATAAAACTTCATGTTAAAAATTTTTAAGATAAGTATTTTACATTTGTACGTATTTAAATTTTTATGGTTCATTTATATTGTCAAATTTAAAAAAATTATATCTTTTAGTTAAACAAAACCTACAATGCAATTTTTATAAAATGTAATCCTTTCATCCTTTCGCAACTTTACAGAAAATTAACCTCTTCAAGGTATAATTTTCTTTCTTCAAGGGGAGCGGGATGTAGTGATCCACTACATGCGACTCATCCCTTACCATTGGTATGTCTATTTTCACTCCCAAGCCACCGCATAGAATCTCATGTTGAAGATATTCTTTTTGTTGCGCAAACGATCCTCATGATCATCATATCCAGAAACCCATAGCGCCGCCTAAACACTGCAATTAATTAATTGTCGCCTGTTGTCATCTGAAACCACTGCGCCAGATACACAACTATATGGGACAGTGCATGGCAAACGCAAAGGGAAAGCACGAGCTTCATTAATATGTCATCACCCAAAATTCATTGATACCTTACACTGCAATTGTCAATCGCTATTGTCGCTCGTTGTGTATCTGAACTCGATATAGCTATGGCTATAGATACCGATAAGAGATACACAACAAATGGAGCCAGTGTGAAGTGCATGAGTTATTATTTAATGGTGTAAATCACCGGAGTCTTTTTAGCTACGTTTGGATATGTATGCATTTTGGGTATCGATATCAATTGGCAATAAAAATTGATATTTTACGACGAGAACGCATTTTTTATGAAAATGCATGATAATGCATTTTCATGGGACAAGACGTGTTAAAGTATGGTTTGTGGTGGGGATGGAAATCGACATGCAAATGATTTGTATAAATAGGCAAAGGATGATGAGGAATTTTTTCAGAGTTAATACTTCCATCAAATAAGACTGCAGCCAAAGCATTGAGACAGCGGGTCTTATTTTGAAAACTATAATTATTAATACTTACTAAACACTGAGATCGCAGCCAAAGCATTAAGACAGCGGGCCTCTTTGTTTCAATAAAATTAATTATAAAGCTAAAAAGTATTTTCTTTGACTCTCCCCTACGCACTCTTCTCCTAATTTAATAGGAAAGCACGGTGTGAAGCGCAAGCTTAAATTTGGAAATATTACAAATATTTTGAACAACAACAACAACTTAAAGGTGCTACCACCAATTTTTAAACGAATTTTATTTACTGGTTTTTTTTTACGAATTTTATTGTTCGTTTTTCTATTTTTGGCTGGAGATATAGCTATTTCAAAGAGTGCCAATTCCTATCATAAGTCTTCTTATTAGTGGTGCCGAGCTTTAATCCAATTTTATTATGAAAAACTTTTTCACATGCACATAATGAGATTCGAACCCACGCATCATCAGATTTGCTGAGTCTTCGAAATCGTATGCACAATGCATTCCATCGCTTATGACCACTGACGACACAGGTCGAGATGTTATTTTTGTTTGTTTTACAAACGTATTTGGAGCTTCAATATTTGTCTAAGCTCCTTTAAGAACGCTGTTTTGTTCCGCCTCCATTTTCTCCTAACCTTAATTTGATAGACTACAATTCGTAGCATATATCAAAGGGGGAGATGTTGGAAGATTGGTAACATACCAGACTATTTAAGTTATTATTGTTGTTGTATTGTACTATTCGTACTATAGAATCTCATTTTTTTTACTGACCATTCTGTCAATTTTTCACTGAATGTTTTGAACAACAACAACAACTTAAAGGTGCTACCACCAATTTTTAAACGAATTTTATTTACTGTTTTTTTTTACGAATTTTATTATTTGTTTTTAAATTTTTGGCTAGAGATATATCAAAGAATGCCAATTCCTATCATCAGTCTCCTAGTTTTTATTTGCTTAGTAGTTTTTATTTGCCTCACTGGAAAACGTTTCTAAAGTTAGACTTTTTTCTAAAAATATAGATTATGAACCTATATTTTCAGAAAATAGTCTAACTGATTTATTGAAGGCAAATTGATTGAAGGCAAATTGCTGATCTTAAATTTTCTCATAGCACTTTCAAAAAAAAAAAATATTATTAGGACTACTTAGTCCTAGTTGAGTTTCAAAGGAGAAAAATATTATTTTGGTCATTGATTACATAACTTATTTTGTATGAATATTTGAGAATATTTATATTGATTCTCTTCGGCTGTGTTGGTCGTATTAATGTTTTAAATGAAAACAATTTTCATTTGTATTTTTCCCAACGTTTCGACGGTGGTTGCCGTCTTCTTCAAGGAGCTTTATTTACAAAATTAAAAAAAATTATTTTAACATATATAATTACATAATAGGTGGACAAATATAACTTACATCGAGTTTGATATCTAACAAAAATAGAATAAAAATATTAAACAATTTTTTAATTTTACAAATAGAATTTTTACACTTAAATTTAAACACTTCCTTGATGGGAGATTAATCCTGCAATGGAAAAATAAACGAACCGTTCAATCTATGTTACATAGGCACAACAAAACAACTTCTTCGTCAAAGAATAGCAAACCATAAATCAGACGTACGCTTAAAAAGTTCTGAGAAGACGGCACTGCTTAGTCACAGCGTCGAGACTGGTCACAAACTAGACTTTGAAGGGGTAAAAATCCTGGCAACAGAAAAACACACATCTAAACGCTATACATTAGAAACACTTCACATAATAACCAACAAAAATACTATGAACCGTAAACAAGACATACAAAACATATCATCGGTTTACTGTTCCTTGGTTGCTGAGAACAAATCAAACTGTTGAAAATTACAACACAGCCGAAGAGAATCAATATAAATATTCTCAAATATTCATATAATTATCAACTTGGTCAAAGCTACATATATATAAACTTATTTTGTGATTAGCATAGTGACAGAGTAGAGCGTTAGGATACTTGATTTGTATAAGCTTAGCAACATCTCCTTCACGTGTTGCCATTAAAGAACAACCATCAAAACAATATTTTAATGCGTCAACGGCCTTGGCTCTGATAAAGCATCGCTTCCCAATAGATCAGCGAAATCAAGCATCATTGCGCGTGGTTAGTACTTGGATGGGGGACCGTTCATGTGCTATCCATGTGCTGTTGACATCTGTTCTCTGTTCTCTGTCTTTCTTCTGTTGTGTATGTCTCTGTCATGTATCAGTCTATTTCTCTTGTGTTGTTCAAGCCGATGGCCTAAGCTGCTAGTGCTGATATGTGTCTCTACTTCGTAGATTTATCTACGGAGTAGAATAATATGTAATGTAATGTAATATTTTAATGTTTTGTTTTTAATTAATGCTCAGTCTGCGTTTCGGGCTTTTTGTTTTTCGGCAATTTTTCGCATAGTTGTAATAATAAGTAGGGATAAATAAATTAAAAAAAGATTAGGTATTTATTTAATGTATTTGTATAACATGTAGGTTATACTTTCATTAGCTTTTTGTTTTATTTCTGTCAAAATCTTCTTACTGCAAAGGCGAAGACAAGTAAGATCTTGAATCAATTTCTTGCATAAAATTTCAGATTTTATATGTAAGTTGGCCCTTACATTTTCATTTTTTCACCTAGAAAAATGTAAGCATTACACAACGATATAAACAATAATACATTTATCAATTTGTCATTATAAAAACCTTTATTATTGCTTAAGAACGATTAATACAGGGTGAGTCATGAGCAATGCGACAAAATGCTAGGGCGTGTAGGTTGCGTTGAGACAAGAAAAAAATCGTATAAGAGGGGAACGGCTTCATTCACAATGCTGTGCGATACGTTTTTAAAAAGCCAATAACTTTTTCTTTCATTCTGTGTTTAAATAAATCTTTTCTAAGAAATAGTTTTTGAAATATTAATTTTCAAAGTCAAAATTTTGAAAAAAAAAATTGAAAACAAAATTTCAAATTAATTTTTTTCAAAATTTTACGTAGTTAAGTGCTAATTTTAATTTCAAAATTCAATGCTGTTATTAATTTTAAGTCTAAATAAGAAAACCGGATGCAAAAATTTTATGTCGTTCTCAAGAAATAAAAAAAAAAACAAAACCACCTTTTTCTAAGAAAAAAATTTATTTTTATTGTAACGAAGCAATTTAAGAAGCATTAATCTTAGTTTTTTTAGTTTTTTTTATTCCTTTTATTTTTACTATGTTTTTTATTGGAAGTACTTATAAAAAATTCTCGATATGATCTTCATTGTTTAGAAGGCATAGATTATATCTCCTTGTAATGGCTTCACATAAGTTTATGCTTGACAAATTTTCCTGCAATTTGACTCCAGCGACTTCAATTCGTTCCTTCAGTTGTTCCAATGATACTATTTCCACTTCGTAAACATAATTCTTCATAAATCCCCATGCATAGAAATCTAGGGGAGTTAAATCTGGTGACCTAGGCGGCCATTCCGTGGGGCCCCTTCTTCCGATCCAACGGTCACTAAAATGATCATCCAGCCAGTTTCTCACCTGTAAGCTGTAGTGTGCTGGAACACCATCTTGTTGGTAGATTAAAGTATCTGCTATAACCAGTGGAACGCTGTCTAATAAATCGGGTAAAAGGTCTCGTAGGAATTGCAGGTATGATTCTCCATTAATAATGGAATTCAAAAACCGGGGCCCGATCACAGTGTGTCCAACAATACCAAGCCAAACATTACAACTAAAGCGGTGTTGTGATTTGTTTTGTTTTTTTTGTGTGGATTGGCGCTACTCCAATAATGTAAATTGTGGAAGTTAGTAACCCCATCTCTAGTAAACTGTGCTTCATCCGTCCAGAATATTCTTCTAAAATAGTTTTGTTCGGTTTCATTTCTAAGTAGTAATGTTCTACAAAATTCGGTTCTCAATAACTTGTCGTTTGAGGTGAGTTCCTGAACAGGCGTAAAGTGGTACGGGTGTAAATTTTCTGCCCGAAGTACTTGACATGCTCTAGATTGGGACACTCCAAGCATAGTGGATATCCTTCTTGTACTGACGGAGGGATTATTTCGGACTAAATCCAGGATTCTTTCATCTAAGATTCTTGACTCATCAGAAACTGGCCTTTCGCTTCTTCGATGTTCCAGCACTCCATGATCTCTTAGACGTCGGTGGATTCTTGGAAACGTGCTATGATGGGGACACCTCCTATCGGGATATCTTTGAGCGTACAGTCTTTCGGCTTCACGACTTCGACCATTAGCTAAACCGTAGCAGAAATGCATGTCCGTTAATTCTTCTTGGGTGTATGAGCTTGACATCGTTACGTGTTAATGAGTTAATATTCAAATTTGAAATAATTACTAAGCAAAACTGCAATGCCTTTTATTTATCTTGCGTTGCAATTTTCTTTTTTTTTCATTAAAAAAAATGCGGTTTTATTGTCCCTATTGTCCCCATAACAGGTAGAACCCATGGGCTGCGGGCAGGCCAAGGCAAAAATATTGACAGGTCAGTTTTCAGAAGTTATCAATGAAAATAATATTAATCCAGGGTTATTCCAATACTACTTAATTTTATTACGTTCTCATAAAACTCTAATTAAAAAAAAAAGTAAAAAAACTAAGATTAATGCTAAATAAATAAATTGCTTCGTTACAATAAAAATAAATGTTTTTCTTAGAAAAAGGTGGTTTTGGTTTTTTTTTAATTTCTTGAGAACGACATAAAATTTTTACATCCGGTTTTCTTATTTAGATAAATTTAAAATTAATAACAGCATTGAATTTTGAAATTAAAATTAGCACTTAATTACGTAAAATTTTGAAAAAAATGAATTTGAAATTTTTTTTTCAATTTTTTTTTTCAAAATTTTGACTTTGAAAATTAATATTTCAAAAACTATTTCTTAGAATAGATTTATTTAAACACAGAATGAAAGAAAAAGTCATTGGCTTTTCAAAAACGTATCGCACAACATTGTGAATGAAGCCGTTGATTTTAAATAATTTTTTTACCATTTTAATTCAGTTTTTTCGAAAATTGCCCCTCCCGGCTAAACGGAGGGGAATAGAACCCCCCCTCCCATACGATTTTTTTCTTGTCTCAACGCAACCTACACGCCCTAGCATTTTGTCGCATTGCTCATGACTCACCCTGTATATTAAGATTTCTCATTTCATGCCGCTTATCAAAACTCCAACCTCCTTACGTAGCTTAAAATTTGACGGACAACTATGACAATATCGTTGGCTTTGATTGTTCATTCACTATTTATATTCCTTTTGACGCTGTGTTTTAAACATTTCTAATTTTACATTTTAATTATGGAATTTGGTTGTTAAGTCTTGTGTAAGAATAATTTATGAACAAAAATAAAAATCACTTTGCTTATATTTTTTATTCAAAACTTTTGTTATTCTTGTATTCTTCTAGGGGACCAGTATGAACTCCAGTTCAATAAAGCACAACAAATTCCAAAAGCGGAACCGAATAGCAGTAATAGTGAAAAAAGTACTTGTTGCAAAAGCGCCATCAGAAAAAGAAAAATCGAACAATCGACATCAGAATCAGCAAGAGGTGAGTCTAGATCAAAATTACAACATCAACGCCATCTGTCGTCAACGGTATCAGGTGATATTAAAGTTATCAGCCAGCAGCAAAAGCTACGACAATTCCAATCTCATCGGCAAACAAATATCTGTTCTAACGGTAGAACCCTTTTTCAAGTCAAAACCAAACCACATTTATTACCACAATCATTCAATTATAACAGAACTGACACCGACACTGAATCGTCTTCGTGCGAGTCGAAACTGTATAACAGAAACAATCGTCACCGAGATCCGCACCAAAAACGTCGGATATCGGGCTCAACAACCTTACAAAAACAGCTTGTCGGGGAAAATACATGCAAATGCAAAAGTTGCGGTGGACGAAAATCAAAACGTGACCCCAGAGCAACAATTAGTTGTCAATCGAGTATTTGCAGTCATATTAAGAAAAAAAGACCGAGAAATTGTTATAGAAGACAAAAATACCTCGATCATAAAGAAGTTTCGAATCTCAAAGGTACATTTATTGCTGCTCCTTCTGCGGAACCCCAAACTAAATACTATTTTCAAAACTCGAAACAGGGCGACGTCGACGAGGAATTCAAAAAACAGGAAGGCACTAGCAATCAAGGTGAGACACAGCACCATACGAGTCAAGAAAGGATCGAAGAAAAGTCAAGAGATTTTGGTGAAAAAAAGTACGACGGCGAAGGTATCAAAAAACAAGAAGGAGAAAACTGTGAAAATCAATACAAAAGAGAACCAAGTGAAAGCGACGAAGACGAGAAAATCCTTTCTGCCAAAACCTATTATAGTCACAGAAGTTATAGTTCTAGCAACAGCAGCTGTAGCTGTAGTTCAAAAAGTAGCATCTGTCTTCAAAAAAAATTTCAACCCTGTTTTACTGCCACTGAAAAAAAAAATATCGAGCTAGGACTGACTGCATCAACTCAACTGCAACCTTTGATAGAAAGAAATAAATATCCTTTTAAAACTGAACAAGAAATCATCGACAACTTTGCAAACTTTGAGCAAGTACTAGAAGAAGAAGATAAGAGCACTATATATTACCCGAAGGAAGAAAAAGAAAGTGATGAACAAAAGGTATTCGTGAAACAAAGAAGGCTATCTGAAGTGATTGATGAAAACGTCCAAGCCCAACCACCACCACGTGATTATAGCAGCAGACAATTTATCCAAGATAATTGTGATAAAAGAGGAAGAAGTGGAAGCGGTAAATCTAGTAAATGTTCACTAACTTGTTACCAATGTTACCCTAAAACTAACAAGGATTCTAACAAGCTTTATTATAACTATTCTAGTACAAGTAAGAAAAATAATATAAATATTAGTCGATGCAGTATAAGTAATAAACCAACTAATAATACCAACGCTGTTGTCAGTACTAGTTGTTCTATACCAACCAGTAAAAGTGTCAACTTTGACAGTGTCCTCCAGCAAGCAGCAACCGCATCGGTGTTGGGGCAGCGGAAGTGTTCCCTAAGAAGTACCAATACTAATAACAGTGATTATTCTTCCTTGCAGCACCGTAGACCAAGCGGTGCTGGATGCAGTAGTAGTAATAGTAGCAATTGTAGCATTACTGGCGAAAACAGTACTATTTGTGGCTTTGGTGTTGGTGTGATAAGTAGTTTTATAGGAAGTGATTACTATAACAAAGACGACGACGTCGACGATATCGTCAGCCAGAACAAGCTTGTTGGTGCTGCAGACGATTTTACTGATTGCGATAGTTTAAGTGAACAGCTTAATTTCTTGGATGTCCCAACTGAAGACATCTTAGAAATAGATGACGACGAAGTTTCTCAACGGCGATATCAAAGTGAAATAGATATAAGTAGTGCGATCGGATTAGATCGAATCAATCGAACAAGTTCAAAAAAATACTTAAATATTGAGCGGCCACTACCGTGTATACAGGAATACGATTTGATAGAACAATCGAATTTCGGTAGGCCGAAAAGTGCGGGAGTGTTTCAGCATACGCGACGATCGTCATTTTTATCGGATCGCAAAAATTCTTCACCCGTTGGTGGAGGTGTATGGCAAACGATAGTTAATGTGTCCACTGTCATGAATGCGGGTACGAATAATAATGGCGCCAACGGTGGTGGCATATTAATGGGAAGCCGGAACGACGATGGTGGTATATCGCAAAATGGCGATAATACCGAACATATTATGAACAGGGGAATCGGTAAGTGTTGTTTTGAAATTTAGTCTTTGAATCAATGTACAAATAATATATATATTGATATGTTTCTCGAGCAGTGGCAAGGTTCAGTTTATTTTCTTATGCTTTATTACAAATTATCACTATAGGATTTTCTATATTTAAGTAATTTAAATTTATCAATTTATATCTATTTGGCACGTTGCTGCTGCAGAAAAAATAAGGGAGGAAACATCATTTCAGAAAGTGTTTGTATGGGTATCATCCCATCTTATTATCCTATCGGAGCAACAATTCTTCAAAAGCTTTTTTTTATTTTTAAATATTATAATAATTATCCTATTTAGTGTCAATTAGCATTTTTACATACTGCAAGCACGTTGTGTTCGTGTAAAAAAGTATCTTTTATTGTGATCCTTATTTAATTGGTCAATATGGTCAAATGCATCTTCAAAGTAAATTAAAAACCAGTTAACTTTCCGCTTTTCGTGCATTTGGAGTTGTACAATGTTAAACAAATTGAAGAGATTGTCTGCAGTATTACATATATCCTTCTCTAAAACCGGCTTGATATTTGTTACAAATTCTATATTCTCTTTCCCATCTTTTAAGCCAATGGTTTACTAACCTGAGTTAATCTAATTTGAAAAGAGAATTACTTTAACACAGTCACAAATTATTTTTTAACACTTTTGTATCTTATTAACAAACACTAAAATACAAACTTAACTAAAATAAAAACTCGTCCACTTTATTGTCACCAAAACATCGATTTCCACTTTAATTTTCACCAAAACTTCGATAAGTATTTTACTGCACAATGTACATATTGTTTTCAATGTTAAAAAAGCTTTAAGCTTTCCTTTTGCGAGGTTATTTTTTACCGGTTGGGGTTACCGCTAAGCGTTTCAAAGCTCATTTCGATTCTTGCCTCTACTTATGCATTTTCAGAACGCACCCCTTTTGAATCGCCAAAAAATGCTAGAATCACCCATGATCCCAAAAAAAAAATAAAGCCCCATTGGACGAAATCCCCAAAGACATATGATTTTGAAGGACCTAATCCCAATTTATTTTATTTTCTCGCTCTAAACATGTGTTTTTTGACGTCTGAAAATTATTGATGTACTTTTAGCAAAGATAAAACGAGCAAATTATCTAGCATTTTTTATTGAAATATACAAAACTAATAAGAAAAAAAGTAGTAAAAATACAAAAATTGAAACTTGAAAGAAGTACACTTCAAAATAATAAATAACAAAATAGTTGTTTGATTTTGTTTTTTTGTTTTACTTTTGGATATGTTTGCACAGAGAAACGTTTCCCACTCAGTCCCACAAAAGGATTCTGTTTCTGTCAAACTGACATTGAGATCTAAGTGAGATTTTTGTTAGTAGGACGCGCCGAATGATTGGCACCAACAACAGCAAAGGATGATGGGCAAATTCGTATGAAATCTGGTCGTAAGACCAACAGAAATAAAATGTGTGTGCAGCGGGGGCAACAAATGGCCTATGACGTCCTAAACCAAGGTACCATATTATTTAAATAACATGAGCACAAGTGCCAATTGTTCTCCTTCCAGTCAAGCAGGTACAATAATATTGTATAGTTAAATTTCTAACGGCCTGATTTATCTTAATCAAAATATATGAATTCGTACTCTCAGTATATGCGTATTTCCATAAACTGGATGAAAAGCATTTAGGGGACTCGCTGCTATTTTAAAAACTCCGAACATAAAGTGTAAGGGAGCGATGAATGTTGCGTCAGACATAGTTGCAGGATAAGGATAGGGACAAAAACATCAATAATAAAGCCGTTGCTGCAGATAACCATAAAAGGCTTAAGAAAGTTATCGAATTTATGTAAATTGTAAGTCTTTCGTTGAGACAGAAAGTTGCTGTGTTTTTCTATGAAAATAAACTCTTATTTGGCTGCTAGATAATACCCTCCCCCCACCGCTGTGACTTCATTTCATCGGTTCTGATGCTACCAGTCACCCAGATCTCAGATAGGCCAAATTGAATGAACGGATCTTGCTATGTTTCTTTACTGAAACATTATCTTATAAGTTTAAGTTTAGGTTTAAGTTTATTTAGTTCAATGTATGCCTGCACATAAAGAATATTCTTCTTATAAGTAAGTGTAAAGCTTTAATTAATACAATTATAATTTGAAGTAAACTACTTTATCATATATTCATAGAAAATAGATTATAATTTATAAATTAATATATTAAATATAATTAAATCGGCAAAAAATAAAAAAAAAATTGCAATTTAGAAAAGTATTTGGTTTATAATTTTATGATAATATTAAAAAATATATTTTAATACAATTAATTAATTTATTAAAATTACTAAAATAAGAAAACATAAATGAAAGTAAAAAGACATCTCAATTAAGAAAAGAAGAAAACAAATATAATATTATTCTAGGTAAGAAAGACATAAAGTTAATTTAGATAATAGACACGTAGATCTCTACGAAACTGTGCTTCACCGTTCACTCTTTTTATGTGCCTTGTGAGTTCCACAATCGGATGGCGTTCACGAAAAACTGTCGCTCTGAGGTTAGACACGAAAATCGGGGATGAATGAGTTGTTGCTAGAGGAACCAAATTGTATCCTGTTGAAAAGACTGCGAGGTTGCTGTGTTTGGATAATATTGAAAAATAGTATAAGGGTTCGAAAGCGCATGATATTATTAAAGGAACATTTATGTATTTGAATTGAAAAATTTGATACATGATCAAATCTTCGCAACCCAAATATATCATCATCATCATCGGCTCGACAACCGGGGTCCGGTCCTGGCCTCCTTCAACAAGTCTCTCCACCTATCCCGGTCTCGAGCCGACGCCATTTAGTTGCGCACCCCAAGGCTCCGGGCGTCCTGGTCTACGCCAACTCTCCAGCGCAAGCATGGTCTACCACGCTGTCGTCTGCCATAGAATGTACCACAAAGAACTTTCCGAGCAGGTTCCTCTTCGCTCATGCGAGCTAGGTGCCCTGCCCACCGAAGTCTACCGAGCCTAATTTTTGTCACGATATCTGCTTCAAGGTAGATTGCGTACAATTCATGATTGTACCGTCTCCGGAATCGTCCTTCCTCACATATGGGGCGAACAATTCTCCTTAAGACTTTTCTCTCGAACGCGGCTAAGAGGTCAGAGTGCCTTTTGCTAAGCACCCAAGTCTCGGATCCATATGTGAGTACTGGCAGGACCATGGTATTGTACAGCACTAGTTTTGAAGTTATGGTGAGATTTCTGGATTTGAAGAGCTTTGACAGACTGTAGTAGGCTCTGTTGGATTTGAGAAGCCGCCCGCGTATTTCTTCTTCTATATTGTTATCGGCTGCTACTATTGACCCAAGGTATTTAAAGGATTGCACCACTTCAAATTCGTGCTCCGCTACCTTGATTGTTTGACCAACTGTTCCTCTCGCATTCGACGCCACCATGTACTTTGTTTTACCTTCACTAATGTGCAGCCCCAGATTTTGTGCCGCCTGCTTGATCTGGATGAAGGAATCGTGTACAGCTTCCTCAGTTCTTCCGATGATGTCGATGTCGTCTGCGTAAGCCAGTATCTGACTGGACCTGTTGACGATGGTCCCTCTTGTTGCCGTGCCAGAGGCACGGATTGCTTTCTCCAACGCCAAACCATCCCCTTGTCGGAGTCCATTAAAGATTTTGATTGGTCTGGATAGCAATCCGGCTATTTTTACTTGGCTTGTTACGTTGGTCATGGTCAACCTACATAGTCGTGTCAATTTATTTGGGATGCCGAATTCTCTCATGGCTTTGTAAAGTTCTACCCTGGCTATGCTATCATAGGCGGCCTTAAAGTCTATAAACAGGTGGTATGTTGGGATGTTAAATTCTAGACATTTTTCCATCGCCTGCCTAAGGGTAAAGATCTGATCAGATGTTGATTTGCCTGGAATAAAACCACACTGATATTGTCCGATGATGGTTTTAGCGTATGGGGTTATCCGGTCTTGTAGGATAGAGGAGAGTATCTTATAGGCGGTACTCAACAACGTGATACCTCTATAGTTGCTGCACGTTGTGACATCTCCTTTCTTATGTATGGGGCATATTTTACTTTTTCGCCAGTCTTCTGGCATTTCTTCATGCTCCCACACGTGCACTTTAATACCATGAATTGCCTGATGTAGAGCTGGCCCCCCGTGTTGAAATAATTCGGCTGGTATACCATCAGCTCCCGGGGCTTTGTTTTTCTTTAGCCGGTCTATAGCCTTCTCAACCTCTTCTTTGCTTGGTGACGGCAACATAGGGTATTCGTCTTGAAGCAGTGGAGCCTCCACTTCAGCAGTGAGTTGCCCATTTAGCAATTCATTAAAGTACACTTCCCATCGCTCCAGTATGCTTTGTGGATCGGTGATCAGATTTCCCTCTCCGTCCTTGCAGTATGTGCAGCGTGGTGTGTACTGCGTCATGTTTCGGACGGATTGGTAGAACTTCCGCGCCTGGTGCGGACCTCGCTCTCGGCTTTTTTCTATTTCACAGATTAAGTTCTTCTCCCAGGCTGATTTTTTCTGTCTGTGAAGCCGTTTTTCTATTCTTCTGAGCTCTTTATATTCTTCTTCGCGTGCCTGCGTTCTATGAGATTGTTGCATTGCTCGGTACGCAAAATTCTTACGTTCAGTCGCTAGCTTGCATTCATCATCAAACCAGTCGTTCCAATTTCTACGACTGCTGCCTAAGATGGAGTTAGCAGTACTAATGACAGTATTCTTAAGGCGTGTCCACTTCTCATCTACGCCCAGCATACTGGCTCCAGGACTTACTCTCCCTAAATCAAGTAATTCTAGGGCGAGTCCTAACGCATTACCAAAGGTGTTACTGGCGTTTTCATTGCGCAGGGCGGCCGTGATCGGCGGATGCAATACGTCTTCGCAAGGCAATCCGCCCTCGGAAGACTATACCAACAAGATAGTGATCCGAGTCGATATTGGCGCCTCGGTACGTTCGTACCGTCATCAAGTTCGAGTAGTGGCGAAGGTCTATCAACACGTGGTCTATTTGGTTACGAGTGACTCCATCAGGTGATACCCAGGTGGCTTTGTAGATATCTTTACGCGGGAACCTGGTAGTCGCAACGACCATGTTTTTCGATGCTGCCAATTCTAAGACTCGAAGTCCATTGTCATTAGTGTTCTCATGCAAACTATGGGTGCCTGCGTAATGCCTGAATACCAGCTCCCGACCTATTTTTGCGTTCAAATCCCCAAGGATGATCTTAACGTCATACCTTGGACAGGCATTGAGGGTCCTCTCGACTTGTTCGTAGTAAGTCTCTTTTTATTCGTCTGAGGACTCCTTCGTAGATCCGTGAACGTTAATGTTGATGTTCGTAAATTTGCCTCGCACGAGTTAAAGATAAATATACATGAGAATATCAGATACATAATAAGATAAGATACATATACATAAGAATAAGATAAGATACATATACATAAGAAGATAAAAGAAGAATAATGTATAAATACAAGAGAGTGAACCTCAAAACAGGCACTCTTAATTCAGTGCTAAGGACATCAGTATCCTGATGGTTTAAGTAGGCATTTCTAAGAAGAAATAAATAAAGGACATATAGTCCACAGTTCTTTTTAAAAAATATAAAACCAAATTTGTTTTATTAATTGGCGATCTTGCCAGGAGTATTTTAAATTGAAATACTTTTCGGAGACCAACCTCGGGCTAACTTTTTGAAGTTATATCAACTAGCAATCATACTCCACCAGTAAAAATTCGTGTATACGAAAGGTATGTAAGTAGAGTGCAAATAAAGTGATAATAATTCAATAAAGTGACCAAACTACGACGTAGCATAGCACGTTAATATAAATCAGTGATAATCTACATAAGCATAGAGACTCACGTAGTTAATTAATTTTCAACCTAATTCTACATACCTACGCGTAAATAAAATTAAAAATAATTAAAATGGCAGACATTGCGAGAATCTTGGCTAGATTAGAGCTAATAGAACAAGAAAACGCTACCTTGAAGAACGCTCTGTTAAACCAAGACAAGGTAAATTCAGACATCAGAGAGCAGTTAACTAATGTAAAAAAAGTGGTACAACCTCTGAACGTAAATGTGGTACCCTTACAAGAAATAATAACCACATATGGAACTGGAAATGATATCCAACTGGACGCTTTTAAAAGTCTAAGTAACTTCGATGGAGAGAAAGCTAACTACAGAAATTGGCGCGACGAAGCCACACGGTTAATGGAAAGCATAAAAGGTTTCCAGACGCATCCAAAATATGCAGCCGCATTAACAATTGTAAAATCTAAGATACAAGGCCCAGCAGCTAATATATTATCTAACCATAATACAATTTTTAATTTTGAAGCTATAAAAAACCGACTAGATTACACGTATAGCAACCAGGAACCCTTATACGTTCTACAAGATAAAATGAAAGCCATAAGACAAGGAAGAAATAATCTTAGCGACTATCATGATAAAATTAATTGTATCCTGAATGAAATCATAGGCAAACTAGCTATGAGTGGCGAAAACAGTGCGGTTAATGAAAAATTAATGCAAAATAATCGAGATGACGCAGTTCGTATATTTATAGATGGTATAAATGACACATTTACAAAAGGAGCTCTCTACACAGCAACAATCCAAAGTTTGGAAGAAGCACTCGCTATAGCAAGGAAAATAGAGCACGATAATATACACAGAGGTATAAATGTAAAGCACTTCAGTGAAACAAACCATCGTAAAGAAAAAATTGAAGATAAACACGAACGACGCCCAAACGTAAATCACCACCACATTCAACATTCAAATTATATTCAGCGTCCGCCTAATACAAATAATCAGTTTAACCGACCAGAGAATATGCAACAAAGAAATCCCTTCAGGTATCAGAATAACACACCCATGGAAATAAATGATCGAACAAATCTACATGCGAATAGAAATTACGAGAGGCAACCAGGCAATAATTATCAGAATATGAAGCGAGAAAGAGAAGATTCCGGCAGGTATAAACAACCGAATCAACATAATCAACAGAACGACGCGACTGCAGCATATAACAAGCTACAACGAGTGAACAGGAATGAATTCCGAGAAGATGAAATCAGCAGTACCCAAGGTGAAGCAGAACAACAAATATACAATACTAGGTATGACAATTTAAACTAATTAAAGGGTTGCTTTGCTTAAATTTAACAAGTACATTAAATAACGTAGTTTATAAAATAATGATCGATACAGGTGCAACCCATAATTATATTAAAAAATCCTGTAATAATTGTATTAGAATTAAAATCAAAGAAACAAAAACAGTTTCAATGCACGGTACATCCGTAATAAATTATAAAAAGGAAATTTATATCTTGGGAGAATTAATTACATTTTTTGAATTAGATGAAATAAAAGACTTCGATATGATTTTAGGTCTCGAAGGTTTACGGAAATTAAATTCTGAGATAGATGTAGAAAATCTTACACTAATTACAAAAAAGAAGGAAAACCTAGTTAGTTCGGAGCAAAATATAAACTACATTGTAGAAGAAAGTATAAGGCCCGAATATAAAGAAAGAATTGAATATTTAATGAAAGAAAATACGGGCATAGGACCTCTACCCTTTACAGATTTTATTCAATGTACAATTCGTACAAAAACCGATGAACCGGTATATGTGAAACAATATCCATATCCGATATCAGACAATGAATTCGTGAACCAAGAAATTCAATCATTATTAAATAAGGGAATTATACAAAAAAGTAATTCACCTTATAACAGTCCAATCTGGACAGTACCAAAAAAAGGTACAGATGAAAATGGAAGACCAAAAAGACGCATGGTCATAGATTTCCAGAAGCTAAACTCTCAGACTATTTCTGATAAATATCCTACTCCAGACGTGAATATGACAATCCAGAATCTAGGTAAAGCCAAATACTTCACGACTTTAGATTTAGAATCAGGTTTCCACCAAATCCTCATCAATAAGGACGATAGAGAAAAAACCGCATTCGCAATCAACGGCGCTAAATACGAATTTGTTCGTATGCCATTTGGTCTGAAAAACGCTCCTAGTATTTTTCAACGTTGCGTTGATGACATTTTGAGAGAATATATAGGCAAATTCGTACATGTATACATTGATGATGTTTTAATATACTCGAATACTCGAGAGGAACACATGAACCATATACAGACAGTATTCGATGCTTTAAATAAAAATACGTTAAAGGTCTCAGATGAAAAATCTAAGTTCTTCCAGGAAGAAGTAGAATACTTAGGTCACATAATGAAAAATAAAAGGATTAGTACAAATCCAGAAAAAATAAAAACAATTAAGGAATTTCCCATTCCAAAAAATATAAAAGAATTGCGAGGATTTTTAGGATTAACGGGATACTATAGAAAGTTCATAGAAAACTACGCAGGAATATCGAAACCCCTTACAATGTATTTGAGAGGAGAAACGGGTAATTTTAACGGAAAAAATAGTAAACAAATGTTGATTAGTTTAGACAAAATTGCCATAGAAGCAATGAATAAATTAAAAGACAAGCTAGCCGAAATCACAGAGTTATTTCAACCAGATTTCAATAAACCCTTTGAGTTAACAACAGATGCAAGCAATTACGCATTAGGTTCAGTATTTAGCCAGTTTGGAAAACCCATATTCTTTTTGAGTAGAACACTCACAAAAACAGAAGAAAATTATTCCACAAACGAAAAGGAATTATTAGCTATCATTTGGTCATTACAAAAACTTAGGAACTATATATATGGTATAGCAGATTTGACAATATATACAGATCATCAGAGTTTAGTATATAGCATTTCAGATAAAAATCCCAACACGAAACTTAAACGTTGGAAAAATATAATTGAAGATTATGGCGCAAAACTTGTGTACAAACCAGGAAAAGAGAACGTAGTAGCTGACGCGTTATCACGCCAAGAAATCAACACAAGTACAGCCGAAACTGTACATTCTCAGGAAAGTTCCAAGGAACCTATAATCAAACACGTACCCAAGCCATTTAATGCATATGGCATCCAGGTCGAATTGAGACTCGACAAAAATGATAATAAAACTGAAACAAAGAATATCTTTGAAAATAGAGTTCGTCATGTAGTCACGTTCACAAATAAAAAGGACCTCATAAAATCATTGAAAGAAATATTGCGACCAAACCGAGTCACAGCAATACATACCATACCCGAGTTAATGTATGAATTCGAAGAAATAATAAAAAATACATTTGAAGGCATAAACTTCGTATATACGATAAAGAAACTCGAAGATGTAACCGATCGTGAACAACAACTAAAAATAACCCAAGAAACACATGACAGAGCCCACAGATCTTATAAAAACAACGAACAAGAAATATTACTGAAATATTATTGGCCGGAAATCTCGAAGGACGTCAAAACATATAATAGAAAATGCATAGCGTGTTTGTACGGAAGGTACGAAAGACACCCACACAAAGAACCACTTAACGAGGGAACGATTCCCACGGAAGTTGGAACACATGTACATATGGACATATATTTCATAGATAAAGAAACATATATCAGTGCTAAGGATAAGTATTCAAAATACATGATAATCAGGCACATAAGCAGCCGTACACAAATGTACAGTCGCGTTGAAGAAATCTTAGTCAACTCTTTTCCAAACTGCAAAAGACTCATGACAGACAATGAGAACTGTTTAAATACGACACAAGTTCTTAAAATATGTGAGAACTTGAACATAACAAAAATTTGTACACCAGTACATCGTTCAACAGCAAACGGTCAAGTCGAAAGAGCTCATAGTACTCTAACCGAATTAAGTAAAATACTTACGATACAAAATAAAACGAATGTATCGGACGAAATATATATCGCGGTAAAAGAATTAAATAATTCAATACATTCGGTAACAGGTTACAAACCTAGTGAAGTATTCTTCAACAGAATTAAATACAATAATAATAGTGAAATTATTAATAAATTAAAAAAAGCTTCACAGCAAGTAATCGAACGTCTAAATAAAAATTCTAAACATAAAGAATATAAAAGTGGAGATATAGTGTTTTGTATTACAAAAACAAGAGACAAAACACATGTAAAGAACAGAAAACATACTGTACAAGAAGATCTTGGTGATACAATAAAAACTACGAAAGGAACAATAATTCATAAAAATAATTTAAAGGTGAACAAATTATCGGAAGATGAAGACTTGGATATACCCAATCTTACTCGTGCAGGTACCATTGCAAATCCTGGCCATCGTACAGATAAAAACGGTCCGAAACCAACAAATAATAAGAAACGCCGTTGAAGACGCGTACCTATTCGAAAAATATGAATATCTATATCATATTACAAATTTAACGGAATTAATGAATCCATTTGAAACTATAGTAAGTTCAAGTTACAAACCAAATCGAGAAGAAGCATATTGGAAAAGGAAGACCACCAACCTCATCGAACAACTTAAGGACCACAAGAGATCCAGAAGAGCTATAAATTTCTTGGGAACAATAATTAAATACATATTTGGAAACCCGGATAACGATGATTTAGTAGCAATAGAAACCACATTAAACAATTTAATTGCAAATAGTAACAGACAGGTAATAATCAATAAGGGATTACAAGATTTAACAAGAAATCAAAATGGTGAACTTTTAGAACACATCATTTTAGAAGATATCTATTTAGAACTTACTAGTGTTATTAGAAGCATTAACGTAGCAAAAGGCAATTTATACCTTTCAGAATCTATAAACCTAAAAGACATAAACGAAATCATTTCACACGAAAATATTTCATTACCTATAATAAATATATTAGAATATAGTAAAATATTCACAACATTCACTAATGATCTCGCAGTAATCATTTACAAATATCCTATTATAAAGGAAAAATGTCAAAATAATATATTAACAACTATAAGTAGTATAAAGGGTAAGCCCATAGTAGACACAAACATAGCTATTTGTAATCAAACCTTTACAAGAATAAAAAATTGTCAAAACTTTATGAGCAATACTATATGTGAAATAAATAACGAAATAGACAATTGTTCAACACAATTATTATTGAATAAAGAATCAAATTGTAAATTCTTATTAGAAAATAATCCTCCAATCAAAGAAATTGATTCAGGAATAATATTAATAACTGGTGAACATACAGTAGATCAAGAAGAAATAAGTGGAAAGAATCTTATAACTTTTTCAAAAAATATAAACATAGACGGAAAAATATATGTTAATCAAAAAAACGAATTAAAAGAGGTTATATTGCAAAGACACAATAATACTATAGATATTATAGAATATGTTAAATCGAACTCAAATCATGCATTTGATAATATAGATATATTAAAACCATTCATTATTCCTTTTGAAGATTCAAATTTTAATATTGTGTATCTAGTAATCAATATAATAATTATAATAACAATAATAGTTGGTTTTTACAAAATTATAAAAATATGCATATTATGTAAAAAACAAAGAAACGAGGAAAAATTTAACAAAACTTATCAAGAAGAATTGAAATTAAGAAAAAAATTTAGTCTAATAAATGTTTGAATTTTAGGGACTAAAATTTTTAAGAGGGAGGGGAGTTAAAGATAAATATACATGAGAATATCAGATACATAATAAGATAAGATACATATACATAAGAATAAGATAAGATACATATACATAAGAAGATAAAAGAAGAATAATGTATAAATACAAGAGAGTGAACCTCAAAACAGGCACTCTTAATTCAGTGTTAAGGACATCAGTATCCTGATGGTTTAAGTAGGCATTTCTAAGAAGAAATAAATAAAGGACATATAGTCCACAGTTCTTTTTAAAAAATATAAAACCAAATTTTTTTTATTAATTCACGCGAAAGGTGCAAAGCCTTTCGCTTATAGCGTTAAAGCCGATGATGGTAAACTTCATTTATTCGCTGACTAGGAAGCCTACCCCGAGCACATGGTGTTTTGTATGACAGCTGTAGTATACATCATATTCTTTCTTCTGTAAAACACCATTCCCTGTCCATCTGATTTCTTGAAGTGCTGTTCTGTCAGCTTTATATTTTGACAGGGCATCAGCTAGCTGCTGAGCAGCTCGAGCTCTATAGAGCGATCGTACGTTCCATAAGAAAATTCGTAAATCGTTTTGCCGTTTTCGTTGCGTAGGTTGTCGTCGTGAGATCAGTCCGTTTCCGAGGCTTGTTGTCGGTCCCGTAATTCGAATTTTTACGGAACAGGGAATTTACCTGTTCAAAAGGTAGTTATGTGCATTCAAGAGGACAATACGTCCACAGGTTTTCCCAAACCAACCTCTGACTATCAACTCCTACTCTCACCTTCCCGTGGTGAACATCGAGTGCCTAGTACCTTAACCTGAGATCTGGGTAACCAACCCCTTTGGACGGTTCTGGCGGCAGCTAACGAGAGAGGGGGGGAGGGGTGTTTCCACTAAGGCACTTCTCCTTTCATCGAGACGGCAGCGGAGGAATTCCCCAGATGGAGTCAACGGTGGCGTCTACAGTTCCAGTCAGGTTGAACTACTTAGTGAACACCTTATACGGGCTACTCCGACATATTTGAAGCTCAGGCCGATAAGGAGCGGTCTATCCGGCTCCCCGCTCTTGGAGTTTTAGTAAGAGCCTGGTCCTCCAGGTTGGGGGTTGTGCGGAGGGTTAACTTCCCTACCATTGTAAAAAAAATTTAGTTCCGAAAAACCAACAAGCCTCGGATAAGGATGATCAAAATGTTGACGAACCCAGCAAACGAAACAAGGACAACGAATTTCGGATCTGTACGTGGAATGTATTGTCGTTGTTCAGACCACGTGCAGCCGAACAATTAGTGGAGACCCTGGACAGGCTTAAGGCTGATGTAACAGCTATCCAGGAAGTGCGATGGGATGGGGAGAATGTAAGAAGGATGACAACGTGTGACATCTACCACGGACCATGTTGTCAGGAGCAGGGTCAGCGGCTATTTGGGTGCGGTTTTGTGATAAGGGGAAGACTCAGGCAAGAAGTCTTAGGCTTTCGCAGTTTTAGCGAGCGTTTGGTCACAATCCGTATCAAGGCAAAATTTAAGAACATCACGCTGATTTGTGTCCATGCCCCCCACGAAAAGAAGGATGATACAACCAAGGACGAGTTTTACGACCTCTTAGAGAGCGCATACGATTTGTGCCCAAAGTACGACGTCAAAATTATTCTGGGTGACTTCAATGCCAGATTCGGAAAAGAGGGCAAATTTGGTTCAACCATCGGGGACCACAGCCTGCACGATGACACTTCCGACAACGGGTACAGGATGATAGACTTCGCGGCGGGGAGAAATCTTATCGTATCGAGTACCCATTTCCCACACCGTGATATACACAAAGGAACTTGGAGGAGCAGTGATTTTAAAACAGTCAATCAAATTGATCACATCGCGATAGACGCCAGACATGCTTCCAGCATCTTGGATGTTCGAGCTTTCCGCACGGCCAACATAGACTCGGACCACTACTTGGTAGTGTCGCGAGTGCGAATGCGGATTTCCATGGCGCCACAACGCAGAGCTGTTGCTGTCAGAAAATATGATGTCGCGAAGCTAAAATCGCAAGAGACTGCAAGAACCTTTGCTGACCGCGTTTCAACCAATCTCTCAACGAGTCTGCCACCAGCAGCAAGTACAGAAGACCAGTGGAGACACTGTCAACAAGCCATCAGAAATGCCGCCTCTGATGTGCTGGGTTTCACTAGGCGTCCACAACGAAACTCCTGGTTTGATGAAGAATGTTGGTTGGCGCATGCAGCGAAAAACGAGGCCTACCAGGCGATGCTGCAGTCTAGAACAAGAGGCAATGAGAGAGCAGCCCGGGAGCTCTACGGGCAAAAAAGAAGGGAGGAACGCCGACTTCTCAGGAGAAAAAAGAGAGAGCACGAGAAGCGAGCGGTCGAGTCTATAGAGGGTTGTACCGGCAGAAGTGATGTTCGAAAATTCTATCAAAGGGTAAAAAGATCCACCCAAGGCTTTAAAGCCAGAACGGAAGCCTGCCGAGACGAGAGGGGGAATATGGTAGTAGACACACAGTCAGTGCTGAGGATCTGGAAAGAACATTTTTCTAGACTGCTAAACGGCGAAGATAACCAACATCCCGCTGCTAGGCAAATGATTCCACTTAACTTGGACGATGATGGCCAACATTTCCGTCCACCCGACCTGAACGAAGTGCGCTTAGCGATTGCCAAGCTTAGATCGAATAAAGCTGCTGGCGCAGATGGCCTACCAGCTGAATTGTTTAAAGCTGCAGGAGATGTGATGGTAGGGAGCATGCACCAACTCATCTGTAAAATTTTGGTTGGATGAAAGTATGCCCGATGAATGGAACCTTGGCATCATATGCCCCATCCACAAAAAAGGAGACGCTCTGACATGCACCAACTACAGAAGAATTAGCCTCCTAAACGTCGCTTATAAAATTTTGTCGTCCATCCTGTGTGATCGCTTAAAATCCCTTGTAAACGATCTGATTGGCCCCTATCAGTGTGGTTTTAGGCCAGGCAAGTCAACTACCGATCAAATATTCACACTCCGACAAATTTTAGAAAAAACTGAGGAATTCCAGATCGATACCCACCACCTCTTTATCGATTTTAAAGTCGCGTATGATAGCGTGGATAGAGACGAACTGTACAGAGCCATGTCATATTTCGGCATCCCTGCCAAACTCGTCCGCTTGTGCAGGATGACAATGGAGAAATCTCGCTGCTCTGTTAAAGTCGGTAGGAACACCACCGAACCTTTTGATGTTGAGAAAGGCTTAAGACAAGGCGACGCGTTATCATGCAACCTATTTAACATCGTTCTTGAAGCAGTTGTACAAAAATCGCGAGTCAACACCACTGGTACAATTTATCAAAAGTCCGTTCAACTACTTGCATATGCAGATGACATAGATATAATCGGCCGAAACAAGCGAGCTGTGGCTGGTGCATTTGCCAGTATTGAATCGGAGGCGGCAAAAATGGGATTGGCTGTTAACGAAGACAAAACGAAGTATATGCTATCAACAAGAAAGGAATCTGAAAATCTGCGACTCGGGCAAAATGTCGAGATGGATAGCTATAACTTCGAAGTAGTCAAGGACTTTGTCTACCTGGGATCCACTATAACTAAGCGGAATGACATCAGTGCAGAGATCAAACGAAGAATTACTCTTGCCAATCGCTCTTTCTTCGGGCTGAGAAAGCATTTAAGTAGTAAAGCCCTCTCTCATAGAACCAAAGAGAAGCTATATAAGACCCTGATCATTACAGTCCTGCTCTATGGGGCGGAAGCATGGGCGTTGAAGGACTCGGATGAGAAGTTACTTGGGTGCTTTGAGAGAAAGATTCTTCGAGTGATTTTTGGTCCTGTGTGTATCGAAGGAGTATGGAGGAAAAGATTCAATGACGAACTATACGGGCTATACAGCGATATTAACCTGGGCAAGAAGCTAAAAATACAACGGCTGAGATGGCTGGGTCACGTAGAGCGTATGGACACCAACGCACCAGCCCGACGAGTCTTCGAATCCAATCCAGATGGTGTCCGCAGCATTGGAAGACCCCGGAACAGATGGCGCACACAAGTGGAGAACGACCTCAGCCAACTTGCGGTGCGAAATTGGAAGCGGCTAGCTATGAACAGAGCTGGCTGGAGAGGAATGTTGGTTGAGGCCGAAGTCCATCTTGGATTGTGAGCGCCATCTTAAGTAAGTAAGTAAGGGAATTAACCTGTTGCCAACCTGAGGAACAAGCCTGATCATATTAGCCAAACCTTTTTTTAAAAGGCTTGTTACTAGCGGCCGCCGCGAAGAGGCTATGATCACACTTCCATCAGTCCCGAATAGTTACGGCACGTGCATGTTTTCGTATGCTACATGTTATTCCCCCTATTCGTCTGATGGCTGACCGCCAAATATATAACGCGCGGTATTGTTAAAAGCGACATAAAGCCTTCTCGTACTGACAGCATCACAGTTACAAAATATTTCGCACCCGTATGTGAGTATTGGTAAAACTAACGTTTTAGCTAAAAGCATGCGTGTTTTAAGAGGTGTATAATACTGCGAGGGCCACAACCTACGAAGAACTCCATAAACTTTACCGACGGCAGCATTGGTGTGCATATCCCAAGACAATGTATTATTAAACAAAAAGCCAAGATTTCTAGCGGTTTCGACATAACAAATATTCGAATTATTTAAATATAAACTAGGGAAATAGCTAATGTTCAATGGTTTTCTACTAATGACAATGCATTTGAATTTCAGAGGATTTAGGAACAGACTATTACATGTTGACCAACGGGAAATTTCTTCTAAGTCCTTATTGATTGGAAATGCACTATCTTCAATGAGACCCAGGGTACAACTTTTGTACAGCTGAACATCGTCAGCATACATTTGTATCGAAGAACTTATAATTTTTGTGGGAAGTTCATTGATATAGAGGGAGAAAAGAAGGGGCCCTACTTCTTGTTGCAATTTCTAGTTCAACATAGTCAATACGTCTGAAATCTCTATATTCAATCGAGTTTGTAGGGCTTTTTACTTTGTATTTTAAAGACAGATAAATAAGGTCATGCTTAGAGAAAGCTGCAGCTGAAAGTTGATCATACAAGAGAACATCATTAATGTCGCTAACGAATGAAATATCTAAAAGACGTTTGTGAATCCCTGGAAAAATGGGTAGGAAGGGTGGTATTAAGCGGGGCTAAGTTAAATGTTTTCATACCATCGACGAGAAGAGTTTGAGTTAAAATATTACTGTTTAAATCGCCACATAAAATAATTTTTGATGGACCTAAAGTAATTGTTTCCAAGAGGGTAAACAGTGGACTTAAATTAATATCATTATTGGGCCTGTAAAAAGTTTAATTTTGATATCGTGGCATAATAAATTAAACATTGACCTTTGATTCTCATCGGATGTGTGTGGAATACCAAAAAGCACTGCATCTTATGCTATGCTTTTGTTATCTTGGTCGTCTTGTGCATCGACGGTGCACTGTAGTGTTGTTGTAACGTCGACAAGTTTATTTTTTATTTCAGAGAATTGTGGTTCAAAGTCTTTAAATATAGATTTGATGTTTGTATAAGTTCAGCGTTGACATTTGTTGAAGATGATTTAAGATGAATGACGTCAGATTTGAGTGTCTCTATATCGACAAGAGAATTCGTGATGGATAACTCAAGCTGTGAGACTCTGTTTATAACATCGGATATGTTTGAGTTTACTTCGGAAAATTGAATTTGAAGTTTTTGCGCGAGTGATTCATTATCTTCTTTAAATTGCTTAGATAAAAGAGATATGATAAACTCACTTTGTTTGTTTAATTTCTCATCCAGTTTATCGAGTAAAGAAGAATTTTCATCGGCCATATTTTTGCTGGAATTTCGTTTGAGTCGGTTTGGCTCCGAGGAAGTACGAGGTGAGTGAGTTGGAACTTTAGACGAAGGGTTTCGTTGATTGTTTGGTAAAGGCATTTGAGAGGTTTTGACTTGAAAAAAGTATTTAATTTTTATTTTTTCACAAACAAAGGATAAATGTGAAATATTTAAGACGTTTATTAAAAGCAATCACAACACTCTGCTATAATTTTGTTTTCACTTTATTGTGTAGAATCAAAATCTATATCTGCGGTTCTTAAAAAAAAGTCAACTTGAATTACTTGTAAATGAAAATAAACCGAGATAAAATTGCACGCCAGAAAAACACGTCCAATCAGTAGCTCTCTTCATACTCTTATACGTGCAAGTAAATATAACATGCACCTATACGTACATTCAATTCGCTATATCTCTGGGCCCCGGCGATTTTGGTTTTTGTCGCCATAAAATTAAATGAAGTACTAGCAGTAAGCTTTAATTTGACATGCATTTCAATTCTGTTGGATCAACGACATATTTGCCCATCATCCTTTACCACCAACCGAAGCGACACTTTGGCGGCGGCAACAACTATAACGGCGCTAGCGCCTGGTACTAGGATGGACCAACACTAGGCCTATTGGATGCTGTGCCCAACGTTTGCAACAAATTTCCTTTATACTGCGTACCACGTTATTGCAATTGGTAGGTATCTTCATTTGCACCTTGGTACCAGCGATAAAGATGGCGGAGGCACAAATCTTCTTTTCTATTTTCTTCTGCGTAAACATCATCCCCCCCATTGACGTACTGCGTCATTATATTGTAAAGATTGATAACTACTTATGATAACTTAATTCTACAGGAATCATAAATACAGTGCTTAAATGAAAATTCAAAATATTTTATTAAGATAAAAAAAAATTTATATTTAGCATACATGCATTCAAAATGCTTTCCTCTTCTCTACTGAAAAGCAACTATCGAACAAAAATGTAAAGCGGTAATAATAATAAGGAGGCAAAGTTACTCTGTTGATATTTGAAATATTTTTATAAATTGATAAAGTATATGGCAAGACGAAGAATTTGGCTACAGGTCGAGTGTCTCAACTCTTATCATTCCATCTGTCCCCGGGCACACCTTAATTTCTCTACCGATTGCCATTCATTGCAGGGCAAACTCTCTTGTTCGACGACAATAAGATCATTAACTTTAATATATTCTTCAGGGAATCGCCATTTGAAACGTTTATTTAACTTTTTTAAATATTCGTCTTTCCAGAGCTGAAAAAATTGTTTCTGAAGGCATTTTAGCTTTTCCCATCGATTTATAAAATAAAGTGAATTTTCGTCAGTGTATGGTACAGAGAAAGTCAGTAAGGGTCTATCACGAAGAAAATGTCCCGGAGTCAAAGCTAAGGGATCTAGTGGGCCTTAAGACATTGGTAAAATTGGACGCTAGTTAAGACAAGCCTTGATACGAGCGAGGACAGTCGAGAATTCCTCAAAAGTAAATACCAAGTTTTCGAAGATGGGTTTTTAGGCTTTTCAAGACTTTTTTAAGTTGTTTAGTTTCAGAATCCGAAACATGCGTCATAATACAGAAAGCATAAGTGCGTTGCCACCATGAAGTGACAAAGTATGGATGAAATCAGTGAGGAGTTTGGCAAATCGTGGCAAAAGAAATAATAATGGGATGTTTTTCTACCTTAGATTTTGCACAAATTAAGTGTGAACTAATCCATCCATCTGGCTTCTCAACTCGAATTTACAACGTTGCGGCATAAGCTTTCTCGGATGAGTCACAGAACCCATGGATATGTAACTGATACAAAGGTGAATATTCCAACCATCAAGGAATCTGAAGGCCCCGAATGTCGGAGAGCGCATCAACAAAAGATTCCCATATTGTGTAAGTGTCAGTTTGGATGACATGATCCCAGTGGGTAGATTCTACCCAAATACGTTGCATGAGCGTTTTGGCTCTAACTATGATATGGTTCAACCAGCCAACTGGATCAAACAATTGAGCGATTTGAGGATAAACTTATCTTTTGCTCGGAGTTTTCGAAAGTTTAAATCACGGAGTAGTGAAATAGAAGTAATCTTCTTTGGCATTCCACCGTTTGCCGAGTGGTAGTGCTTTCTTTATCCAATTTTAAAAAGTTTTCGTTCAAAACGTGATGGGAAGGCAAATGACCCAAAAGAGAACTTTTATTGTACGTCAATTTGCGAAAAGAAAATCCACCAGTTCATGGGCACCTGAAAGAACATAATCTACATAACATTCTGACGAAATAATTTGTGAAGCCAGAGGATGTTCATCGCATTTGTCTTTTGCTAGCTGTATAAGAGTTTTAATAGTCAAATAGGGAGCACAGTTTACACCAAAGGTCACGGTCAATAACTCATAGTCTATCACAGTACAAGAAGAAGGAAAGCGAAAAAGAATTCATCGAAACCCTGTATGATCTGGGTAAATGGCAATTTGCCAGTACATTTTCTCAATGTCGGCGTTAATTACATATTTGAAAAACCTCCAACGGATTATTAAAAAAGCAAGGAAGACGCACAACGTACGGTCCATTGGGTCTTTGAAATGTTGTTTTTGCATAAAAGTCTTCACAAAATTGATCTTCAATTAACAAAATAAGCTGACCATCTTGCACCTCCTCTAATTAAAAAAA
Organism: Baccha elongata; assembly: GCA_951217065.1. Taxonomy (NCBI): domain Eukaryota; kingdom Metazoa; phylum Arthropoda; class Insecta; order Diptera; family Syrphidae; genus Baccha; species Baccha elongata. The sequence goes on from CATNUY010000348.1 coordinate 169,520, forward strand.
TCGCCGTATTAGTGTATCTAACGAATCAGTTTGGGTATCAGTGATGAACGTGCTAAAAAAGATTTTGGAAGCGGGCCGTAAAGAACCCATCCAAACACGGTGTTTTGAGCAACTAAAGTTTTGCAAACACGTTGCAAACCATTGCGAACAATAGATATAAATCCGCACCAACAAGTAAATCTATTTTCGCAGATGAATTAAAGGCGAGATCAGCAAGATGAAGCCCTGTCAGTTCAGAAGGATCTTTGGGAAGGATGAGCTTGGTAAGTCATTGGTTATTTGCTTTAGTATGACAGCTTGTGCTGTAATGGGAAGAGCTGGATTCTCATCATTATAGATCGCGAATGTACAAAGTTTCTCAGAAGAAGCAGCATGAGCTGCATTTACACTGGGAATAGTAATGTTAATTGGAATGGTTGGCAAATTAAAGCGTCGTTGGACCGATTCTTATATGAATGATACCTCAGATCCGGGATCTAAATAGGCCTTTAGTAAATGATAGCAATCTTTCACAACAATTTTCACCCATGTCGTTGCTGGTAAAACATTTTTGTGTGATGAAGCGTGATAGGTTTGACCGGTTATCGATGGTACAGGTTGTAAAGTGGACTGTAGATTGGAAGGAGCTAAAGGTGCTCCAGCAAATGATGCCGCTGAATTGTTATGCATTCCAGTCGATACCGGTGATCCAGTGTTACTTTGGAAATGTAACAAAGAATGGTACCTTTTGTTACATGTAGAGCACGCATATTGACTTTGACATAAATTCGAACCATGCTTCGCTGATAAACAATTAACGCATATTTTGTTTTTCTTAATTGTATCATATCTTGCTAAAGGTGCCAGGGCTAAAAATTGGTGACATTTACTAACTAAATAATTACCTGAACGAAGTTTGCAAACCAAATTCTGAGGCTAAGAGTGAAAAGTGTTCACTCGATGCTTTGATTGCGAAACAATTTTGGCATTCCTCACAAATTTTTCAGTAGTCGACACAGCAGGTGAAGTTAAGTCAGCGATAGTTTTGAAAACTTGCAAGCGAGTTCTTTAGAAATTTATTCATCTGTTGCCACGTAGGTAGGGCGGTAGGATCAGATAAATATTGCTTCCATAAAGAGGGTTCACGAAGCCACCATAGTCTGCCTGCACGGATTTGATTCTCGTTGCAAAGGGAGTTCACACAGTTCTTTGATCTGTTTGTCAGTCTGAGAAGAATGTGAACGGGTATTTTATTCAAGGTTTGGATATATATATCACCATTGGCTAGTCGCTCATTCCCCCCACCAGGCTTTATACCAAGGCTTTTAGCTCCGATTATGGCGGTCTTCGCTAAGGAACCCTTATAGGCAGGTTACTGGATGGCTTAGGTTAGGGCCAGTTTGCCTGTGAGATCACTCAATTTGAGAGAAAAACATGGTTCCCGCAGTCGTCGTTGCCCATCTACACATCTAAAGATATGGCTTCTGCGGGGATCATGTTGTTCTCTTGATCCCTTTTGTTGTATACTGGAAAGGGAGAAAAATTCATAAAATCTATCGCGCTTATAACCATTTAGTTATATTAAGGAATCCAAGAAGATTTCTTATGCTCACTATTGAGAGTTCGCTGAGGTCAGCTACATAAAACTGACCGAAGAATTGGCATCTTGGACTAGCCAAGGCAGGGCAAAGCAGAGGCAATGCGTGAATGTTTCACTTTGTGTAGGATGCCCATTTTTGGCGCATGCTCTCCTATCCAGCCCGTTCATTTCCAAACACCACTGTGACCTGGTACCCAGACCAAACTAATATTCAAGTTAACATTAACGCTCGAGAGATCGTTTGAGCATTGTTTCACGAGACTGGAGGATACGGTGTCAGCGTCAATAGCTTTGATTGCTGCCTGATTGTCTATAAATATGGTGGTATTTCGGCTTTGATTTGGGTCAAGTTTCAATATCTTGCATGCCTTTCTGATTGCCAATGGCTCCGCCTGGAATACGCTCGCGAAGCTTGAAAGCCGAAAAGACTTGGACACTTTAAGTGTCTCCGGAAAAACACCAGCTTCGACACCACATTCCATCTTCGACCCATCAGTAAAAATAAATGTGTCATAATTATTTCTTACCTCGGCATCTTCCCGCTCCTTATGGGTAGGAAAAACGACACTAAAGCCTTTGCAAAGATTACGAGAGGGAATGCAGTAATCGGAAAATGTCGAATTATAACTTGGTAGCAGTAATTTCGCACTGTTGCAGTGAAAAAATGGTTTTTCGGTCCAACACCCAATTTCTCTATGTCTATATGCAGTGCAAGATACTAAATAATGTATATGTAAATCGAGAGGAAGAATACTTAAGATCACGCTCAAGGCATCAGTAGGGCAGGATCGCAGTGCTCCTGTAGTCCCCACTTTGGCTGTTCCTTGTACCATTTTGTGTCCCAGTTGCAAGCCTTACTCAAAGATCTATCAGTGATTTCACTAATCACAGATAGGAAAACTTAATTTGCGAAAACAAATACTTCATACATGAAGTTGTCGTGTATGAAAGGATTTGAATGTGAAGTTAATCGTGCCATGAGTAGGATGCTTGCAATTATTAACGCTTGCGTCTAAAAGGGGCTAGCACTATCCTTCCGGAGCCTGTGTCCTGAATCTCAAATGGTTCAAAATTAATTTCGTTATTTTTACACAGAACTAATTAATTAATTGCGAAGACTTTTGAAGAACATGAACAATTTACTGAAGTGAGGGGGAAAAGTTAATAAAAAGAAATTGTTGTATTTTCTTGTGAAAAAAGTAATATATTTTGGAAAAAAATCCATTAGGAAATAAAAGTGCAAAAAGTAAAAAAGTGTATTGTCCATATTCTATAAGCTATAAAAAGCTAATAAAAAGAAATTGTTATATTTTCTTGTAAAAAAATAGTACATATTTTTTTTGGGAAAAAATTCCATAAGAAAATAAAACTTCAAAAAGTAAAAAGGTGCATTGACCATGGTAGGTAGGTAGGTAGGTAGGAATGGCGGCTATTCAACTAGAATAAAACCGAATTAGCGCTTGATGCACCGTTTTGATACCATAAACTCATGAGACCTATCTTTATGTGGAGATTGGGATATCATTTTGGCGATTATGGTGTATTGAGGTTTGGAATTGTGTTGGGAGGTGATCCCATTATAACCATTTACCATAGAGAAAAAAGAGATCCTCGGGTACCTCAGCCAAGGGAACTGGCCCATACCCCCCACTAGGCTTTATGCCAGGCTGTTTGCTCCGATATGTCTGTCTTCGCCAAAAACCTAAACAGGCAGAGTGCTGGGTGGCTTAGTTTAGAACCAGTTTCCTCGTGAGATCGATTCGGTTTAGGGAAAGACATGATGTCCGCCGCATTGACCATATTTCTTAAGGTATAAAAACCTACACTCTAAAAAATCTTTCCTAAAAACAAATGGATTTGTCTTTAAAACAAGGAAAATCGGTATTGGTTTGGCGCTTAAAAGAAAGTTACTCAAAATAAAAACCCAATCTTACTTGTTTTAAGGACATCTGATTTACTTGTTGTAAGCAAACGATTTACTAATTTTCAAAAACTATTTCCTTAAAACAAAGTGTTCTGCGTAAAAGTTAATGGGTGGCATGAATAAAACGGAGTACCTTCTCAAAACTCAGCTTTTGGAGTACCTCCTTCGATTTGGTATGAATAAAAACGATGAGTAGCTACTCAACGATGGAGCATCTTCATGTTCGATAAGCACCACCTCAGGTCTGAGTATCTACCCCATGATTTGGTATGAATAAAACGAAGGAGGTACTCCGTCGAGTGGAGTAGGTACTACTAACTTGTGAGTTAGCTTATTATGTTGCTCAACGTCGAAAGAAGTAGTCATATTTTTTTGAAATGGCGGAGTTCATGCCAATTTTTAATCGGAACGCGAAATTTTATAAATGTAGAAGAGAAAGCAGAAAAAAAGACTCGCGTTTATATAGATTCAAAAAAGAAAGTGTAAATTTTTTAACTGATCATTTTCTGGGGGAAAACTCTGAAAGGAGAGGCGGTGCCCTTACCAATAATGAAAAAATGAGAATTTTTCTTCGCTACATAGGTGATCCTGGTTTTCAAAGTGGAGTTGGAGAAGATTTAGGAGTTCATCAATCCCCGGTATGTAAAACTGTTTCGCTCGTTATTGCTGCAATTATTCAAAAATCAAATATTTGGATATAATTTCCTGCAACGACTGACGAAATCCAAATTCAAAACAGAGATTGGTAGGAAAAATACAATTTTCCCTCAGCCATAGGTGCAATTGATTGCACGCACGTTCCAATCATCAAACCGGCAGTTCATGGAGATGAATACGTGAACAGAAAAGGATTCCACAGCATCAATGTTCAGGCCACATGCAATGCTAGAGACGAATTTACAAGTGTGAATCTTTCTTGGCCAGGATCGGTACATAATTCGCGAATTTGGAAAAATTGCCAAGTATTTAAAATTATGCAATGGAATGAGGCTAGTGCTCTTTTACTTGGTGATTCAGGATACGGACTTTCCCCCTGGTTCTTAGCTCCATATCAAAATCCAGATAGTCCTGAAAAAATCTCATTCAATAAGTGTTTAACTCGAGAACGTGTAGATGTTTTGAACAAATCAAGCAACGCTTTCCCATTCTTCACAACAAAATGCGAGTCAAAACGGAAAAAGTTCCATCCCTTACACTCTGCTGTTTTATTTTGCACAACGTTGCAAAGCAAATAAGAGATGAAGACTTCGAAATAGTGGAAATTGATAACACTTTAGGCAGAATAATTACCCGAAATAATGTAGAATACAGTGATGCTGTTGTTCTTCGGAGAGGAAATATGCGAAGAGATGTCATTGCTGCTATAATTCATGGAAATCAGAGCTTAGGGGTAAGTCATAGTCATTTATTTTAAATATTTACTTATTGTTGATTTTTATTATTATTACATATGTAGGTATATGTATACATTTTTAAAATTTAATAAGTATTACAAATTTTGATTTTCATTTTTTCCTGGAAGTAACATTTTGCAGCTCTAAAAGTCTGAAGCTGTTCCAAAAGAACTAATCGTTGTAGCTCAGACGTTGTCAGGGCTTTGGTTTCGTCAGTTTCTGGTAATTTTGTTTTTTTTTTATTTCAGATGACTTACTGAAGTTTGGTTCGTTGCGAAGGTTGTCCAACATCTCCCGGATATCATTTCTATCTTCATCATCTTCATCTTCTAATTCTTGAGAGACGCCGGCTGAAATTGCCCCTGTTAAATTATTATGCATATATGTACATATATACACATACAAATATCTTTGATGTCAAAATAATGAAAAGAATAAATTCATAAATTAAAATACATATAGGACTTACCTTTTAATCGTACAATTGCGGGATTTGAATCTCCTTGCATGAACTGGAAGAATATTTCCTCCCATTCTTTCAAATTGATTTTTTTATTTCCTGTTTGGTTCTTATCTGTCTTTATTTTTATTCTAGATTTTATATTGTTAATTTTTTTCAAATGTGTGACTCTGACAATATAATGCCTTCTGCTATTAGTTTTTCTTTTATATCAGTTATAGCTTTATATTTTTTATCCTTAATGTCCGGTAAATTTGATTTGTTTAAAACAACCGGGTAATCGATGACAATATAAACAATTTTTTTTTGATTTTCTTCGGAATCCATTTTTTTGCGTCTTTATTAGCCTTATTATTGAAATGAAATGATTTTTCGTCTCGCAACAGTGATGTAAGATTTAACTGTTAATAATATAGGTACATACTCTGCAAACAGTAGAATGTGGCTTCAGTAAAACTAACAATATGTAGGTATATATGTAATGTAGCTAGGTATTATGTATACCAATGACGATATCGATAATGGCAATGTCAATATAATAATAATAATATAATATTTTAACCTTTTAAATGCAACAGGTGTTGCACGACACTAGTTAGAAGGAGTAAGGAAATAGTAAAGAATAATTGTTTAATATTATTGTACCTATACCTATATGATTTACTTAAAACATATATGTAGAATTCCTCTCTCTTCTCTCTTTAAATGCATTCAGCCATTTTTTTTATCAAGCCTTTTATTTTGTGAACAATATTGCCATTGTATAATCCGTCGGCAAACAAAAATTAAAAGTCAAACAAAAAATACAGAAGTTTGTTTGATGTATGATAGCACCTACTACGTTTGATAGAGTAGGTGCTCTGAAGTTTGTGCTTATTTTTTTTCATACGAAATCGGAGTAGGTACTTCTGCGTGAAGTACCTTCTCCGGAGTACCTACTAGGAGTACCTTCTCATTTTTATTCATGCCACCCAATATATCAGAACAAAATATTTGGAACCAATCAACAAATATATATTGAAAAAAAAAAATAAACTTATAAAAAGTTATTGAAAAGAACGAAAATATTTTTGAAGAATCCACAAAATACTTGATGAAATTAACTTATAAAGAGTTATTAAACAGAAGAAAAATATTTATTGCGTCACAACTAAACAACTAAACGAAAAGAGAAAAAAAATGACTCACATTTTAGCTATACCTACTCATGTGTTTTGAAAACAAAATTGAAAAATATCCCTTCACCCTTCCATAAACAGAAAGCATAGAACTCATCATTCCCATTCAAATCGAAAGGATGACAAAACAACAAACCCATTTTGAAAAAAGAACAAGAGTAGTTGAGCGTATCAAAAACAATAATGAAGAGAAAAGAATATCGCACTACCACATTGAAATACGTTTACATGAATTTTAAATTCTATTGTCATGAAGACCCACCCTTAAAAATGGCACTTCCCGTTTATTGAAAAAAAAAACCAATTCTTAATTAAAATTTGATGTGCATAAAATGCACCCGGAGTCCGGAGGAATGGGCGCCATAGCATTACAACAAATGGCACAATTAATTTTGTTAAAAAATTACAATTACCTGGTTTAAAGCAGCTTCTGATGAAATGGTGGTGTGATGAAAACAACTGTACTTCTGTGATGAAAACAACTGAATCTGCCAATATGTGGCCTAATCCTATTGTAGAGCATGGGGTCGCACTTGCCCCCCTGGCTCTGGGCTTGACTTTTTGTCCACCAAAATTTTATGAGTTCTTAATACCTAGGGAAATTTTAATAATTGTTTTTTTTTTCACTTTTTGTAAAATTTTAATAGAATACCCCCTGACTTTGAACCTTGGTACAATAAATCTTAACGTTTTATTGTTTTGCCCCCCCCTTGTTGAAAATAAACATTTTTTACTGATCTTAAAAATGGATTTAATTTTTTATTTCATGTTGACTTGTAAGTTTGTTTACATTTTAGATGGAGAGCCAGCGACCGCCAGACATACGTCATTGTATAAAGGCTTAGTTTGTGTGTAGTTATGTTCACCCTATCATCAATTTTGTTCTACACGAACCTTGCGTAGCGGTGGCTCTGGCAGGTGTGGGGAAAAATAGGTGCAATTTGTTTAGAAATTGACTTAAAACAGAAAAAAATATATAAAAACAACAGGAATACTTTCAATGTCATGCCCTTTTCCAAGGCCAGAAATCTCCTCTTTCGTTTTATTTTTAAATAAAGTTTTTTAGTGAACAATTTTTTAATTAATTTTGAAACTCAAAATTTTGAAAGAACAATTTAAAAAAAAATGTCATTTTTTCTGTTACTACCTATTTTCGTTTCAAACTTCAATGCTCTTATCAATTTGTTGCAATATTTTTAAATTTAATATTATAATCGAAACTTTAAACACCGCGGCATTTTGGATTTTTCGAATCCACAAATAAATAAATTAATAAACAACAATTAAATTTAATCAAAATGTGCACCGGCACCGATTAAGTTAATTTCGTTTATGATTGTGAACAGTCGAAACGTCAACACTCAAAACCAAAGTAGAGTAAAGAGAACGAACGATAGATATGCAAAAACAATGCAACAATACACCAGCAGCTTGTTATGTGCTGTTTCCCAACTAGCTCAAGTGGGTGGGGTGGGTCGATGTAAAAAAAAATAAGTATACACAAAAAAACAAAATCTGTTTCGCCAACAGATAAAGAAAGATGTAATCGATTGAAATCGATTCACCGTTGTTAAAAAAAAAACAAGATGATATTAAACGAATATTTAATGACTACGTACCTCGTCGTACGTTTCTGCTCAAATTTAAAGGGCGCCAGGAAACTTTTATAGAAAAGTTTGCCTTAAACTAAACACTGAAACTTATCTTCAAAACAATAAAATGAATAGCTTATTTTCCCGAATGGGGATTTAAAATGTTTATTAAAAATTAAATTGCCTGGGAAAACCTTTCTAGTTATAGGTGAAAAACCAAGATCTTTTCGTTAAACAAAAAAAGTATACAATGTATATAATGGCAAAAGGTCAAATTTTAAAAAAAGAAAATTATGAAACTTTAATGACATTCAATTGAATAACAATTGTGTAACAAAGACAAAAACTGAAAACGACTTTGTGTATAATTCCCGAACAGACAACGGATAGTTAAAAAGGTCGCGAGTCCCACAATATCGGGATAAACATAAAACGAAACGAGGGCATAACAGTTAACCACTTTTGCCAATATTGGCCACAAAATACACAAAAATTAAAACCGAACAACCAATGAAATTAAGTACTTATCTGTACAAGATTGTGAATCCTTCCTCCCAGAGATTTCAAGCTTACGCCAGCACTAACTCTTCCTGAGACTCCTCCACACAAAAATATTCCTCGCAAGGTTTTTTTTTATATAAAGTGGGCTCCAACTGCCAAAGTTTATTTTTCACAAATTAATTTTATCCAGAATTACCAAAATTAATCTACACTATGTAAATTCAAACAAAAAAATTGCAAACTAATAAGAAAAAAATATCGAAATTGTTTTTCGCTTTCAATTTTTATTCCTTTCTTGTTTTGTGGTCTTCCAAGAAGTGCCATAATGGCGGACCTCTCTCATCCATTTACCAACGACCATCTTTCGAACCAACTGTGAGGCGGTATTCGGCTACGGTTTATTCACACGACCCCACTTATTAGCTGAGACCCGTTGTTGAATCCAAACCACGATTCGCTTAGAGACAACTCCGAATATCCCAATCATTGGTGATAATTCAATATGGTTAAATGGACGAGTTCAGTCCCTTTCCGTCAATTCCAATTTAATAAAAAGGAAAACGAAAAACAATTTACACACGATAAAGTCCCCGTCTAAAACCAACCCAGACTTAAAATAAAGAGGAAGACTTTTGCGTTGGAAGAAGTCTCAACCATTTTTAAACCAAAATGGTGAGAAAGGATATGACAACTCACGAAAAATTGAAACTTAAAATATGTAGACCTTCGCGCAGATTAAAGGGGAAGGGAAACACCTAGCAAAGTCGTTTTCATTTCGTGTTTAAAAACTTACTTTAGGTCGGACTCTCGGCCATGCTAAAAGAAGACTTGCTTTACGAAGACTGACTGACTTGCCAGTTGGGTGTGAACCTCCTGTCACACATTTTGGGTGGTCATGTATATTATCTCGCATGCCGTCTGCACATATCGACCTACTGTCGAATTTGAATTCTGCCGTCAACTTCCTGTTGGGCGGTATAGTTTTAAAGGCTCAAGCAATTTCGTAAATGTGGATCGCCTCTCGCACACTGATGGTTTACACCAACCATCTGTTACCAAACATTCAAATTTCTAATTGCATTCTAATTGCAAACCTCCTGGTTTAAACGCAGCAAATATCGACGACGATGAGCTTTTAAATATAAAAATTACAAAATGTTACTTTTCCCAATTACTTGAGAGTAGGTTAATAAAACAGGAAACCACTTACTCTACAAGCAATTTTGAGCCGCAACAAAAAGAAGAAGGGAAGTGGAGAGAATTAATAAGAAAAAGAAGAACAGGCCGATGAAAATTGTTGCGGTAAATTTTAACGCAACAAATTAAAAAAAAAAAACACTGAAAACCGCATAGTTTTATGGCTTTTTTGCCAAGTTATTACAAAATAACCAAACCTTATTCTTCATAAAAACAAGAAAATCTAGCCTATTATATTAGCCTATTGATATACTATTATTTTTGATTTGCTTGACAATAAAAAGTCCTAGAACCATACGGTTTTCAGTGTTTGACTTGAAATCAATAAGACCATTGGATTTTGTAAAAGAAAATAGTAGGTAGGTACTTAATAATATTTATTTATTTATTTCTCGCGTCGCTTGAGAATACCGTTAGACTTTACTGAATATTGTGCTGCGGCTTTAATTTGCTTGGCCGATCCCAACCCAAGTGCAGCTGGTGGTCGATGAGAAATGATTTTCTCGCGCGCCGCTCGAGGATACCGTTAGAATTTACTGAATATTGTGCTGCTGTTCTTATTTAGTTGGTCGGTTCTTAATGCAGCTGGTGGTCGATATATTTTGCGATTTCATTGAGTGTTTTCCATTTCTATTTCTTTTTATTCAGTGTTTTCAATTGATGGGCTTATTGCGAGAATCTTTTTTCAAAAAGTCTGCTAGACTTTTTTCGATTCTATTAAGCTTTAAGTTGGTCTTTAACAACTTAACTACAACGAATGCTTTGATTCAATTGTCAAAATTCATTAATTTTTATTTGAAATTTCTGCTGACTTGCTTTGTCTATTTTTTAAAAAGTCGAAAAGGAATTTACGGTAGAATTTTAATTGTTATTGACTAGAAAAATATCAAAAGGGAAAGACTCTCGCAATACCGATAATCGGTAATTTTTCTATTCGACTCAAATTCTATTTTAAATAGACTCGCAATAAGGCCCTGAGTAAATTGATATTATTAAATTTCATTATTCCTTAAATCAAATATTAGTGCTGTTTGCAAGAACAAGGATCGGAAGAATAAATTAAAATAATATACCTAGGATCTTAGCCTCAAGATACAGTGTTTTCGGGTTGCAATAAAAAATTGAACCATTTGTCAATGAAGTTTCAAATTTTATCATAATATTTTGTCTGCCTCCCCCCCACCCCTGGGAAAAATCCAGCGAGTGCCTATGAGACGCACTTGCTTCTAACAGCGGCACACGTACTTGGTGCGCTTAGCCGCATCCCAAAGGCGACAAGTAAGGATTCGTAATCAAATGACTTCAACGCAAACACAATACCAACACGGTGGCTCCTTTTGCAGTTGCAAAAGGTAAATCACACTTGCTGATGGCAGTAATACCCGTATGGGAGTGGCTGCTCCGGCAACAACAAGGACGGCTATTACATTAAGCAACTCCTGCGTGCAACTCGTTAGTTGTTCACTCGTTGATTAGAGCTTGATGGAGAGAAACGTATGTGGTGGCCGGGGAAGACGAAGTCGCTGGGGCAGTTCGTGTTGCACACATTAGCATTCCAAGTAAAGTTGCATTAAGTTGCAAAGTTTAAAAGTAGCATTGAGACTGGATGCAACACAAAAGAGAGTCGCAACGCTGAAGTTGCTTAATCTAAAAGCAGTCAAGGTAACCAAAATTTTTGTGGCAGCAACGTTCGCAACAAATTTTCTTTTATACTGCGTACCAAGTTATTGCAATTGGTAGGTTTCTTCGTTTGCACCGTGGTACCAGCGATAAAGATGGCGGAGGCACAAATCTTCCTTTCTATTTTTTTCTGTTATTTTGTAAAAACTTTTGTTTGTTTTGTTTCGTTATACAATTATGTATAAACTTTATGTTTTCAGATCTTTGATCTTAATTTGAAGTAGTAATAAGTAACTTTAAGAAAATTGTAAACTTTAATGAACATTTTTTAACATGTGGAAAAATGCTGCAGAAAGGCGGAGAAAAGAAGTGCAAATGAAAATTGATGAAACCGGAAAAGCCAGCAATCTTTGTTTATGTCATAAATTGAAAAATAAAGGGGTACGTTTGGAAAGCGGGGCAAAATTATAGTGAGCTATAATTTTGCCTCGCTCACAGATTTCGTAAACATGTGCTATGAGGCAAGTTATGCATTAGTAAAGAAGAAAAAGTTTTGAGATAATAATCAAACATGTGATTTGTGGGATTTAGTCGTGTCCTTTAATTTGTGTAGCTTAAGGTGATGCAGTTAATAAATTATAGACACATTTTATTTCAGATTCATTCAGTCTCGTTCCGTTCCGACTAAACTTGTAAAATGTAATAATTGAAATCGAACAAATGCGATAAAAATCTCTTTTTAGATGGCTACGGCTTTCATTTTCATTCAAAGAACAATATTTACAATTTAATTTGGTGTTGTGTTAAAAAAAAAAAGTATTTTTTGTAAAGCATTATATTATTTTTTTTTTTTTTTTTTGAGAAAAGTGTTTTCTTTGGGGATTTTCTCTTGGGGATTTCGATTTTGTTCCATTTTCTTTTGGGGATTTTTCCTCGAGGATTTTCTTTGTGCAATTATGTCTTTGGGGCAAGCACCACCAACCCAAAAATAAAATATAAAATTTCTTAGATCCGGTTTGGATTTCCAAAAAGCTTAATTTTAACAACTTATTGTGGTAACTCAGCCTAGCATTTCCTCAATCACTAAACTCTTGTTTTCGATGTTTATGGTAGTTCGGATATTAAGTTAATAAAAAATGTGTTCGGGCTCATTTTGGTAAATGTCTTTGCTTAGTCAGTTTTTCTAAAAAATCTCAATAAATAGCTTTAATTGTTTTGTTCCGGAAATACAACTTTGGGGTTGTTTGTCAGGCAAATCTTTGCCATCTTAACGGAAATATAGGTCTCACGACCTAGTTTTACAATTTTCCTCTCAACAACGTGTGAGCCATGTAAATTGTTCATGTGGTTGCTGAAACACTGACAAATTGAGATGTGTCTACCGAATCTCCGAAAAATCCTTAGCTTCCGGTCAAATTATAAAATTATGTTATATGTTTCCAGTTTGGATTTCAGATAAGCTTATTTTAAGCTTATTGTGGTGCTTATCTATGCTCAGCATCCTCTCTATAATAATAAATCATATTTGAAGGACAGAAATATTTATGAGAAACATAGACCCTATCATAGAAACATGAAAAACATACATAGACCCAACTGGCTTTTATCATGGAGAGGATTTTAATCGCTTCAATTAATGCGGCCTTCTTGCCTTTCGTATGAAAGTCTTGCTGCGACCTTTGTTCTGCAATTATTCTGCAATATTGTCTTCATAGCGTACAACACACAACAGTCGATTGATTCGTGTTTACTTTCGTAACAGCATTCTTGATTTTTAAAGTTTTAGATGCACTAGCAAGTGATGTAACTGTAAATTTTTTTTATATTAGATTAAATTTTATTACAATAATAAGTTACATTATTGAAATGAAACTTCTTAAGGGGGACTAAAAAAAAATTGTCGGTCGCCCTTCGTATTTTCTCGGTATACTTCGGCATTGTTCGTGTTTTCCAGTTGAAGCACAGGCACAAAACAAACAAAAGGCCTTGTGAATAAAAAAAAGTTAAAGCAAAAACTTGAATTTTAAGGTTTTGTTGTGCTATTTTTTATTTTTTCTTCTAGAAGCACGATTCTAGAAAGGGGATCTTACCTTTTTTACGTGTCTGTTTTTAGTGTGTGTTTTAATAAAAGTCATTTATTTTGTTAGTATGTTTCTTTTATTAATTAACTTAAATTTTAAATTTTCTTATACACTTTTATACACTAATATAAATATTCAATTATTCAAAAGAGTTCGATCTTAGTATAGTACGAAATAGCAAAGAAATAGTAGAGAACCATTGATTTTATTAATTAACTTAAATTTTCTTACACTTTTATACACTAATATAAATATTCAATTATTCAAAATAGTTCGATCTTAGTATAGTACGAAATAGCAAAGAAATAGTAGCGAACCATTGATTTTATTAATTTACTTAAATTTTCTTATACACTTTTATACACTAATATAAATATTCAATTATTCAAAAGAGTTCGATCTTAGTATAGTACGAAATAGCAAATAAATAGTAGCGAACCGTCCGACTTCAGAAACCAGAGTGTCTTATCTCTTCTCCTCGTCAACCGACTCGAAAAAACGAAAAGGAAAATCTTGCTACATCAGCAAAAGTGTGCCAGTGTGTAGATAATTGGGATCAATGCACGTTTAATGGATTTGGTAAAGGGAGTGCATTGATTGGAAAAATGAAAATGATGGGCAATGAAATTGAAGAAGTTTAATTTAAATGGAGCGATCGTTGATCGCAAGGTTGGTGACTTTGGAGTTGAATGGAATTTGTATAGGTAATTAAAAGGAAATGATGATGTGGGAATATTAAATGGTTTTGGGTTGAATGAAAGGAAATTAGGTGATAGGGTAATGGACGCAGGAGGTTGTAGAGTGCATACTTTACAACAGTTTGGCTTGAATTTTTACACGCAAATTTCAGCTTTAGCTTTTTTTTGTTCACATGACCCAAGAGTAAAATCAAAAACATATAGAATGAAATGGGTTGGTTGCAGATATGGCAGAAATACTACTCTGGTTCTCCAGTTGAAGTTTAAGCACAAGCGCAACACAAGCAATGAAGGAATAAGAATAAATAAGAACATATAGAATGAAATGGTTTCCCTGCAGATATGGGAGACATTCTACGAGGGTTTCCTAGTTGTAGTTGAAGCTCAAGCACAACACAAGCAATGAAGCAATAAGCAAAAAAATGTTTAAAAGAAGAAGGGAGTGTATTATATTAGTATGTCATTAAAATGTTAGAGTGACAGTTGTGTAATAGTTATGTTCAATACAACTTCCAAATACTCTCCCTGAATTAAAAACATTCTTTATTATATTTACAAAAATGTTTTGCTTCTTCTTTAAATTTAATAACAAATAAATATTTAAGCAAATGTAAATTCAACAAATTTTAAATTCAAACAAATTTTAAATTCAACAAATTTTGAATTCAATAATAATAAAAATAATACTTCATGCAGGTATTTTAAGAACGGCGGAGTCTTATCTTTTGGATTCAAAATAAATGAATACTCGATTTGAATATTTAACAATTAGGTATATCTTTATTTATAACAACAGCGGAAAACGTCCTTATACTAGCGAGGTAGATGAATGACTGCCTCTTCTTTCGTGTTATTCGATGAACACAGAGCGAATACATACATAATAAAATAAAGCAAAGATACTTATACATTTAAACAAATTATAACATGGGTACAACTATAATAAAGGGAAACCTATACCTGGCAGCCCGTGTTAGTTTGTGTACATTCATTTATTTTCTCGCTTACAATTCAGCCTTCTTGACCTTCAATCGTCCCCGATTGAACACCAAAATAATTCACTAAAATTCATTTATCTCTCATTTACATTTCATTTAGTTACATTAAGTTACATTTCATTTATCTAAAATGTCATCAAAATTTCATTTACATATCTAAATTTTATCAATATTTAATTTACAATTAACTATTTTTTTTTATTCATCAGCATTTTCATTTTCATTTACATTTCATTAGCTTTTCATTTTCAATTCATAAAAATATTAATTCAACACCTGGCATTTCATTTGTCTACATTTCATTAAAATCGCATACTAAATTTTCATTTGTATCTATCATTTGTTTTATTTGCGGTATCATATCTTTATGTTTTTTTTTTTAAATAAATAAAAATAATAAAGTCGGAAAGCAACTCTATAACACTACTGTTAAAGTATTCGTTGCTGCTTTTGATGAATCTCCTTTTCCACCTCGTTTAATTATTTTATATTCTTTCTTCGGTAGGTCATTTTCTTTCGTAAACAATTCGACTTTTATTAAAAGTATCTCTTTTGTAATAGTCCGTTCCGTTCCGTGTCCGACCGCGGTGGTGTTTTTTTTTTGTTGCTCATCAGATTTATTTCCAGCACCCTCCTTAACCTGCTCCTCTTCCTCACTCTTCAGTAGATTAATTTGTTGCATCATTTTCTTGTCGCTCATTTGTGGTTGCTGGCTTCACGTTCATTTGCTGTCTTTCATTTTCCTCTCGTTATTCATGTTCATATGCAGCTTCATTTGCGTTTGTTTGTTTGGCTTTCGTTATCTCGTTCTGTATTCCCTCGTTTGTACGTACATTCGTTTTCCACTCATTTCCAACAATTGTAAGAGTCCGCATTCCCTAATGTTCGCATCATCATAAATTGTTATTGTAGTTGTTACACTCTTCATGTGATGCCACGACGCAGACACTCGTTTTAATAAACTGCGCATATGCAACGATCGTCTCTTTTTTTTTGCTTATAACGCATGATACTTGTTTGCTAGGGTTAGACAGAAGATAAGTAAATATTCTTTATTTTTCTTTTCTTTTTTTGTATGGGTACGATACACATAGCACACACAAATGCAGAACGCAACACTCTCGTTTGCTTGGGTATTAAAAGGGTAGTTCTATGTTTTTTCGACTTTATTTCGTTTTATAATTATTAATTATTCCGTTTTTAAAACAGGTCAGAATAACGGGAAATCCCACTTCTGAATTTTATGACGGCGAAGTCTTTTCTTTTGGATTCAAAATAAATGAACACTTGATTTGAATATTTAATAATTAGGTACATCTTTATTTATAACAACAGCGGAACACGTCTTTATACTAGCGAGGTAGATGAATGACTGCCTCTTCTTTCGTGTTATTCGATGAACAGCGAATTTAAACATAATAAAATAAAGCAAAGATACTTATACATTTAAACCAATTATAATTAAACCAATTGTAATGGGTTTTTGTTGTTTGGTGCACCAAGAAATAGCACCGCCTTGTATCTAGAACACATAACCAGTTGTAGACCTCCGCACCGACGTCGTTCATACTCATCACTAGCCCAAACAGTATCACAATATCCTTGAAGTCAAGTCTGCGAGTTCGAGTATGTTATCTTGTTGTCCATCGTGCCTTTGAGATGGCGTAAGACGCCCTTGGCAACACACCAGTGTGCCTTGCCTGGATTCACATTATAGCGACTTAGTACGTTGATTGAAAAACAGATGTCAGGTCTTAAAACTAGCACGCAGAATTTTAATGCGCCAACAAGTTGTCGATATGGAACATCCTTCATTTGATTTCTTTCAACTTCATTACTTGGACACATCTTAGCGAATATTTTTTGATTGGAATCCATTGATGCAACGATGGGAATGCAGTCAATCATATTAACACAGGATAAAATATATTTAATATATTGGCTTTAATCAAAAGATATCGTACCTGATTTCCTGTTTCTTGTAACTCGGACTCCAAACGGATGATATCTCTTACATGTCCTTCATTTAAAATTGTTCAAAAAGCACATCAGTCATTCTCTGCTCTAGACTCGCATTTCTGAAAATTAAAATGTCATCAACGTTAATTGCTTCGATGAATATCCTCAAGCTTTCCACCGAGTAGTATACACATTGATCTGTCGATGAACGCTTCAGTCCAAAATCCAACAAAACTTGATTTAATGTAGAATAACACTACTCGATTTTTTAATCCGTAAATTAACTTAACCAGCTTACAACATCGATTAGTTCCATCACAGAATCCTTCAGGCTGTGACATAAATATTTCCTTTTCTATTTTGCCATGAAGAAAGGCTGTGACAACATCCAATTGTCGAATTTCAGATCAAACTTGGCTACAATCGCCAGTAAATAACGAAACTACAGTTGAAAAAGTTTCTTGGTAGTCCACACCTTTAATTTGTGTGAATCCTCTTACCACTAGTCTAGCTTTGAAATGCATGACATTTCCTTGGGTATCCCTCTTTGCCCTAAGCACAAATTTGCATTGTATCGGTGATTTGCCCTCAGGTGGCTTGACTAAATTCCACGTGTGGTTTTGTTGAAGCGAGTAAAATTTTTCTTTCATTGCTCCTTCCATGAATCACCATCCTCACTTGCAATAGCCTTTTTAAATGTCGGTGGATCATTCAGAAAAAATGCAAAAGCGAAATCGGTGTAATCTGGTTTTGGCTTTCCCTGATTTCGAGACGACTTCTGCCGAGGTTCCAAATCCAGTTCTTTAGTTGGATTGCTTGGTTTCCATAAGCTATCGTTGCTGTTGTCATCGGTAAGAGAAGTAAAGTTGTCATCTTCTTGCACATCTGATGAATCCTACGCTGATTCTCAATTTTCTTCATTATCTTCTTGGGCATAGTCCAACAAAAAACGATTAGAAATATCTAATTTCAAATCAATTACCTGTTTCGTATCATCGGATTCTAAGTATGTAACGGAGTTACATAAATACTAAGTATGTAACGGAGTTACATAAATTGTTTGAGCCTGTATGCTTTTGCATCTGAAGCATACCCGATACAAATGCATTTAATTGATTTGTTATCGAACTTATCACGCTTCACCGCTGGCACGTGTGCAAATGCTCGACAGCAAAACACCCTAAGCAATGACAAATAAGGTTTTTGATTTGACGCGTTTATCAACAGATCAATGTGTATACAAATCGGTGGAAAGCTCGAGAATATTCTTCGTAGCCATTTACGTTGATGATATTTTAATATTCAGCAACGATGCGAGTCAGAGAATGATTGATGAAGGACTTTGAAAGACCATAATCAATTAGCATATAGCGCACTTTGTCCATTATAGTTCTATTCGTGCGCTCAGAGTCTTCGACTAACTTCTCTTTGAGTCGGTTGTAGGTTATTTCCAAAATGTCTAAGATCTGTGCTAATTGCAATCTAGCCATAAAACGTTCTAAAAGTTCTGAATCCGTCGAGTGTGGTTTTTACTGCGGTCGTCTCTTCCACAAAAGTTGTATTGAATTATCTGCTGATAATTATAAATCTTTATTAAATCGTAATTTATTTTGGAAATGTAACTCTTGTGCAAACATCTTCATGATTCGCAAAAACTTGATCTTCCGTCTACCTCTGCCGCTGCCGCTGTTGTTCATTTGGATATTGAGCATGTCCAAATATCAAACAATAACTCATCTTCATCATCTCAACCTAATAACGATTTACCAAAATCTGATAACGATGAATCCCAACTTCCTCATATCATTAATAGCTCAATATGGAAATCAGTACATCCTAATAAAAAGCCTTCTAAGCTCCCAAATACAAAAAAAATATTTGGCTCCGACTCTTCGGCTTCTCTATGTGCTTTTCCTGAATATAAGTGGATTCACTTGTCAAAGTTTAATAAAGACACTAAACCCGAAGACATAATTAATCACATATCGCAAAAATCAAAAATTCCATCTGATCAATTTAAATGTTATACGTTAATCAAAAAAGGAACTGATGTGACAAAACTAAAATTTATTACATTTAAATTAAGTGTTCCACCTTCGAAATATTCCGCTATTATGGATTCTTCGGTATGGCCATGCTTTGTGCAAATAAAAAAATTTGTTTCGCGAGAAGACAACAATAACAATATAAATAAATTGCCACCACACACGCAAACAACAGAACCCTCTTCTCATCATACGGGAACTTCATCTTCATCTTCACAGTCACCACCGCCATTGCCACCGCCACCTCCACCACCAACACTGCCATCAACCCAAATGCCATTAACTCAGCCGCCTCACAATTGACAATCATCTCTGTCGCCTTCTTATTCTTCTTCTTCGAATCAACACTCACGTGACTCTAATCAGCTCTATTGTTACTACCAAAACATCGGAGGAATGCGCACTAAACTGCAACAATTATTTTTGTTTTTATCCTCCAGTCAATATGATTTCGTTGCAATAACCGAAACTTGGCTCACAAGTAATCATCACAATGCCGAAATATGCAACAACAATCAATATTCTCTTTTTCGTAAAGATCGTTGCTCTCATACAACTGGACTGGAGAGAGGAGGAGGTGTATTGGTTGCAGTTCGTTCCTCGTTCTCATGCATTGAATTGAATTTGCCTTCTTCTACTACCTCATGTGCGTACGACATAGATCAAATTATAGTTAAAATTATATTTGAAAATAAATGCGTGTTAATAGTTGTTGTAAGTTACATTCCTCCAAGAAGCTCATTAGATCTGTACAAAATTCATGTAAACAATTGTCAATTCTTTTTATCAAAACTTAAAAATAATGAACATATAATTATCCTAGGTGATTTTAATCTTACTAATGTTGAATGGGTTTTTGATCCCGAAGAGCTTCAATATTTACCATTTAATGTTAATACAGATTTTAAATGTGAATTATTAGATTCTCTTGCAATTTATGACTTAATTCAAATTAATTGTTGCAAGAATAATTTTAATCGTGTGCTCGATCTTGTTTTTGTTGACAGAGAATTATCTATATCGGTTGATAAATCACTCTATCCTATTTTGCCCAACTCTGTTCACCATAACGCATTAGATGTTACCTTTTCTTTTTATAATTACTTAAGATTTCCCAATTGTAATAAATTTAAGTTAAACTACATAAAGGCTAACTTTGAAGGCATTGCGAGTTATATGTTGCATATTCCGTGGCGCTTAAATTTTAATTCTTTGCATTTAATGCAATCTTATGATTTTTTCATTGATAATTTGAAATCGGCAATTAATATGCATGTGCCTAAAGTCAAAATAAAAAACAATTCTAAGCCTCCGTGGTTCAACAAAAGGCTTTGTAACTTAAATAACAAGAAAAACAAGGCTTACAAAAAGACACGCATTTGCGCAAATAATTACGATTTTAAATATAATTACATTCGGTTAGAGCGTGAATTCGATATTCTTAACAAATTTCTATAAAAAAACTACATATTGTCAATTGAAACCAACTTAAAATCAAACAGCAAATCTTTCTGGTCGTTTATTAAAAGTAAACAAAATTCGATTGGTATTCCCAGTAATATGCATTACCTTGGTTCAACTTTCTCAGATCTTTCGTCTATTTGTAATTCATTTGCTCACTATTTTAATTCCAATTATACAAAGTCTAATGAATACCTATCAAGCAGATCTGACCTATTTTCCGAAGAATGTAAAGTTAACATAGGTCTCTTAGAATTGAATGTTTCTGAAATCGAGCAAGGTCTTTTAAACTTGAACAACGACTGCAAACCGGGTCCAGATGAAATTCCACCAATTGTTCTTAAAAAATGTGCCGCAGCTCTTTCGGAGCCCCTTTCTTACATTTTCAATAGCTCTCTTGCGAATGGTGAATTTCTCTCAGTGTGGAAAAAATCGTTTTTAACTCCGATTCATAAAACTGGTCCAAAGCAGGAAATATCCAACTACCGTCCGATTTGTAAACTTTCAAGTATACCAAAACTTTTCGAAAAAATCATATTTCGCCATTCCAACACGGTTTTGTTGCAGGAAGGTCAACAACCACCAATCTTTCTATTTTCTCTAATTTTGTTCTGAATAAACTCGAGGAAGGCAATCAGATTGACGTAATTTTTACAGATTTTGCGAAAGCCTTTGATAGAGTTAATCACTCAATTTTAATAGAAAAATTAAAATTATTTGGTTTTCATTCATACATGTTGAAATGGTTGGAATCCTATCTAAAGGGTCGTATTCAACTTGTTTTTATAGATCAAGTGCTTTCAAATCCAGTTATTGTAACCTCAGGCGTTCCCCAAGGTAGCCATCTTGGCCCCCTCCTATTTCTTTTATTTATTAACGATTTGCCAGATATTTTCAACAACTCTGTTCGTCTTCTATTTGCAGACGATTTAAAATTTTTCAGGTGTACAAAATCTATAGATGATTGTCTTCTTTTACAAGATGATCTTCAAAAGTTAGTTAAATGGTGTGAACTTAACTTTGTCAAGCATATTGAATACATTGTAGCTAAAGCATACTCTATGTTGGGTTTTATTAAACGCAACTCTAAGGACTTGAAGGATCCTTTTGCTCTTAAATCTTTATATAGCTCTTATGTTATGTCAACCTTAGAATATTGCTGTGTGATTTGGAATCCTTACTACAGCATTTATTCAAAAAGAATCGAAATGGTACAAAAAAAATTTACGAAGTTCACAATATGGAAATTAGGTTGGAACATCGAAATTCCCTCATATTCTACCAGATGTCAACTTCTTGGTATTCAGCAACTTGAGAATAGACGAAAAATGTTCTCAGTAATGTTTATAAGTGATATTTTATCACATCATATCAAATGCGCTTTTCTTTTGTCTTTGATTACCTTATATGCTCCATCGCTTCAGTTAAGAGAACGTTGCTTGCTACGAGAAAACGATCATAGAGTGAATTACGCACTAAATGAACCTATAACTCGTTGTGTCAGAGAAACAAATATCATTTCAAACTATATAGATTTAAATTTTCATTTAAGTAGATATACTTTAAAACAAAATTTACTTATGTACTTTTTAAATTAGTAGATTACTATAATTTCAAATTATCACTTTTTGTTATAAAAACTATATTATCAATTAAGAATTATTTACTTGATCTTAATGTAAGCTTTCGGTAGTCTAATTGTAGATTTAACTATCTCTTATTGATGTAAATAAATAAATAAATAAATTAATAATCTGTTTTGTGGACTATATACAGCAGACTTTTGATGTAATATTCCATTTTTTGCAAAGAATGAATTTTCGCATTTCTTGTTGCAATATTCGGTGCTTTTATCGCTTCTTAAGCCTTTATTTTGTGGACTGTTTGCTTTTCAGCCATGGCTTTAAACTTTACAAAGCAATCAAATACTTCACTTTTGTTTTTAATCACATAAATGTCACAAAATGGCAAAAACCGCTGATAAATTTCACAGACGATGCTTCGCAAACGTAATTTATTTGCCAGATTTTCTTCATCACTAAATATAGAACGGTTTTTCTTGCCTTTGATACAGTATCAATCACACACTGTTTCTTGGAACTGCTTTGTCATTTTTTACCATTCGCGCAAATACTTGGTACAAAATGAACTTTGTCGATTGTTATCTCTTTTTGTTTACCGTCGCTTAGTACAAACTGCTTCACACTGCCGACACAATCAACAGAAAACTTATCATTGTTAGCAACAACAACTTCATTTTGCATTGGTTCATGAATACTATCAATGATCGATTTGTGTTTTGTCATACGCGCTGTAGAGCCACTATCAACATACCAATCTGATGGCAATTCACTTGATTGAACTAACATAGATGAAAACAGCATGGTTTTATTTCTTTCGTTTTTATGTTGTTGTTTTTTCTTGTTCTCTGCCTTACGAACATTTTTAACAAAATGCTGCTTGGAACCACAACCAAAGCAATGCTTCACACTTTTATTTTGTGTTTTTTTTATTTTGTATGACTTAGGCCTCGGCCACGCAGTAAGCGGCTGAGCGGCTAAGCGGCTGAGCGGCTAGCGGCTGAGTGGCAGCTCTAAGCGACGTATGGCCAGACACTGAGCGATTAGTAGTTTAAATGCCGTTGTCAAGAACAGTTCGCCGTATTTTACTGTCGGAAAATCGTTTGTATGTGTACAAATTACTTAAACGTATACAAAAATGATTTTGCACACTAAACCACAGGTGTTAACTTGCTATGCACTAAACTATGTATCACATAAACTTTGAATAAAAACTTATTACTTAAATCACAAATTTCACCAACTTCCTTCCATAGTTTCTCAGTAATATTTTTATTTTTAAAGTTGGCATTTTTATCTTGCCATAAATCTGATCGAGATTGCACACATGAAATTAACAACTCAATGTTTACTTTGGCCATCTTTCCTTCGTGCCGCTCAGAACAATACTAAAAATTAAAACAGGTTTGGTTGCTGAGCGGCGCCGCTTAGCCGCTCAGAATTTTGTTTCGCCGCTCGCTCATAGCGTGGCCGCTTCTATGTGATTTCATATGTTTTATATTTTTTTCTCCGCTCAGCCGCTCAGCCGCTTACTGCGTGGCCGCGGCCTTAGACTGCCTCACTTAAATCACTTTTCTCACTGTCGAAGACTAAACCTTGCAATAAAAAATTTTTAGTTTTCAACTGCTAGGATCATGGGCTTATACTCCACTCGCAGACCTAGCGACATCAGTGATCCTGCTACTTCATCGTATATGTTAAACCCCACTGTCTTCACAATGAACTCATTTTATTTACATAATCTTCAATTGATGATCATTCTCTTTGCACGTACCAGCTCCTTTGTAATTATAGTTACACGGCTCGGTTGTATAACCTCGTTTACTCTTCTTGAAAAGAAACTATTTGATACCATTTGTGAAACTATTTGGTAAAAGGGAGAGCATATTTTTAAATAGAGAGTATTTTTATGTCTGCTCAAAACACTAGATATGGGGAGAGTATGATAACTGTGGCGCCAGAAATGATAATGGGTTTTCGTAGAACACTTTTAGTGCCTTTAATATATTTTGTGAACAATTTAGATAGCAGCATAAGGTAGATATGTGAGTAAGGTACATATGTGTTAGCTGCGGATTCAACAGTCTGTTGAACAGTGTATACCACATTTTGTTACAATAAGCCATGTTTCAGTAAGTAGTTATATTAAATATATGTAGGTATTTGGTGGACTGGCAGCTGTTTTTGAATTAAAATGTAGAACAGTCTGGTGAACAGTTAACACAACAATGTGAGCCTTTGCTCCGATCTTCCATTCCGAGTAATTTTCTCTACCTTTAAGACGATTGAAGGCTCAACTTTAGTTCACGGTAGCACGAATTTGCACACGCGGATATTTTTTTCGATATACCCTTAAAAACAGTATATATCACAATTTTAAAGCGAGGAAACACTTATTTATATTTTTAATTATTTTTGAAAGTTTCCTTTTTCCATACAAAATGCATAAAATAAATAGTATTTTTGAAATTTTTCTTTTTTTGTTGATTATTTCGGAAAAATTAATTTATAACTTAGAAAAGTGTTTTATACACCTTATTTTTGTTTTATACATTGAAAAAAAGTAAGTAAAAATTATAATTCGTTCGAAATTTTGAATACCCAAAGCTGCACCCACCCAAACTCGCACCCACCCCAAATCCTATAGTGGGACAAGCAGGGGGGTTGCAGGGGGACAGCATGCCTCCCCTTACCCATCTCAACTGTTAAGGGTTCAAGTGGGCCACACTGGTACTGTTATTCAAGAAAATTGCGTTAAAAAAGTTAGGTTAAATCCGAAAAGAAAATTATTTTTTAATCGGTTTTAACGATGTTTCCTCGCTTTAATATTTTAATCCTGTTCTTTTTAGACCTCCCCCAACCTATAACTAAAATATCAACTTTCAATGCGTGCTACCGTGAACTAAAGTCGCCCCCGATTGAATGCTAGTTGTGAATTCATTTCTTCTTATGAATCTATTGTAGAATCTTCGGATAAATTATCGAACTCTAGAGTTGAATTCAAGACTTCTGAAACCGATTTGCTTAATTTTATTGATTCGAATTTTATATTATGAACCATGTGAAAAGTCCACTTCAAAGCGAATTGTATCTTCGCTTGGTAAGTAGTTATGTAAGAAAAAAAAATATTTTCACAATCGGAAAATAATTATCGCAGCAAATATTTCAAAACTTTGTTACTTAATGAAAGATTACCTTTCAGTGAAATTGCCTATAAATCAAGAATACAGTTAAACACGTCTGGTTTATTTGAATATCTGAAAGAGGACGGGAGTGTATTTCATTAGTATCTCATTAACATGTCAGAGGGACAGTTGTGTAATAGGTATGTTCAATTCAACTTCAAATAAAGTGTTTGGCGCAGTGATGGCACAAAACTAATTTTTTTAAAAAGCTACAGTTGTTGCCTGTGATACCAAACTGAGGTAGTTAGATAGTGAAATGTTGTTTACGTAATAAAATAAAGTACACAAAGACATAGCACTAACTGTCAAAATGTAGATTGAGTTTTCAGCTCTACTTTCGAAATAAATAGCCAATATTAAATTTAAAAATCCATTATGAGAAGGAAATAAATTTAAATATGAAAAATTAAAGCTTGACATTTTTTGAAAGACATTTCAATTATAACAAATAGAAAATTAAAAAAAAAATAGAGAAACTAACATATCATGAAATTGTGTATATATTAAGTGACGTAGCAATGTTTGTAATAATTATATTATAAAACAAAAAAAAAAAATCACTAAACCCGAGAAAAATATTGAAATTGTAGAGATTCCAACGATTCAGGAGAATCTGAAAGGCAAGGAGGGAGAAGTTATATATTTGTATGTTGACCTCCCCGAAAAGGTAAATAACCTCAAGTTATTTACAAAGTAAAGGTAATGAATTATAGAATTTTTCTATAAAGAAATTAACCAATTTGATTATGATTCGGGTAATATTGTCACTTTTGCGATTTCAATGATCATTCAAATGTTAATGATCATTGAAAGAACAAAAGTTCTTATATGTGTGTTTTATTGAACACAATTTTTTTACTTTATACGAAGCAGAATAAAATTTGCATGCATTACAAAAAACAGCTATTACTTTATAGCGAGTAACTCTTACTTCTCCTTTTATCCCTAGTAATTCTTGGAGATTAAATATTCACAATAGATATGAGTTATATCTGTGAAAGTTGGTACATACATAAGTAACACGTGGTAAACAAGTAGTGCCAATTTTAAAAACGAATAACTTATAGGCGATGTTATACTGAATCGTTTTATTGAAAATTTCTTGCTATACATAGATTTTCATAGTAGAATTCACAATAAAACACACCTAATATTTCGTGCATTTAGCCCGAATTAATTTTTTTTTTAATAGAAAAATTCTATAATTCATTACTTCCATTCTAATACCAATTAACTTAACACCAACATTGTTGAATAATTCGCCTTAAAACTGAAAAAGAAAATTTTTAATGATGCGTTTGAATGATAGCTATAACTGGCCCCTTAATTAAGAATGCATAGACGAGCAATTAAGAATTTCAGAAAACCTAGAAAAATTATTTGTGGCTATAAATTAAAGAACAGTTTAGGAAGGAAGAAACGCAAATATAGAGAGATTCAATTCAACGTTACTTGAAATCTATAGACAATTAAGAATAAAGATATTTCAATTAACATAAGGTATGACTCCACCTGAGAAGACGAATCATATAAATTTAAGAAATAAAAAAAAATGATAATGTAATGAAGCATTTTATCGCTCCATTACATTCCTTTAAAAATCAAAAAAAAAAAAAAAATCAAAAACAATCATTTTTTATATTCGCCCCTAGCAGGTAGCACTGTCATCTGAAGCAGAAAATCATTTCAGTTAAAAGCCACAGATAAGCGACCGCAGGGTATAGCCGATAACAGAGCTCGTCACCGACTGATTAGAAATTGCATTTTCTAGTAATACAAATACAATATTTGATGGTGGTGAATATAGTGAGCGAGAGGTGAATATAGTGAGAGAGAGGTGAATTGCTGATAAAAGAAAGTAAGGCAAATGGCGAAAGTAAGCCTGAACCAAGCAGAGGAACACAAAAAGGCAACGATCAGCGTACATCGATGGTGAATTTGTATAATAAAATGTGTGGTATTAAACCAAACAATAAAATGGACGCAATATGAGTCGATGAAGATGATATTGAATAATTCTTGATGTACGAACGTGAGTACACCGCCACCCGCACACTCCTCGTGCATAGACAAATGCAATATGAGTCGATGACTATGATATTGAATAATTCTTGCTGTACGTACTTGAATGCACCGCCACCCGCACACTCCTCGTGTATAGACAAAAATACTTTGCATTACTTAGAGCAAGAGGAAGGGGAGTACCGGACAAGGAAATATATGGACAATTACATGAAAAGGTAAAGTTTGCAAAAATAAAATTAACAGGCACTTACAGTCAAAGACTTAACGAGAGGAGGCCGTTCACACAACAAAATCACTCCGAAACGTACCGAAGTATACCGTAGAAGTGTAATATCAGTACAAAAACCGAAAAGCCGAAATAATAGGAGTCCGTAAGACTTTACTGATTTAAACAGAGGGTAAGAACCTAAAATAATTACGATAGTAAATTTCCCCCACCAGTGGTAAGAAATCGCTATCTTTAAAACCAGTAGAAATACTGTGGTTGCCAGTTGAAAAACTGAGGTTGCCAGTAGAAATACTGTGGGTGCCAGTAGAAATACTGAGGTTGCCAGTTGAAAAACTGTGGTTGCCAGTAGAAATACTGTGGTTGCCAGTAGAAATACTGTGGTTGCCAGTAGAAATACTGAGGTTGCCAGTTGAAAAACTGAGGTTGCCAGTAGAAATACTGTGGGTAATTAACTCTTGCAAAGATTTCCCCCCACCAGCGGTAAGGGATCTCAGAGACAAATTACAATAAGCCAGTTAATAACTGTGGTTGCCAGTAGAAATACTGTGGTTGCCAGTAGAAATACTGAGGTTGCCAGTTGAAAAACTGAGGTTGCCAGTAGAAATACTGTGGTTGCCAGTAGAAATACTGAGGTTGCCAGTTGAAAAACTGTGGTTGTCAGAAGAAATACTGTGGTTGCCAGTAGAAATACTGTGGTTGCCAGTAGAAATACTGTGGGTAATTTAACTCTTGCAGAGATTTCCCCCCACCAGCGGTAAGGAATCTCAGAGACAAATTACAATAAGCCAGTTAATAACTGAGGTTGCCAGTAGAAATACTGTGGTTGCCAGTAGAAATACTGAGGTTGCCAGTTGAAAAACTGAGGTTGCCAGTAGAAACACTGAGGTTGCCAGTGGAAATACTGTGGTTGCCAGTAGAAATACTGAGGTTGCCAGGTGAAAAACTGTGGTTGCCAGTAGGAATACTGTGGTTGCCGGTAGAAATACTGTGGTTGCCAGTAGAAATACTGAGGTTGCCAGTAGAAATACTGTGGTTGCCAGTAGAAATACTGAGGTTGCCAGTAGAAATACTGTGGTTGCCAGTAGAAATACTGAGGTTGCCAGTTGAAAAACTGTGGTTGCCAGTAGAAATACTGTGGTTGCCATTAGAAATACTGTGGTTGCCAGTAGAAATACTGCAGTTTTCCAGCATCAATACAGTGGTTGTTAGTCGAGACGATGTTTGCCGAATCTACCGTTACTATAATTTGAAGAAATATACGAGAAAGGAAACACCAGAAGGAACCTTACTAAGGAAACAACAACCGACGTTGGACTCTAAAGACACACTGGAAATTAACACCGAAAAACCGAAATTGGAGAAAATAAAAGCACATAGCCTAATAATCTAAACTTTAAAACTAAAGAATTTAATTAAAATTTAATTATTTTTAATAATAAAACTATTTTCTTGATTGAATAAAGGAAAATCTTTGAAACTAAAGTTTTAGTGTACCTTCTTTAGTAAAACCCTGGACACCACCGAGTATACCTCAGCCAGAGAAACCCAAGGTACATCACAATAAAAAGGACAACACTCAATTCAATTCAATTCAATTCAATTTTATTTAAACAGTGTTCAATTAAAGCTTACTCTTTTATAGTACTTAAAATTAAGGATACATTAATAGAGATACAAAATAATTGATGACATAAAACTAAGAGAAAAAAAAATTACAACTATAAAATAATTACAATTAAATATTTAGTTAAGTTTTATCTAGGTTTGTTTTATTAAATAAAACTTATTTCCGTTTTAATACAACTCACTTTACGTCTTTTCACTTTTAATTCCACTTAATATTTGAAAACACTCTTTATTTCCTTTTTACTTTCTTTATTTTAAAATCAAACTTTATCACTTTCAAATTACCGACTTGTACACGACTGATTTCAAATTTAAACTGATTTCTTTCCGCATGGTAAGCTCCTATTTATAGTGGCTGGACCATTCAGCAATCCGCTTTAGAATCTTCTAGTACAGTCAGAGCCTTCTGGAGCTTTCTAGTCTATGGTCTTTCGTTAAAAAATGGGGTTTCGTTGTGGCTGTCACTTTAAGTTGGAATTACTCATCGTAAAACAAAACAAAAACAAAGCGGAGAACATCTTATAGAACACGTTACATTGCCCTCCTCCTAAGATTGTTCACCCCGAACAATTTCTTCACCCCGAACAATTTCTTCACCATCTTCTCCACTGTAGCGGTACAGCTGGTCAATGTGAACAACTTTTGGCTTGCCTCTTAGACCTCGCTGAATTCGATAAACCACATCATTGATTCTTGTAACAACACGGTAAGGTCCTTCCAGGTTTTGTTGAAGTATTGGTGACAGCCCCTTTTATCGATGAGGATTATACACCCACACTAGATCTCCCTCATGGAAAGCTTTCGTTGTGGCTTTTGCATCAGCGTGTTTTCATTCGTTCATTAGCTAGCTTTATTTTAGTCCTTGTCCTGTCATGGATGTCAGTGAGTTTTTCCTTTAGGAAATCCACGTATTTCTTTTCATTTCATTTTTCGCCCGTTGGACTTCCGAATTTAATTTCGCTAGGCAATCGGATATTTGTACCGAATACGATTTCTGATGGAATGAGACCAGTTGTGCTGTGCACCGCATTTCGGTATGCCATTAAAAATAGAGGAATGTGTTGGTCCCATTCTCGTTAGAAGTCACCTACTACTTTGGAAAGGTGTTCTTTAAGAGTCCTGTTGAAATGTTCAACCATTCCGTCAGACTGCGGATGAAGTGGTGTTGTTCTCGTCTTCTTGATGCCAAGGAGCGAACAGACCTCTTGAAAGATTTTGGATTTGAAGTTCCTTCCTTGGTCAGAATGGAGCTCCATAGTAACACCGAAAATGCTGACACAATTGGAAACAATCTGATTCACAACTGTCTTCGCTTCTTGGTTTGAAATGGCAAACGCCTCAGGCAACTTGCTGAAGTAATCCATGACAACAAGAATGAATCGGTTTCCACTGTTAGAATCAGGAAATGGGCCTGCAATGTCGATGACAATTCTTTAAAAAGGTGCTCCAGCGTTGTACTGTTGCATCTTACCCAGTGTTGTACTGTTGCATCTTACTCTGTAGTTTTCTGCCTGGTCCCTTGGTGGCTGCACAAGTGATGCATTTTGTACACCATTTTTCCACATCGTCTTTTGCATGTAGCCAGTAGAAACGTTCTCGAATTTTCTCCAGAGTTTTGTTGATACCCAAATGGCCTCCAGAAGATCCATCATGCATCTAAGGTAGAATGCCATTAACCTTTGTCCGGGGTACAACAAGCTGCATCACAAAGGTTTTGCCATCTGAGGATTCCCATCTTCGTTTAAGTAAACCTTCCTGCACTTGAAGGGAATTCAATTGTGCCCAATAGGCGTTGAGGGTCGGACTTCTATCAGAAATGCCTCCCCATTCTGGTTTGTCTTCATGTTCTTTTAATGCAAGAATGGGTTCGATGTCCAAAACGTCTTGCTGAGCATTCCTGATTTCCTCGTTACTCCAGCCGCCCATGGGTTCAACTCTTGTTCGCTGTATGGCAAAAGATTCCTTTTCTTCCTGGCGAGTGCAATGCTTGCAGTCTTGGCTACATGGCCGACGAGACAGGGCATCTGCATTCGAGTGTAGTTTTCCTTTTCGATGTTGGATTTCATAGTCATGTGTCTGAAGTCTCTCGATCCACCTGGCTACTTGACCTTCTGGATTTTTGAAATTCAAAAGCCATCTTAGCGCTCGATGGTCCGTCCGTAAAAGGAACCTCTGTCCATAGATGTATTTATGAAAGTGTTTTGTGGCCAAAACCAAAGCAAGAAGTTCTCTTCTGGTTACGCAGTAATTTCTCTCTGTCTTTGAGAGCACCTTGCTGAAGTATACTATAACTTTTTCTTGACCGTCATGAACCTGGGAGAGAACGGCTCCTATTCCGACATTGCTTGCATCTGCATCGATTATAAACTATTTTCCAGGAGTTGGATAGGTTAACACTGGAGCATCACACAAGCGTCTTTTAAGTTCCTTAAAGCTTTTCTCGCACTTATTTGACCACTTGAATTGTTTTCCTTTTTCTGTGAGTTGGTGCAAGCTTTTGGCGATTCCGGCAAAATCCTTCACAAATCATCGGTAATATGTAGCTAGCCCAAAAACACTTCTAAGTTGATGCTTGTCTTGTGGATTTGGCCAGTTCTTCACAGCTTCCACTTTATCGGGATCAGTTCTTACCCCTTGAGACGAGATGATATGCCCCAAATACTTCACTTCAGACTTGAACAGTGTACATTTTTCTGGATTGAGCTTCAAATGAGCATTTCGCAATCTCTGGAATACCCCTTTTAAGTGTTTACAATGCTCGTCAAATGTTTTCCCAAACACAATAACATCATCCAAATAGACTAGATAGGCTTCCCATGTAAGGCCTTGTAGTACGCATTCCATTAAATGCTCACATGTTGCAGGAGCGTTACACAGGCCAAAAGGCATTACTTTGAAATGCCATAAACCGTTACCTGTCGAGAATCAGTTTTCTTCCGATCTTCTTGGTGAATTTCAACCTGCCAGTAACCACTCTTCAGGTCCAATGTTGAAAACCATTGAGCTCCACCCATCGCATCCAGAGTATCGCTTATCCTAGCAGAGGATAACTAGTCCATACAGAATCGAGTACTTCCGTCCTTCTTTTTGACTAGTACGGCTGGTGATGCCCTAGGACTTTTTGAATTCTCTATTAAACCATCTTTCTGCATTGTCGATATCATTTAAGTAACTTCGTCTTGTTTGGCTAAAGGCAGGCGCCTTGCTGGTTGACGGATCGGCCTTGCATCACCAGTATCGATTCGATGCTGTACAAGTTGTGTTCGCCCATACTGCCCGCCCTGTAAAGCGAAAATATCAGCGAACTCTTGTTAAAGGTTTCCAGGAACTTTTAGCTGTTGTTGATCGAGATTACAACAGTTAAATATTTTTCTCTTCAAAGCAATGACTTTATCTGAATGCACTGATTTTTCGGGATGTTCTTCGGTTATCTTTGTTATTACCGCTACAGGGTCACATTTACCGCAACTTCTCTTTTTCTAAACTTGATCTCATATAGTTTGATGCTTAGTATTTTGATGGGCACCATGTTATTTTTAGGTGCCACCTATTGCTTTTCCACGGTGTAATTTTGGGAGCAATGCTCAGAATCTGGTTCTACCATGAGGTATCGTTTTACATAACAAGGTGAATATTGGTATACCTATCGCTACAAACAAACTCATGCTTAAACTAAATGCCATAGAGAAAACAAATTTAAGATGGACAAACACTACTACCTGCGTAGCGACAAAGCAAATCTGACCAAAATTGGATCAGAAACGCACACAATGTTTGTTGTCTATGAGCAGATTACATCTTAGCTCCGTAATTGGTGGCATAACCGGACACTACCTCATAGGAAGACACACCATAAGACTTGGCGTATTCTCTAACGATTTTTGCAGAAGCTGCATGGACGAGGAGGAGGAGGAGACTATCACCCATCTTCTCTGCTCATGCCCACCTCTCTCACAAAGACGTCAATTACACCTGGGTTACTTCTTTTTCGACGATCCTAGCGATATGTCGAACGTAGATATTTTATCTATACATCGCTTTATTAGAAGCTCCAACTGGTTCAATAAACAAGGTACTCCCTCGCTCGTTTCGTGGTATCACAACGGACCTATCTGTGGTCTAAGTGTGTCAGTAGTCTTCCTGACAGCCACATAAACCTAACCTAACCTATGAGGTATCGATGGCTCCCAGAATCATCTTTGATGTTTGTCCAAACAAAGACTTCTGACGAAGGAGATAGGCAAATGTCTTCTTTGATGATTGGTCTTATCGATGATGAGTTTTGATTGCCATAAACCATTGGAATCTCTTTATTTCGGTGTTTAAGAACTTGGTTACCAATGCCGAGAATTATTTCATGCTTTTTCATATAGTCAATTCCAATAATGCACTCATCGCATATATCTGCCACTAGAAATGGATGTTCAAACTCTAGTTCTGCCAAGCGGATCAGAAGACGGACCTCTCCATACACTCTTGCTGCTTCTCCTGTTGCAGTCTTCAGACAATAGCTGTTGGTGTTGTGTGGCCATGCCATCTTGACCAAGTCTCTTCGTACAATGGAAGCGGTGGCACCGGTGTCGATGGTAACCACGTATTGCTTGTTGTTAATAGCTGCTTCCACAGTTAGACTTTTATTGTTTCGCTCAGTCTGCAAAACTTGGATGATGTTTCTGGAGCCAAAAATACCAGAAACCAGCTTCTGCCATTTGAAGTTGGTTCTTACTCGTTTCCCTGCTGGGAAACTTGACGAGGTGGGGCGTTGGTCTTGTTTGTAGCCTCATCTGATGTATTATTTATGCTTCCGCAATGTTGACATGCGCTTCTTCTTGGTGGCATTTGGCACTGGCGCTGGAAATGTCCGGTCTTGTTGCAATTGCAACATCGGATTTGTTCATCTCGACGGTTGTTCTGGAATGCCATTCTTTGGCAAGAGCATTCTTCTATAGCAAATTCTCTTACTAGATGTACTCCTAGTGAAGCCTGTTCAGCTGCTTCCATAGTCAAAGTGAAAGATAATGCTTCTGGAAGTGTTCGTTTTCCAGCTGTTCTGACTGCTCTCTGGAGACTAATGTCAGACAATGCACGAACAAAGGCTTCCGCGGCGAATTGGTTTATGATTTCCTCGCCCACAGTTGGATATGCCAAGTAAGCTAGTCGTTCGATGTCTGCTTGAAGCTGCCGAAGAGTTTCACCCCGTTTCTGAACTCTGGTGTTTAGTTGAACTCTAAAGACTTCTTGCATATAGCCATCTCCAAACCGTTTTTCAATGGCTTGTGAAAGTGCACTAAAGGTGCCATGCATCTCTGCTGGTATTGTTTGCAGTAACTCAGCAGCAGAGCCAGTGTAAGTGCAAAAAATTTGTCTTCATCGTCCCAGCCATTTGTTATTGTAGCTGCTTCGCATTGTCTCTTATAGATTTACCAAGAAGTTTGTCCATCAAAAGTTGGCGGATGCATCTCTTTTCTCTTCAAAAAGTCGCCAGAACTTTCTCGTACTTTTAGTTTTCTTATTTTGTCAAATTCCATTGACAAATTCTTGAATTTATTTTCAACATTGTCAATTTTCTCTTCGACCTTTTCAAATTTTCGAATTTTCCTTCAAAATTCTCGAATTTCCCGTCAATCTTAGTCTCAACTGTTATGAGCTGTTTTTCGACGGCTTTAAATCTTTCGTCAGCAGCAACGAATTTTTTTTGCACAGCAGTGAGCTTATCTTCGAGAAGGTTCTTTTGTTCTTCAAGAATGCTGTTTCTAAGTTCTTCGAAAACATTCTTTTGCTCGTCGTCGTCGTTTCTTTGATCATCGAAACGTTCGAGAAATTTCGTTTGTTCATCTCTTTGATCTTCGAAAAGTTTCGTTTGTTCGTTTCTTTTATCTTCGAAACGTTCGAGAAGAAGAGCCAACATATTGGACAAGTCTGTGTTGGTACTAACTTGTTCTTCTTCCATTTCGATTTTCAAGACAGAAGTGCCTGGATTTTCGCCGTGTCGTCTCATGGCTTCTTGCAGACGATTAATGAATTAATTTTTCGTTCCAGCAGTAGGAAGACCCCGTTTGTTTAGTTCTGCTTTTAGGTCATTTTTCACTTAAGTTTTATTTAATTACACTTCTGACACCAATGTTAAGTTTTATCTTGGTTCGTTTTATTAAATAAAACTTTTTTCCATTTTTATACAACTCACTTTACGTCTTTTCACTTTTAATTCCACTTAATTACACTTTAATTTCAACCTGCCAGTAACCACTCTTCAGGTCCAATGTTGAAAACCATTGAGCTCTACCAATCGCATAGGATAACTGTCCTTCTTGGTGACATCGTTCAGCCTTCGGTATTCCACACAGAATCGAGTACTTCCGTCCTTCTTTTTGACTAGCACGACTGGTGATGCCCAAGGACTTTTTGAATTATCGATTAAACCATCTTTCTGCATTGTCGATATCATTTTAGTAACCTTGTCTTGTTTGGCTAAAGGCAGGCGCCTTGATGGTTGACGGATCAGCCTTGCATCACCAGTATCGATTCGATGCTGTACAAGTTGTGTTCGCCCATATTGCCCATCCTGTGAAGCGAAAACATCAGCGAACTCTTGTTAAAGGTTTCCAGCAACTTTTAGCTGTTGTTCATCGAAATTACAGTAGTTAAATATTTTTCTCTTCAAAGCAATGACTTTATCTGCATGCACTGATTTTTCGGGATGTTCTTCGGTTATCTTTGTTATTGCCGCTACAGGGTCACATTTACCGCAACTTCTCTTTTTCTAAGCTTGATCTCATATAGTTTGATGCTTAGTATTTGGATGGGCGCCATGTTATTTTGAGGTGCCACCAGCGTCTTTCCTACGGTGTAATTTTTGGAGCAATGCTCAGAATCTGGTTCTTCCATGAGGTATCGTTTTACCTAACAAGGTGAATATTGGTATACCTATCGCTACAAGCAAACTCATGCTAAAACTAAATGCAGAAAACAAATTTAAGATTGACAAACACTACTACCTGCGTAGCGACAAAGCAAATCTGGCCAAAATTGGATCAGAAACGCACACAATGTTTGTTGTCTATGAGCAGATTACATCTTAGCTCCGTAATTGGTGTCATAACCGGACACTACCTCATAGGAAGACACGCCATAAGACTTGGCGTATTCTCTAACGATGTTTGCAGAAGCTGCATGGACGAGGAGGAGGAGAAGACTATCAACTATCTTCTCTGCCCAGCTCTCTCACAAAGACGTCAATTATACCTGGGTAACTTCTTTTTCGACGATCCTAGCGATATGTCGAACGTAGATATTTTATCTTTACATCGCTTTATAAGAAGCTCCAACTGGTTTAATTAAAGAGGTACTCCCTCGCTCGTTTCGCGGTATCTCAACGGACCAATCTGTGGTCTAAGTGTGTCAGTAGTCTTCCTGACAGCCACATAAACCTAACCTAACCTATGAGGTATCGATGGCTCCCAGAATCATCTTTGATGTTTGTCCAAACAATGACTTCTGACGAAGGAGATAGGCAAATGTCTTCTTTAATGATTATTCTTATCGATGATGAGTTTTGATTGCCATAAACCATTGGAATCTCTTTATTTCGGTATTTAAGAACTTGGTTAACAATGCTGAGAATTATTTCATGCTTTTTCATAAAGTCATAAAGATGTTCAAACACTTGTTCTGCCAAGCGGATCAGAAGACGGACCTCTCCGTACACTCTTGCTGCTTCTCTTGTTGCAGTCTTCAGACAATAGCTGTTGGTGTTGTGTAGCCATGCCATCTTGACCAAGTCTCTTCGTACAATGGAAGCGGTGGCACCGGTGTCGATGGTAACCACGTATTGCTTGTTGTTAATAGCTGCTTCCACAGTTAGACTTTTATTGTTTCGTTTAGTCTGCGAGACTTGGATGATGTTTCTGGAGCCATAGATACCAGAAACCAGCTTCTGCCCCTTGAAGTTGGTTCTTACTCGTTTCCCTGCAGGGAAACTTGATGAGGTGGGGCGTTGGTCTTGTTTGTAGTCTCATCTGATGTATTATTTATGCTTCTGCAATGTTGACATGCGCTTCTTCTTGGTGGCATTTGGCACTGGCGCTGGAAATGTCCGGCCTTGTTGCAATTGCAACATCGGATTTGTCCATCTCGACGGTTGTTCTGGAATGCCATTCTTTGGCAAGAACATTCTTCTATAGAAACTTCTCTTACTCGATGTACTCCTAGTGAAGCCTGTTTAGCTGCTTCCATAGTCAAGGTGAAAGCTAATGCTTCTGGAAGTGTTCGTTTTCCAGCTGTTCTGACTGCTCTCTGGAGACTAATGTCAGACAAGGCACGAACAAAGGCTTCCGCGGCGAATTGGTTTATGATTTCCTCGCCCGCAGTTGGATATGCCAAGTGAGCTAGTCGTTCGATATCTGCTTGAAGCTGCCGAAGAGTTTCACCACGTTTCTGGTGGTATTGTTTGCAGTAACTCAGCAGCAAAGCCAGTGTTAGTGCAAAAAACTTGTCTTCATCGTCCCAGCCATTTGTTATTGCAGCTGCTTCGCATTGTCTCTTATAGATTTACCAAGAAGTTTGTCCATCAAAAGTTGGCGGATGCATCTCTTTTCTCTTCAAAGAGTCGCCAGAACTTTCACATACTTTTAGTTTTCTTATTTTGTCAAATTCCATTGACAAATTCTTGAATTTATTTTCAATTTTGTCAATTTTCTCTTAGACCTTTTCAAATTTTTGAATTTTCCTTCAAAATTCTCGAATTTCCCGTCAATCTTAGTCTCAACTGTTATGAGCTGTTTTTCGCAGACTTTAAATCTTTCGTCAGCAGCAACGAACTTGTTTTGCACAACAGTGAGCTTGTCTTCGAGAAGGTTCTTTTGTTCTTCAAGAATGCTGTTTCTAAGCTCTTCGAAAACATTCTTTTGCTCGTCGTTTCTTTGATCATCGAAACGTTCGAGAAATTTCGTTTGTTCATTCTTTTGTTCTTCTCTTTGATCTTCGAAAAGTTTCGTTTGTTCTTTTCTTTGATCTTCGAAACGTTCGAGAAGAAGAGCCAACATATTGGACAAGTCTGGTTGGTACTAACTTGTTCTTCTTCCATTTCGATTTCCAAGACAGAAGTGCCTGGATTTTCGCCGTGTCGTCTCATGGCTTCTTGCAGACGAATAATGAGGTAATTTTTCTTTCCAGCAGTAGGAAGACCCCGTTTGTTTAATTCTGCTTTTAGGTCACTTTTTACTAAAGTTTTATTTAATTACACTTCTGACACCAATGTTAAGTTTTATCTAGGTTCGTTTTATTAAATAAAACTTTTTTCCATTTTAATGCAACTCACTTTACGTCTTTTCACTTTTAATTCCACTTAATTACACTTTAATTTCAACCTGCCAGTAACCACTCTTCAGGTCCAATGTTGAAAACCATTGAGCTCCACCCATCGCATCCAGACTATCGCTTATCTTAGGCATAGGATAACTGTCCTTCTTGGTGACATCGTTCAGCCTTCGGTAGTCCACACAGAATCGAGTACTTCCGTCCTTCTTTTTGACTAGTACGACTGGTGATGCCCAAGGACTTTTCGAATTCTTGATTAAACCATCTTTCTGCATTGTCGATATCATTTTAGTAACCTTGTCTTGTTTGGCTAAAGGCAGGCGCCTTGATGGTTGACGGATCAGCCTTGCATCACCAGTATCGATTCGATGCTGTACAAGTTGTGTTCGCCCATATTGCCCGTCCTGTGAAGCGAAAACATCAGCGAACTCTTGTTAAAGGTTTCCAACAACTTTTAGCTGTTGCTGATCGAGATTACAGCAGTTAAACATTTTTCTCTTCAAAGCAATGATTTTATCTGCATTCACTGATTTTTCGGGATTTTCTTCGGTTATATTTGCTATTGCCGCTACAGGGTCATATTTACCGACAACTTCTCTTTTTCTAAGCTTGATTTCATATTGTTTGATGCTTAGTATTCGTATGGGCACCATGTTATTTTGAGGTGCCACCAGTGTCTTTCCCACGAAGTAATTTTGCGAGCAATGCTCAGAATCTGGTTCCACCATGAGGTATCGATGGCTCCCAGAATCAGCTTTGATGTTTGTCCAAACAAAGACTTCTGACGAAGGAGGTCACATGTCTTCTTTGATGATTATTCTTATCGATGATGAGTTTTGATTGCCATAAACCATTGGAATCTCTTTATTTCGGTATTTAAGAACTTGGTTACCAATGCCGAAAATTATTTCATGCTTTTTCATAAAGTCAATTCCAATAATGCACTCATCGCATATATCTGCCACTAGAAATGGATGTTCAAACTCTAGTTCTGCCAAGCGGATCCGAAGACGGACCTCTCCGTACACTCTTGCTGCTTCTCCTGTTGCAGTCTTCAGACAATAGCTGTTGGTGTTGTGTGGCCATGCCATCTTGACCAAGTCTCTTCGTACAATGGAAGTGGTGGCACCGGTGTCGATGGTAACCACGTATTGCTTGTTGTTGATAGCTGCTCCCACAGTTAGACTACTATTGTTTCGTTCAGTC
Organism: Baccha elongata; assembly: GCA_951217065.1. Taxonomy (NCBI): domain Eukaryota; kingdom Metazoa; phylum Arthropoda; class Insecta; order Diptera; family Syrphidae; genus Baccha; species Baccha elongata. The sequence continues at coordinate 209,373 of CATNUY010000348.1, forward strand.
TGCAAGACTTGGATGATTTTTCTGGAGCCATAGATACCAGAAACCAGCGTCTGCCCCTCGAAGTTGGTTCTTCCTCGTTGGTGGAGCGTTGGTCTTGTTTATAGTCTCATCTGATGTATTATTTCTGCTTCCGCAATGCTGACATGCGCTTCTTCTTGGTGGCATTTGGCACTGGCGCTGGAAATGTCCGGTCTTGTTGCAATCCAACATCGGATTTGTCCATCTCGACGGTTGTTCTGAAATGCCATTCTTTGGCAAGAGCATTCTTCTACAGCAACTTCTCTTACTAGATGTACTCCTAGTGAAGCCTGTTCAGCTGCTTCCATAGTCAAGGCGAAAGCTAATGCTTCTGGAAGTGTTCGTTTTCCAGCTGTTCTGACTGCTCTCTGGAGATTAATGTCAGACAATTCACGAACAAAGGCTTCCGCGGCGAATTGTTTTATGATTTCTTCGCCCGCAGTTGGATATGCCAAGTGAGCTAGTTGTTCAATGTCTGCTGAAGCTGCCGAAGAGTTTCACCCCGTTTCTGAACTCTGGTGATTAGTTGAACTCTAAAGACTTCTTGCATATGGCTATCTCCAAACCGTTTTTCAATGGCTTGTGAAAGTGCACTAAAGTTGCCATGCATCTCTGCTGGTATTGTTTGCAGTAAGTCAGCAGCAGAGCAAAAAAGTGCAAAAAAATTGTCTTCATCGTCCCAGCCGTTTGTTATTGCAGCTGCTTCGCATAGTCTCTTATAGATCGACCAAGAAGTTTGTCCATCAAAAGTTGGCGGATGCATCTCTTTTCTCTTCAAAGAGTTGCCAGAACTTTCTCGTACTTTTAGTTTTCTTATTGTTCAAGCTTGACTGGAACATCGAAATCCCTCACTATTCTACTAGATGTCAACTTATTGCTCTTCATTCGCTTGAAGCTAGACGTAAAGTATTTTCGGTTATGTATATTAGTGATATCTTAACACATCATATTAAATGTCCTCATCTTTTATCCTTAATTGATATCTATGCTCCATCTCGTCAGTTAAGAGCTAAGATGACGTTGTTTCCTCCGCGAACAAGAACATAGAGTTAAATATGCTGCCAATGAGCCTATTACTCGCTGTGTCAGAGAGACTAATTTACTTAATAACTGCCTTGGTATAAATTTTAATACAAGCAGATTAACATTGAAAAACAATTTATTGTTGTACTTTTTAAATTAAAAGAATTATGTTATTTTTATTCATGTATCAATTGATTATTTATTTTTATATTTTTGTTGTAAGTTATTTTATTCATGTTGTGTTAATTGTATATATTAATGCTAGTACTTCAATAATCTATAAGAGGTTAAATGTATCTCTGTTTGATGGTAAATAAATAAATAAATAAATAAATTTTGTCAAATTCCATTGACAAATTCTTGAATTTATTTTCAACTTTGTCAATTTTCTCTTCGACCTTTTCAAATTTTCGAATTTTCCTTCAAAATTCTCGAATTTCCCGTCAATCTTAGTCTCAACTGTTATGAGTTGTTTTTCGACGGCTTTAAATCTTTCGTCAGCAGCAACGAACTTGTTTTGCAACGCAGTGAGCTTATCTCCGAGAAGGTTCTTTTGTTCTTCAAGAATGCTGTTTCTAAGTTCTTCGAAAACATTCTTTTGCTCGTTTCTTTGATCATCAAAACGTTCGAGAAGTTTCGTTTGTTCATTCTTTTGTTCTTCTCTTTGATCTTCGAAAAGTTTCGTTTGTTCGTTTCTTTGATCTCCGAAACGTTCGAGAAGAAGAGCTAACATATTGGACAAGTCTGTGTTGGTACTAACTTGTTCTTCTTCCATTTCGATTTCCAAGACAGAAGTGTCTGGATTTTCGCCGTGTCGTCTCATGGCTTCTTGCAGACGAATAATGAGGTAATTTTTCGTTCCAGCAGTAGGAAGACCCCGTTTGTTTAGTTCTGCTTTAAGGTCAACAGCGTTTAAATCTTTCAGATGCTTACCCATTTTAACACAATCACTTTTCATTAAAGTTTTATTTAATTACACTTCTGACATCAATGTTAAGTTTTATCTAGGTTCGTTTTATTAAATAAAACTTATTTCCATTTTAATACAACTCGCTTTACGTCTTTTAAGTTTTAATTCCACTTAATTACACTTTAGTTTCAACCTGCCAGTAACCACTCTTCAGGTCCAATGTTAAAAACCATTGAGCTCCACCCATCGCATCCAGAGTATCGCTTATCCTAGGCAGAGGATAACTGTCCTTTTTGGTGAAGGACATGATGTATTATTTCTGCTTCCGCAATGTTGACATGCGCTTCTTTTTGGTGGCATTCGGCACTGGCGCTGGAAATGTCCGGTCTTGTTGCAATCCAACATCGGATTTGTCCATCTCGACGGTTGTTCTGAAATGCCATTCTTTGGCAAGAGCATTCTTCTACAGCATTTTCTCTTACTAGATGTACTCCTAGTGAAGCCTGTTCAGCTGCTTCCATAGTCAAGGCGAAAGCTAATGCTTCTGGAAGTGTTCGTTTTCCAGCTTTTCTGACTGCTCTCTGGAGATTAATGTCAGACAAGGCACGAACAAAGGCTTCCGCGACGAATTGGTTTATGATTTCCTCGCCCGCAGTTGGATATGCCAAGTGAGCTAGTCGTTCGATATCTGCTTGAAGCTGCCGAAGAGTTTCACCACGTTTCTGGTGGTATTGTTTGCAGTAACTCAGCAGCAGAGCCAGTGTTAGTGCAAAAAACTTGTCTTCATCGTCCCAGCCATTTGTTATTGCAGCTGCTTCGCATTGTCTCTTATAGATTTACCAAGAAGTTTGTCCATCAAAAGTTGGCGGATGCATCTCTTTTCTCTTCAAGGAGTCGCCAGAATTTTCACGTACTTTTAGTTTTCTTATTTTGTCAAATTCCATTGACAAATTCTTGAATTTATTTTCAATTTTGTCAATTTTCTCTTAGACCTTTTCAAATTTTTGAATTTTCCTTCAAAATTCTCGAATTTCCCGTCAATCTTAGTCTCAACTGTTATGAGCTGTTTTTCGCAGACTTTAAATCTTTCGTCAGCAGCAACGAACTTGTTTTGCACAGCAGTGAGCTTGTCTTCGAGAAGGTTCTTTTGTTCTTCAAGAATGCTGTTTCTAAGCTCTTCGAAAACATTCTTTTGCTCGTCGTTTCTTTGATCATCGAAACGTTCGAGAAATTTCGTTTGTTCATTCTTTTGTTCTTCTCTTTGATCTTCGAAAAGTTTCGTTTGTTCTTTTCTTTGATCTTCGAAACGTTCGAGAAGAAGAGCCAACATATTGGACAAGTCTGGTTGGTACTAACTTGTTCTTCTTCCATTTCGATTTCCAAGACAGAAGTGCCTGGATTTTCGCCGTGTCGTCTCATGGCTTATTGCAGACGAATAATGAGGTCATTTTTCTTTCCAGCAGTAGGAAGACCCCGTTTGTTTAGTTCTGCTTTTAGGTCACTTTTTACTAAAGTTTTATTTAATTACACTTCTGACACCAATGTTAAGTTTTATCTGGGTTCGTTTTATTAAATAAAACTTTTTTCCATTTTAATACAACTTACTTTACGTCTTTTCACTTTTAATTCCACTTAATTACACTTTAATTTCAACCTGCCAGTAACCACTCTTCAGGTCCAATGTTGAAAACCATTTAGCTCCACCCATCGCATCCAGACTATCGCTTATCTTAGGCATAGGATAACTGTCCTTCTTGGTGACATCGTTCAGCCTTCGGTAGTCCACACAGAATCGAGTACTTCCGTCCTTCTTTTTGACTAGTACGACTGGTGATGCCCAAGGACTTTTTGAATTCTTGATTAAACCATCTTTCTGCATTGTCGATATCATTTTAGTAACCTTGTCTTGTTTGGCTAAAGGCAGGCGCCTTGATGGTTGACGGATCAGCCTTGCATCACCAGTATCGATTCGATGCTGTACAAGTTGTGTTCGCCCATATTGCCCGTCCTGTGAAGCGAAAACATCAGCGAACTCTTGTTAAAGGTTTCCAACAACTTTTAGCTGTTGTTGATCGAGATTACAGCAGTTAAACATTTTTCTCTTCAAAGCAATGATTTTATCTGCATTCTTTTTCGGGATTTTCTTCGGTTATATTTGTTATTGCCGCTACAGGGTCATATTTACCGACAACTTTTCTTTTTCTAAGCTTGATTTCATATTGTTTGATGCTTAGTATTCGTATGGGCACCATGTTATTTTGAGGTGCCACCAGTGTCTTTCCCACGAAGTAATTTTGCGAGCAATGCTCAGAATCTGGTTCCACCATGAGGTATCGATGGCTCCCAGAATCAGCTTTGATGTTTGTCCAAACAAAGACTTCTGACGAAGGAGGTCACATGTCTTCTTTGATGATTATTCTTATCGATGATGAGTTTTGATTGCCATAAACCATTGGAATCTCTTTATTTCGGTATTTAAGAACTTGGTTACCAATGCCGAAAATTATTTCATGCTTTTTCATAAAGTCAATTCCAATAATGCACTCATCGCATATATCTGCCACTAGAAATGGATGTTCAAACTCTAGTTCTGCCAAGCGGATCCGAAGACGGACCTCTCCGTACACTCTTGCTGCTTCTCCTGTTGCAGTCTTCAGACAATAGCTGTTGGTGTTGTGTGGCCATGCCATCTTGACCAAGTCTCTTCGTACAATGGAAGTGGTGGCACCGGTGTCGATGGTAACCACGTATTGCTTGTTTTTGATAGCTGCTCCCACAGTTAGACTATTATTGTTTCGTTCAGTCTGCGAGACTTGGATGATTTTTCTGGAGCCATAGATACCAGAAACCAGCGTCTGCCCCTCGAAGTTGGTTCTTCCTCGTTTTCCTGCTGGGAAACTTGACGAGGTGGAGCGTTGGTCTTGTTTATAATCTCATCTGATGTATTATTTCTGCTTCCGCAATGCTGACATGCGCTTCTTCTTGGTGGCTTTTGGCACTGGCGCTGGAAATGTCCGGTCTTGTTGCAATCCAACATCGGATTTGTCCATCTCGACGGTTGTTCTGAAATGCCATTCTTTGGCAAGAGCATTCTTCTACAGCAACTTCTCTTACTAGATGTACTCCTAGTGAAGCCTGTTCAGCTGCTTCCATAGTCAAGGCGAAAGCTAATGCTTCTGGAAGTGTTCGTTTTCCAGCTGTTCTGACTGCTCTCTGGAGATTAATGTCAGACAAGGCACGAACAAAGGCTTCCGCGGCGAATTGTTTTATGATTTCTTCGCCCGCAGTTGGATATGCCAAGTGAGCTAGTTGTTCAATGTGTGCTGAAGCTGCCGAAGAGTTTCACCCCGTTTCTGAACTCTGGTGATTAGTTGAACTCTAAAGACTTCTTGCATATGGCTATCTCCAAACCGTTTTTCAATGGCTTGTGAAAGTGCACTAAAGTTGCCATGCATCTCTTCTGGTATTGTTTGCAGTAAGTCAGCAGCAGAGCAAAAAAGTGCAAAAAAATTGTCTTCATCGTCCCAGCCGTTTGTTATTGCAGCTGCTTCGCATAGTCTCTTATAGATCGACCAAGAAGTTTGTCCATCAAAAGTTGGCGGATGCATCTCTTTTCTCTTCAAAGAGTTGCCAGAACTTTCTCGTACTTTTAGTTTTCTTATTGTTCAAGCTTGACTGGAACATCGAAATCCCTCACTATTCTACTAGATGTCAACTTATTGCTCTTCATTCGCTTGAAGCTAGACGTAAAGTATTTTCGGTTATGTATATTAGTGATATCTTAACACATCATATTAAATGTCCTCATCTTTTATCCTTAATTGATATCTATGCTCCATCTCGTCAGTTAAGAGTTAAGAGGACGTTGTTTCCTCCGCGAACAAGAACATAGAGTTAACTATGCTGCCAATGAGCCTATTACTCGCTGTGTCAGAGAGACTAATTTACTTAATAACTGCCTTGATATAAATTTTAATACAAGCAGATTAACATTGAAAAACAATTTATTGTTGTACTTTTTAAATTAAAAGAATTATGTTATTTTTATTCATGTATCAATTGATTATTTATTTTTATATTTTTGTTGTAAGTTATTTTATTCATGTTGTGTTAATTGTATATATTAATGCTAGTACTTCAATAATCTATAAGAGGTTAAATGTATCTCTGTTTGATGTTAAATAAATAAATAAATAAATAAATAAATTTTGTCAAATTCCATTGACAAATTCTTGAATTTATTTTCAACTTTGTCAATTTTCTCTTCGACCTTTTCAAATTTTCGAATTTTCCTTCAAAATTCTCGAATTTCCCGTCAATCTTAGTCTCAACTGTTATGAGTTGTTTTTCGACGGCTTTAAATCTTTCGTCAGCAGCAACGAACTTGTTTTGCAACGCAGTGAGCTTATCTCCGAGAAGGTTCTTTTGTTCTTCAAGAATGCTGTTTCTAAGTTCTTCGAAAACATTCTTTTGCTCGTTTCTTTGATCATCAAAACGTTCGAGAAGTTTCGTTTGTTCATTCTTTTGTTCTTCTCTTTGATCTTCGAAAAGTTTCGTTTGTTCGTTTCTTTGATCTCCGAAACGTTCGAGAAGAAGATCTAACATATTGGACAAGTCTGTGTTGGTACTAACTTGTTCTTCTTCCATTTCGATTTCCAAGACAGAAGTGTCTGGATTTTCGCCGTGTCGTCTCATGGCTTCTTGCAGACGAATAATGAGGTAATTTTTCGTTCCAGCAGTAGGAAGACCCCGTTTGTTTAGTTCTGCTTTAAGGTCAACAGCGTTTAAATCTTTCAGATGCTTACCCATTTTAACACAATCACTTTTCATTAAAGTTTTATTTAATTACACTTCTGACATCAATGTTAAGTTTTATCTAGGTTAGTTTTATTAAATAAAACTTATTTCCATTTTAATACAACTCACTTAACGTCTTTTAAGTTTTAATTCCACTTAATTACACTTTAGTTTCAACCTGCCAGTAACCACTCTTCAGGTCCAATGTTGAAAACCATTGAGCTCCACCCATCGCATCCAGAGTATCGCTTATCCTAGGCAGAAGATAACTGTCCTTTTTGGTGAAGGACATGATGTATTATTTCTGCTTCCGCAATGTTGACATGCGCTTCTTTTTGGTGGCATTCGGCACTGGCTCTGGAAATGTCCGGTCTTGTTGCAATCCAACATCGGATTTGTCCATCTCGACGGTTGTTCTGAAATGCCATTCTTTGGCAAGAGCATTCTTCTACAGCATTTTCTCTTACTAGATGTACTCCTAGTGAAGCCTGTTCAGCTGCTTCCATAGTCAAGGCGAAAGCTAATGCTTCTGGAAGTGTTCGTTTTCCAGCTGTTCTGACTCCTCTCTGGAGATTAATGTCAGGCAAGGCACGAACAAAGGCTTCCGCGGCGAATTGGTTTATGATTTCCTCGCCCGCAGTTGGATATGCCAAGTGAGCTAGTCGTTCGATATCTGCTTGAAGCTGCCGAAGAGTTTCACCACGTTTCTGGTGGTATTGTTTGCAGTAACTCAGCAGCAGAGCCAGTGTTAGTGCAAAAAACTTGTCTTCATCGTCCCAGCCATTTGTTATTGCAGCTGCTTCGCATTGTCTCTTATAGATTTACCAAGAAGTTTGTCCATCAAAAGTTGGCGGATGCATCTCTTTTCTCTTCAAAGAGTCGCCAGAACTTTCACGTACTTTTAGTTTTCTTATTTTGTCAAATTCCATTGACAAATTCTTGAATTTATTTTCAATTTTGTCAATTTTCTCTTAGACCTTTTAAAATTTTTGAATTTTCCTTCAAAATTCTCGAATTTCCCGTCAATCTTAGTCTCAACTGTTATGAGCTGTTTTTCGCAGACTTTAAATCTTTCGTCAGCAGCAACGAACTTGTTTTGCACAGCAGTGAGCTTGTCTTCGAGAAGGTTCTTTTGTTCTTCAAGAATGCTGTTTCTAAGCTCTTCGAAAACATTCTTTTGCTCGTCGTTTCTTTGATCATCGAAACGTTCGAGAAATTTCGTTTGTTCATTCTTTTGTTCTTCTCTTTGATCTTCGAAAAGTTTCGTTTGTTCTTTTCTTTGATCTTCGAAACGTTCGAGAAGAAGAGCCAACATATTGGACAAGTCTGGTTGGTACTAACTTGTTCTTCTTCCATTTCGATTTCCAAGACAGAAGTGCCTGGATTTTCGCCGTGTCGTCTCATGGCTTCTTGCAGACGAATAATGAGGTCATTTTTCTTTCCAGCAGTAGGAAGACCCCGTTTGTTTAGTTCTGCTTTTAGGTCACTTTTTACTAAAGCTTTATTTAATTACACTTCTGACACCAATGTTAAGTTTTATCTAAGTTCGTTTTATTAAATAAAACTTTTTTCCATTTTAATACAACTCACTTTACGTCTTTTCACTTTTAATATGTTATTTTGAGGTGCCACCAGTGTCTTTCCCACGAAGTAATTTTGCGAGCAATGCTCAGAATCTGGTTCCACCATGAGGTATCGATGGCTCCCAGAATCAGCTTTGATGTTTGTCCAAACAAAGACTTCTGACGAAGGAGGTCACATGTCTTCTTTGATGATTATTCTTATCGATGATGAGTTTTGATTGCCATAAACCATTGGAATCTCTTTATTTCGGTATTTAAGAACTTGGTTACCAATGCCGAAAATTATTTCATGCTTTTTCATAAAGTCAATTCCAATAATGCACTCATCGCATATATCTGCCACTAGAAATGGATGTTCAAACTCATGTTCAATGTCTGCTGAAGCTGCCGAAGAGTTTCACCCCGTTTCTGAACTCTGGTGATTAGTTGAACTCTAAGGACTTCTTGCATATGGCTATCTCCAAACCGTTTTTCAATGGCTTGTGAAAGTGCACTAAAGTTGCCATGCATCTCTGCTGGTATTGTTTGCAGTAAGTCAGCAGCAGAGCAAAAAAGTGCAAAAAATTGTCTTCATCGTCCCAGCCGTTTGTTATTGCAGCTGCTTCGCATAGTCTCTTATAGATCGACCAAGAAGTTTGTCCATCAAAAGTTGGCGGATGCATCTCTTTTCTCTTCAAAGAGTTGCCAGAACTTTCTCGTACTTTTAGTTTTCTTATTGTTCAAGCTTGACTGGAACATCGAAATCCCTCACTATTCTACTAGATGTCAACTTATTGCTCTTCATTCGCTTGAAGCTAGACGTAAAGTATTTTCGGTTATGTATATTAGTGATATCTTAACACATCATATTAAATGTCCTCATCTTTTATCCTTAATTGATATCTATGCTGCATCTCGTCAGTTAAGAGTTAAGAGGACGTTGTTTCCTCCGCGAACAAGAACATAGAGTTAACTATGCTGCCAATGAGCCTATTACTCGCTGTGTCAGAGAGACTAATTTACTTAATAACTGCCTTGATATAAATTTTAATACAAGCAGATTAACATTGAAAAACAATTTATTGTTGTACTTTTTAAATTAAAAGAATTATGTTATTTTTATTCATGTATCAATTGATTATTTATTTTTATATTTTTGTTGTAAGTTATTTTATTCATGTTGTGTTAATTGTATATATTAATGCTAGTACTTCAATAATCTATAAGAGGTTAAATGTATCTCTGTTTGATGGTAAATAAATAAATAAATAAATAAATTTTGTCAAATTCCTTTGACAAATTCTTGAATTTATTTCCAACTTTGTCAATTTTCTCTTCGACCTTTTCAAATTTTCGAATTTTCCTTCAAAATTCTCGAACTTCCCGTCAATCTTAGTCTCAACTGTTATGAGTTGTTTTTCGACGGCTTTAAATCTTTCGTCAGCAGCAACGAACTTGTTTTGCAACGCAGTGAGCTTATCTTTGAGAAGGTTCTTTTGTTCTTCAAGAATGCTGTTTCTAAGTTCTTCGAAAACATTCTTTTGCTCGTTTCTTTGATCATCAAAACGTTCGAGAAGTTTCGTTTGTTCATTCTTTTGTTCTTCTCTTTGATCTTCGAAAAGTTTCGTTTGTTCGTTTCTTTGATCTCCGAAACGTTCGAGAAGAAGAGCTAACATATTGGACAAGTCTGTGTTGGTACTAACTTGTTCTTCTTCCATTTCGATTTCCAAGACAGAAGTGTCTATATTTTCGCCGTGTCGTCTCATGGCTTCTTGCAGACGAATAATGAGGTAATTTTTCGTTCCAGCAGTAGGAAGACCCCGTTTGTTTAGTTCTGCTTTCAGGTCAACAGCGTTTAAATCTTTCAGATGCTTACCCATTTTAACACAATCACTTTTCATTAAAGTTTTATTTAATTACACTTCTGACATCAATGTTAAGTTTTATCTAGGTTAGTTTTATTAAATAAAACTTATTTCCATTTTAATACAACTCACTTTACGTCTTTTAAGTTTTAATTCCACTTAATTACACTTTAGTTTCAACCTGCCAGTAACCACTCTTCAGGTCCAATGTTGAAAACCATTGAGCTCCACCCATCGCCTCCAGAGTATCGCTTATCCTAGGCAGAGGATAACTGTCCTTTTTGGTGAAGGACATGATGTATTATTTCTGCTTCCGCAATGTTGACATGCGCTTCTTTTTGGTAACATTCGGCACTGGCGCTGGAAATGTCCGGTCTTGTTGCAATCCAACATCGGATTTGTCCATCTCGACGGTTGTTCTGAAATGCCATTCTTTGGCAAGAGCATTCTTCTACAGCATTTTCTCTTACTAGATGCACTCCTAGTGAAGCCTGTTCAGCTGCTTCCATAGTCAAGGCGAAAGCTAATGCTTCTGGAAGTGTTCGTTTTCCAGCTGTTCTGACTGCTCTCTGGAGATTAATGTCAGACAAGGCACGAACAAAGGCTTCCGCGGCGAATTGTTTTATGATTTCTTCGCCCGCAGTTGGATATGCCAAGTGAGCTAGTTGTTCAATGTCTGCTGAAGCTGCCGAAGAGTTTCACCCCGTTTCTGAACTCTGGTGTTTAGTTGAACTCTAAAGACTTCTTGCATATGGCTATCTCCAAACCGTTTTTCAATGGCTTGTGAAAGTGCACTAAAGTTGCCATGCATCTCTGCTGGTATTGTTTGCAGTAACTCAGCAGCAGAGCAAAAAAGTGCAAAAAAGTTGTCTTCATCGTCCCAGCCGTTTGTTATTGCAGCTTCTTCGCATTGTCTCTTATAGATCGAAGAAGTTTGTCCATCAAAAGTTGGCGGATGCATCTCTTTTCTCTTCAAAGAGTTGCCAGAACTTTCTCGTACTTTTAGTTTTCTTATTGTTCAAGATTGACTGGAACATCGAAATCCCTCACTATTCTACTAGATGTCAACTTATTGCTCTTCATTCGCTTGAAGCTAGACGTAAAGTATTTTCGGTTATGTATATTAGTGATATCTTAACACATCATATTAAATGTCCTCATCTTTTATCCTTAATTGATATCTATGCTCCATCTCGTCAGTTAAGAGTTAAGAGGACATTGTTTCCTCCGCGAACAAGAACATAGAGTTAACTATGCTGCCAATGAGCCTATTACTCGCTGTGTCAGAGAGACTAATTTACTTAATAACTGCCTTGATATAAATTTTAATACAAGCAGATTAACATTGAAAAATAATTTATTGTTGTACTTTTTAAATTAAAAGAATTATGTTATTTTTATTCATGCATCAATTGATTATTTATTTTTATATTTTTGTTGTAAGTTATTTTATTCATGTTGTGTTAATTGTATATATTAATGCTAGTACTTCAATAATCTATAAGAGGTTAAATGTATCTCTGTTTGATGGTAAATAAATAAAAAAATAAATAAATTTTGTCAAATTCCATTGACAAATTCTTGAATTTATTTTCAACTTTGTCAATTTTCTCTTCGACCTTTTTTAAATTTTCGAATTTTCCTTCAAAATTCTCGAATATCCCGTCAATCTCAGTCTCAACTGTTATGAGTTGTTTTTCGACGGCTTTAAATCTTTCGCCAGCAGCAACGAACTTGTTTTGCAACGCAGTGAGCTTATCTCCGAGAAGGTTCTTTTGTTCTTCAAGAATGCTGTTTCTAAGTTCTTCGAAAACATTCTTTTGCTCGTTTCTTTGATCATCAAAACGTTCGAGAAGTTTCGTTTGTTCATTCTTTTGTTCTTCACTTTGATCTTCGAAAAGTTTCGTTTGTTCGTTTCTTTGATCTCCGAAACGTTCGAGAAGAAGAGCTAACATATTGGACAAGTCTGTGTTGGTACTAACTTGTTCTTCTTCCATTTCGATTTCCAAGACAGAAGTGTCTGGATTTTCGCCGTGTCGTCTCATGGCTTCTTGCAGACGAATAATGAGGTAATTTTTCGTTCCAGCAGTAGGAAGACCCCGTTTGTTTAGTTCTGCTTTAAGGTCAACAGCGTTTAAATCTTTCAGATGCTTACCCATTTTAACACAATCACTTTTCACTAAAGTTTTATTTAATTACACTTCTGACATCAATGTTAAGTTTTATCTAGGTTAGTTTTATTAAATAAAACTTATTTCCATTTTAATACAACTCACTTTACGTCTTTTAAGTTGTAATTCCACTTAATTACACTTTAATTTCAACCTGCCAGTAACCACTCTTCAGGTCCAATGTTGAAAACCATTGAGCCCCACCCATCGCATCCAGAGTATCGCTTATCCTAGGCAGAGGATAACTGTCCTTCTTGGTGAAGGACATGATGTATTATTTCTGCTTCCGCAATGTTGACATGCGTTTCTTTTTGGTGGCATTCGGCACTGGCGCTGGAAATGTCCGGTCTTGTTGCAATCCAACATAGGATTTGTCCATCTCGACGGTTGTTCTGAAATGCCATTCTTTGGCAAGAGCATTCTTCTACAGCATTTTCTCTTACTAGATGCACTCCTAGTGAAGCCTGTTCAGCTGCTTCCATAGTCAAGGCGAAAGCTAATGCTTCCTGAAGTGTTCGTTTTCCAGCTGTTCTGACTGCTCTCTGGAGATTAATGTCAGACAAGGCACGAATAAAGGCTTCCGCGGCGAATTGTTTTATGATTTCTTCGCCCGCAGTTGGATATGCCAAGTGAGCTAGTTGTTCAATGTCTGCTGAAGCTGCCGAAGAGTTTCACCCCGTTTCTGAACTCTGGTGTTTAGTTGAACTCTAAAGACTTCTTGCATATGGCTTTCTCCAAACCGTTTTTCAATGGCTTGTGAAAGTGCACTAAAGTTCCCATGCATCTGCTGGTATTGTTTGCAGTAACTCAGCAGCAGAGCAAAAAAGTGCAAAAAAGTTGTCTTCATCGTCCCAGCCGTTTGTTATTGCAGCTGCTTCGCATTGTCTCTTATAGATCGACCAAGAGGTTTGTCCATCAAAAGTTGGCGGATGCATCTCTTTTCTCTTCAAAGAGTTGCCAGAACTTTCTCGTACTTTTAGTTTTCTTATTGTTCAAGCTTGACTGGAACATCGAAATCCCTCACTATTCTACTAGATGTCAACTTATTGCTCTTCATTCACTTGAAGCTAGACGTAAAGTATTTTCGGTTATGTATATTAGTGTTATCTTAACACATCATATTAAATGTCCTCATCTTTTATCCTTAATTGATATCTATGCTCCATCTCGTCAGTTAAGAGTTAAGAGGACGTTGTTTCCTCCGCGAACAAGAACATAGAGTTAACTATGCTGCCAATGAGCCTATTACTCGCTGTGTCAGAGAGACTAATTTACTTAATAACTGCCTAGATATAAATTTTAATACAAGCAGATTAACATTGAAAAACAATTTATTGTTGTACTTTTTAAATTAAAAGAATTATGTTATTTTTATTCATCTATCAATTGATTATTTATTTTTATATTTTTGTTGTAAGTTATTTTATTCATGTTGTGTTAATTGTATATATTAATGCTAGTACTTCAATAATCTATAAGAGGTTAAATGTATCTCTGTTTGATGGTAAATAAATAAATAAATAAATGAATTTTGTCAAATTCCATTGACAAATTCTTGAATTTATTTTCAACTTTGTCAATTTTCTCTTCAACCTTTTCAAATTTTCGAATTTTCCTTCAAAATTCTCGAATTTCCCGTCAATCTTAGTCTCAACTGTTAGGAGTTGTTTTTCGACGGCTTTAAATCTTTCGTCAGCAGCAACGAACTTGTTTTGCAACGCAGTGAGCTTATCTCCGAGAAGGTTCTTTTGTTCTTCAAGAATGCTGTTTCTAAGTTCTTCGAAAACATTCTTTTGCTCGTTTCTTTGATCATCAAAACGTTCGAGAAGTTTCGTTTGTTCATTCTTTTGTTCTTCTCTTTGATCTTCGAAAAGTTTCGTTTGTTCGTTTCTTTGATCTCCGAAACGTTCGAGAAGAAGAGCTAACATATTGGACAAGTCTGTGTTGGTACTAACTTGTTCTTCTTCCATTTCGATTTCCAAGACAGAAGTGTCTGGATTTTCGCCGTGTCGTCTCATGGCTTCTTGCAGACGAATAATGAGGTAATTTTTCGTTCCAGCAGTAGGAAGACCCCGTTTGTTTAGTTCTGCTTTAAGGTCAACAGCGTTTAAATCTTTCAGATGCTTACCCATTTTAACACAATCACTTTTCACTAAAGTTTTATTTAATTACACTTCTGACATCAATGTTAAGTTTTATCTAGGTTAGTTTTAATGTCTAACTTTAATCAAAGTTCTTTAGAATAATATAATTCACAGGGAGTTTTCTCTGTAAATTTTATAAAGCAGTCGGTAATCATCGACAATTATTGCGTACTAGATTGGGTTTGATGTCATCTAGCTGATGAGCCCACCATCAAACTAGGGCGAAACGCAATGCTTTTGGAGTAAAGGCCACAAAACCTTTAATATTGAATTTCATTCATAAATACTCCACTAAATAAATTTTAATTCGACTATTTTTAGTCTTTTTATTGTTTTTATTTGTTCATTCTTATAACTTCGCTTGGCCACGAGCATAACATCATAATTTCTAATGTCTAACTTTAATCAAAGTTCTTTAGAATAATATAATTCACAGGGAGTTTTCTCTGTAAATTTTATAAAGCAGTCGGTAATCATCGACAATTATTGCGTACTAGATTGGGTTTGATGTCATCTAGCTGATGAGCCCACCATCAAACTAGGGCGAAACGCAATGCTTTTGGAGTAAAGGCCACAAAACCTTTAATATTGAATTTCATTCATAAATACTCCACTAAATAAATTTTAATTCGACTATTTTTAGTCTTTTTATTGTTTTTATTTGTTCATTCTTATAACTTCGCTTGGCCACGAGCATAACATCATAATTTCTAATGTCTAACTTTAATCAAAGTTCTTTAGAATAATATAATTCACAGGGAGTTTTCTCTGTAAATTTTATAAAGCAGTCGGTAATCATCGACAATTATTGCGTACTAGATTGGGTTTGATGTCATCTAGCTGATGAGCCCACCATCAAACTAGGGCGAAACGCAATGCTTTTGGAGTAAAGGCCACAAAACCTTTAATATTGAATTTCATTCATAAATACTCCACTAAATAAATTTTAATTCGACTATTTTTAGTCTTTTTATTGTTTTTATTTGTTCATTCTTATAACTTCGCTTGGCCACGAGCATAACATCATAATTTCTAATGTCTAACTTTAATCAAAGTTCTTTAGAATAATATAATTCACAGGGAGTTTTCTCTGTAAATTTTATAAAGCAGTCGGTAATCATCGACAATTATTGCGTACTAGATTGGGTTTGATGTCATCTAGCTGATGAGCCCACCATCAAACTAGGGCGAAACGCAATGCTTTTGGAGTAAAGGCCACAAAACCTTTAATATTGAATTTCATTCATAAATACTCCACTAAATAAATTTTAATTCGACTATTTTTAGTCTTTTTATTGTTTTTATTTGTTCATTCTTATAACTTCGCTTGGCCACGAGCATAACATCATAATTTCTAATGTCTAACTTTAATCAAAGTTCTTTAGAATAATATAATTCACAGGGAGTTTTCTCTGTAAATTTTATAAAGCAGTCGGTAATCATCGACAATTATTGCGTACTAGATTGGGTTTGATGTCATCTAGCTGATGAGCCCACCATCAAACTAGGGCGAAACGCAATGCTTTTGGAGTAAAGGCCACAAAACCTTTAATATTGAATTTCATTCATAAATACTCCACTAAATAAATTTTAATTCGACTATTTTTAGTCTTTTTATTGTTTTTATTTGTTCATTCTTATAACTTCGCTTGGCCACGAGCATAACATCATAATTTCTAATGTCTAACTTTAATCAAAGTTCTTTAGAATAATATAATTCACAGGGAGTTTTCTCTGTAAATTTTATAAAGCAGTCGGTAATCATCGACAATTATTGCGTACTAGATTGGGTTTGATGTCATCTAGCTGATGAGCCCACCATCAAACTAGGGCGAAACGCAATGCTTTTGGAGTAAAGGCCACAAAACCTTTAATATTGAATTTCATTCATAAATACTCCACTAAATAAATTTTAATTCGACTATTTTTAGTCTTTTTATTGTTTTTATTTGTTCATTCTTAGGTTAGTTTTATTAAATAAAACTTATTTCCATTTTAATACAACTCACTTTACGTCTTTTAAGTTTTAATTCCACTTAATTACACTTTAATTTCAACCTGCCAGTAACCACTCTTCAGGTCCAATGTTGAAAACCATTGAGCTCCACCCATCGCATCCAGAGTATCGCTTATCCTAGGCAGAGGATAACTGTCCTTCTTGGTGACATCGTTCAGCCTTCGGTAGTCCATACAGAATCGAGTACTTCCGTCCTTCTTTTTGACTTGTACGACTGGTGATTCCCAAGGACTTTTTGAATTATCGTTTAAACCATCTTTCTGCATTGTCGATATCATATTAGTAACCTTGTCTTGTTTGGCTAAAGGCAGGCGCCTTGATGGTTGACGGATCGGCCTTTCATCACCAGTATCGATTCGATGCTGTACAAGTTGTGTTCGCCCATATTGCACGTCCTGTGAAGCGAAAACATCACCGAACTGTTTTTAAAGGTTTCCAGGAACTTTTAGCTGTTGTTGATCGAGATTACAGCAGTTAAACATTTTTCTCTTCAAAGCAATGATTTTATCTGCATTCACTGATTTTTCGGGATTTTCTTCGGTTATATTTGTTATTGCCGCTACAGGGTCATATTTACCGACAACTTCTCTTTTTCTAAGCTTGATCTCATATTGTTTGATGCTTAGTATTTGGATGGGCGCCATGTTATTTTGAGGTGCCACCAGCGTCTTTCTCACTATGTAATTTTTGGAGCAATGCTCAGAATCTGGTTCTTCCATGAGGTATCGTTTTACCTAACAAGGTGAATATTGGTATACCTATCGCTACAAGCAAACTCATGCTAAAACTAAATGCAGAAAACAAATTTAAGATTGACAAACACTACTACCTGCGTAGCGACAAAGCAAATCTGGCCAAAATTGGATCAGAAACGCACACAATGTTTGTTGTCTATGAGTAGATTACATATTAGCTCCGTAATTGGTGTCATAACCGGACACTACCTCATAGGAAGACACGCCATAAGACTTGGCGTATTCTCTAACGATTTTTGCAGAAGCTGCATGGACGAGGAGGAGGAGAAGACTATCACCCATCTTCTCTGCTTATGCCCAGCTCTCTCACAAAGACGTCAATTATACCTGGGTAACTTCTTTTTCGACGATCCTAGCGATATGTCGAACGTAGATATTTTATCTTTACATCGCTTTATAAGAAGCTCCAACTGGTTTAATTAAAGAGGTACTCCCTCGCTCGTTTCAAGGTATCACAACGGACCAATCTGTGGTCTAAGTGTGTCAGTAGTCTTCCTGACAGCCACATAAACCTAACCTAACCTATGAGGTATCGATGGCTCCCAGAATCATCTTTGATGTTTGTTCAAACAAAGACTTCTGACGAAGGAGATAGGCAAATGTCTTCTTTGATGATTATTCTTATCGATGATGAGTTTTGATTGCCATAAACCATTGGAATCTCTTTATTTCGGTATTTAAGAACTTGGTTACCAATGCCGAGAATTATTTCATGCTTTTTCATAAAGTCATAAAGATGTTCAAACTCTTGTTCTGCCAAGCGGATCAGAAGACGGATCTCTCCGTACACTCTTGCTGCTTCTCTTGTTGCAGTCTTCAGACAATAGCTGTTGGTGTTGTGTAGCCATGCCATCTTGACCAAGTCTCTTCGTACAATGGAAGCGGTGGCACCGGTGTCGATGGTAACCACGTATTGCTTGTTGTTAATAGCTGCTTCCACAGTTAGACTTTTATTGTTTCGTTTAGTCTGCGAGACTTGGATGATGTTTCTGGAGCCATAGATACCAGAAACTAGCTTCTGCCCCTCGAAGTTGGTTCTTACTCGTTTCCCTGCAGGGAAACTTGACGAGGTGGGGCGTTGGTCTTGTTTGTAGTTTCATCTGATGTATTATTTATGCTTCTACAATGTTGACATGCGCTTCTTCTTGGTGGCATTTGGCACTGGCGCTGGAAATGTCCGGTCTTGTTGCAATTGCAACATCGGATTTGTCCATCTCGACGGTTGTTCTGGAATGCCATTCTTTGGCAAGAACATTCTTCTATAGAAACTTCTCTTACTCGATGTACTCCTAGTGAAGCCTGTTCAGCTGCTTCCATAGTCAAGGTGAAAGCTAATGCTTCTGGAAGTGTTCGTTTTCCAGCTGTTCTGACTGCTCTCTGGAGACTAATGTCAGACAAGGCACGAACAAAGGCTTCCGCGGCGAATTGGTTTATGATTTCCTCGCCCGCAGTTGGATATGCCAAGTGAGCTAGTCGTTCGATATCTGCTTGAAGCTGCCGAAGAGTTTCACCACGTTTCTGGTGGTATTGTTTGCAGTAACTTAGCAGCAGAGCCAGTGTTAGTGCAAAAAACTTGTCTTCGTCGTCCCAGCCATTTGTTATTGCAGCTGCTTCGCATTGTCTCTTATAGATTTACCAAGAAGTTTGTCCATCAAAAGTTGGCGGATGCATCTCTTTTCTCTTCAAAGAGTCGCCAGAACTTTCACGTACTTTTAGTTTTCTTATTTTGTCAAATTCCATTGACAAATTCTTGAATTTATTTTCAATTTTGTCAATTTTCTCTTAGACCTTTTCAAATTTTTGAATTTTCCTTCAAAATTCTCGAATTTCCCGTCAATCTTAGTCTCAACTGTTATGAGCTGTTTTTCGCAGACTTTAAATCTTTCGTCAGCAGCAACGAACTTGTTTTGCACAGCAGTGAGCTTGTCTTCGAGAAGGTTCTTTTGTTCTTCAAGAATGCTGTTTCTAAGCTCTTCGAAAACATTCTTTTGCTCGTCGTTTCTTTGATCATCGAAACGTTCGAGAAATTTCGTTTGTTCATTCTTTTGTTCTTCTCTTTGATCTTCGAAAAGTTTCGTTTGTTCTTTTCTTTGATCTTCGAAACGTTTGAGAAGAAGAGCCAACATATTGGACAAGTCTGGTTGGTACTAACTTATTCTTCTTCCATTTCGACTTCCAAGACAGAAGTGCCTGGATTTTCGCCGTGTCGTCTCATGGCTTCTTGCAGACGAATAATGAGGTCATTTTTCTTTCCAGCAGTAGGAAGACCCCGTTTGTTTAGTTCTGCTTTTAGTTCACTTTTTACTAAAGTTTTATTTAATTACACTTCTGACACCAATGTTAAGTTTTATCTAGGTTCGTTTTATTAAATAAAACTTTTTTCCATTTTAATACAACTCACTTTACGTCTTTTCACTTTTAATTACACTTAATTACACTTTAATTTCAACCTGCCAGTAACCACTCTTCAGGTCCAATGTTGAAAACCATCGAGCTCCACCCATCGCATCCAGACTATCGCTTATCCTAGGCAGAGGATAACTGTCCTTCTTGGTGACATCGTTCAGCCTTCGGTAGTCCATACAGAATCGAGTACTTCCGTCCTTCTTTTTGACTTGTACGACTGGTGATGCCCAAGGACTTTTTGAATTATCGTTTAAACCATCTTTTTGCATTGTCGATATCATATTAGTAACCTTGTCTTGTTTGGCTAAATGCAGGCGCCTTGATGGTTGACGGATCGGCCTTTCATCACCAGTATCGATTCGATGCTGTACAAGTTGTGTTCGCCCATATTGAACGTCCTGTGAAGCGAAAACATCACCGAACTGTTTTTAAAGGTTTCCAGGAACTTTTAGCTGTTGTTGATCGAGATTACAGCAGTTAAACATTTTTCTCTTCAAAGCAATGATTTTATCTGCATTCACTGATTTTTCGGGATTTTCTTCGGTTATATTTGTTATTGCCGCTACAGGGTCATATTTACCGACAACTTCTCTTTTTCTAAGCTTGATCTCATATTGTTTGATGCTTAGTATTTGGTTGGGCGCCATGTTATTTTGAGGTGCCACCAGCGTCTTTCCCACGGTGTAATTTTTGGAGCAATGCTCAGAATCTGGTTCTTCCATGAGGTATCGTTTTACCTAACAAGGTGAATATTGGTATACCTATCGCTACAAGCAAACTCATGCTTAAACTAAATGCAGAAAACAAATTTAAGATTGACAAACACTACTACCTGCGTAGCGACAAAGCAAATCTGGCCAAAATTGGATCAGAAACGCACACAATGTTTGTTGTCTATGAGCAGATTACATCTTAGCTCCGTAATTGGTGTCATAACCGGACACTACCTCATAGGAAGACACGCCATAAGACTTGGCGTATTCTCTAACGATTTTTGCAGAAGCTGCATGGACGAGGAGGAGGAGAAGACTATCACCCATCTTCTCTGCTTATGCCCAGCTCACTCACAAAGACGTCAATTATACCTGGGTAACTTCTTTTTCGACGATCCTAGCGATATGTCGAACGTAGATATTTTATCTTTACATCGCTTTATAAGAAGCTCCAACTGGTTTAATTAAAGAGGTACTCCCTCGCTCGTTTCAAGGTATCACAACGGACCAATCTGTGGTCTAAGTGTGTCAGTAGTCTTCCTGACAGCCACATAAACCTAACCTAACCTATGAGGTATCGATGGCTCCCAGAATCATCTTTGATGTTTGTCCAAACAAAGACTTCTGACGAAGGAGATAGGCAAATGTCTTCTTTGATGATTATTCTTATCGATGATGAGTTTTGATTGCCATAAACCATTGGAATCTCTTTATTTCGGTATTTAAGAACTTGGTTACCAATGCCGAGAATTATTTCATGCTTTTTCATAAAGATGTTCAAACTCTTGTTCTGCCAAGCGGATCAGAAGACGGATCTCTCCGTACACTCTTGCTGCTTCTCTTGTTGCAGTCTTCAGACAATAGCTGTTGGTGTTGTGTAGCCATGCCATCTTGACCAAGTCTCTTCGTACAATGGAAGCGGTGGCACCGGTGTCGATGGTAACCACGTATTGCTTGTTGTTAATAGCTGCTTCCACAGTTAGACTTTTATTGTTTCGTTTAGTCTGCGAGACTTGGATGATGTTTCTGGAGCCATAGATACCAGAAACTAGCTTCTGCCCCTCGAAGTTGGTTCTTACTCGTTTCCCTGCAGGGAAACTTGACGAGGTGGGGCGTTGGTCTTGTTTGTAGTTTCATCTGATGTATTATTTATGCTTCTACAATGTTGACATGCGCTTCTTCTTGGTGGCATTTGGCACTGGCGCTGGAAATGTCCGGTCTTGTTGCAATTGCAACATCGGATTTGTCCATCTCGACGGTTGTTCTGGAATGCCATTCTTTGGCAAGAACATTCTTCTATAGAAACTTCTCTTACTCGATGTACTCCTAGTGAAGCCTGTTCAGCTGCTTCCATAGTCAAGGTGAAAGCTAATGCTTCTGGAAGTGTTCGTTTTCCAGCTGTTCTGACTGCTCTCTGGAGATTAATGTCAGACAAGGCACGAACAAAGGCTTCCGCGGCGAATTGGTTTATGATTTCCTCGCCCGCAGTTGGATATGCCAAGTGAGCTAGTCGTTCGATATCTGCTTGAAGCTGCCGAAGAGTTTCACCACGTTTCTGGTGGTATTGTTTGCAGTAACTCAGCAGCAGAGCCAGTGTTAGTGCAAAAAACTTGTCTTCGTCGTCCCAGCCATTTGTTATTGCAGCTGCTTCGCATTGTCTCTTATAGATTTACCAAGAAGTTTGTCCATCAAAAGTTGGCGGATGCATCTCTTTTCTCTTCAAAGAGTCGCCAGAACTTTCACGTACTTTTAGTTTTCTTATTTTGTCAAATTCCATTGACAAATTCTTGAATTTATTTTCAATTTTGTCAATTTTCTCTTAGACCTTTTCAAATTTTTGAATTTTCCTTCAAAATTCTCGAATTTCCCGTCAATCTTAGTCTCAACTGTTTTGAGCTGTTTTTCGCAGACTTTAAATCTTTCGTCAGCAGCAACGAACTTGTTTTGCACAGCAGTGAGCTTGTCTTCGAGAAGGTTCTTTTGTTCTTCAAGAATGCTGTTTCTAAGCTCTTCGAAAACATTCTTTTGCTCGTCGTTTCTTTGATCATCGAAACGTTCGAGAAATTTCGTTTGTTCATTCTTTTGTTCTTCTCTTTGATCTTCGAAAAGTTTCATTTGTTCTTTTCTTTGATCTTCGAAACGTTTGAGAAGAAGAGCCAACATATTGGACAAGTCTGGTTGGTACTAACTTGTTCTTCTTCCATTTCGATTTCCAAGACAGAAGTGCCTGGATTTTCGCCGTGTCGTCTCATGGCTTCTTGCAGACGAATAATGAGGTAATTTTTCTTCCCAGCAGTAGGAAGACCCCGTTTGTTTAGTTCTGCTTTTAGGTCACTTTTTACTAAAGTTTTATTTAATTACACTTCTGACACCAATGTTAAGTTTTATCTAGGTTCGTTTTATTAAATAAAACTTTTTTCCATTTTAATACAACTCACTTTACGTCTTTTCACTTTTAATTCCACTTAATTACACTTTAATTTCAACCTGCCAGTAACCACTCTTCAGGTCCAATGTTGAAAACCATTGAGCTCCACCCATCGCATCCAGACTATCGCTTATCCTAGGCAGAGGATAACTGTCCTTCTTGGTGACATCGTTCAGCCTTCGGTAGTCCATACAGAATCGAGTACTTCCGTCCTTCTTTTTGACTTGTACGACTGGTGATGCCCAAGGACTTTTTGAATTATCGTTTAAACCATCTTTCTGCATTGTCGATATCATTTTAGTAATCTTGTCTTGTTTGGCTAAAGGCAGGCGCCTTGATGGTTGACGGATCGGCCTTGCATCACCAGTATCGATTCGATGCTGTACAAGTTGTGTTCGCCCATATTGCACGTCCTGTGAAGCGAAAACATCACCGAACTGTTTTTAAAGGTTTAAAGGAACTTTTAGCTGTTGTTGATCGAGATTACAGCAGTTAAACATTTTTCTCTTCAAAGCAATGATTTTATCTGCATTCACTGATTTTTCGGGATTTTCTTCGGTTATATTTGTTATTGCCGCTACAGGGTCATATTTACCGACAACTTCTCTTTTTCTAAGCTTGATCTCATATTGTTTGATGCTTAGTATTTGGTTGGGCGCCATGTTATTTTGAGGTGCCACCAGCGTCTTTCCCACGGTGTAATTTTTGGAGCAATGCTCAGAATCTGGTTCTTCCATGAGGTATCGTTTTACCTAACAAGGTGAATATTGGTATACCTATCGCTACAAGCAAACTCATGCTTAAACTAAATGCAGAAAACAAATTTAAGATTGACAAACACTACTACCTGCGTAGCGACAAAGCAAATCTGGCCAAAATTGGATCAGAAACGCACACAATGTTTGTTGTCTATGAGCAGATTACATCTTAGCTCCGTAATTGGTGTCATAACCGGACACTACCTCATAGGAAGACACGCCATAAGACTTGGCGTATTCTCTAACGATTTTTGCAGAAGCTGCATGGACGAGGAGGAGGAGAAGACTATCACCCATCTTCTCTGCTTATGCCCAGCTCACTCACAAAGACGTCAATTATACCTGGGTAACTTCTTTTTCGACGATCCTAGCGATATGTCGAACGTAGATATTTTATCTTTACATCGCTTTATAAGAAGCTCCAACTGGTTTAATTAAAGAGGTACTCCCTCGCTCGTTTCAAGGTATCACAACGGACCAATCTGTGGTCTAAGTGTGTCAGTAGTCTTCCTGACAGCCACATAAACCTAACCTAACCTATGAGGTATCGATGGCTCCCAGAATCATCTTTGATGTTTGTCCAAACAAAGACTTCTGACGAAGGAGATAGGCAAATGTCTTCTTTGATGATTATTCTTATCGATGATGAGTTTTGATTGCCATAAACCATTGGAATCTCTTTATTTCGGTATTTAAGAACTTGGTTACCAATGCCGAGAATTATTTCATGCTTTTTCATAAAGATGTTCAAACTCTTGTTCTGCCAAGCGGATCAGAAGACGGATCTCTCCGTACACTCTTGCTGCTTCTCTTGTTGCAGTCTTCAGACAATAGCTGTTGGTGTTGTGTAGCCATGCCATCTTGACCAAGTCTCTTCGTACAATGGAAGCGGTGGCACCGGTGTCGATGGTAACCACGTATTGCTTGTTGTTAATAGCTGCTTCCACAGTTAGACTTTTATTGTTTCGTTTAGTCTGCGAGACTTGGATGATGTTTCTGGAGCCATAGATACCAGAAACTAGCTTCTGCCCATCGAAGTTGGTTCTTACTCGTTTCCCTGCAGGGAAACTTGACGAGGTGGGGCGTTGGTCTTGTTTGTAGTTTCATCTGATGTATTATTTATGCTTCTACAATGTTGACATGCGCTTCTTCTTGGTGGCATTTGGCACTGGCGCTGGAAATGTCCGGTCTTGTTGCAATTGCAACATCGGATTTGTCCATCTCGACGGTTGTTCTGGAATGCCATTCTTTGGCAAGAACATTCTTCTATAGAAACTTCTCTTACTCGATGTACTCCTAGTGAAGCCTGTTCAGCTGCTTCCATAGTCAAGGTGAAAGCTAATGCTTCTGGAAGTGTTCGTTTTCCAGCTGTTCTGACTGCTCTCTGGAGATTAATGTCAGACAAGGCACGAACAAAGGCTTCCGCGGCGAATTGGTTTATGATTTCCTCGCCCGCAGTTGGATATGCCAAGTGAGCTAGTCGTTCGATATCTGCTTGAAGCTGCCGAAGAGTTTCACCACGTTTCTGGTGGTATTGTTTGCAGTAACTCAGCAGCAGAGCCAGTGTTAGTGCAAAAAACTTGTCTTCGTCGTCCCAGCCATTTGTTATTGCAGCTGCTTCGCATTGTCTCTTATAGATTTACCAAGAAGTTTGTCCATCAAAAGTTGGCGGATGCATCTCTTTTCTCTTCAAAGAGTCGCCAGAACTTTCACGTACTTTTAGTTTTCTTATTTTGTCAAATTCCATTGACAAATTCTTGAATTTATTTTCAATTTTGTCAATTTTCTCTTAGACCTTTTCAAATTTTTGAATTTTCCTTCAAAATTCTCGAATTTCCCGTCAATCTTAGTCTCAACTGTTTTGAGCTGTTTTTCGCAGACTTTAAATCTTTCGTCAGCAGCAACGAACTTGTTTTGCACAGCAGTGAGCTTGTCTTCGAGAAGGTTCTTTTGTTCTTCAAGAATGCTGTTTCTAAGCTCTTCGAAAACATTCTTTTGCTCGTCGTTTCTTTGATCATCGAAACGTTCGAGAAATTTCGTTTGTTCATTCTTTTGTTCTTCTCTTTGATCTTCGAAAAGTTTCATTTGTTCTTTTCTTTGATCTTCGAAACGTTTGAGAAGAAGAGCCAACATATTGGACAAGTCTGGTTGGTACTAACTTGTTCTTCTTCCATTTCGATTTCCAAGACAGAAGTGCCTGGATTTTCGCCGTGTCGTCTCATGGCTTCTTGCAGACGAATAATGAGGTAATTTTTCTTTCCAGCAGTAGGAAGACCCCGTTTGTTTAGTTCTGCTTTTAGGTCACTTTTTACTAAAGTTTTATTTAATTACACTTCTGACACCAATGTTAAGTTTTATCTAGGTTCGTTTTATTAAATAAAACTTTTTTCCATTTTAATACAACTCACTTTACGTCTTTTCACTTTTAATTCCACTTAATTACACTTTAATTTCAACCTGCCAGTAACCACTCTTCAGGTCCAATGTTGAAAACCATTGAGCTCCACCCATCGCATCCAGACTATCGCTTATCCTAGGCAGAGGATAACTGTCCTTCTTGGTGACATCGTTCAGCCTTCGGTAGTCCATACAGAATCGAGTACTTCCGTCCTTCTTTTTGACTTGTACGACTGGTGATGCCCAAGGACTTTTTGAATTATCGTTTAAACCATCTTTCTGCATTGTCGATATCATTTTAGTAATCTTGTCTTGTTTGGCTAAAGGCAGGCGCCTTGATGGTTGACGGATCGGCCTTGCATCACCAGTATCGATTCGATGCTGTACAAGTTGTGTTCGCCCATATTGCACGTCCTGTGAAGCGAAAACATCACCGAACTGTTTTTAAAGGTTTAAAGGAACTTTTAGCTGTTGTTGATCGAGATTACAGCAGTTAAACATTTTTCTCTTCAAAGCAATGATTTTATCTGCATTCACTGATTTTTCGGGATTTTCTTCGGTTATATTTGTTATTGCCGCTACAGGGTCATATTTACCGACAACTTCTCTTTTTCTAAGCTTGATCTCATATTGTTTGATGCTTAGTATTCCTATGGGCACCATGTTATTTTGAGGTGCCACCAGCGTCTTTCCCACGATGTAATTTTGGGAGCAATGCTCAGAATCTGGTTCCACCATGAGGTATCGATGGCTCCCAGAATCATCTTTGATGTTTGTCCAAACAAAAGCTCCGAAGACGGACCTCTCCGTACACTCATGCTGCTTCTCCTGTTGCAGTCTTCAGACAATAGCTGTTGGTGTTGTGTAGCCATGCCATCTTGACCAAGTCTCTTCGTACAATGGAAGCGGTGGCACCGGTGTCGATGGTAACCACGTATTGCTTGTTGTTAATAGCTGCTTCCACAGTTAGACTTTTATTATTTTGTTTAGTCTGCGAGACTTGGATGATGTTTCTGGAGCCATAGATACCAGAAACCAGCGTCTGCCCCTCGAAGTTGGTTCTTCCTCGTTTTCCTGCTGGGAAACTTGACGAGGTGGGGCGTTGGTCTTGTTTATAGTCTCATCTGATGTATTATTTCTGCTTCCGCAATGTTGACATGCTCTTCTTGGTGGCATTCGGCACTGGCGCTGGAAATGTCCGGTCTTGTTGCAATTGCAACATCGGATTTGTCCATTTCGACGGTAGTTCTGGAATGCCATTCTTTGGCAAGAACATTCTTCTATAGCAACGACCTCTTACTCGATGTACTCCTAGTGAAGCCTGTTCAGCTGCTTCCATAGTCAAGGCGAAAGCTAATGCTTTTGGAAGTGTTCGTTTTCCAGCTGTTCTGACTGCTCTCTGGAGATTAATGTCAGACAAGGCACGAACAAAGGCTTCCGCGGCGAATTGGTTTATGATTTCTTCGCCCGCAGTTGGATATGCCAAGTGAGCTAGTCGTTCGATGTCTGCTTGAAGCTGCTGAAGAAATTCATCCCATTTCTGAACTCTGGTGTTTAGTTGAACTCTAAAGACTTCTTGCATATGGCCATTTCCGAAGCGTTTTTCAATGGCTTATGAAAGTGCACTAAAGTTGCCATGCATCTCTACTGGTATTGTTTGCAGTAACTCAGCAGCAGGTCCTCAAAGAGCCAGTGCAAGTGCAACAAACTTGTCTTCAGCGTCCCAGCCGTTTGACATCGCTGCTGCTTCGAATTGTCTTTTATAGATTGGCCAAGAAGTTTGTCCACCAAAAGTTGGCGGATGCATCTCTTTTCTCTTCAAAGAGTCGCCAGAACTTTCTCGTACTTTTAGTTTTCTTATTTTGTCAAATTCCATTGACAAATTCTTGAATTTATTTTCAACTTTGTCAATTTTCTCTTCGACCTTTTCAAATTTTCGAATTTTCCTTCAAAATTCTAGAATTTCCCGTCAATCTTAGTCTTAACTGTTATGAGTTGTTTTTCGACGGCTTTAAATCTTTCGTCAGCAGCAACGAACTTGTTTTGCAACTTATCTTCGAGAAAGTTCTTTTGTTCTTCAAGAATGCTGTTTCTTAGTTCTTCGAAAACATTCTTTTGCTCGTTTCTTTGATTATCAAAACATTCGAGATGTTTCGTTTGATCATTCGTTTGTTCTTCTCTTTGATCTTCGAAAAGTTTCGTTTGTTCGTTTCTTTCATCTTCGAAACGTTCGAGAAGAAGAGCCAACATATTGGACAAGTGTTGGTACTAACTTGTTCTTCTTCCATTTCGATTTCCAAGACAGAAGTGCCTGGATTTTCGCCGTGTCGTCTCATGGCTTCTTGCAGACGAATAATGAGGTAATTTTTCGTTGCAGCAACAGGAAGACCCCGTTTGTTTAGTTCTGCTTTTAGGTCAACAGCGTTTAAATCTTTCAGATGCTTACCCATTTTTCCACAATCACTTTTCACTAAAGTTTTATTTAATTACACTTCTGACACCAATGCGAAGTTTTATCTAGGTTCGTTTTATTAAATAAAACTTATTTCCATTTTAATACAACTCAATTTACGTCTTTTCACTTTAAATTCCACTTAATAAATTCAAACTTTATAACTTTCGACTTGTACACGACTGATTTAAAATTCAAACTGACTTCTTGCCTCATGGTGCGCTCGTATTTATAGTGGCTGCATCATTCAGCACTCCGCTTAAAAATTTTCTATTACAGTGCCAGTCAGAGCCTTCTGAAGCTTTCTCGTCTATGGTCTTTTGTTAAAAAAATGTGGTTTCGTTAACTTCGTTGTGGCTGTCACTTTAAGTTGGAATTACGCATCGTTAAACAAAAAAAAAATAGAACGGAGAACATCTTATAGAACACGTTACAGTATTATAAAAATTATCAGCATAAGCTGAGTTTAAAAATATAGTATGGATACATATAAAAGAAGAAAGAGGTATTTAAAGTGATGAGAAATAATAGATCAGATAAGACTTAATAATCAAAGCATTTTTAAACTTAGTGGCTTCCAATATTTTCTTTATAGATGTGCTTAAGGAGTTTCAAAGTCTATCAACATTAATATAGAAAACACACGAAGAGTTTAAATAAGTGAAGGCTGTAATAATTAGATTTAATGTTCTGGTGGAATGAGCAAATTGGAGTTTTCAAAAAGATACGAAGGCGATATGTTTGTCACGATTTAATGCATAAAATTACATTACCTTTTGTCTAAAAATTGTTCAAACGTACAACCAAGGACTAGATTAAGATAATGGGATATATGCTCATATCAACAAAGCCCGTACACATATCTTATCATATCATTAAAAGCAACTAGTAATTTAAGATGAGAGTGAGAGTCAAGCTTACAGTATACAACCGTATCCATAACCAATTATTGGAATATATAAAGTCTTAACAAGTCTTATTTTAGTGTCTGTTGGAGTGAAGCTAGAAGATAACGCAGACCACCGTAGATTCGCCCAATTACATGATAAATGTGGTCAGTTGCTGATAATGATTAAGCTCAAAACCAAGATTGTAAACAACATCTACAAAATTTAGTTGCATGTTATTGAGATATACTGGTGGTAGCTAACTGGTAGTATCATAATGCTGCTTTGAAATCATCATTAACTCTAGAAATAGGATCTTCAATGAGCCCAATTGGACGTGATAAAAATATCTGACAATCATCAGCG
The DNA here is from genome assembly GCA_951217065.1 of Baccha elongata. Lineage (NCBI taxonomy): Eukaryota > Metazoa > Arthropoda > Insecta > Diptera > Syrphidae > Baccha > Baccha elongata. Next base: position 239,042 of record CATNUY010000348.1, read on the forward strand.
TAAAGATGAACAGAAACATTTGATCATTCTTTGGACAAGTCATTTATGAAGAGGCAAAATAAAATTTATAGATCCTTGTTGTACTCCTAAATCAAAGAAACCAAATTCAGAAGAAGTTTCATCATGAAACACTCTTTACTTTTTGTTATTCAACTAATTATGAATTAGACGCACTGATCCTTCACTAAAGCCAAAATACAATCTTAGCTTCTGACAAAGCACATTATGTTCCACTCTGTGAAAAGTCTTAGAGAAGTCAAGCAAGCAAAGTACCGTTACGAAATCCAAATCAAATTTAACTCTTATATCATCATACAAATTTATCATAGCTGAAGAACAGCTAAGATATTGTCGTAAACCAGACTGTGTTGGCGATACAAGATGTTGTAGATTCAGATAATTTGAAATTTGGTTGGCAAGAATTTTCTACAAAATCTTTGACAGACATGGTAAAATGCTAATAGGCCAGAAGTCTGTTGGCGATGTGGGCTGTGTTTTTTCGGAACAGGAATAACTTTTGCTAATTTCCAAGAATCTGCAAAGGTTGACGACGTGATACAAAAATTTAAAAGCCAAAATATATTTTGTAAAAAAAAGTATTTAAAATGCTTTACTTTTTTACTATAGTACCTCCATCGTCAACGATTTTTTGATTCTCAAAAGTTTCGTAAAGAAGCGCTCCTCGCACAAAGAAGCGAGTGTTGATTTTTTTCGTGCGAGAGAGTTGACCAAAGAAACAAAAAGTATGTAGGTAATAAGGTTTGTAATTTGTATTTAATAATAGAAACAAAACGTAAATAAGTAGGCAGGTAGCTATATAATTAAAAAACATGTAGAAAAACTCGTGAACAGTTAATTACCTAGTTTATTTTGGATAAGTTGCATCCAAAAAATAATATTTTGTTTTTTGTTGCAGATGGAATAAAAATTCGCAAAACGTGATCATGGATAACTTTCATCAAAAAATGGTTCCCATATAAATATATGTTTATGTAACAAGTTCTTTTCTTAATATTTTTAGCAGACTATGATAAGATATGGGTATTAAACAAGCAATAAAAGCTGTTTATAAGAAGAGTTTAATGTCTAAAAAACACTTTTTTAAATTTTCGAGCAAGTTTTAATTTCCGCTACGCCAAAATAAACTTTTTTTAGCTTCGAGCAATATTAACAAATCTAGATAGGTATATTGCCAGGGCAAAATACGAGCCCACACTCCAACATATTTAACTAATTTCAGTATAAGAAAATAAAAACAATAAAAAGACTAAAAATAGTCGAATTAGATTTTATTAAGTGGAGTATTTATGAATGAAATTCAATTTTAAAGGTTTTGTGGCCTTTACTCCAGGCATTGCGTTTCAGTATATTCAATATATTCTGAAAAAATAACGTACTTTCATACTTCCATATGCCAACCATGGTTAGATAACTTAGAATTTGTATAAAAATTCATGTTATATTTGGTTTCCTAAATGTACCATTGAATGATATGTTGCCAAATTTCTGTATCTCTTTGGGTAAACAAGGTCGAATTGTAATTTCCGGCACGAGTACGATAACTTTGGCGCCAAGAATTGATAACTGTTTTTTGTAGAACAGTTCAATACAAGCATTTTTTACTATGGGTGGGGGGGGGTCTATCTCCCTCCGTTTGGGCGGGAGGGGCAATTTTATAAAAACAGTGCTAAAAATTTAAAACAAATATTAAGAAATAACGGTAATACTTACAACTAAGTTTTATGTATTACCGTAAAATGCTAATAGGCCAGAAGTCTGTTGGCGATGTGGGCTGTGTTTTTTCGGAACAGGAATAACTTTTGCTAATTTCCAAGAATCTGCAAAGGTTGACGACGTGATACAAAAATTTAAAAGCCAAAATATATTTTGTAAAAAAAAGTATTTAAAATGCTTTACTTTTTTACTATAGAGTTGACCAAAGAAACAAAAAGTATGTAGGTAATAAGGTTTGTAATTTGTATTTAATAAAAGAAACAAAACGTAAATAAGTAGGCAGGTAGCTATATAATTAAAAAACATGTAGAAAAACTCGTGAACAGTTAATTACCTAGTTTATTTTGGATAAGTTGCATCCAAAAAATAATATTTTGTTTTTTGTTGCAGATGGAATAAAAATTCGCAAAACGTGATTATGGATAACTTTCATCAAAAAATGGTTCCCATATAAATATATGTTTATGTAACAAGTTCTTTTCTTAATATTTTTAGCAGACTATGATAAGATTTTGTGTTTCATACAGATATGGGTATTAAACAAGCAATAAAAGCTGTTTAAAAGAAGAGTTTAATGTCTAAAAAACACTTTTTTAAATTTTCGAGCAAGTTTTAATTTCCGCTACGCCAAAATAAACTTTTTTTAGCTTCGAGCAATATTAACAAATCTAGATAGGTATATTGCCAGGGCAAAATACGAGCCCACACTCCAACATATTTAACTAATTTCAGTATAAGAAAATAAAAACAATAAAAAGACTAAAAATAGTCGAATTAGATTTTATTAAGTGGAGTATTTATGAATGAAATTCAATTTTAAAGGTTTTGTGGCCTTTACTCCAGGCATTGCGTTTCAGTATATTCAATATATTCTGAAAAAATAACGTACTTTCATACTTCCATATGCCAACCATGGTTATATAACTTAAAATTTGTATAAAAATTCATGTTATATTTGGTTTCCTAAATGTACCATTGAATGATATGTTGCCAAATTTCTGTATCTCTTTGGGTAAACAAGGTCGAATTGTAATTTCCGGCACGAGTACGATAACTTTGGCGCCAAGAATTGATAACTGTTTTTTGTAGAACAGTTCAATACAAGCATTTTTTACTATGGGTGGGGGGGGTCTATCTCCCTCCGTTTGGGCGGGAGGGGCAGTTTTATAAAAACAGTGCTAAAAATTTAAAACAAATATTAAGAAATAACGGTAATACTTACAACTAAGTTTTATGTATTACCGTAAAATGCTAATAGGCCAGAAGTCTGTTGGCGATGTGGGCTGTGTTTTTTCGGAACAGGAATAACTTTTGCTAATTTCCAAGAATCTGCAAAGGTTGACGACGTGATACAAAAATTTAAAAGCCAAAATATATTTTGTAAAAAAAAGTATTTAAAATGCTTTACTTTTTTACTATAGTACCTCCATCGTCAACGATTTTTTGATTCTCAAAAGTTTCGTAAAGAAGCGCTCCTCGCACAAAGAAGCGAGTGTTGATTTTTTTCGTGCGAGAGAGTTGACCAAAGAAACAAAAAGTATGTAGGTAATAAGGTTTGTAATTTGTATTTAATAATAGAAACAAAACGTAAATAAGTAGGCAGGTAGCTATATAATTAAAAAACATGTAGAAAAACTCGTGAACAGTTAATTACCTAGTTTATTTTGGATAAGTTGCATCCAAAAAATAATATTTTGTTTTTTGTTGCAGATGGAATAAAAATTCGCAAAACGTGATTATGGATAACTTTCATCAAAAAATGGTTCCCATATAAATATATGTTTATGTAACAAGTTCTTTTCTTAATATTTTTAGCAGACTATGATAAGATTTTGTGTTTCATACAGATATGGGTATTAAACAAGCAATAAAAGCTGTTTAAAAGAAGAGTTTAATGTCTAAAAAACACTTTTTTAAATTTTCGAGCAAGTTTTAATTTCCGCTACGCCAAAATAAACTTTTTTTAGCTTCGAGCAATATTAACAAATCTAGATAGGTATATTGCCAGGGCAAAATACGAGCCCACACTCCAACATATTTAACTAATTTCAGTATAAGAAAATAAAAACAATAAAAAGACTAAAAATAGTCGAATTAGATTTTATTAAGTGGAGTATTTATGAATGAAATTCAATTTTAAAGGTTTTGTGGCCTTTACTCCAGGCATTGCGTTTCAGTATATTCAATATATTCTGAAAAAATAACGTACTTTCATACTTCCATATGCCAACCATGGTTAGATAACTAAAAATTTGTATAAAAATTCATGTTATATTTGGTTTCCTTAATGTACCATTGAATGATATGTTGCCAAATTTCTGTATCTCTTTGGGTAAACAAGGTCGAATTGTAATTTCCGGCACGAGTACGATAACTTTGGCGCCAAGAATTGATAACTGTTTTTTGTAGAACAGTTCAATACAAGCATTTTTTACTATGGGTGGGGGGGGTCTATCTCCCTCCGTTTGGGCGGGAGGGGCAATTTTATAAAAACAGTGCTAAAAATTTAAAACAAATATTAAGAAATAACGGTAATACTTACAACTAAGTTTTATGTATTACCGTAAAATGCTAATAGGCCAGAAGTCTGTTGGCGATGTGGGCTGTGTTTTTTCGGAACAGGAATAACTTTTGCTAATTTCCAAGAATCTGCGAAGGTTGACGACGTGATACAAAAATTTAAAAGCCAAAATATATTTTGTAAAAAAAAGTATTTAAAATGCTTTACTTTTTTACTATAGTACCTCCATCGTCAACGATTTTTTGATTCTCAAAAGTTTCGTAAAGAAGCGCTCCTCGCACAAAGAAGCGAGTGTTGATTTTTTTCGTGCGAGAGAGTTGACCAAAGAAACAAAAAGTATGTAGGTAATAAGGTTTGTAATTTGTATTTAATAATAGAAACAAAACGTAAATAAGTAGGCAGGTAGCTATATAATTAAAAAACATGTAGAAAAACTCGTGAACAGTTAATTACCTAGTTTATTTTGGATAAGTTGCATCCAAAAAATAATATTTTGTTTTTTGTTGCAGATGGAATAAAAATTCGCAAAACGTGATTATGGATAACTTTCATCAAAAAATGGTTCCCATATAAATATATGTTTATGTAACAAGTTCTTTTCTTAATATTTTTAGCAGACTATGATAAGATTTTGTGTTTCATACAGATATGGGTATTAAACAAGCAATAAAAGCTGTTTAGGAGAAGAGTTTAATGTCTAAAAAACACTTTTTTAAATTTTCGAGCAAGTTTTAATTTCCGCTACGCCAAAATAAACTTTTTTTAGCTTCGAGCAATATTAACAAATCTAGATAGGTATATTGCCAGGGCAAAATACGAGCCCACACTCCAACATATTTAACTAATTTCAGTATAAGAAAATAAAAACAATAAAAAGACTAATAATAGTCGAATTAGATTTTATTAAGTGGAGTATTTATGAATGAAATTCAATTTTAAAGGTTTTGTGGCCTTTACTCCAGGCATTGCGTTTCAGTATATTCAATATATTCTGAAAAAATAACGTACTTTCATACTTCCATATGCCAACCATGGTTAGATAACTTAAAATTTGTATAAAAATTCATGTTATATTTGGTTTCCTTAATGTACCATTGAATGATATGTTGCCAAATTTCTGTATCTCTTTGGGTAAACAAGGTCGAATTGTAATTTCCGGCACGAGTACGATAACTTTGGCGCCAAGAATTGATAACTGTTTTTTTTAGAACAGTTTAATACAAGCATTTTTTACTATGGGTGAGGGGGGTCTATCTCCCTCCGTTTGGGCGGGAGGGGCAATTTTATAAAAACAGTGCTAAAAATTTAAAACAAATATTAAGAAATAACTGTAATACTTACAACTAAGTTTTATATCTTTTTTTAAAGCCAATACTTTTTTCTATTAGATGTTTCTTAACTCAAGTGAAACCTATGCATAGTCTTTGAAAAAACGGACTTTAAACTCAAAAATTGCGAAATAAAAAAGGTAAAAAAAAACTTTGAAGTGTGATTTTTCAAAACTGCAAAATAAAATACTACTTTTTTTTATAAAATTCGTTGCTCATATTAATTTTAAATCATAAACTGAAAACAAAATGATTTTATGTTTTCTGGTTTTTGAGAAAATGGAAAATTACTAAAACTACTTTTTTATAAGAGTTTTCGGCACGAGTACGATAACTTTGGCGCCAAGAATTTGATAACTGTTTTTTGTAGAACAGTTTAATACAAGCATTTTTTACTATGGGTGGGGGGGGTCTATCTCCCTCCGTTTGGGCGGGAGGGGCAATTTTATAAAAACAGTGCTAAAAATTTAAAACAAATATAAAAAAATAACGGTAATACTTACAACTAAGTTTTATACCTTTTTTTAAAGCCAATACTTTTTTCTATTAGATGTTTTTTTTAAATCAAGTGAAACCAATGCATAGTCTTTGAAAAAACGGACTTTAAATTCAAAAATTGCGAAAAAAAAGGTAAAAAAAAACTTTGAAGTGTGATTTTTCAAAACTGTAAAATAAAATACTCCTTTTTTTTATAAAATTCGTTGCTCATATTAATTTTCAATCATAAACTGAAATTAAAGTGATTTTATGTGTTCTGGTTTTTGAGAAAATGGAAAATTACTAAAGCGTATAAACAATGAGGTATGTAAGGGGGGGGCATGCTGCCCCCCTGCAACCCCCCTGCTTGGACACACTATAGGATTTGGGGTGGGTGCGAGGTGGGGTGGGTGCGAGGTTGGGTGTATGCAAAGTTTCTGTTGCATTTAAAGATGCCCAAGCATCATTACAAAAACGAACCTACGTACAACATTCACCGTATACCAAAAAAAAAAAAGAAAACTCTTATAAGAAAGTAGTTTTAGTAATTTTCCATTTTCTCAAAAACCAGAAAACATAAAATCATTTTGTTTTCAGTTTATGATTTAAAATTAATATGAGCAACGAATTTTTTAAAAAAAAGTAGTATTTTATTTTGCAGTTTTGAAAAATCACACTTCAAAGTTTTTTTTTACCTTTTTTTTCGCAATTTTTGAGTTTAAAGTCCGTTTTTTCATATTGTTTTAATTTTGGCACCAACTTCAAAATTATAAAATAATTAATAAATAGTTGCTTGTTACTTTAAATTAATTGGTAATAAGTAAATTTATTTTTTTCCTTTTTTTCAGTTTCTTTTTGATACGTTTTGATGTCGGTTTGTTTTTATTAAATTCTATCCAGAAGACTCAAGTACGTTATTGGGGCTCCAGACCAAATATGAGAGTTATACTCAAGTTTGGGACGAATAAAAGCTTTGTAAATTGTAGCCAGATCAGAAGGGGTAAAAACTTCTTGCATCGTCGGAGAAAACCTAAAGACTTAGCAGCATTTTTGGCGATGTCAAATATATGATCACTCCACAGCAAGTGGTTTGTGATGCACATACCTAGGGCCGATAGTTGTTCAATCTCCTCGATGCAAGTACCACCCATGGATAGTGGCATTGGGGGAGGGTTACGCTTTTGCGACAGTGGGCAGCATTGAGTTTTCGAAGCATTAAATTCTACACGGTTTTTAAATCCCCATTGAACAATGCTGTCAAGATCAGAATTTAATGAGCTTATCATACGCTGCCATTGGTAGTCCACATCCGAAGAACAAGGATGAGAATCTAAAAACGAATATGAAAAGCAGAGGGTACTGTCATCAGCGAAACAATGTAGTGGGTTAGAAGTTTCAGACAAAAGATCATTTATAAAAATAAGGAAGAGCGTCGGAGACAAAACGGAGCCCTGGGGCACACCAGCGTTTATTTTGTGGATATCAGATTTGAACCCGTCCAATACTACTTGAATTGAACGGTCCAAAACGTAATTTCTAACCCAAGAAAGAAGAGATTCATCAATACCAAAAGCACGCATTTTCGATAAGAGAGCTTGATGCCAAGCTCTATCAAATGCCTTTGAAATATCAAGTGCAATAATCTTACTTTCTCCAAAACGATGTAAAGATTTATTCCACTGTTCGGTGAGATAAACCATGAGATCACCAGTGGACCTTTTGCAACGAAAGCCATACTGCCGGTCATTAAGAAGCTTCCGTTCTTCAAGATATTTCTTAAGCTGAAAATTGATCAGCGTTTCCATGACCTTGGAAAGAAGGGACGTAAGTACAATTGGACGATAGTTAGAGGGGGAGGAGGATTCACCTTTTTTAGGGACAGGCTGGACAAATGTAGTTTTCCATCCACTTGGAAAGAGACCAGTAGAATAGGACAGATGGAAAAGCTTACGCAGTGGTTTTGCCAGCGTTGAAGAACACCTCTTCAGAACAAAAGCGGGGATACTATCCGGGCCAGCGGATTTGTGAATGTCAAGATCTTTTAGGACTCTAGCAACTTAACGAGTGCGAAAGAAGATTCGTCCCATAGAATTGTTTACGCTTTGAAGTACAGGAGGAGTCATGTCACTCATTGCAGCATCGAATTAAAAGCAAACTGTGCTGCAAGCAGATTGGCTTTATCAATCGAGCTTACAAAAGGAGCGTCATTGGAAACGAGCGTAGGAACTGACGATGACGTAGTGTTACGCACATTTTTTACAAATGACCAGAAATTATTACTACCTTTGGGACATTGTAGTATTTTTTGCCTTAATTTCTGGTCATGCAAAAATTTAATGCGTCGAATATGTCCGTTACAATTCTTTCTAGCTTGTTTGAACTTATTCCGGTTTTCCTCAGTAGGGTTGGCTTTATAAATCCGGAAACTTACATCTTTGATCCTAATAACCTCTTTACAGCTCGAATAAACCATGAGTTTTCTTTAGGTTTGATAGATTTTACCCTATTCGGGATAAAATTTCTCATTCCTAAAAGAATTAAGTTTGTAATCATATCTGTGCTGGAATCCACGTCACTATCGACATACCTTCCTGCGGGTGTTATTTGACCAGAATAGCGCAGCCACGAAGAATTGTAAACATTGAAATCGCCCATAACAACGATCTCACTGTGCGGAAAGTGGGATACAATTCTCTGGATAGAGTTGGACAGCGCATCGAATTCGTTGGAAGTCGAATTACTATCCAGACTTGGGCTACGATAAATAAAACATGTGTGAATGATGCGCCTTTGGACGGTGAATTTAAACCACATATAATTAAAATTTGTGTTGGTGCACTGACCATATTGTGGTAGAAGTTGATAGGCAACATCATTCCGTACATATACGGCTAGACCATGGTGAGAAAAGAATAAAGGCACTAAGCTGTAACCGTAAAGGTTAAACTCCGAGTGTTTAGTGGTTTCACCAACCTGAGTTTCGCTTAGTGCCAAAATAGCTGGCCTGTTCAAAACAGTATGAACGTACGCAGCATGGAATTTTTTCCTAAGCCCACGAATGTTGCTATAATGAACACTGAACTTACCAGCCATCACAATACACAAAAACACAAAAAAAACCAAAACAAGACAGTTAACTATGAAGCAAATTCATTTTGGACACTAAAACTTCACAGTTGTAATTTACCATTAGTGTTATGCTTTAATGGCAAATTAAAACTGATCCGCTCCTGAACCCCAAAAAAAAATTAACCGCAATTTATCAAGTTGTCATTTCACATAGTCTATTGCCGCACTGTATGATATTATATAACAGCAGTACTTGCAGTGGCTATGCGAAACAATTGTGGGCGAAGGTGGAACAGAGAGGGAGGGGAGCACAAGGAAGACTCGTTGTGTTGTTTTTTATTTTTTTTCTTTATATTATTAGATGAATGTGCAATGCTGAAGAAACTTGGTTATTTTATTTGGCTATTTTTTTTTTATTATTGCACACGCGGCGCGTAGGTTCCTTTATTTTGTTTTATTTGTTTGAAAAAGGGAGGTGGATATTTATGTACTTATTTATTATTCTGTTTTATTTTAGCAACACAGCAGAGACAAATGTACTACGCTCTCACGCGTGCGCTCACGGTGGGATGTAGATCCGAACTCATGATATAAAGTCAAAATTCGTGGAGCACTGGTTCAGAAAATAGTTTTTAAATTACTTTTATTTAAATGAAAATCCAACCCACCATTGTTCAAATTATATAACTTACTCATCCGCGTGAGAGGCTCATGCATGCCATAATTGGTTCTGTGATGTTCAATATTAAAAAGCTCAGAACTTCGAAGATGGTACGACCGTCCGCGGTAGTTAAAACCAATAAAGGCTAACAGGTCCGATGAATCAATTTGTCCAGAGATAAGTTGATGTAGAAAAATTAAGTCATTGTTTGCTCTACGTTGATATAAAGATTGCATCTGAAAAAGCCTTATCCGATGCTCGTATGGTGGCAGGTTATAAGGATCAGCCCATGGAAGGCCTTTAAGAGCAAAGCGAATAAAATGATGCTGGACTGATTCAATACGTTTCTTATGGATTTCATAGAAAGGGGTCCATACTTGTGAGGCATACTCCAGATGCGGCCTAACATAACAGTTATACAAAGAGAGGGTAACGTATGGATCGTTAAATTCCTTTGCCCACCGTTTTATGAATCCAAGCATAGAGTTCACCTTTTTTACAATAAATTTAACATGTTCAGAAAATTCCAGATTAGCACTGAAATTAACTCTTAAGTCCTTGAAACTAAAAACACGACTTATTTTATTTTGTGTTATACAATATTCAAAATCACTTGAAACTTTTTTCTTTGAGAAAGTAATAGTTTGGCATTTTATAGGATTAAGAGTTAACCCATTTTTATTACACCAAATACTGAAACTATCAAGGTCAGCCTGCAAAAGAGTATGATCATTGGGAGATTTGATTGATTTATAAATTTTCATATCATCTGCAAATATGAGAATCTCACTAAAGCGTATAAAAGAAGAAACGTCATTTATAGCAAGAATAAATAAGAATGGACCCAAATGGCTTCCCTGGGGTACGCCTGAATGGGCAACGAGAGTATTAGAAAGGGAATTTCTAAATTTAACCTGGTAAGTTCTATTTTCTAGGTTGAATTTGATCCACGATATAAAAAGAGTAGGGAAACAGTATGCTTGCAGTATGCTTCAGAAAAATCTGTGTATGTGCAATAAACTTGAGAACCACTTCCTATTGCATTTAAGCAATTATGCAAAATGGTAAGAAGGTTTGTAACAGTAGACCTTTTCTGCACGAAACCGTGTTGCTGTTTACATATAATGTTCTTACCACGATATACGTAATGAGCTGCTGAGTAAACGTGCTTTGTTTCTGGTGACATTATTTCTTAATTAAATTGATCTTAAATTGCTGCAATCATTGCAAAATTATCGTGCGCAAAGTTTAAAACATACTGATAATATCTGTGTAGTTTTTCTTTCGGAAAAGTGTTAAATAATTGTGTATTTTTAACTTACAATTTGGTTTAATTAAATTTTTTTTTGTTTTTGTTTCTTTAATTAAAACAAAGAAAACATTTTCACTCAAGTTACTTTCCAATCTGACTCTCTCCACCAACACAACATAATTTACATAGCTCAGTTAACTAACTCACATAAACACCAAGTGCTTGTATTTTTCCTATATAAACAAAACACTAACACACACCCAATCATCTCTAACTATGCCAACATCTCGCTCGTCCTCCCGCACCAAAAGCTCTACCTCGACCGACTCACCCGCTAACAAACCATCTGCACTGGGATTGTCAAAAACCGGGAAGCGCGACGAACATTCCTGGATGGACGATAAATTACGTCAACAAAGTGAGTTTATCATAACTTTATTGTCAAAAAAACTTGAAGACACTGAAAAAAGTATAACGGAGGAGCTAGGACGCGAAATTAAAGACATTAAAAACAGTTTAAATGACATAAACAAACGTGTCGAACAATTGGAAGCATGCAATGTTGATGTACAATCAATTATCTGCTCACTAAATAATGAACTAAATCATTTCAAAACGTCACTTGCAAATGTCACCACCGAATGCACAAACACTAAACTTTCATTAAAACACCATTCCGATGAAATAACTAATGTAAGCAATAATTGTGATCACGTCGTTGATGATATTATTAAACTCAAACAAACTTTGAACACTTACGAAAACCAAATTATTGCCTGCGATGCGTTTATTTTCGGTATTCCGTTTATATCAAACGAAAATCTTAAATCGCTTTTTAACTTAATTTGCGATACAATTCACATTAAACCTCCGACTTTAAATAACATATACCGCACTCGACAGAAGAAAAACTCTTTAAACTCTGCGATCAAAATAAAATTTAATTCACCGTTCGATAAAAACTATGTTTTAACCTCTATTGCTAAGCATAGAAAAATAAACAATAAACAAATCTGTCTTGCTGACATTCACTTTACCACCGATAATCCCTCCGCGTCATCTTCTTCAAAACAATAATCCATGGTTTTCTTGTGCCATTAGAGCTTTGATGAAACAGCGAGATGACGCCTACGCGAATTGGAAAAGGTATCGACTAACTGAGCTGCGTCGTGTGTTTTGTTCACTGCGTAACCGAGTAGTTACTAAAATACGCGAGGCCAAATACCAACATTTTTCTAAAGAGTTAAGCACAAGCTCAAACGGTCGCCAGCTCTGGAAAAACTTACGCAAAATCGGTATTGGTAAATCAAAATTAGGAGTAGTAGAGGATATTGATGGCAACAAACTTAACGAACAATTCATTTCTTCTCTACCATCACAAGTCCCCCTGCCCTGCCCCTCAATTAGTTTTACTGACCAACGCGATCGCAATGAGCTTGGTTTTTATTTTTCCGCAGTAGATAGTGCCGAAGTAGTCGAAAGTGTTCTTTCCATTAAGTCAAAAGCTGTTGGGCTCGATGATATACATCCTTCTTTTCTGTGTATAATTTTGCCACTTATGTTACCATATATCACTTATGCCTTAAATACTATTTTGACGTCCGGGCTATACCCAGAGTTATGGAAAGTTGCTAAAATCATTCCACTTCCAAAAAACGCTAAAAGAGATGAATTTAGACCTATTTCTGTATTGCCATTTTTATTAAAAGTCTTTGAAAGGATCCTTCAGAAGCAAATAAATAATTTTCTATCTACTAACTCTCTGCTCAGCCCTTATCAATCTGGCTTTCGGAAGAAACACAGTTGTGTTACCGCACTTTTAAATGTTACCGATGACATCAGAAAAGCATTGGATAAAGACGAAGTTACGTTTCTAGTTTTGTTGGATTTTTCGAAAGCCTTCGATTCTGTTAATCATGTCAATCTATGTAGAAAGCTTATGCTTAATTTTAACTTTTCATCTAGTGCAACGAAATTAATTTTCTCTTATTTAACCGAGAGAAAGCAAGCAGTGCAAGTTTGTGACTCCCTCTCAATTTTTTTACCGAATGTTACTGGTGTACCACAAGGTTCTATACTGGGTCCTCTTTTGTTCTCTGCTTATGTAAATGAACTTCCATCTTCTTTAGTAAATTGTAGCTCTCATTTGTATGCTGATGACGTTCAGCTGTATTTCAGCTGTCCGCTTGGCTTAATCGAACATGGAGCGTTCTGCGTCAATGAAGACCTTAAGAGAGTTACAAACTGGTCTTTGTCAAACGGACTAATTTTGAACCCAAAAAAGTCCAAATGTGTTGTCATTTATAGAAAATCTCTAGACCTTTCTTATTTTCCACCGATTGTTTTGAGCAATGCTCCAATGGAATATGTGGTTACAGCGAAGAATCTTGGAGTGACTTTTAATCGTTTTTTGACTTGGGATGATCATATCACTGGACTAGTTGGTAAAGTATATGGAGTAATCCATACATTATGGGTAACACAATCTTTCACTCCACCAAAAACGCGTTTGCTTCTCGCTAAATCCCTGGTAATACCTATTCTGGTCTATGGTTGCGAAATCTATTGTAACTGTAGCTTCATGAGCAGGCGAAAACTTAATGTAGCTTTCAACTCAATCGTTCGTTATGTCTTTGGATTGCGACGGTATGATAGAATATCTGGTTTTGCTCCGCAATTATTGGGCATGCCTTTCGAAAAATATATAGAACTTCGAAGTTTGATTTTGCTTTCTGATATACTTCTCACACGCCAACCACAATATTGTTTTGATAGAGTAAGAACCGGGTCTTCAAACAGATCTCATCAGTTGATTATCCCTCCTTACGCATATTTAACATCGGAACGTCAATTTTTTGTAAATTCTATTAAGCTTTGGAACACCTTACCTCGTAATATAAAACAAAATCTGAACGCAACAAACATAAAAAGAGTGCTTAGATCTTATTTTTCAGTATAAAAACTTAATGTATTTTTATTTATATTATGATAGTTTTAATAATTAAAGTAACTTTTTTTTTTTTTCTTCTTTGCTCAGCCATTGTTTTTGTATAATAAGCTTACAGCTATCTTATAAGATTTTAAATCTTACTGTTGTCAAGCATTTTCGATATTGAATAAATAAATAAATAAATAAATAAAAGGCTTTCACATACAACCTGCCTCACATACAAAAATACAAAAAGCTTAGGGATACAGGACGATTTAGAAATAGGTCTATAGTTCTTGATGTCAAATTTGTCGCCTTTTTTAAAAACAGGAGTGAGAAATTATTTCTTCCAGAATGACGGAAATTTCCCAGACATTAACAAAAGCTTAAATAATAATAACAAGGGCTGCACTACAACACGACTACACTTTTTCAGAACAATTGACAAAAAGTGTAAGAACCTATCTTGTTTCACAGGAATAGTGTTAAAACTTACTTGCGGGTAGGTCTTTATCAACACTTACATGAGTATCAACAAAGGAGTTTGAAAAATTATTTGCAAACGCATTGCAAATATCACGGGGATTTTGTACCGAAGAGTTTTCATTATAAAACTTGCTGGGAAGCCATCCGAATTTTTCTTCGAGTTAACAAAATGGCAAAAGCTTTTAGGGTCCTGTTTTAAAGAGATTCCCATTTCGTTAACATAGTTGGAGTATAAAGCTTTTGAAAGATTTTTAAATTCTTAAAAAAGGGTTATATACTGTTCAAAGATTATTGGAGAAAGGGTTTTTATGTAAACTTTCCATATCATATTTCTCTTGTTTCGAAGAGATTTAAGCTCTTGTATATACCAAGGGTGACAAAAATTGGTATTTTTAGATCTTTTCGTAGGTACAGAATTATTTATACAGCTACTGAGTATATTATAAAACCCAGTTACCGCATCGTCAATATTTGTAGAATCTAATATATTTTTAACATTAGATCTACTTATAACTTCAGAAAGCAACTGAAAATTTGTCTTACGAGAATCAAACACATATGAACAGTCTTGTGATAACAATTATCAAGAAGATGGCTGCTCAGGTAAAAAAATGTATCCAAAGATTCGAGAAAAACAGTACTAATATCGTCAGAAGAAAATACAAAATCAAGTAGGTACTCGATTTTTAAAATTTTTAATACAACTTACTTACTGTAAGTCAGTAGAATAAATACCTGTAGGAAACGATTTGTCACTACTTAATTTTATTTGTATTTTTATTAAATTTTATATTTAAATTATTGATTTAAAACCAACAGTCATTACAGTTTAAGAATCTCTGAATTTATTATTTCTGGTTCTGGTATGCATTTTTACTCAAATTATAGGAAACTTAATGGAGACGATGGAGATGTGTGTCAAGTAGAAAGTCTTTCCCCTGCAGAGAGAAAAAAAAAGAGAAAATATAGATTGCAGATTAGAGAATTCGTATCTGCACATTCGATTTTCTTAATCTTCGAATCGACAAAACTAGATCTAAATTAGTCACTACTACATTAATTCTATCCATCATGGAAGCGTTTCCGATGTTAATTTCTTTACCAATTTTGACTGAAGGTACCGTATTTGATCACATATATTTTTGAAAAATTCCAAAATAAATTTTAGGATCAAATATGATATTTTTCAGTCGAAGCTTTGGTCAGAAATCGCTTCTTCCGGAGTCGTGCTGAGGTCATTTCCGTCTTTAATTTCGATGTCGAAACTTAAAACAATTCGACAAGCGCCCAAGCAAGTATAAAAAGACGGGTCAGAAAGAAAGTCGCCCTCTTGTATTTTTACACTCAACACGACTGCATCTTTGCAGTTGTGCGCGATCATGACAGAAAAATAAGAATTTTGCTCTTAACGACGTGTGGCGAGAAAAATTAAAAGTTTTAAAAATTTAAATTAAGAAAAATAAAATAATAATAAATAAAAAGAAACAAGTAAACGAAAAAAAATAGAAAATAGAAAAGAATTAAAAATAATAAAACATACCTAAAGAAATCGCTGTTTATGGATACTTTTTTTAAAGTTTCAAGAAAAAAAAAACCACAAATGAATCTGGAAAAAAAGACCATGAGGTGTAATCAACAATCCTGGAAAAAGATTGATTACATGAGTTTCGAAAAGAAAAGTGAAGAATTGGGCGTGCGTCTGTGCAAAATAAAAATCCAAGTCGGTAATTCTGTCTCTAAAATCGTTCTACAAAATTCTTTGATTTCATAAAAACACGCGCATATATGTATTTTATAAGAACCGCGTGCGAAATACGTACACGTAGAAATATATTGTACACAAAAAAGTACAGAAATCAAATCAAACGCGCAAAATTAATTCGTATATGACCTGTGAAAAAAAAAACGGAATAAAATATTATATATATATATATAAAAACAAGGGCTACCTTCAAAGTGAAAAAAAAAAACAAAAAAAAAATATGTGCGTTTATTCCCTAAGAAAACAAAATAAAACTTCTAAACGTGCCCCCCAAAATAAGCCTATACAAAAGACCAAAACAAGAAAAAATTAACAAAAAGCCCATAAGAATAATCTATGTTAAGAAAAAAAAAGACAACGTAAAAACAAAATATTCGCCCGAAAAAAAAAGAATAAAAAAAGTGTGAATAAAAAAAAATGTATCCTTTGCAAAAGAAAAAAAAAATAACTTTGAAAATGTACCTAAAGAAGAAAAAAGAAGTTTCCTATAAAAATCAAAAAAAAAAAAACTATAAAAAGATACCCTATAAGCTATCAGCATCCTAAACCGAGTGAACATGAAGAAATGACAACCATCTCCATCGAGACTATCAGCGATCCATCAATTTAAGCTTACATTAGTTTAGTTTTTTATTTTTAATAATACCCTACATACATATTTTTTTTTATTTAGTCCTCCCTCTCACACTCAAATCAAAAAAAAAAAAAATATATATCATTAAAGTTATAAAGAATAAATTAAAAGTTTTAAATTTAATTTAGTGAAAAAAAAAGATCGAAGAGATTTATGGTTATAACAGATAGAGAAATTTTTCTGTTGAACATTCAAATATCTAATTCTCTAGCTAAACATAGTGAAAATAAACCCATCAGCTTTGAAGCGGTGCACACCATCAAAGATCGGCGATTTTAAAATGTTGGTAAGTTTGTTTATATATATATTTAAAAATAAAAAAATAGATAGATATTTTTATTGGATAATTCAATGATCAACGTAAATTCAAAGTCACTGAAATTTAATAAATAGATGAATACAAAAAAAAATTAATAATAATAAAACCCTTCAAATGCAGAGAAAAAAAAATTATTAAAGAGATTTAATTGATGCTTTTAAATAAATTGAAGCGAACTCATTTTAGTTATTCTAGTTTCTCTCTTTTCGCCCGCTGTATATTAAATTAGTGTAAACACTGATTAAAAGAGTATAAAGAGGCGTAAAATTTTATTTTGATTTGAGACAGTAAGGTGAAGAAATTTCGTTTATTAATTTTTTTTAGTACCTTTCCTGGAACAATATTGACGTAAAATTTAATTTTTTTAGTATATACTTATGAGTTAAATTTGATTAAAAATAAAATAAAAGCAAAATTTTTTTTATAAAATTTTATTGTTATTTTTAATTAAAATAAATTTCAAGCTTTCGATGTATGTTTATAAAAGTAACATTATTGTTAATGAATTTGAGCGAAATTTAGATAGAATTCATATAAATATATTTACGTTTCATAAACTCAGAAATTGTAGGACTGTTGGTTTATTTTGATTACTTTGATTAAAGATAATAATTTTCTTAATAATAAAAAAAAAGAGAATTTGTATTAAATTATTTTTTTTATTTTGAGCATTTAGTTTTAGTTGACCCTTTGTTAGGTTTAAGTTTTCTTGCAGTAAAAATGAAAAATTTGTTTTAAAATGAATTCGCTTGACCTCTTCATTTATTCTACTCTCGGTCGAATATTTAGGGGATGTTGTTTCTCTTGGAGTTTTCAGATTTTTGGAATAGTTTGATAACTATGGACTGTCAATAAAAACTTGTCGTGGGTGGATGTGATTGCGAACGATCGCATGATGTGACCATAGGTAAGCAATCTTCAAGTCAATCTATTTCCACCGGAGTGAAGATGATGCATTTTTTTTATTGATGGTTTTTTTTTTTATAAGACCTTGGTTTTTGTTAGATGATGATGATATTGAGGATTAAGATGATTTTCGCTTTGCATTAAGATAATTTAGACCTTTTTTTGATTTAAATTAAATAATGAGTATTTTTGGTTTATAGTTTGATAATAACTTGTTCTCGTTTAGGGGCTTTTATTTGAAATTGAGGACGTAATAGCCATGGTTGTATCCCTTAAGGATACGTGGGTGGGAAAATTCCTCAGAGGGGCTATTTTACCTTGCTCCTCCTCATTTGAAAAACTTTGCAACACTTTCCTAAATCAGGACAATTTTGGGCTCTATTTTAATATGAAACCGTTCTTTGTTTTCTATAACATTTTCCGGCATGTATGACGTAACAAACGTCCAGCGCTTCGATAGCAAGAACACGCTCCCCCCCACCGACGAGCTAGGACGTGCTATATGCTAGCATGCCGCGCTTTCGAGGCTTGGACACCCTTTTCTTTCTGCTCCCAGGATCAGCCTCTAGTTATTGTAAGCTTGGGGTTGTAATGGTGGTAAAAGGGAAGAGAAGGTTTTGGTGTTTTTCATTAGGTTGTTTTGATTGTGGGTTTTAGCGCCTCTATGTTGTATGAGATTAATGAACAACCTGTATTGAGGAACCTTACCGATAACATCTACGGTTCCCTTACAGGTGGCACACAACGTGGGGCCGGATCGTCCTGAAATACATCCTTTAGGAAGTTGAAGTCCTTAAATTTTTTATTTAAAAATTCCTTTTTCTGATAAAATAATATCTTTTTTTTAAATTTTGTTGGCATAGATATCTACGATATATTTAATTTTGATCTTTTATTTGGAACAAGAAGAAAAAATTTGTTTGTCCAGTTAATGAGTATAAATATATTCCTTGTTAAGTCTGTTGCGCAATTTTATACTTCATGATTCCGATAAAAATCTTCTGGTCTAAATGTTTAGTCCGTATTTTCTAGCTCAAATGGAATTATAGTAGCTCATCATTATACAACATCACTACCTATTTCATTATTTCATTATTTCTTTGAAATAATCAATGATCGTCCGAAAATATAAGCTTTAGAAGCTATGTGTTTTGTCCGTTGTGCATTGACGTATTTTCAAACAAAAATAATGCTACCACCTTTTACAAATTATTTCGTTCGTATGCAAACAACTTTAATAAGAACAAAACTTCAACATAATCAATTTTTTTCAAGTGAGTATATTTAATATATGCATATATTATCTGTGTATGCATGTATACGTAAAAAAAAAATCCAAAAAGACATCATCTTCAGAACCATATCGTTACCAGTCACATCCACCAGACATACCTATGAAATTCAAGACAGATATATAAATACTTTAGTTCGATGACAATATTCCGTCATATTGTTAGCCTTTAAAGTTTACTAATCTTTGCTAATAGTTTTATAATTTTTTGGTCATGATTACTTTTTTTTATTTCTAATATAGGTGTAGTAATTTTTCTTAGATTTTTTCTACACCTTTTTGCTTCATCCTTGTTTAGTTATTTTTGATTTAAAATTTCTATTATAAACTTCTTTATTTTTTTAAATAGGGGACAAATTATTTTGGTTCACCATTGAAAATATTTTGTTTTGAAAACCCTACTTATTTCTATTTTTGTCTTTAATTTTTTTTCGAAATTCGCTTTTAGTCTTGGATTAGTTTTATTGAAATTATGTCTTCATTAGATAAAATTGGGTCACCCTACTTGCGTTCAGGTAGAGGTCGTGCTGTTTATGTTACCGATAAACAACGGCCAACAATACAAAACAATGAAGATAATGCTAGCTTAGAGATAAGGTCTGAACCAAGCAGACAAAGAGATGGTTCTAAGGAAGGTAATCCTCTTAATCTAAATCTAAGTTATATTAACCCTAATATTTCCGGAAGTTCACAAGGCATCACAGCTACAGAACCACAGAAAACCAACGATAATGACTCAGGTTTACTTACTTACATTCAAGGTCTGGTCACAGCATCAATAGGGGTTAGTAGAACTGAAGATTTACAAATTATTCGCCGAGAACTTGAAATGAATAGAGAGGAATTGAAAAGCAAATGGTAGATGTAATTCGCCATACCTTATCAGCAAATTTTCCTTCAGATTCTAGTGAATACGAAGTGCTTGGACGTCAACAGCTTTCGGGCGCAACACCACCGATAGCTAATTCGACAATGCCCCAAAATACATTTGAATCAGAAATACACACAACACCCTTTCGCTCAAACCGTCTCAATCCTAGCGCAGATGAGTTCCTCGCTCAGATACGAAATATGAACTTGAATGACAATATGTCCAGAACTTTTTTAAATAACACCCTCCCACTGAATAACACCAGAAGCTCTTATGGTAAGCTTTTCAGCTTTCATAAATGGGGCTTAAAATACGATAATATTAACATGACTGTCGACGATTTTTGCTTCCGATTGGAAAGACTCAAAGTTTCTTATGGTGCTTCATGGGAAGAAATCGTTCTAAACTTCCATCAGTTCGTAAGTGGACAGGTCGAAAACTGGTTTTGGGTTTTTCTTAAAACAAATTCTCGCGTTGACTGGCCTGGGCTTCGTTTTGCTCTGATAGAACAATTTCGCTCCTTGGAGTCCGATACCGAGATTTCACGGCAGATGTACGATAGAAAACAGGGCCATCACGAAATTTTTGATGATTTTTACATGACCGTTCAAAAAATTAACTCCCGACTTCTTTGCCCAAAACCCAATACAGAGATTATGACAGTCCTTAAACAAAATGTCCAAAATTTGAGAACTTTAACTGACATACCGAGCTCAAAGTCTTAACGAGATGATTTATGTTTGTCGTAACATTGAAAAATATATTAAAGAGCAAGATAAACTAAGAGTCAAAGCCCATCAATGCAGCCCTTTCGCCGTAATGTTAGTGAAATAATTCCAACTCAAGATTCTACAAATCTAGTTACAGAAACTTTAGATGCTATTCGGATCCAAAAAGATACCAGCAGTTACACTTGTTGGAACTGTAAAAGAATAGGTCACGGTTTCATGGAATACCCTGATAAGCAAAGATCTCTATTTTGCTATCGATGCGGGAAAGAAGACACCACTTCACCTCATTGTCCCAAGTGCTCGGGAAACCTTCGGAAGAGCAAACTATCCACCGGAATAGCTTGCTCTCAGAACCGGAACCCGGCAACCCAATAATTTTTTTAAACCCAAATTCAAAACTCGATTTTTCACCAAAAGATACTTTCCAACCAATTCAAATTCTCAAAAAACCACATACATTAGATAAAATAGACACAGATATTCCTACTCTGAAATCGAAAACTATACCCAACTTTAAAACCTTACATGAACGTCTTACTGAATATCACGCAGCTAGAGATAGAATTTTTGGTAAACCAAACTCTCATGTCTCTGCCAGAATTTTAAGAGTTCGAGAGTTTAAAAAGAAAGGGAATGAAGCTATTAGAAGTATTGCAGCCCCCATATTGTGTTGTACACACGATCCTCGCCCATACGCAAGCGTTAAAATACGCGATGAAATTATGCTTGGACTTTTAGATAGTGACGCAAGCATAAGTTGCTTTCGCGTAGGTGGAGAAGATTTTCTCAGGAAACACAATATACCTTTCACTAGTTTTTCCTTAAATGTCCGAACAGCAGACGTCAATAGTCAACCAATTATAGGCAAGTTTGTAGCTAAAATAACGTACAAAAATGAAACAAAGAATTTAGATATGTTTATCGTCCCAAACTTGGAACAGAATCAGTATCTTGGGATCAATTTTTGGAAAACCTTTGGTATTGCACCTCATTTGATTTCTAAAATCGTTCCACCAATCTCTTCTTCGAATAGTGTTTCAACTGAGATGCGTGAGCTCTCAGAAGATGAATCCAGGAAACTTAAAGCAGCCATTAGCGTGTTCCCATCTTTTGCTCTTGGCTTAGGTAATACAACGCTGGAGGAACTGTTGTGGACACCTACGGATAAAGAATAAATTAATTATAAAATATTTGACTTCAATTGCAAAACTACTTACGAGTTCGGTGTTGATGAGAATCGTAGCCAAGTGGATTTGTCCCATTTCCAGAATTATTATTAACCCAACTCTGACAGATCCTCATTTACTGCTGTTCGATGCTTCAAAGAAACTTGAGGACATGGAGAATATTTGACTCTGATTCCTTGGTGAAGTTTGGAGGGTATTCTACAGCTTCTCTTCTTTCTTCAAGATAAGTTCGATAACCAAACATTAATTTCAATTTTAAATGTTTATAAGGAACTTACCTTTCTGAATAAAAAAACAATAAAAGTTTTTTTTTGTTGCCTTGACATCCATTCAACTTGTTTTGATTTTGAGTTGTCCGATTGTTATTGTTGTTTAGGAACCTTGTTCCGAAAATAATAATGGCTGACCTTAAATTTGATTTGATGTAATTGGTTGCAAATAGTGTCCAGAAAAAAAATATTGGCCGAATTGTTTAAAACGTCCCCTTACAAATAGATGTCGCTTCGGTCGACAATCAGACAAATTTAAGTCCCGATTCACACTATCCGCAGTGGTACAACAAAAACAAAAATATATTCGATTAAATCCAATTTGATTGGCAGATTGGATCGAAAGATCTGATTAACAAGGGTTTAAAAAATGCATGGAATTAAAGTTAGTGGAACTACCATTAGGTGTAGAAGTACTCAAATTAAATTTATTAATGTTGAATTAAAATTTTAATGACAACTAATAATAGAGCGGTAACAAAGTTTGAAAATTATTGAAGTATCAAAATACCTAAAACTCATTTTCATTTATAGTGGTTATAAAATGAAAAATTGATTTTCTTTTCATCGTGTCGTATAACTTAATTGTGAATTTACTTTGGGTATATGTACATACCGTCCCATTAAACTTTTCGCATAAGTGCTTATTGGTGAGCGATATTTTTTTTATTTTTTTTTTTTGAGTAAGTTAAGAAAAGTCCTTTTTTTTAATAAATAATAGGATAAACGTTTGGCGATCGCGGATGTACCAAGAGGAGTCCGGATTGCCCGATTATTTCTTGGTTGCCGATACTTATATACAGGGTGAGTCATGAGCAATGCGACAAAATGCTAGGGCGTGTAGGTTGCGTTGAGACAAGAAAAAAATCGTATGGGAGGGGGGGGTCTATTCCCCTCCGTTTAGCCGGGAGGGGCAATTTTCGAAAAAACTGACTTAAAATGGGAAAAAAATTATTTAAAATCAACGGCTTCATTTACAATGCTGTGCGATACGTTTTTGAAAAGCCAATAACTTTTTCTTTCATTCTGTGTTTAAATAAATCTATTCTAAGAAATAGTTTTTGAAATATTAATTTTCAAAATCAAAATTTTGAAAAAAAAAATTGAAAAAAAAATTTCAAATTCATTTTTTTCAAAATTTTACGTAATTAAGTGCTAATTTTAATTTCAAAATTCAATGCTGTTATTAATTTTTAGTCAAAAACAGAAAACCGGATGTCAAAATGTATCTTAGTTTTTGAGAAATAAAAAAAAATTAAAAGTAAAACTAGTAAAATAAGTAAAAAGTTAATTCGTTTTTTTTTATTATTTGATTAAAATCGGATGGTATGTAATGAAAAATAAGAAAGGAATTATTCCCTTATTAATAATTGACCTGAGCAGGTCAAATTTGGAAAACCAAAAAAAAAAGTGTTTTTCTTGGAAAAAAATACTTCTAGTTTTTCTTATTTTCTCAAAAACTAAGATACATTTTGGCATCCGGTTATCTGTTTTTGACTTAAAATTAATAACAGCATTGAATTTTGAAATTAAAATTAGCACTTAATTACGTAAAATTTTGAAAAAAATGAATTTGAAATTTTGTTTTCAATTTTTTTTTTTCAAAATTTTGACTTTGAAAATTAATATTTCAAAAAATATTTCTTAGAATAGATTTTGTTAAACACAGAATGAAAGAAAAAGTTATTGGCTTTTCAAAAACGTATCGCACAGCATTGTGAATGAAGCCGTTGATTTTAAATAATTTTTTTCCCATTTTAAGTCAGTTTTTTCGAAAATTGCCCCTCCCGGCTAAACGGAGGGGAATAGACCCCCCCCTCCCATACGATTTTTTTCTTGTATCAACGCAACCTACACGCCCTAGCATTTTGTCGCATTGCTCATGACTCACCCTGTATATATATATATATGCATACCTACATAAGGGATTTTTTTGAAAGAAACATAGTTGTTCGACATATGTCTTTCGAATTCTTAAATTTTTTTTGTCGCTTAAATTTTATTTGAGATACTTATAAAATAATTAACTTTAAGTTTTAATCAGAATCAAGAAAAAGAATTTTTAGAAAGTACACGGCAATTCAAATCCATTTATGCATATGTCTCTGATATATATATATGTTATATCAAAGCTCACTTGTGCGCCCTCACATATATCAAATATTCTTATTAAAGATACACAGAAACAAAAACTTGACTTTGATTTCAATCAAATGTAAACAAACCAAAAAAAAGAAAACCAATTAATGATACAATGATCAGAAAGAACATTAAATATTATAGTCAACACTTTTGCCTTCAGCAACTTTGTAAGAGTATACAATGTATATCAAATGTAAACAAATAAAGCGACCAAAAAGACATAAATTCCATATCAACACTTTCTTGCCTTCAGCAGCTTGTGCATGAGTATCAAATGGATACCAAAGTATTTCACAACATTGAATCATTGTATCATCCGCAGTCAAACAAAGATTTGATGCGTTAGCATAATTATGATATAAAAGGGATCTCAAGATCTCATTCTAGTTTAGTTTTTAAAGATACATCAACAACGTATAGCCGAAGATTTCCCCCCACCAGTGGTAAGGGATCTGAAGCTCAAATAAAGTATTTAATATCATACAAATAAATTTGTGTTTCATTTTCGGTTGCCCTATTCTCTTGATGAGAATAGGAAGTAATATTTTTTTATAAAAATTCTAAAACTCAAATTTAATTGGCGCAGTCGGTAGGATACTAATTTAATATAGTATCCGCGAAACGAAAATACGTGCAACTGCAACGCGTAGAAAAAAAAAATAATAATAAAAATCTCAAAAAGTGAATAGTGCAACTATAAGTTCAATCCGAACGCATATCGGAATTTTGAACTCTGAACAATTTAAAGTGAAGAAAAAGTGCACTGAAAGCAAATCAGTAAAAGCCCCTTTCCCTTTAATAATAATTCAGTGATAGTTCACTTAAACTAAATGAGTGCATTTGAAATTTTTTTTTTTAATCAACAAACGTGGCACAAAATAATTATAAGTGAATGATCGAATGAAAAAAAAATTATTTTTCGACGAATACGAAAAATTAATTTTGTGAAAATTATCCGAAACCAATATCAGTGCATATGATAAATGTTTCAAATTCCGTAGAGGAAGGATAATTTGAGGAAGAAGAGAAAAAAAAAAATAGTGACAAAAAAAAAAAAAAAAAAATAAAGAGTTATCTGAAATAGATGAAAAATATTTTCAATCGAATCAAAAAGGATTCGAAAAAAGCTCAAAGTGAAAAACATTTAAGACGATCAATTATATTTGACAATATTAGAGCTAAATCAAACATCATGGACCCAGCACAAATTGCAGCTTTACAACAACAAAATCTTCAACTACAGGAACAGTTGCAACAACAACAACAACAACAAATGGAGATAATGGCAACAAGGATGCAGCAACAAGCAGCAGCAGCAGCAGCACCTCAACCTGCAGCAAATGGTAATGTAGCATTAAGAAACCTAGAAATTAATCCTATACATTATATCGAAAAGTTAGAAAAATTTGATGGAAGAACTGAAGATTTAGCTATTTTTGTTCAAAATGTTGATGATATTATTCCAACATTATTAACATATGACGAGCAAGGTCAAAAAATGTGTATAAATCTTTTAAAATCGAAATTCATTGGTAGAGCTAGATTAGCGATTGAAATACATACGCACCTCACTAAGTGGTCTGATATAAAAAACATGCTAGTAGAAAATTTTGGTGGCTTCAGAAGCAGTGATCAATTATACGAAGAGCTTAGGTCAGCGCAATACCGCGGCGATGTAATAAAATTTTACAATTACATACAAAAATCGCTGTCATTATTAAATCAAAAATGTTTACAAGAAAATAATATTTTAGACATTCCAAGAAACACGGAAACCGCGTTAAAAATTTTTAAAGAAAGATTGCCAATCCACATGCGAACAATCTTATATTCAATTAAGCCAAGCACAATAGAATTAGCTTTACACGAGTTAAGTAGTGCAGGATTTTTAGGGAAATCAGAAAATAATTTTGACGATAAACAAAAAAATAAATACTCAGACAAAATAAACAAACAAAACCAAAACCCACATAAAAATTTTAAAAATCCTAACAATCCTTTTAGAGATGATCCCCAAAACAAAAATCATCAAAATTGGCACCCAAAGCCATACATTCCAAAAAATAATAATTATCAAAATAATAATTACAATCCCCATAATTATCGGCAGTTTCCACAAAGATTCGAACCTATGGAACAAGATCCGACTTCCTCTCAACTTAGGAGAGCACCTAAAGCCACTAACTATGTGGAACAATACAACGATGAAACTGGGTCTGATGCAAATTTTCGGCCTACAGCCTCGGAAACCCCAGATTACCCTATATTAAGCTAGGGAAAAATGGTAAATTTATTAAGCTTTTGATAGATACCGGAGCAACCAATAGCCTTCTAAGAGAAGAAGACGCTCCTCAGCAATATATTATAAATAGAAAAAAACCTTTAATAATACAAACCGCAGGTAGCCCTATAAAAATAACAAAAGACATAATAATACCGAAAGGAAAATTTGCTCTTCCAGTAAAAGAAGAATGTGCATTTCAAGTTCATAATTTTAATAAAAATTTTAACGGAATTATAGGCAACAATATTTTAATTCCAAATAATGCCGAAATAAAATACTTAAATAAGAGTATGACACTAAATGGTGAAATAATACCTCTGTTCTTCAGCTTAGACGAAGAACTTGAGTATGATGAAACCATTAATTATTTCAATAATATGCTTCCGGAAAATACTATTCTTGATGATAATATTGAAAAAGACCTAAGAACAGATCATTTAAACACGGAAGAAAAATTTAAATTATTAAAATTAATAAAAGAAAATAAAAATGCGTTTTATAAAAAGGGTGATGATTTGTCATTTACAAACCACGTTAAACACAACATTC
Source organism: Baccha elongata (assembly GCA_951217065.1). Lineage (NCBI taxonomy): Eukaryota > Metazoa > Arthropoda > Insecta > Diptera > Syrphidae > Baccha > Baccha elongata. Next base: position 266,444 of record CATNUY010000348.1, read on the forward strand.
CTACGGAACATGATTCACCCATATATACAAGAATTTACCGATACCCGGAAATTCACAAAAAAGAAGTAGATCGGCAAATCACAGAGATGCTCGATCAGAAGGTCATTCAACCTTCAAGTTCACCTTATAATGCTCCCATCTGGGTGGTACCTAAAAAAGAGGATCACACTGGAAATAAAGAATGGAGAATTGTTATTGACTATAGGAAATTAAATCTTACTACAAAAGAAGATAAATACCCTATACCTAACATTGAGTCAATACTAGATAAATTAGGTCATTGTAACTATTTTTCGACACTAGACCTGACAAAAGGTTTTTACCAAATTGAAGTTGAAAAGAAGGATAGAGAAAAAACAGCCTTCTCTACTCTAACGGGTCATTATGAGTTCGTGCGGATGCCATTCGGTTTAAAGAATGCACCTGCAACCTTTCAGAGACTCATGAATGAAGTCCTAAAAGAATACATAGGGAAAATATGTTATGTTTATCTCGATGATATCATCATATTCTCAGCTAGCCTGCAGGAACACATGGATTCGCTCCATAGTATTTTGAGAACACTTAAGAACGCAAATCTGAAGGTATCTCTAAACAAATCTGAGTTCTTACGCAAAGAAACCGAATTCTTGGGACATATAATAACACAACACGGTGTCAAACCTAACCCTAAAAAAATTGAAACAATTAAAAAATTCCCCATTCCAAAGAGCGTAAAAGAAATTCAGTCTTTTCTCGGACTAACTGGCTACTATAGAAAATTCATTTCTGACTATGCGGCTATAATTAAACCAATGACCTTATGTCTTAAAAAAGATGCTAAAATAAACATTGAAAATAAAGAATACAAAGAGTCATTCTATAAACTGAAAAAAATTATGTCAGATGATCTAATAAACAGACATCCAGACTTCAACAAAGAATTCGTTCTAACGACGGATGCGTCTAATTTCGCGATCGGTGCAGTTTTAAGTCAAACGCATGGACCATTGTGTTTTGCTTCAAGAACATTGAACAAACATGAATGTAACTATTCCACTATAGAGAAGGAATTACTGGCCATAGTATGGGCAACAACACAATTCCGACATTATTTGTATGGAAGAAAATTTACAGTGAAAACCGACCACAGACCTTTGGTGTGGCTATCTACTTTGAAGGAACCCAACAGCAAGCTTCAAAGATGGAAAATTAAGCTTGAAGAATACGACTTCAAGATAGAATATATACAGGGCAAAGAAAATAAAGTTGCCGACGCTCTATCTAGAGTAAAAAAAAACGTTTTAGAGGAAGACGATCTAGCAACTCAACATAGTGCTGAGTCAGATAATTCGAATTTAATTCCTATTAGTGAAAAAGCTGTTAATTTCTTTAACAGACAAATAATCCTTGAAATCAACGAACATGATCATCAAGAAATTATTTACCCACATGTTGGAAAAAGAAGAGTTAGATTCACGCGTAAAGAGTTTAAAGAAGAAGATTTCATAAATATAATAAAAGAAGTAGATACTACGATGCTAAATTGCATATATGTCAAAGATGACCAAATATTTAATCACTTCCAAAACATATGGAAGAAAGAAAATAAATTAAGTAATAAAATATTACATAGAAGCACAAAGCTCTTGCAAGATCTAAAAATAGACGAAGCAAACGAAATTATATTAAAGACACATAAAAATAATAACCATATAGGTATAGAAAAAATATACCTTGATTTAAATCGAAAATATTATATACCAAACTTCAAGACTCTAATAAATAAACAAATAAATAATTGTCATCTATGTATGACTAAAATCGAAAGAAATCCAATTAAATTACCATATGAAAAAACAGAAACGCCGAAAAATCCAAATGAACACTACCACATAGATATATGGTTCTTAAATCACAAAAAGAAATATCTGTCATGCATCGATAAGTTTAGTAAATATGCTGCTATCGAACCTATAAAACATAAAACATACACAGACGTTTTAAATGCTTTAGTGAAAATTTTTACATATATGAAAAAACCTCAGCAAATAACGCTTGATAACGAAAACGTCTTCGTTTCTGAAACATTAAAGAATTTTTTAGAAAACAATGAAATAAGTATACATTATTGTACAGCCAACCGGCATACAGGCAATTCAGACATAGAACGCCTTCACAGCACACTTAATGAACATATCCGAATGTTAACTCAAGTTCGAGATTCAGGTGAAGAAATTGAACCTATAGACCATACAACAAATGCAATACTTACATATAATAATGTTATTCATTTAACAACAAAAGAAAAACCTATCGACGTACATTTTAATAAAATTGACAATGAAATAATCTATAAAAGAATTGAAGAAAATAAAATTAAAATATTAAACAAATTAAACATAAATAGAAAAGATGCAAGCATAGACGAGAATTATGCAAAGGTAACAGAACAAGAGAAAATAAAAAATAAAATCGCACCTAAACATAAAAAGGTGAAAGTTATTAATAAAACTGATAAAAAATATACATTACAAGAAGGAAACAGATTTAAGAAAATTCCTCATAGAATTCTTCATAAAGATCAATTTAGGAAAAAGAAAACATTTCAACAAACTAAATTATCCAATTCCAGATCCAATAAAGAAATCGCATCAAATGTTGCAACCAATGGCGATAATACAGAAAGTAATGATAATAATGATGATTATGATAACCCTCAACCAAGTACGAGCAGAATTGGAAGTCATTGACTTAAATAAAGGAAACGGATTCACTTTGATCCAACTAGAAGAATATCCACTAATAGAAAGTTATGATACTATAATCCATATAATTAATTTGACAGAATATGAAAATAACATAGAAATTATGGAAAGGAACGTTAAAAGAATTCCTGAAGAAAATGACAGTTTCATAAGGAAAATGTCAAAAATACGAAAAGAATTTGAAGTACTCTTACCCCATCCTAAATCAAATAGACGAAAAAGAGGATTAATAAATATTTTAGGAACAGGTATGAAATTTTTATTCGGAACTATGGACGACAATGATCGCCAAGATATCGAACAACATTTAAAATTAATTGAAGAAAACAATCATATTGAAATAATGAACTTAAATAAACAAATAATAATAAATGAAAAATTTAATAAACAAATCAAAATACTTACTGAAACTTTAAATAATGAAACTAATGAAATAATCAAAAGAATCAATACATTTACAGAAAGCTACGATTACGTAAAAGATATAGCTAAAATACAGTACGAAATAAAGTTAAGAGAAAACCTTGAATATTTACATGAGGACATTGAAAAAATAAAAGAAATAATAATGACTTCAAGATTAGGAGTACTAAGCAGAGATATTTTAACTGAAGAAGAAATAGATAAATACGGCATTAATATAAATAACTTGGAAGAATTAGAACTCAGTTTAGCCCTATATAAAACCAATATTATATTCATAATTAAAGTACCCAAATATACAGATGAACTGTATAAAAAGATATACGTTCAACCCATTCCAAATAAGGATAATAATTCCCAATTAAAAATAGACAAAAACCTTTATCTGACAAAAGATCAAATAATTTATGACAGTACTAAAAACGTACAAAATTTAACCAAAATAAATGATGATTGTATAGAAAATATACTTAAAAAATCAATGAATTGTAAACTTATAAGAAATATAAATGAAAAAGTATTAGAAATAGGAAATAATAATCTTGTATTAATTAATGTTCAATTACAAGAGCTTAATCAAAATTGTAATAATCAAAAAATTAAAATTAAAGGTAACTACCTTATTAGATTTGAAAATTGTAAAATACAAATAAATAACAAATCATATGAAAGAAAAAATTATAAACATGAACTTATAATTCCTAATACAATATTAGATATCAATTATACCAAAATTGAAGAATTAACATTTGAAGAATTAAAATATCAAAACATAAACAATGTAAAAGAAATAGAAGAATTAAAATATAACCATAAAAAGTCGAGTTTCAAAATATATTTTATCATTTTAATCATTTTAATAATTGTAATAATTTATGTTTATATAACATTAAAAAGTAGAAAAAGGAAGATAATAAATAATGTAAGTCTTCCAACGGTCACTTTCCGACCCTTAGAAGAATCTAAAGAGGGGGGTGTTATATCCAAGCTCACTTGTGCGCCCTCACATATATCAAATATTCTTATTAAAGATACACAGAAACAAAAACTTGACTTTGATTTCAATCAAATGTAAACAAACCAAAAATAAGAAAACCAATTAATGATACAATGATCAGAAAGAACATTAAATATTATAGTCAACACTTTTGCCTTCAGCAACTTTGTAAGAGTATACAATGTATATCAAATGTAAACAAATAAAGCGACCAAAAAGACATAAATTCCATATCAACACTTTCTTGCCTTCAGCAGCTTGTGCATGAGTATCAAATGGATACCAAAGTATTTCACAACATTGAATCATTGTATCATCCGCAGTCAAACAAAGATTTGATGCGTTAGCATAATTATGATATAAAAGGGATCTCAAGATCTCATTCTAGTTTAGTTTTTAAAGATACATCAACAACGTATAGCCGAAGATTTCCCCCCACCAGTGGTAAGGGATCTGAAGCTCAAATAAAGTATTTAATATCATACAAATAAATTTGTGTTTCATTTTCGGTTGCCCTATTCTCTTGATGAGAATAGGAAGTAATATTTTTTTATAAAAATTCTAAAACTCAAATTTAATTTATATATATATATGAATCGCGATATATATAATTTTTAATTGTGAATTAGAAATTTATTAAAAAAATTTAACCATCTTATTCTCTTAGGGAATAAGGCGACTACTTTTAATTAAAAAGACCCTTAATTTAATTTTCTTTAATTTTGTCTTTATTTAAGCTTCAGTTCCCTTACCGTTGGTCGGGGGAAATCTTGAGCTATACGTCGTCAAAGACTATATTTCTAAAACTAAACTTGACTTTGGCCAAGCGAACATTTTTATATTAAAAATATGCTTATGCAGCAAGTCTGCATATCAATAAAAACCTCTTTCATCATTTGTCTTAATTTGATGAAATCTAAACAAAAAGGGTGGATGTTCTTAAATTTAATTATCTTTTTGTTTATACAAATGCTGACACAATATCTTTATTACATACATTGGAAGCTTGGGCATCGTTTCTCTTACACAAGTTGCAGAGGAAAAAGTATTGATAAGGTTTCTTGTGGTCGCATTTGTATACTTGATCATAAATTACATTTTTAATTAAATGAAAAGTCAAGCGTTTCAAGCGTTTGTTTGTTTTGGGGCGCACAAAGAGGCTCTGACATAACTCCTCCCCCCTAAGATTCTTCTAACGGTCGGAAAGTGACCGTTGGAAGATTTACATTGTTTTCAATCTTCCTATTTTTAATTTTTAGATAAACATAAATTGTGCCAATGATAAATATGGTTACAATGATTGAATATATAGTGTAGCTTGACTTTTTGTGTTTATATTTAAGTTCTTTAATTTCTTTTCAATTATTTATATTTTCAAAATTCAATATATTCTTGAAAAATCTTCAATTTTTGTATAATTAATATCTAAAATGATATTTGGTATAATAGGTTCATGTTTAAAATTTTTTCTTTCATACATTTGATTATTTATTTTAATTTTACAATTTTGAAATTTAATAAGATAATTACCTTCTATCATAATCTTTTGATTGTTACAATTTTGATCCATTTCTTGTAATTTTACATTTGTTAATATAAGATTATTATTTCCAATTTCTAATATTTCTTCGTTTACATTTTTCACAAGTTTACAGTGCATTGGTTTCTTAAGTATGTTTTCAATACAATCATCAATTATCTTACTTAAATTTTTTAAATATTTTGTATCGTCATAGATAATTTGATCTTTGGTTAAATACATTTTTTTGTTTATTTTTAGTTGAGAACTGTTTTCTTTATTTGGAATAGGTTGAACATATATTTTTTTGTATAGTTCGTCTGTTTATTTGGGAACTTTAATGATGAATATAATATTTGTATTATATGAAGCTAAAATAAGGCTTAGTTCTTCCAAGTTATTAATATTTATGACGTATTTATCTATTTCTTCTGATGTAAAATATCCCTGCTCAGTACTCCTAATCTTGAAGTCATTATAATTTCTTTTATTTTTTCTATATCCTCATCTAGGTAATCTAGGTTCTCTCTCAATTTTATTTCATATTGTATTTTAGCTATATCTTTTTCGTAGTCATAACTACCTATGAAATTATTAAGTCTTTCTATTATATTGTTAGTTTCATTGTTTAGAGTTTCAGTTAATATTTTTATTTGTTTGTTAAATTTGTCGTTAATTATTATTTGATTATTAAGATTTGTTATTTCATTATGGCTGTTTGTTTCAATTAATTTTAAGTGTTCTTCGATGTCTTGACGATCGTTATCGTCCATGGTACCAAATAAAAATTTTAATGTTGAATAATCCTCTTTTCTGTCTACTCTGTTTAGGATAAGGACATCAAATTCCTTACGTATTTTTAACATTTTCCTATTTATACTGTCATTTTCTTCTGGCATTCTTTTAACATTTCTTTCCATAATTTCTATATTATTTTCATACTCAGTTAAATTCATTATATGGATAATTGTATCATAAGTTTTGATTAATGGGTATTCTCCTAGTTGCATTAAAGTAAAACCATTTCCTTTATTTAGATCAAGTACTTCTAATTCCGCTTGTACTTGGTTGAGGGTTGTTAGTATCACTATCATCAGGATGTGAAGTGGGATCATATGTTGCCATGTTTGATGCTTTATCTTTATTTATAATTTTGTTGATTAAGGTTTTAAAGTTTGGTATATAATATTCTCGTTTTAATTCTAAATATAATTTTTCAATACCAGTATGGTTATGTATTTTATGAGTTTTTAATATTATTTCTCTTGCTTCGTATTCGTTTAAGTCTTTTATCATAATCATACTTCTTTGTAATATTTTATTACTTAATTTGTTTTCTTTTTTTCATATATATTGGAAATCATTAAATATTTTGTCATCTTGGACGTATATGCAATTTAGCATTGTAGTATCTACTTCTTTTATTATGTTGATAAAATCTTCTTCTTTGTATTCTTTTCGTGTGAAGATAATTCGTCTTTTTCCAACATGTGGGTAAATAATTTCTTGATGATCATTTTCATTGATTTCAATTATCGGTTAAAGAAATTAACCGGTTTTTCACTAATAGGAATAAGATATGAATTGTCTGATTCAGCACTATGTTGAGTGGCTAAGTCATCTTGCTCTAGCACATTTATTTTTACACGAGAGAGAGCATCAGCTACTCTATTTTCTTTTCCTTGTATATATTGTATTTCAAAGTCGTATTCTTCGAGTTTTATTTTCCATCTCTGTAATTTACTATTTGGTTCTTTTAAATTTGGTAACCATACCAGAGGGCGATGGTCTGTTTTTGTAATAAATTTTCTACCGTAAAGGTAGTGTCTAAATTGTTTGGTTGCCCAAACTATTGTTAATAGTTCTTTTTAAATTGTGCTGTAATTGCACTCATGATTGTTTAAAGTTCTGGAGGCGAATGAAAGGGGACCATGTGTTTGGCTTAAAACTGCGCCGATGGCGAAATTTGATGCATCAGTTGTTAATGTAAATTTTTTTTAAAATCTGGATGTCGATTAATAAGATCTTCAGACATTGCGTCTTTTAATTGAGAAAGTGAGTTTTTATACTCGTCATTATTAATATCAATTTTTTAATTTTTCTTAAGACAAAGTGTTAGTGGTTTATTTATTTTTGCATAATCGCAGATAAATTTGCGATAATAACCAGTTAATCCGAGGAATGATTGAATTTCTTTGACTGTTTTTGGTATGGGAAATTTTTTAATAGTTTCTATTTTCTTTGGATCGGGTTTTATTCCATTAGTGGTTATAATGTGACCTAAAAAATCTGTTTCTTTTCGTAATAATTCTGATTTATTCAATGATATTTTGAGATTTGCGTTTTTAAGGGTAGTTAAAATTTTATGGAATGAATCCATGTGTTCTTGAAGGCTTGAAGAGAATATAATAATGTCGTCTAAGTAGACATAACATATTTTACCAATGTGTTCTTTAAGGACTTCGTTCATAAGTCGCTGAAAAGTTGCCGGGGTATTTTTTAATCCAAATGGCATGCGAATGAACTCGTAGTGTTCTGACGCTATTAGTACTGTTGTTCTCGAATCTAGTTCTGGCATTACTAATATAGACAACTACCATCCACCTCTGGATATATTTTTTGACCTGAGCAGCCATCTTCTTGATAATTGTTATCCTCAAGACTGTTCATATGTGTTTGATTTTCGTAAGACAAATTTTCAGTTGCTTTCTGATGTTATAAGTAGATCTAATATTGAAAATATATTAGATTCTACAAATATTGACGATGCGGTAACTGGGTTTTATAATATAAAATAATAATTTGTGTCACCCTTGGTATACACAAGAGCTTAAATCTCTTCGAAACAAGAGAAATAAAGTATGGAAAGTTTACATAAAAACACTTTCTCCAATAATATTTGAACAGTATATAACCCTTTTTGAAGAATTTAAAAATCTTTCAAAAGTTTTATACTCCAACTGTGTTAACGAAATGGGAATCTCTTTAAAACAGGACCCTAAAAGCTTTTGGCATTTTGTTAACTCGAAGAAAAATTCGGATGGCTTCCCAGCAAGTTTTATATATGAAAACTCTTCAGTACATAATCGCAGTGATATTTGCAATGCGTTTGCAAATAATTTTTCAAACTCCTTTGTTGACACTCATGTAAGTGTTGATAAAGATTTTTTTAAAGACGTGAACACCTACCCGCAAGTAAGTTTTAACACTATTCCTGTGGAACAAGATAGGGTCTTACACTTTTTGTCATTATTGAACGACGATTGCTCCTATGGCCCCGACGGTATACCCCCACTTATTCTGAAAAAGTGTAGTCTTGTATTAGTGCAGCCCTTGCAATTATTATTTAAGCTTTCGTTAAAGTCTGGGAAATTTCCATCATTCTGGAAGAAATCATTTCTCACTCCTGTTTTTAAAAAAGGCGACAAATTTGACATCAAGAACTATAGACCTATTTCTAAATTGTCCTGTATCCCTAATCTTTTTGAACAGGTTGTATGTGAAAGTCTTTTATTCTTTGGTAAGAACATTATATGTAAACAGCAACACGGTTTCGTGCAGAAACGGTCTACTGTTACAAACCTTCTTACATTTTTACATAATTGTTCAAATGCAGCAGAAAGTGGTTCTGAAGTTGATTGTATATACACAGATTTTCCTAAAGCATTTGACCAACTCAGCCATAATATTATTGTTTTTAAACTGCAATCATACGGTTTCCCTACTCTTTTTATATCTTGGATCAAATCCTTCCTAGAAAATAGAACTTACCAGGTTAAATTTAGAAATTCCCTTTCTAATACTTTCGTTGCCCATTCAGGCGTACCCCAGGGAAGCCATTTGGGTCCATTCTTATTTATTCTTGCTATAAATGACGTTTCTTCTTTTATACGCTTTAGTGAGATTCTCATATTTGCAGATGATATGAAAATTTATAAATCAATCAAATCTCCCAATGATCATACTCTTTTGCAGGCTGATCTTGATAGTTTCAGTATTTGGTGTAATAAATATGGGTTAACTCTTAATCCTATAAAATGCCAAACTATTATTTTCTCAAAGACAAAAGTTCCAAGTGACTTTGAATATTGTATAACACAAAATAAAATTAATCGTGTTTTTAGTTTTAAGGACTTAGGAGTTAATATCAGTGCTAATCTGGAATTTTCTGAACATGTTAACTTTATTGTAAAAAAGGCGAACTCTATACTTGGATTCATAAAACGGTGGGCAAAGGAATTTAACGATCCATACGTTACCCTCTCTTTGTATAACTGTTATGTTAGGCCGCATCTTGAGTATGCCTCACAAGTATGGACCCCTTTCTATGAAATCCATAAGAAACGTATTGAATCAGTCCAGCATCATTTTATTCGCTTTGCTCTTAAAGGCCTTCCATGGGCTGATCCTTATAACCTGCCACCATACGAGCATCGGATAAGGCTTTTTCAGATGCAATCTTTATATCAACGTAGAGTAAACAATGACTTAATTTTTCTACATCAACTTATCTCTGGACAAATTGATTCGTCGGATTTGTTAGCCTTTATTGGTTTTAACTACCGCGGACGGTGGTACCATCTTCGAAATTCTGAGCTTTTTAATATTGAACATCACAGAACCAATTATGGCATGCATGAGCCTCTCACGCGGATGAGTAAGTTATATAACTTGAATGAGGGTGTGTTGGATTTTAATTTAAATAAAAGTAATTTAAAAACTATTTTCAGAACCAGTGCTCCACGATTCTAAATGTTTCTATGTCATTTTGTTTTAATTTTGACTTTATATGTTTTCATGTTTTTATGTGCATGTGTTTTTGTTTTTGTTGCATTGTGCTTATTAACAACTAACACCTGCACTAAGTGATGAGCCAGTGGGACACATTATATGTGTTGGCAAATCTTCTTTCATCTGCTGATGCTTGCTTTAAGCTCCATTTGAATAAGATCTGATAGCGTTAAAATAAAAAAAAAAAAAAAAAAAAAAAGTGTAGAGAAAGCAGTTTTTTCTCTATCTTTTTCTTCGACTTCTATCTGGTAAAAGCCTTTTGTAAGGTGTAATGTAGAAAAGTAATTACAGTTTCCTATATTGTCTTAGATTGATTCTATATTTGGAATCGGAAATTTGTCCTCTTTAGTTGCTTGATTTAATTTTCGATAGTCTATTACTGTCCTCCATTCTTTATTGCTTCTATGATCTTCTTTTTTTGGTACCACCCAAATAGGGACGTTATATGAGGAATTGCTTTGTCGTATAATTCCTTGTTCAAGCATTTCGGTTATCTGCTTGTTTACTTCTTTTTTATGTATTTCAGGATATCTATAAATTCGCGTGTATATAGCGGAAGTATTTTCCGTTGGAATGTTATGCTTAACATGGTTGGTGAAACTTAAATCATCACCTTTATGATAAAAAGAATTTGTATGTGTTTTTATTAATTTTATTATTTGTATTTTTTCTTCTGAGTTTAAATGCTCAGTCCTTAGTTCATTTGTAAAGGAATCGTTTATTATTGTGTTCACAGGTAAAATATTATTGAAGTAATTGATTGTACTTTCATACTCCTCTTCTTCATTTTTGCTGAGGAAAAAGGGTATGCTATTACAGTTCAACTCCAAAATTTTAGTTTTATAATGGATTACGCCATTATTAGGAATCAAAATATTATTCCAATTATTCCGTTGTATTCGGAATTGAATGTGTGAATTCGAAACTCACAATCTTCAACGACTGAAAAAATAAATTTTTCTTTTGGTATTATGATTTCTTTATTTATTGTTATTGGGTTTCCTGCCGTTTGTACGGTTAAAGAGCTTTTCCGTATTTTAATGAATTCTTTTGGAGCATCCTCTTCTCTGAGAAGGCTATTAGTCGCTCCTGTATCTACAAGCATTCTAAAAGTTGTTTTTCCTTTTGTTAATTTAACAAAGGGCAAACCGTATGGGGCTCCGAGGCAGAATGCCGAAAATTTGCTTCACCTACTTTTGCTTCTTTATTTATATAATTAGCTTTATATGCTCTTCTAATATGAGATGATGAAGGATCAACATCCATTGGCTCAAATCTTTGAGGAAATTGCCTATGATTGTTATTATAATTATAATTATTATTATTTTGTTTTTGGAAATTATTGTTTGGTACGTAGGGCTTTGGTTGCCAATTTTTATTATTATTATTGTTTTTAAGTGGGTTTTTAAAATATTTTAAGTTACTTGAATTATTATGATCATACTTATTGTCTCTTTCTTGGCTTTGTTTTGTAACGAATCCTGCGTTACTAAGCTCGTGTAGAGCTAACTCCATGGTAGTGGGTCTAAGTGCATAGAGAATTGTTCTCATATGTGTTGGCAAACGTTATTTAAAAATGTTAAGTGCCGTTTCGTTATTCCTTGGAATATCTAAGCTACTGTTTTCTTGGAGACATTTTTGATTTAATAGTGAAAGGGTTCGTTGTATATAATTGTAAAATTTAAGTACATTGCCTCTTAATTGAGAAGCTCTCAAATCTTCATACAACTGATACGAGTTTTTAAATCCGCCGAAATTTTGTAATAACATGTTTTTTATGTCTATCCATCTTGAAAGATGTGTATGCATTTTTATAGCTTGCCTAGCTCTTCCAATAAATTTACTTTTTAGTATATTTATGCCAGAGGCGTACTGAGAGGAATTTTCATAGTCGGTCAAGTCGGCAATTTTGAAAATTTTAAAATTTATAAAACTGCAGTCGGCATTTTAAGAGTTTCAAACTAAGTTCAGCAAGGGTGCATTAATTAAAAGTTTTTAAGCTTACAAAACAAGAAAATCGGCATTTAAATTTTTTTAAATTTTTAGTATGAAAGTTGGCATTTTCATAGGTTTTTATACTTATTCTAACAAAAAAGTCGAAATTTCCAATTTTTTGAATTTATCGTGTGAATTGCTGGCTTTTATACATATTCTAACAAGAAATTCGGCATTTTCAATTTTTTCGAATTTTAAGTGTGAAAGTCGGTATTTTTGCAGGTTTTTATACATATTCTAGCCAGAAAGTCGGCATTTTCAATATTTCGAGTGAATTGATGGTTTTTATACATATTCAATTTTCAATTTTCAGTGTGAAAGCCGGCATTTTTGCAGGGTTTTATGGATATTCTAGCAAGACAGTCGGCATTTTCAATTGCGATTACTGTCATTTTGTTAATAAAGGACGTCATGTCGAAGTTTTGATAGATGCATCTGCACGGGGAGAAAAAATTCGGGAAGAACAAGAAATTGTCCTCTAATGAAAAAATGGTTCGATGAATCGTCAAAAAGAGCACGTCATGTGACTTACCTTTGTTCGCGTACCCAAAATGAGTTCATCGATTTGTTGGGGACTAGAACTCAAAAAGCCATTGTCGATGAAATCAACTCCAAGCGTATTTTTTCTGTCATGGTTGACACGACTTCAGACTCATCACACCAAGATCGACTTGCTATTAACATTCGATACTTAGTCCAAACAAACAATGGACCTGTCACTATAAATTATATAAATGTATTATATAAATGTATTATATAAATCTAAATTCATGACACTATTTCATTATTATTTTCTTCTTAAACAAATTCTTTTAACTAGATACATATTTATTAATATTTTTAATAAACACATTGCTCTTAAAAGAATTCTCGTGCTATATTCTTTCAATATTCCTGTTAATACACAATATTTTGCCATAGTTTCTTGGAAACTTATTGATTATTCAAAACATCCAGTCATTTTTTAACTTTTTAGTATAGTGATGACTGCAGTCGGCAAATTCCAAAATAAGTCGGCAAATTCCTAATTAAAGTCGGCATTTCAGTAAAACTCACCCCATCCACGGCTCAACCTCTCGGTACGCCCCTGATTTATGCACATTTTTTGAGATTGTTCATTGTATGTTAATAATGTAGGTATAATATCATCCACATTTGAAATAAAAATTGGTAAATCTTCTGTTTTACCATCAAAATTTTGTAGACGTTCGATATATTTTAGAGGATTTAATTCTAAACTTCTTAAAATATTACCTCCTGCTGCTGGTGGTTGTTGTTGCGCTGCTACTGCTGCTGCTTGTTGTTCCGCGTTCATGATGATGTTTCTTTGATTGTTAAATAAAGTTGTCCTTTGTTGCCGTTGCGAATCTCGTCTGATTCGGTTGTTGTTTGTCCACATTAATTTACCACAACGCGATGTGGCTCTGGTTGAACTTGCCACTGACCGATGGGTTCAATATATTTTAATTAAAAATGAACCATACATTTTTTTATGTCTCTATAGTCTATTTGATTATTACTTTTTTTTTTTTTTATATTATTTTATTTTGGATAATATTTTTTCAAGGCACTTTTATTACTTTTTCAGTTTTCTTTTATTAACTGTTATTTATTTTTTTGTTCATGATGTAATTTTAATTTTCTTTGCTGTTAGCACTTTTTATTTATTTTTTTTTCTGTACTCATTTAATTTCTTTTGCACTTGCACTCTTTCATCACTCGAAATTATTTTCCTCTATGGATTTTGTAGTATAAGTCGTATACGCTGACTGAACTACTAAATAATTTCCTTAAAAAAAATTCCGATATATGTTCGAAAAGTTTTTTTTTTGCGTTGTTTTTTAGCACTGATTTCGTTAAATGAAATTCTCGATATTTGCTCGAAAATTCATCACTTTTCACTTTTTCAGTGTATGTCTTTCCCGTTTTAATTTTCAACTATACCGATATTCATTCGGCGTTTTCGAATTAAACAAAAAAGTTTTATTTTGGATCGCGAAAAAAAATTTTCTCTTAATTTATGTGTCTGATGGGTATCCTACCGACTGCGCCATTTTTAATTGTGAATTAGAAATTTATTAAAAAAATTTAAACATCTTATTCTCTTAGAGAATAAGGCAACTACTTTTAAATAAAAAGACCGTTTTTACTTTTCTTTAATTTTGTCTTTATTTAAGCTTCAGATCCCTTACCGTTGGTCGGGGGAAATCTTGAGCTGTACGTCGTCAAAGACTTTATTTCTAAAACTAAACTTGACTCTGGTCAAGCGAACATTTTTATATTAAAAATATGCTTATGCAGCAAGTCTGCATATCGATAAAAACCTATTTCATCATTTGGGTTTATATGATGAAATCTAAACAAAAAGGGTGGATGTTCTTAAATTTAATTATCTTTTTGTGTATACAAATGCTGACACAAGATCTTTATTACATACATTGGAAGCTTGGGCATCGTTTTTCTTACACAAGTTGCAGAGGAAAAAGTATTGATAAGGTTTCTTGTGATCGCATTTGAATACTTGATCATATATTACATTTTTAATTAAATGAAAAGTGGAATGATCACATATGCGATGTCGCCAAAAATGCCGCAAGATGTTTAGGTTTTTTAAGACGATGCAAGAACTTCTTTTCCCCTTCTGATCTGGCTACCATCTACAAAACTTTCATACGGCCAAAGCTTGAGTACAACTCCCACATTTGGGCTGGTGCTCCAGTAACGTACTTAAGTCTTTTGGACAGTATCCAGAGAAGAGCATTTAAGATGATTGGTGACCGTACCATCGTTGAGACTTTTACGTCACTTTAACATCGACGTAATGTCTCATGCCTCACCCTCTTTTACCGTTACTTTAATGGTTTATGCTCTAGTGAAATAGCCAGTTGCATTCCTCCCCTTAAGATGTTCAACCGTAATACCCGCGCCTCCAGGAATGCCCATCAGTTCACCCTCGAGCCCAACTTCGGACGTACGGTCATGTTCAGAGAATCGTTCTTTAGCCGTACTACGCGAATGTGGAACTCTCTTCCACACTCTGTCTTCCCCAGTCATTGCAGTGTTCAGGAATTCAAGACTAATGTTAACCGACACCTCATCCTTAACCCTCTCCGTCTATCCCATTTTTCCTAACGCTCGCACTGTGCTTTGGCATAAAAAGGGAACAAAAACCCCTTGAGTGCGTGCCTATTATAAAAAAAAAAAAAAAAAAAAAGCGTTTCAAGCGTTTGTTTGTTTTGGGGCGCACAAGGAGGCTCTGACATAACTTATATATATATATATATAAGGCAGGTATATGCAGTCAAGCGGCCCCTAAGTATAGAAGCGGATACATTTATCTACATTAACTTGGAAGTTCGGCATCGTGGGAACCCCTCTGATTTAGATACTTTTTTTTTCATTGGCATAATATAATTATTTTTTTTTGTTGTTCTTTGTTCATAAAGAGTATACTTACTTATTTATTTTTTTTTATGTTCATGTTAACGAACTGTGGATTTGTAAGAAACGAGAGAACATACCTTTATTTATATATTTATATATATATATATAGATATTATTTTTCGCCTTATTCTTCAATTTTAAGTGTTATACATCATTCATTTTCATTTTTGTTTGATGTTCATCAAGGAAAACTTCCTGTGTCTGCCCAAAACGAGCTCGGTTAGGTAGGAGAGGTTCATTTTCCTTTCAATTCTTAGAAATTATATCGTGGGTGAAATTCAGTGCCCAGTGTTATACATATATATATATACATGATATGTTCCTTTGTTTTTTTTTATATACATAATCCTTCATTCATTATTATATTTTGATCATTATTAATATTTTTTTTATATTGTTAAAATTTTGTTTATATGACCTATGGTCCTTTTCTTTTCTTAAATGTTTTGTTATTGTAAATTTAAATAATACCTTTCAACTAAATCTTTATTGTTTTTTGTTCATTTAGTAAATAATTGAATGGTACCCTTTTTAAATAAAAATTGTGAATTATGCCAATATGGTTGAAATTCAGTTTTTTTTTCAAGCACACAGCTTGATGGCTTTTTAGATTCATTATTTTCAGGGGATGCCGATGGTAACTAAAGCGGAGATGGACGTGTGAACTGAACGGGAGCTCAAGGTAAGCGTAAAGGTCAAGGGGAAGTCAAATATGTAGCCGCTGACTTCCATGGTAGGGTGGGTTTAGGCTATCGCTGAAAACATCTCAGCGCCCTCTAGTGGTATCGTCCGTCCGATTTTTTTTTGTTTGAATATTTTTTTTTTAATTTTTCGGGCATGAT
This sequence comes from Baccha elongata, assembly GCA_951217065.1. Lineage (NCBI taxonomy): Eukaryota > Metazoa > Arthropoda > Insecta > Diptera > Syrphidae > Baccha > Baccha elongata. Next base: position 283,202 of record CATNUY010000348.1, read on the forward strand.
AAATATTTTGATAATAGGAGTGGTTGCGTATCATAGGCAAGAACCCATCCACTTCCGTCGAGCTAAGGTCGAGCAACGACGAGCATGCCAGCCTATGATGCCAATCGACAATCGTAGTTTCGAATTTTTTTTGATCTCCTCTCTACACCTCTCTATTACAAATGGCGCCCGCACGTGAGTCTTCGTTTCTGTTTATCCCTTTTTCCAAACTTTATAATTCCCGAACTGTTCTTGTCATCACCATCAGCGACTCGTAAGTCATGAATAAGGAAAGTTATTTAGCATACCTTTTCATTTGCGACGAGATAACAAGATGGCGATGACGACAAAAATTCAACCGTGTTATTTCTGGTCTTACCTTTTCCATAGATGTTTCAATTTTGCTTTTATATCTTTCTCACTTCTTAAAAGTAACATTAATTTACTCCGGAACAAATTGTGACAGTTTTGTTTTTCATTTCTAACAAAAAACCATCATTAATCTTGATTTTGAAATATTTTCGGTTTGAATTTTACATTTTTATAATTAAATAGATACTAAATACAACTTTCTAAAATATCTTCTATTATTTTTTTTTTGTAATAAATGCATTCTCTGAGAGAATATTTTTTACTCCTTCAAGTTCAAGAATTTACTTCAAAAAATAAATGAACACACCTAGTTTCTGATTTGACAGATCTTAAGAAGAGCGATAATTGTGTTCTGTTGTTTTTTTAAAGGGATTGCAAAATTAAATTGTTTAAACAATCTTTTGGATGTGTATTTGTTGTGAATATTGCAACTTGTGAATAAAGTAAATCATATTAAATTGTTAAAAGTTAAATAATCACATTCTTGTATGTAGGTACCTACAATAAACCACAAAAAAAACTACTTCGTTGATCCATGAAATGAAAAAAGTAAACTCTTCCGTTCAATTCTGACAAAATCAAAGGAATTCATACGATATTTAAATATAAATACATATGTGTTTAGTAGCAAATTATATTTATTTGTTTTGTTTTCAAAAGTGCAGTCAAAACGAAGAGTTCTAAAAGGTAACAGTTCGGAGACAATTTTGAGGGATGATTTGGTGTTAAATGTTTTGAAACATTTCATATGTTTGTGAAAATATTTCAATACATTTATGTTTTACAGATTTAAACAATAATACAAATTAGCGTTTTGTTATACTTGAGCTGACGAAAAATAAACAAATGCCTTGCAATTCACAACTTTTTCACTCGTTCGCCTTCAAAAAATAAGTGAACATTTTACCTGTCGATTGCATCGCATTTCGCCCGGAATAATTGATGACAATTCGCCCGAACATTCACAATAGGCGAAAAGTGAAATGTCAATTATTTCGGGGTAATGTAGTTCGGGCGAACTTCACAATAAGGCTAATTATTTAAAATATTTTCAGAATTTACAATTTTGAAAAATATCCTTTTTTTTGTTCTTCTTAAAACTACATATAGTTAAAGAAAAATATTTTCAGAGTTTACAATTTTGAAAAAATTTTCTTAAGTAAAACAAAATACAAACCAAAAAAATAAAAACATTTCATATCCTCCAATATTATTCTTTTTTTTTTCCAAATAAATCCATTTATATTAGTACAAATTTTTCTAAACTTTCTAAACGTTATATTTTTCTGTTTTCTGTTTTTTCGTTATTTTGCTTGAATAAATCAAAATGAGTCAAACTTCTAAAACTGGCACAAACAAAAAGAAAGGCTCAAGGTTTTAAGTCCATTGGTTCCAGTTAATGCAAAATCAAACGTTAACAACCAACCTCGTTCTAATTCTGCAGCAGCATCAGTTCAGATTAATGATCTTAATGCTCCTAACAATAATTTGACAGACTTTCAATCTCTTCCACGAATAGTACGCACACCAATAGCAGAAAATATTGACATAAGTCAAAACCAAATACAAACAATAAATCAAAATCCAAATTCAAGTCAAAGTCAAATTCAAGGTCAGCAATAAGAAACGTTTGATAATACGGATAATAGTTTAGGTGTAGGTCCGCTTAATAGATCAACGGGATCAGAGTCAATCAGAGCTCCATCTTATATCAGTCTGAGTAATTTAGGTGCAGCTTTCGCGGGTCTTGACCATAGTACTGAAATCGTTCGAAATGAACAAATTGCAGATAGATCAAATCTTAATCCTGAAAAAGTTAATAATAATACCGATTCTTTACCAACTGATCTCAAAGCCTATGTTAATTTGGCTATTTTGAACGCCTTTTCGTCCTACACGGAATCTATGAAGTCGGATATTTCCGAAAGCATAAAAAATTCAATTAAAAATAACTTCATAGAATTCCTAGGTGATTTAAATTCTACAACTCAGCCTTTAAGACGAGAAGAGCCAAATCCCAAGCCCGCTACTATCCCGAATGCGATTCGAAAACCGTTACCGCAATATCCGCAGCAACAACATTCGCAACAACGACGTTCAGTACAACGCCAACAAAATTCACAGCCACAACCAAATTCATGTAACCAACAACAAATACAATCTTTAGAAAATCCTATCAGTTTTCAACCTATTCTAAATTCTAATCATCTGCAACAACAATCCTTACAAAATATAAATGTTCAAAAACAGCAGCAACGCAAAACTAACCAAAACATGGAACAACAACAGCTGTACAACCAAAACTTTACCCCGCAGCAAAGTTTACAACAACAACAACAACAACAACAACATCAGCTACTTCAACTTTCGCAGAATATTTTATATCAGCAACAACAAAAGCTATATCCATCACTAAATCAAATTTTAGATACCTATCATCTTTCTGCTTTTGCCCAACAACCAACAAATTTCAGACCAATTCCTAACCCTGAATTACGACAACCAGGGAATTTTTCTCAAAATCATTATTCAGATAACCATAATGGATATCAACCACCTACGTCAAATCAATATAATGAACTGAATCCAGTTAGGGGTTATCATGATCAGATTAAAATTGACCGATGGGGGTTGAAATTTGAAGGAAGACCTGAAATACTAACAGTTGAAGATTTCATATTTCGACTAGAAACCCTTCAGAGTCAATATCAATGCCCTTGGGCAGAGATATTAAAACAATTCCATCTTTCTCTTTCTGGAGATGCTCAAGATTGGTATTGGAGTTTTCAAAAATCCAAATAACGACCGAATTGGCAAATGTTGCGTGAAGCATTGTTGCTTCACTTCCGAAATATATTTTGCTTCAAATGCGGTGAAGAAAACTTCATAGTTGCAAATTGTCCCAAATGCAAATCGAAAAACGCATTGAAGAGCACGATTCCAACGGGGGAATCGTGTTCGAAGCGAATATCCGAACCATTAATGCCACCGAATGCTTAGATCAACAAATTAGTGAAGAAAGTGAAGAAAAGAAAATTACAATCTCAAAGAGAGAAAGTAATGATATCAAGAAAAATAACAATAATAAATTTAGTAACAGAAAACCTTTACATATATGAATAAATGATTACAATAATGCTAGAAATAGAATATTTAATGTTAGTAGTGTTAGTAATAAGATATAAATTAAGAAAACAATTAAAATGCAACTTATTGTCAACTATTTTAGACAAGTCGGTTGATCCTAGGCCTTATGCCAAAGTAACAATAGCTGACAAAGAAATATTTGGTTTGCTAGACAGCGGAGCAAGCGTCAGTATACTTGGCAAAGGTTGTAGAAACTTTTTGAATGAACTTAACGTTCCAATTGTCCCATTTACATCTAATGTAAAAACAGCCGATGGAAAATGTCAATCCATTATAGGCAAAATAAACCTACAAATTAATTTTAATAATTGCTTACGTGTCATAACTTTTTATCTTGTTCCGAGTTTGGATCAGGAAATGTATCTCGGTGTCGACTTCTGGAGAGCATTTAACCTCGCCCCTGGAATAATCAGCGAAATTTCAATAAACGAAACTAATAATATTACACATACTCACCCATTATCACCAGAGCAACAGTCAAAATTAGATGCTGTCAGACGGAAATTCCGGTGTTATACCAAATACGGTCTCGGAAAAACGACCCTTGTCGAGCATGTCATCGAGACCGGAGAGGCTGCTCATGTGAAGCAGCGACACTATCTGTCTCGCCAGCCATACAAGCTCTGATGTATGCCGAGATAGATCGAATGTTGAGCCTTGGAGTGATAGAAGATAGTGAAAGCCCTTGGACTTCGCCAGTGGTCCTGATACAGAAACCCGGCAAAAATCGTCTGTGTCTGGATTCGCGTAAGCTGAACTCCCTCACGAAAAAAAACGCATATCCCCTTCCAAACCTCGAAGGCATCTTCAGTCGTCTTCGCGATACTATTTTTATAAGTAGTATCGATCTCAAAGACGCATTTTGGCAAATACCGCTGGAGGAGCAGCGTAGAGAAAAAACTGCTTTCACAATACCGGGATGGCCCTTGTATCATTTTACTGCCATGCCGTTTGGTTTGTGTAACGCAGACAAAAGATTATGCCAGTTGATCGACAAGGTCATTCCTTCAAGGTTAAGGGACCGTGTGTTTTTTTTTTTTTTTTTTTTCAAATTCAATTTTTTATTTGTAATTCAACTTATAACTACTTAAATGCTAGACAAAAACCTAAAAAACTAGCTAACAGAATTACTTAACTAACTTACTGGCCCCATACGGGCGCTGTAAATTATACTGTAACTATATATTAAAAATGCCTTTCGGCGTAAAAACTAAACAAAATTAAAATTCAATATTACTTAAAACTAAACGAGAAAATTTTGAAAAACTCGTTTTCCTGGGACCGTGTGTTCGTTTATCTTGATGATCTGCTCGTCATAGCTCCGGATTTCGAGACACATATCACTCTGCTAGACGAAGTTGCAACTTGTCTTAATAAAGCTGGACTCACCATCAGCGTGACGAAGTCAAAATTCTGCTTTAAAGAATTGAAGTACTTGGGCTTCATCGTTGGTGGTGGGAATATCAAGACCGATATAGCCAAAGTAGAAGCCATTGAAAATTTCCCGGTACCAAAAACTGCAAAACATGTTCGCAGGCTGCTTGGCTTAGCAGGGTGGCATCGTAGGTTTATACGGGAATTTTCGACACTGACTGCTCCAATCACAGACACCCTGAAAAAGAGTTGTGTTAAATTTAAAATGACTAATGAAGCTCCAGAGGCTTTTGAAAAACTTAAAAAGGCCTTAGCTGAAGCCCCGGCCTTAACGCATCCAGACTTCAGTAAGCGTTTTTATATACAATGTGATGCTTCTGATACAGGGGTGGGGGCGGTGCTTTTTCAGAAGAACGATGCCGAGGAAGAAGTCCCTCTTTCATTCTTTACACAAAAGCTAAATGTAAAAAAAACTATAGCGTGACAGAAAAGGAATGTTTGGCAGCAGTGTTAGCTGTTCAAAGATATAGGCCTTATGTCGAAGGGATGCAATTCACTGTCATAACTGACCATTCAAGCCTTAAATGGCTTATGAATCTAAAGGACTTGAGTGGAAGACCTGCACGCTGGAGTTTACAACTTCAAGCCTTCTCCTTTAATATTGAATATCGAAAAGGAAATTTAAATACAGTACCTGATACGCTGTCTAGAGTCTATATGGATGTTGAGAGTATCGAACTTGAAAATATCGCACCATTGATTGACCTTCAGTCAAAAGAATTCAAATCAGATGAATACTTAGAATTGATAAAAACGGTAGAAGAAAGTCAAGACTGTCTACCAGATTTAAAAGTAGAAGATAAAAATTATTTGTATAAACGATCTTTTTCAGCTATAGATTCTACTACCGTTGAACACAATTGGCGACTATGGGTACCGTCAGGCCTGACTAGTGAAATTATTATTCGTGCTCATAATCCCCCACAAGTTGCTCATGGCGGAGTAGCAAAAACATTGCAAAGAGTTCGCGAATATTTTTACTGGCCCAATATGACAGTTTAAATACGAGAGTATGTAGCGAAATGTGATACTTGCATTCAGTGTAAGCCTACAAACCAAGTTTTACGTCCTCCTATGCCTAGTGTGTATAGCGTTGATCGTCCTTTTCAAAAGTTATATGTTGACTTTTTAGGTCCGTATCCGCGTTCTAAGTCTGGTAATAGTTTAATTTTTGTCGTCCTAGATCATATGTCCAAGTTTGTCTTTTTGAAATCCTTACGAAATGCTAATTCTTCAAGTATTATTAAGTTTTTGCAAGAAAATGTTTTTCATATGTTTGGAGTGCCTCAAATTATACACTCAGACAATGGAAAACAGTTTCTGTCAAAAGATTCTCAGAATTTCATGCAATCTTATGGTATTAGACATTTTAAAACAGCTAGCTATTCACCTTAATCGAATGCTTCCGAGAGAGTGAATCGCACTCTTCTTGCCGCCATCCGATAATATCTTAAAGATGACCAGCGAGATTGGGACTTGCACTTGAGCGAAATAGCATGTGCCCTTAGAAGTGCTATTCACACTTCAACTGGTGTGTCACAATATTTTGCTCTTTTCGGCGTCAATATGGTGACCCACGGTAGCTGTTATGAGCTGGCACAAAAATTAAATTCCGTTGAGGATGGTGAGCTCATGACTCACGTCAATCTAGACTCCAATGCATGCGAGATAAAATCAAAGCTAGCATAGCGAAAGCTGGAGAGAAGAGTGCTCAAAAGTATAATACTCGCGTTCGTAATATAAGATTTGTACCCGGCCAAGAGGTATTCCGAAGGAACTTTGTCCTAAGCGACAGTTCAAAATACCTCAGTGCTAAACTTTGTCCAAAATTTGTTAAATGTAGAATCCTAAAAGCAATAGGCAAAAATATGTACGAGTTAGAAAATTTATCTGGCAAAGCCATTGGTGTTTTTCATGCTAAAGACATTAAGCAGTGAAATGAGTTTGTAATATATGTAGTAATTTATTTATTTTGTTATGGGAACATAGTTATTTATTTATTTAATTCCATTACGTATTATGTTTTTATGAATATTATGTTATTATTTAAATTCATTGTTAAATGTGCAAGCTCAAGTTTGTATAAATATTTACTTTATTTAACTACATACTTAGGTATTAAAAACATAATTATAGTTTATAACTCCTTAAGCTTTTGCATTTATTTATATGTTATTTATTTTATTGTTGCCATGTTAGTTTATTTTATGTTAATTTATTGATATATTATCAAAACAGTGAAATCCTTCAGACCCTGTGATATTTATATTAATTTATTTTTAATTAAGTTTGCAATATTAGTATTAGTTTAGTTTTTTTTTTTAAGTTTAATATCAGGATTAGTATAGTTTATTATAGTATATATATCATAGAGAAATTTATTTATTTATTAGTTTATTTATTTAGTTTGCATATATTTATAATCTATTATGTATTTCGTTAAATTACATATTTGTTCGATTAATTTATTTATTTGTTAATGTATTTATTGATTTTTGTTAACTTATTAATTTATACAGCGTATACTAGTATTATCTATGTGTTAATGTATTAATTTATTATCAGGTTTATGTACTTATTTATTTATTTTGCTTAGCTATGTATTTATTTATTAACTTTATGTCAAACCTTAGTTTTTTTTTGTTAGTTTATATGTATACCTATTTATTTATTTATTCAATTTTATTGTCAATTCATTGCCGTATTATATGTTTGTATTGATATTATTGTTATTTAATTCTCATTATTTATTTATTTATTATGTTTATTTGTCTTTGGATTATTTATCCCAACTTTATGTTATTTATATACCTACCTACTCTTTCATTCTTAAAGTCTTAAGCATGATACTATAATAAAAGATACTTCAACTTCATAAACCGAGTAACAACTTGAAGCGCAAGTTACCTACGGCGAAGGTCAAATACACACCTCGTAAAATATCAACTGTTGTTATTGAAAAAAAGGAGCAGCATAATCCATAAATGAAAACGAATCAAAATCTTTGATATTACAGGATTAGAGTAGTGTTTTAGAGAAATACCTATATACTTGATAGCCCGGCTTTTGTTGCGAGGGTTCTTCACCACGTTACGTACATACCTACATAACAATATGTTAAACAAAATGTGACCCACCCTTAACTATGCTGCGATTATAATAAAATACAATCACAAAAATGAACAACTTTGTTATTAGTTAGTACAAATATAGTTTTATTATAATAATATATAGATAGCTACTTATTACTGACTAGGTACTTAGTTAATTAACAACTGGTCGTAAGTGTTAAAATAAATTTAATAATAACAGCAGTCATATAACTCACCATACTTATTGTTTTCGATTGATTTGGCTACATTATTTCCGTAAAATACCTTATCTTAATACACAATATTTTATAATTTAAGTGTCCTTCCATTGTTCTCGGCATTGTTAGGAACATTTCCTTGCACAATGTTTTGTTGTGTACACCTACGGATAGAGAATAAATTAATTATAAAATATTTGACTTCAATTGCAAAACTACTTACGAGTTCGGTGTTGATGAGAATCGTAGCCAAGTGGATTTGTCCCATTTCCAGAATTATAATTAACCCAACTCTGACAGATCCTCATTTACTGCTGTTCGATGCTTCAAAGAAACTTGCCGACATGGAGAATATTTGACTCTGATTCCTTGGTGAAGTTTGGAGGGTATTCTACAGCTTCTCTTCTTTCTTCAAGATAAGTTCGATAACCAAACATTAATTTCAAATTTAAATGTTTATAAGGAACTTACCTTTCTGAATAAAAAAACAATAAAAGTTTTTTTTTGTTGCCTTGACATCCATTCAACTTGTTTTGATTTTGAGTTGTCCGATTGTTATTGTTGTTTAGGAACCTTGTTCCGAAAATAATAATGGCCGACCGGAAATTTGATTTGATGTAATTGGTTGCAAATAGTGTCCAAAAAAAAAATTATGGCCGAATTGTTTAAAACGTCCCCTTACGGATAGATGTCGCTTCGGTCGACGATTAGACAAATTTAAGTCCCGATTCACACTATCCGCATTGGTACAACAAAAACAAAAATTTATTCGATTAAATCCAATTTTATTGGTAGATTGGATCGAAAGATCTGATTACCTGATTGAAGAATTGGAACGATGGGTATATCCAAGGGTTTAACAAAATGCATGGAATTAAAGTTAATGGAACTACCATTAGGTGTAGAAGTGCTCGAATTAAATTTCTTAATGTTAAATTAAAATTTTAATGACAACTAATAATAGAGCGGTAACAAAGTTTGAAAATTATTGAAGTATCAAAATACCTAAAACTCATTTTCATTTATAGTGGTTGTAAAATTAAAAATTGATTTTCTTTTCATCGTGTCGTACAACGTAATTGTGAATTTACTTTGGGTATATGTACATACCGTCCCATTAAACTTTTCGCATAAGTGCTTATTGGTGAGTGATTTTTTTTTTATTTTTTTTAAGTAAGTTAAGAAAAATCCTTTTTTTTTAATAAATAATAGGATAAACGTTTAACGATCGCGGATGTACCAAGAGGAGTCCGGATCGAACGATTATTTCTTGGTTGCCAATACTTATAAAGGGTGAGTCATGAGCAATGCGACAAAATGCTAGGGCGTGTAGGTTGCGTTGAGACAAGAAAAAAATCGTACGGGAGGGGGGGGGTCTATTCCCCTCCGTTTAGCCGGGAGGGGCAATTTTCGAAAAAACTGACTTAAAATGGGAAAAAAATTATTTAAAATCAACGGCTTCATTCACAATGCTGTGCGATACGTTTTTGAAAAGCCAATAACTTTTTCTTTCATTCTGTGTTTAAATAAATCTATTCTAAGAAATAGCTTTTGAAATATTAATTTTCAGAGTCAAAATTTTGAAAAAAAAAATTGAAAAAAAAAATTTCAAATTAATTTTTTTTTAAATTTTATTTTATTTATTTTATTTATTTATTTATTTAGCATTAATCTTAGTTTTTTTACTTTTTTTTTAATTGGAGTTTTATGAGAACGTAATAAAATTAAATAGTTTTGTAATAACCCTGGATTAATATTATTTTCATTGATAACTTCTGAAAACTGACCTGTCAATATTTTTGCTTGGCCTGCCCGCAGCCCAAGGGTTCTACCTGTTATGGGGACAATAGGGACAATAAAACCGCATTTTTTTAAATGAAAAAAAAAAGAAAATTGCAACGCAAGATAAATAAAAGGCATTGCAGTTTTGCTTAGTAATTATTTCAAATTTGAATATTAACTCATTAACACGTAACGATGTCAAGCTCATACACCCGAGAAGAATTAACGGACATGCATTTCTGCTACGGTTTAGCTAATGGTCGAAGTCGTGAAGCCGAAAGACTGTACGCTGAAAGATATCCCGATAGGAGGTGTCCCCATCATAGCACGTTTCCAAGAATCCACCGACGTCTAAGAGATCATGGAGTGCTGGAGCATCGAAGAAGCGAAAGGCCAGTTTCTGATGAGTCAAGAATCTTAGATGAAACAATTCTGGATTTAGTCCGAAATAATCCCTCCGTCAGTACAAGAAGGATATCCACTATGCTTGGAGTGTCCCAATCTAGAGCATGTCGAGTACTTCGGGCGGAAAATTTACACCCGTACCACTTTACGCCTGTTCAGGAACTCACCTCAAACGACAAGTTACTGAGAACCGAATTTTATAGAACATTACTACTTAGAAATGAAACCGAACAAAACTATTTTAGAAGAATATTCTGGACGGATGAAGCACAGTTTACTAGGGATGGGGTTACTAACTTCCACAATTTACATTATTGGAGTAGCGCCAATCCACACAAAAAAAAAAACAAAACAAATCACAACACCGCTTTAGTTGTAATGTTTGGCTTGGTATTGTTGGACACACTGTGATCGGGCCCCGGTTTTTGAATTCCATTATTAATGGAGAATCATACCTGCAATTCCTACGAGACCTTTTACCCGATTTATTAGACAGCGTTCCATTGGTTATAGCAGATATTTTAAACTACCAACAAGATGGTGCTCCAGCACACTACAGCTTACAGGTGAGAAACTGGCTGGATGATCATTTTAGTGACCGTTGGATCGGAAAAAGGGGCCCCACGGAATGGCCGCCTAGGTCACCAGATTTAACTCCCCTAGATTTCTATGCATGGGGATTTATGAAGAATTATGTTAACGAAGTGGAAATAGTATCATTGGAACAACTGAAGGAACGAATTGAAGTCGCTGGAGTCAAATTGCAGGAAAATTTGTCAAGCATAAACTTATGTGAAGCCATTACAAGGAGATATAATCTATGCCTTCTAAATAATGGAGATCATATCGAGAATTTTTTATAAGTACTTCCAATAAAAAAACATAGTAAAAATAAAAGGAATAAAAAAAACTAAAAAAACTAAGATTAATGCTTCTTAAATTGCTTCGTTACAATAAAAATAAATGGTTTTCTTAGAAAAAGGTGGTTTTTTTTTTTTTTTTAATTTCTTGAGAACGACATAAAATTTTTGCATCCGGTTTTCTTATTTAGACTTAAAATTAATAACAGCATTGAATTTTGAAATTAAAATTAGCACTTAATTACGTAAAATTTTGAAAAAAATTAATTTGAATTTTTTTTTTCAATTTTTTTTTTCAAAATTTTGACTTTGAAAATTAATATTTCAAAAACTATTTCTTAAAATAGATTTATTTAAACATAAAATGAAAGAAAAAGTTATTGGCTTTTCAAAAACGTATCGCACAGCATTGTAAATGAAGCCGTTGATTTTAAATAATTTTTGTCCCATTTTAAGTCAGTTTTTTCGAAAATTGCCCCTCCCGGCTACGGAGGGGAATAGACCCCCCCCCTCCCATACGATTTTTTTCTTGTCTCAATGCAACCTACACATACAGGGTGAGTCATGAGCAATGCGACAAAATGCTAGGGCGTGTAGGTTGCGTTGAGACAAGAAAAAAATCGTATGGGAGGGGGGGGTCTATTCCCCTCCGTTTAGCCGGGAGGGGCAATTTTCGAAAAAACTGAATTAAAATGGGAAAAAAATTATTTAAAATCAACGGCTTCATTCACAATGTTGTGCGATACGTTTTCGAAAAGCCAATGACTTTTTCTTTCATTCTGTGTTTAAATAAATCTATTCTAAGAAATAGTTTTTGAAATATTAATTTTCAAAGTCAAAATTTTGAAAAAAAAAAATTGAAAAAAAAATTTCAAATTCATTTTTTTCAAAATTTTACGTAATTAAGTGCTAATTTTAATTTCAAAATTCAATGTTGTTATTAATTTTAAGTCTAAATAAGAAAACCGGATGCAAAAATTTTATGTCGTTCTCAAGAAATTAAAAAAAAACCAAAACCACCTTTTTCTAAGAAAAACATTTATTTTTATTGTAACGAAGTAATTTATTTATTTATTTAGCATTAATCTTAGTTTTTTTACTTAATTTTTAATTGGAGTTTTATGAGAACGTAATAAAATTAAATAGTATTGGAATAACCCTGGATTAATATTATTTTCATTGATAACTTCTGAAAACTGACCTGTCAATATTTTTGCCTTGGCCTGCCCGCAGCCCATGGGTTCTACCTGTTATGGGGACAATAGGGACAATAAAACCGCATTTTTTTTAATGAAAAAAAAAGAAAATTGCAACGCAAGATAAATAAAAGGCATTGCAGTTTTGCTTAGTAATCAAAATTTTGATTTTGAAAATTAATATTTCAAAAACTATTTCTTAGAATAGATTTATTTAAACACAGAATGAAAGAAAAAGTTTTTGGCTTTTCAAAAACGTATCGCACAGCATTGTGAATGAAGCCGTTGATTTTAAATAATTTTTTTCCCATTTTAAGTCAGTTTTTTCGAAAATTGCCCCTCCCGGCTAAACGGAGGGGAATAGACCACCCCCCTCCCATACGATTTTTTTCTTGTCTCAACGCAACCTACACGCCCTAGCATTTCGTCGCATTGCTCATGACTCACCCTGTATATATGCATACCTACATAAAGGATTTGTTTGAAACACTGCCGTTCGTCATATGTCTTTCGAATTCTTAAATTTTTTTTGTCGCTTAAATTTTATTTGAGATACTTATAAAATAATTAACTTTAAGTTTTAATCATAATCAAGAAAAAGAATTTTTAGAAAGTACACGGCAATTCAAATCAATTTATGCATAATATGACTCTGATATATATATATATATATATATATATATATATGAATAGCGATATATATATATATATATATGTATATATATAAGGCAGGTATATACAGTCAAGCGGCCCCTAAGTATAGAAGCGGATACATTTATCTACATTAACTTGGAAGTTCGGCATCGTGGGAACCTCTCTGATTTAGATACTTTTTTTTTCATTGGCATAATATAATTATTTTTTTTTGTTGTTCTTTGTTCATAAAGAGTATACTTACTTATTTATTTTTTTTATGTTCATGTTAACGAATTGTGGATTCGTAAGAAACGAGAGAACATACCTTTATTTATACATTTATATATATACATAGTATTATTTTTCGCCTTTTTCTTCAATTTGAAGTGTTGTACATCATTCCTTTTCATTTTTGTTTGATGTTCATCAAGGAAAACTTCCTGCGTCTGCCCAAAACGATCTCGGTTAGGTAGGATAGGTTCATTTGCCTTTCATTTCTTAGAAATTATATCGTGGGTGAAATTCAGTGCCCAGTGTTATACATATATATATATATATACATGATATGTTCCTTTGTTTTTTTTTTGTATATACATTATCCGTCATTCATTATTATATTTTGATCATTATTAATATTTTTTTTATATTGTTAAAATTTTGTTTATATGACCTATGGTCCTTTTCTTTTCTTAAATGTTTTGTTATTGTAAATTTAAATAATACCTTTCAACTACATCTTTATTGTTTTTTGTTCATTTTGTAGTAAATAATTGAATGGTACCCTTTTTAAATAAAAATTGTGAATTATGCCAATATGGTTGAAATTCAGTTTTTTTTTTCAAGCACATAGCTTGATGGCTTGCTAGATTCATTATTTTCAGGGGATGCCGATGGTAACTAAAGCGGAGATGGTGTTGTGCTTTATTTATTTTTTTAATTGAGACGCACGGATCTCAATCGGGGTCTTACCTTTTTAAGTGTTCCTTTTTTGTGTTTCAAGAGTGAAAAAAATAAGTAAACGTATTTGTGTTTTTTTTATATCTATTTTGTTCTTATTTCACTAGGTATAATACGATTTTTAAATAAAATACTTAAAGTTCAAATTTATAATTTTTTGGAATTTATTAGATATGGTAATGATTGAGCGAAAAAGAAATAGTAACGAAAAATGATTGTATATGCTACGACAGTCCGACTCTTAGTGTCGAATCCCCGACTCGTCACCCGACTCGAAGATCCGAAAAAAATGTAATATCAGCACAAGTGTGCCTGGTCACCGTTGCCATTGGGTTTTTGGGATCAATTTAATAGGTTGGAAAAGTTGGATATGAAAATGATGATCTGGGAATTATGGGTTTTGTTTCAATGTAGCAGGCAATGAAATTGGAGAAGTTTAACGGATTGGGAAAGTGAATGGGTATGAATGAGTTTTTAAGTGGAGCGATCGTTGACTGTGTGGTTGACGACTTTGGAGGTAGATGGAATTTGTAAGTAATTAAAGGAAATGATGATATGGGAATTTTAAGTGGGTCGGATATTGGTCAATCAAAAGAAAATGATGATATGGGAATTTGAAGTGGTTTGTAGTTGGGCAATTAAAGTAAATGATGAATATTGGAATATGGAATATTGGTCAATCAAAAGGAAATGATGAAGTTGCAATGGGTTGAAGTAAGTATGGGTTTAGTTGGATGGAATGATAAGGGGAAATGATAAGAGAAAGATGTAAGGTACGAAACTTGAACCTTGGAATGGTGTGAGTTTCGGCTTTAGAAGATGGAATTGGAAGTGAACGAGAAAGGTTAGATGGAGCTAAACGAGGTGTATGTGTTGGTAATGGTTCTGGAATTTGTTCAATGGTTTGGACTGGATTCGAGATTTTTATTTCTTCTAATGGCATGGAATTCGATATTTGAGTATTTACGGAAGCTTTTTTTATGTTTCGCATATTTCGCATGAATAGTATAATTATGACCATAAGTAAGGCGGAAAACATTGTAAGGAGGAACACGACTATCATATTATTACTTCCGTGATCGACTTTTGGATATATGATCTGGGAATTTTCTATATTTTCTATATCTTTACTGATGGAGCTAAGTTCATCAATTTGATTATGTATATTAAAAGATTTTGTCACGTAGCTGGGAATTTTCTCAAATTGTGGTAGTGTTATGTTAAACGAAAGGTTAGGATTTGATGAAATAAAATTGAGATTAGTTATTGTTTCGAAATTTGTTTTGGAGTTTAAAGATTGGTATCTTGTATTTGCTATACAGTTCGGTTGGATCTTAAGAATACCAGTTGCATTTAATTTGATTTGAGAGTTAAGGTTTTGGCATTTAATCATAAGGTTTTCTGGGTTTGGGGAAACGAAAATCCAAGAGTTGGAGTCTGCTAGCTGAAGGAAAATTGGGTGATGTATTTGCATTACTTGAGTATTGCAATTACTGTTTTCACTTGGCAGAATAGAAAGTAAATTCAGTTCGCAGGCATTGCTTGAAGATGTGAATAGGATTGGCGCGTTTCTCTCGCAAAGATAATTTTTTTTTGTAGTTGTTTGACATCTGTCTAAGTCATGTTTATCAAAGAGGAAATACGATTGTTTTTCTGAGTCTACGATAAGAAAAGGTTTTTCAGGGATTATAATTGCATAGGTTTTGTTTTTGATGTGATTTGGTATGCTAGTCATTTTATAAACGTTATAGTTTTTTGAAAAAGTAAGTGGAATTCTTAATACGAAATTAATTTGGTTGTCAATATAGTAAACATGAGTTTCTAAGAGATTAAAGAGTGTGTCTATATATTGCTCTTGTAAAGGAAGTGGTAAGCGATTTTCTTCTGGAAGAAGTAATTGTATCTTTTTAATTTCTTCGGTGAGTTTAGAAGGATCAATAAGGTATGGATGAAGTTTTCCATGGGCTGCGGAGTAAATAGCGTCAAGGAGGTGATCTTTGGTTGAATAATAATATTCTGATAAGGAGTTGAACATCGTAAAAAGATCGTTTAGTTGAAGAAAGGATTTATTTGTTACGTTGTTACTATTTGAGTTTTTGCTTACTTGATTAATAATTTTACTGGTTTCTTCAATTTTTTCTTCTATCTTAATAATTTGGTCGTTTGTAAGGTTTAATTGATGGATGATATTTTTCGATATTGAAATTTGTTTTTCGTGTAATTGGGATTCGTAATATTGTTGTTGTTTAAGTTTGTTTATATGATGAGTAAAGGTTTTTGCGTCTTCGTCATCGAGGGTACCAAATAGTTGCTTTGATATAGAACCAATAGCATATTAATCCTCTCTTTTGCAGTCTAGGTTTTATAGTGGTTCCTAAGTATTTATTTATAATTCGGTCTTGTGATTTTATTCGATCAAGTATCATAGTAGAAAGGGTAGGAAGAGATTCGCATTGGGATAGGTTTTCGTGAGAAGAAAGAAGTTGTTTGCATGAAGATAGAATTTTGTCATAGGTCAGTAAAATAGAATTATATTGTAAGTTAAGTTCGGTAAGGTTAGTATAAATGACTAAGTTCCATTGATTAGAAAAAAGCTTAAGATTACCAACGTATTCGTAGTACAGCCCTGTTTTGTTTTGCAAGTCGATGATTTCATATAGTTGCTCGTTGTTATGTATATTCGTTTGGGAGCTCAAGATTAGGTTGTAGATGAGAGTCACAATTAAAAGTTTCTCCATTTCTGGAAAGGAATATTGAGATTGAGGTAAATTAGTTAGGTTGAATAAATTTTTAGTCTGTTGTTATGAACTTTTGTTATTTTGTTCTTTATTTTAATATTTGAGTTTACTCCTGACGTAGATATGATTTCGTATGGTCCTGACCAAAGGGGAAATAATTTTTTATTTGTTTTTTTGGGATTGCTTTCATTTTTGAGTAAAACTAGGTTTCCTATTTGAAAATCAACAGGGTTTTATTTCTTATCGTATTGTAGTTTTGAGGATTCCTTACTCTTGAGCAGTTTTTCTCTTGCTATCTTATGGCAGTGTTGAAGTCTTGATTTAAGTTCATTGGCATAAAGGTCGTAATTGTAACAAATTTCAGGATTTCTTGTTACGCTAGAAGGAAGTTCAACCTGTCTACCATACATGAGTTCAAACGGAGTAAATGACGTTGAAGTATTCGGGATCGTGTTATGGACGAAAACGGCATATTTTATCCAGCTATCCCAATCATCTTGAGATTTTTTGATAAAACAACGAAGATAATGAAGGAAATGATGAAGTTGCAATGGGTTGAAGTAAGTATGGGTTTAGTTGGATGGAATGATAAGGGGAAATGATAAGAAAAAGATGTAAGGTACGAAACTTGAACCTTGGAATGGTGTGAGTTTCGGCTTTAGAAGATGGAATTGGAAGTGAACGAGAAAGGTTAGATGGAGCTAAACGAGGTGTATGTGTTGGTAATGGTTCTGGAATTTGTTCAATGGTTTGGACTGGATTCGAGATTTTTATTTCTTCTAATGGCATGGAATTCGATATTTGAGTATTTACGGAAGCTTTTTTTATGTTTCGCATATTTCGCATGAATAGTATAATTATGACCATAAGTAAGGCGGAAAACATTGTAAGGAGGAACACGACTATAATATTATTACTTCCGTGATCGACTTTTGGATATATGATCTGGGAATTTTCTATATTTTCTATATCTTTACTGATGGAGCTAAGTTCATCAATTTGATTATGTATATTAAAAGATTTTGTCACGTAGCTGGGAATTTTCTCAAATTGTGGTAGTGTTATGTTAAACGAAAGGTTAGGATTTGATGAAATAAAATTGAGATTAGTTATTGTTTCGAAATTTGTTTTGGAGTTTAAAGATTGGTATCTTGTATTTGCTATACAGTTCGGTTGGATCTTAAGAATACCAGTTGCATTTAATTTGATTTGAGAGTTAAGGTTTTGGCATTTAATCATAAGGTTTTCTGGGTTTGGGGAAACGAAAATCCAAGAGTTGGAGTCTGCTAGCTGAAGGAAAATTGGGTGATGTATTTGCATTACTTGAGTATTGCAATTACTGTTTTCACTTGGCAGAATAGAAAGTAAATTCAGTTCGCAGGCATTGCTTGAAGATGTGAATAGGATTGGCGCGTTTCTCTCGCAAAGATAATTTTTTTTTGTAGTTGTTTGACATCTGTCTAAGTCATGTTTATCAAAGAGGAAATACGATTGTTTTTCTGAGTCTACGATAAGAAAAGGTTTTTCGGGGATTATAATTGCATAGGTTTTGTTTTTGATGTGATTTGGTATGCTAGTCATTTTATAAACGTTATAGTTTTTTGAAGAAGTAAGTGGAATTCTTAATACGAAATTAATTTGGTTGTCAATATAGTAAACATGAGTTTCTAAGAGATTAAAGAGTGTGTCTATATATTGCACTTGTAAAGGAAGTGGTAAGCGATTTTCTTCTGGAAGAAGTAATTGTATCTTTTTAATTTCTTCGGTGAGTTTAGAAGGATCAATAAGGTATGGATGAAGTTTTCCATGGGCTGCGGAGTAAATAGCGTCAAGGAGGTGATCTTTGGTTGAATAATAATATTCTGATAAGGAGTTGAACATCGTAAAAAGATCGTTTAGTTGAAGAAAGGATTTATTTATTACGTTGTTACTATTTGAGTTTTTGCTTACTTGATTAATAATTTTACTGGTTTCTTCAATTTTTTCTTCTATCTTAATAATTTGGTCGTTTGTAAGGTTTAATTGATGGATGATATTTTTCGATATTGAAATTTGTTTTTCGTGTAATTGGGATTCGTAATATTGTTGTTGTTTAAGTTTGTTTATATGATGAGTAAAGGTTTTTGCGTCTTCGTCATCGAGGGTACCAAATAGTTGCTTTGATATAGAACCAATAGCATATTAATCCTCTCTTTTGCAGTCTAGGTTTTATAGTGGTTCCTAAGTATTTATTTATAATTCGGTCTTGTGATTTTATTCGATCAAGTATCATAGTAGAAAGGGTAGGAAGAGATTCGCATTGGGATAGGTTTTCGTGAGAAGAAAGAAGTTGTTTGCATGAAGATAGAATTTTGTCATAGGTCAGTAAAATAGAATTATATTGTAAGTTAAGTTCGGTAAGGTTAGTATAAATGACTAAGTTCCATTGATTAGAAAAAAGCTTAAGATTACCAACGTATTCGTAGTACAGCCCTGTTTTGTTTTGCAAGTCGATGATTTCATATAGTTGCTCGTTGTTATGTATATTCGTTTGGGAGCTCAAGATTAGGTTGTAGATGAGAGTCACAATTAAAAGTTTCTCCATTTCTGGAAAGGAATATTGAGATTGAGGTAAATTAGTTAGGTTGAATAAATTTTTAGTCTGTTGTTATGAACTTTTGTTATTTTGTTCTTTATTTTAATATTTGAGTTTACTCCTGACGTAGATATGATTTCGTATGGTCCTGACCAAAGGGGAAATAATTTTTTATTTGTTTTTTTGGGATTGCTTTCATTTTTGAGTAAAACTAGGTTTCCTATTTGAAAATCAACAGGGTTTTATTTCTTATCGTATTGTAGTTTTGAGGATTCCTTACTCTTGAGCAGTTTTTCTCTTGCTATCTTATGGCAGTGTTGAAGTCTTGATTTAAGTTCATTGGCATAAAGGTCGTAATTGTAACAAATTTCAGGATTTCTTGTTACGCTAGAAGGAAGTTCAACCTGTCTACCATACATGTGTTCAAACGGAGTAAATGACGTTGAAGTATTCGGGATCGTGTTATGGACGAAAACGGCATATTTTATCCAGCTATCCCAATCATCTTGAGATTTGTTGATAAAACAACGAAGATACTCAACGAAGTTTCTGTGACTTCTTTCGCAAGAACCATTTGATTGTGGTCTGTATGCAGTAGTTTTGAGTTTATTAATTTTAAGAAGCTTACATACATTTTTGAATATTTCACTAAGGAAGTTTTGGCCTTGATCTGACAACACGTATTTGGGTGTGCCATATCGAAATATTATTTCCTTGACGAATGCCTCGGCGATTGTGTTCGCCTCTTGGCTGGGAATTGGTATAGCATCGTTGTATTTCGTGAGGTCGTCAATGAATGTTAGGAGGTATCAGTAGATACTAGGGCACTTCAGCCTGGGAACTAAATTTGTTTACATTTGAGGTAAAAACAACATCATCGGTGTATGTGACGTAGGGAATTCCATGTGTGGGCTTAACATAGAATTGTTTGTTTAGATTAAGTTAATTGGATTTTGAAATGAGGTCAACATTTTCGTGTGTTTGGAAGTTTGCTGTGTGGTTTGCGAATAGATGGGGAAAAGGATAGATTAATAATCAGTGGTTGTTTTTGGCTTTTGTCTGAAAATTTTATTTTTCATTTTTATTTTATATGCATGCATTCTGTTGGCATTGAAATGTTTAAGTTAGCAAAGTATCTTCTTATCATCACGCACACGAGATTTTGTAAACAATATTCTTGAAAGAATAAGAGGATTGAAATTCATTGTCAGCAGAAACAGTATCGTCTGAAATTTTTTTTTTATTTTTTTGCCCAAAGAGTTCGATTGAAAGAAGATCATGGCACTCATGCGTCCACTGAATAGGTAGGTATTCGTTTTAAGATTCCATAAGCAAACCTAAGTGATGCGGCGAAAAAAGATCATCCGTAATGTTTTGTTTATTTTATTTGGTTGGTAGGGTGACATAAAATATAGGTCATGGTGAATTGGGAGTAGAAAGAGAGTAAAAACTGATTATTGAATTTTATAGTTGTTTTATTGTTTATAAAGTAGATAGGTACATACATATTTATTGTTCATTGGTTTTAAAGACACATGTTGGAAAGAATATTAGACTTAGGTAATACAAGACATTTTGTATAGATTTAAACTCAATTATATAAGTAATGTTTTTTCTTTTTTTTCTTTAATATACAAAAATATTGTTTATTCTTTTGGAATAGGTATCCAAGAGTTATGATTAGATTCAAAACCAAGCCATTTTACAAACAATTTATCTTTTTTGCAGTTCTAGCTCATAGAATCCACCTTTGATTGGATGACCTTGATAGTCTTCTAACAGGTGTGTAATTTTATTTGTGCGTTGAGTTTTAATTATTTTAAAAATTTCTGTTGTCCAGTTTGGTGTGTATCCTTTATCAAATACATGCTTATATTTACTAATTCTGACAAAGTGTCCAACCTTGAATTTCGGATTTATACGAATTTTAATGTGATTATATATTTTAGAAAGCAATTGCTGCTCATTTGTCGTATTGACTTGAGAAGGTTTCATTTTTATTGTACGATGTTTTGAATTATTATAAGTTTCAGTAAGTTAATCTATCATATCAATCAAGTGATACGAACCATTGATACTGAATTCTTTCCACATAAGAGTCTTTAAGGTACGATTAAATCGTTCAACAATCGAAGCTTTGAGAACACTAAATGTAGAGTAATGATTTATTTTATATTTTTAAATAAGCCTTTGAAAGGTTGAATTGAAAAATTCTTTTCCATCATCTGTTTGTAAATTCTTTGGGATTCGGCCTTAAATATATTTTGCATTGCTACAGAAACATTCGTTCCTGTTTTATTTTTTATAGGGGCTGTCCAAGCATATTTAGAAAATGTATCGATAACCGTTAGAAGATAGTTAAAATTTTCGTTTTCTGATGAATAGACTCCCATTTCGACTAAATCAGCTTGCCATAAATCATCTAGACCCTTAATAATGACTCGTCTTTTTCCTTCGAGCAGGCTTATGTAGCTCCTCAACAACGTCTCTTTTGCTCATTTTTATATAGACTAATTAAAACAACAAAGTAATAGGTCTTTTATACATTTTTATTCATTTAAAATGTTCTTATAGTAATACATTATTCTATTGATTTTAACAAGTTTTAACTTGATAAGTTGGCATGCACAAGAATTTGGTCCATTTTCACAGATATTTTGTGATAAATTTGTTTCACAGTTGAGGAAATGAGTTTCATTTGTAGGTAAAATCCAGCTGTTTCTTGCGAATCTTCTTATAAACGAAACACTTTCGATAATTTCACAATTGTGTCTTTCAAGTATAATGTGTTAATTACATTCCTGAAAAGCTTCAATTTCATCCACAATTGTATTAATGTTACGAAGAGACATGGTTTTAATTGACATGAGAATGTTGACTAAATTTAAAAAAAGTTGTAGGTGAAACTATTCAATTACCCTTTTATAGAGCGACGTCAATGTTTGTATTCTTTTAAAGTTATTTCTAAAAATATGGCATGCACATGTATCCGGTCCTTCTTGACATGAATTAACAGACCATGGACAGTTCAGGAAATGACATCCGTAATTAGATAATGTGGAAGGTACGTTGACAAATTTTTGCGAGAAGTCTATACAGTACATAAGCTCCTCATAATGTTCGTTTAGTATAAAACTCCGATTTTCGTAAAAAAAATTAACAATTTCATCCATCATCAATTTACAGTTAATGTGAGACATGATAAATGAATGAATGACTTGTTACGTTGATAATCAAGCAGTGACTAAAGCTTTTTTTCTTTTTTAAGTTTTCAACAGATGTTGTTATGTAGTAGGGAATTTCGAAGTTGTAAGTTTATCGATTTCAATTCTAAAGTGTTGCCTCATTTCGTCAATTTGTTCGTCAATATAGTTTTTGGTAGCAGCGTCTCTTTGTGGGTCGTGAACATTTTTTAATTGTTTTCCGTTTAAGCTGTAATCTTCGCTTTCTGTTTTCTGAAAACCTTCACCAGATGGCCCTATTGGTCCTTGCTCTCCTTGCTGTCCCCTTGGTCCTCTGGGAGTTGCTCTTTTTGAAAAACGTCCGAATTTGTCAACACTCATTTTTTTTGTCTATTCAATAATATTAGCCTCTTTTAATTCTTCAATGATTGAAACAATCTCATTAGAATGATTGTTATGACCGGCTTGATGTGAAGCAATCAGAAGTCTCATTCGATCTATGAGCTCATTAGGATTATCCCAAAATATATAGTCTTTTTTCATTTTTGATAGTTGCATTAATCCACTCCCTGTAGGTGTATGCGATGATAAAGTATTAGGAATATTGGTAGCATTTCCAGCCAATTTACTTATTATTTGTTTATATTTATATCCACGATTGCCACGTATTTGATTCTTCGAATCGTGGGCAATTCTATATGCATTTGTATCATTTAATATGATCTGATAGTTTTTTAAATCTTCGTTGGTATAAATCGCTTTTTTAGGGGTTTTCTTAAATATTAACTCGTATAAACCGTTCGTTCCTTAAAAATTTTTGTTTTTAATTTCTATGTTTTCCCCGAGAATTTTTAAGTCTGCGTTACCGATATGCCACTTTCCATTTTTTAAATGTATACCATACGTTTTATCAAGGGTTGTTGAATTATTTACAAATAAATCTATGTACTTTTTGGGTATATCATGAAATTTTTCCTGTGATAATTGTTCCGCAAAACGACGAGGACCATGACTAAAGCCAAAGCGTTTCTTTGTCCTCTTAGGGGTAGTGCTTTCAGTTAAAATAAGAGAATTGTTATCATTTATAGAAGTATTGGGTGTGTTAAATTCATCTTTAGTATATTTTGTCTTCATAGGAGTTTCAAAATCAAAATATTCTTGTTGTTCTTCTAAGTCATGTTTTATTCTCTTTGCTGGACTTTCATCGAAGTAACTATAATTTCGATCTTTCTGCTTGATGTTTGATTTTGTCACTAACTCTCTTAGTGGTTTAGTAATAGGTTTAAGAGATTCTTCAATTTGAGTTTCGTACGCTTCTTTTCCAGTCTTGAGAGCTCTGTATTTCTTACGTAGAGCATCGGTCGTTTTAATTAGCTCCTTTGTTAGTTTAAAATCTATGTTCATCATATTGATGTGTTATTACTTTTTTTTGTTTTACAGAGACAAAACAATTTTTTTATACCTTGAACAAATCTTTCAATAGGTTTTAGACTGAGTTTAATATTAAGGTTACTGGTATTTACGGAAGTAAACCGAGAATCGTATTGGTTTGAACCGCTTCTTACTATTACTTTCTGCTCACTGAACTGTTTTGTACTGCTCTTGCAGAACATAACTATGCGTATGATATTAAAGTTATAATTGTATGTGTTTTATAGATTAAGAAACCAATCGCTTTTAATTGTTTCTAAACCACTTTTTACTGCTTTTTAACTGCTTCTAAACCGTTTTTACTGCTTTTTAACTGATATTAACCACTTTTTAACTGTTTTTAACCGCATTTAAATTACGTCATACTAATTTAACCGCTTCGTACTTCATTTTACTGCTCTTATAGAATATAACTATGCATATGATATTGAAGTCTTAGTTGTATGTGTTTTATAACTTAAGAAAACAATCGAATTCTTTTATATAACGACCTTCATTTAAAGAGGTGTCCTTGTCAATTACTAAAAACCCATAATTGGTGTTCCAACATTCTGCACATACCTTTTGAAATGTGCTGAATGTCATATCCGAATTGACGTGATCATTATAAATGTGTTTCAAGTTCATATCATCCTGTTTGAAGACAATGAGAAAATTTGCATTGTCCCGAATTAAATGTTTAGGTATTCTTGTATACGTTTGACATAAATAAAAGCTGTCTATTTGATGATGTCGCCCCATACTAAAGTACGCCCGTATGGTGTCCTGATTTTCACAGGCAATGTCATCAAAGATAAATATAGAATTGGGTTTAGCCTCTGACGGTGGAACAACATCACTATTGTTGGAAAAGGTAAAAAAACCCATATTTTTTATTGGTATTACGGCTTTTCGTAGAAACTCATACTTTGGCTGATGAAGAGATTTAGAATATATATAGATATTTTCAAATTTTAATCCATTCAGGTGTTGTAGCAAACTCATCATAACATTTGTTTTTCCAGAATTTGAAGGCCCTGTAATTAATCCTCTTATACTATCTGGAAACAGTGTACCATGTTTTTTGTTTTAATATTTTTAGTCAAATCCATGTTTTTTATTGGCAACTGATGTTGTTGTTTAATGAACCGCATAATGATACAAACTAGATGATTTCCTATAAATGTGAAGTTTATATTTGAAAGTGTCATAACGTTACTATCCGTCGTAAAGAATTGTACACTATCAGTATCAGCATCACACTTATCATATTATGAAATGATTGATTTTTCAAAAAGTTAAACAGTCATCAAAGTATCGTGAAGGGAGACGGTTTATTAAATTCTATAATAAACAAGCTACCCCTTGAACTACATTTACCTGGTTATCAATATTGTGGACCTGGAACAAAACTCCAAAAACGTTTAGCAAGAGGAGATCCAGGAATAAATTTACTTGATCAAGCGTGCAAACAGCATGATATTTCTTATTCGAAATTAAAAAAATCATCTGATCGATATATAGCCGATAAAATTTTATCTGAAAAAGCGTGGCAACGAGTTAAATCCATGGACGCCAGTATAGCTGAGAGAGCAAATGCACTATTGGTGACTAATCTTATGAAGGGAAAAATCAAATTAGGTATGGGGTGTTCAAATAAAAAAGAAGATAAGAAGTCCGTAAAATTAGCGACTAAGCAACTTTCTTTTAAAAGATCTATAAAAAATATTGAAAAAGTACTAAAACAAAAGAAACCATTCAACCTCGAAAAGGCAATCAAAACAGCATTATCATCTGCTAAGAAAACATTCAAGAATAACAACAATAAAATTAAGACACCTAGAGTAATTTCTTTACCCAAAATTGGTGGAGTAACTCCATTTCTTGTTCCTCTATTTGCTGGACTTTCAGCTCTTGGAGCTTTATCTGGAGGAGCGGCCGGAATAGCTAAAGCTGTCAACAACATTAGTATGGCCAAAAAAGATCTAGAAGAGAAAAAACGACACAATCTAAAAATGGAATCGATTGCAGTTGGACATGGTTTACATCTTAGACCATATAGAAAAGGGCTTGGTCTTTTTTTTAATCCACGGACAAAAAACTCCTAAGTTCACTACCCAATCGTGCATCAAATGAAATAGATTTGAGAAATTTCGCAAAGAACTTGATTCCACATTTTCGAGGAGTTTACATGCGCGATAATTTACCAAAGACTAAACCTTTGAGAAACGAGTGCGGAATTGTAAATCTTGATTCTTCAAATGGTCCTGGAACACACTGGGTAGCGTATTCTAAAAAAGGCGCTCAGATTGAATATTTTGATAGCTTTGGTAATCTTCAACCCCCAATTGAAATTATCAACTATTTGGGAGCCAAAATTAGATTTAATTATACTAAATATCAAAATTATGACTCTTTCTATTGTGGTCATTTATGTTTAAGATTTTTATGTGACTGTTATTTTCTATAAATAAAACGTTTTAAATAAAATGAATTCATTGTCTTTTTGTTACCATGGCGATGACACTTACATTAAGTGGGAGAATCTCTCATCTTACAACTGAATATTTTCCACCTCTGAACTTAGATCAGGACTACGTTTGTGGCTTGATTGATTTTCAAACATACAATTCTATACCTAATGTTGATAATCGAAACAATATGTTTCATGTAGGAGAACACACAATTGAAATACCAACAGAGGCGTACGAAATCCATGATATTGCTGCATATATTTCTGACGACTTATTAATATCAAAAAATTCTACTACAACCGTTAAAATACAAGCAAATAACAATACATTAGTAACTGAGATCGAAAGTAATGAAAAAATATATTTCGATAGGAAAAGAAGTATTGGAAAATTACTGGGTTTCAGTAAACGTGTCCTTGGGGCCGATGAATCACACTTATCAGATTTACCTGTTGATGTAAACAAGGTAAATGTAGTACGTATTGAGTGTAATATAATTACTGGCTCTTATCTAAACAATACTCCTGTGCATACAATACATGAATTTTCACCAGAAGCAGGAGTTGGGTATAAAATAATAGAAGTTCCAAAAAATGTCATCTATTTACCAGTGAATGTCAAGCACATAAGTACTCTAACGTTGAAACTCGTAGACCAAGACGGAGACTTGATTAATTTTAGAGGAGAAAGAATAACTGTTCGATTGCATTTAACCCCTAAATCCACACACAATGCTGATCTATAATTATATATCTGGCCACAAAATTGACCGTGCAATTAGTCACACTACAACAGCAAAACTGACAAGACCAAACCTCTCCCCTGAAAACAAATCTTATCTCAAAGCATTATTATTTAAATTAAAATAAACAATATGAAAGATATATTAAATATAACTCATGGACCTAGCTACGACAATAGCATAACTAAGGTTGAGTACCACAGTTATTCACCATTTGTTCAGTCCTACAATCCAAGTGATGAAATTCGTATTCTCATACAACAACAAGACGTGAGCATTTTACCCAGTGATAGTGATATTTACATACAAGGCGAGGTGAAAAAATTAGATGGAACAGTTTCGTCAACAGTAGCATTATCTAATAATGCAATGGCTAGCCTTTTTGAGGCAATACATTATGAAATTAATGGTGTGGAAATCGATAGCAATAAAAACGTCGGCATTACGACATCATTAAAAAACTATATATCTTTGAACGCTAATGAAAGTAAAAGTTTAGGAAATATGGCATGGACTGGAAACAATAGTATAACACCTGTAAAGGGTACTTTTAACTTTTGTATTCCGTTAAAGAATTTATTGGGATTTGCTGAAGACTACAAAAAGATTATAACAAATGCAAGACATGAATTAATTCTGATTCGAACTCGAAGTAACGAGAACGCTTATATTTCGAATGATGCAGATGAATTAAAACTTACAATTTCGAAACTGCAATGGAGGGTTCCACATATTACTTTTTCCGATTCAAATAAGGTTACGTTATTCAAACAAATACAATCAAAACCAATTCAAATTCATTTTCGAAGTTGGGAAATGTATGAATATCCAACACTATCTTCCACCACTGATCATTTATGGAATGTTAAAACTTCAAACCACCTTGAAAAACCCAGATATGTTCTTATTGCCTTACAAACCGATCGTAAAAACCAACGCGATAAAGATTCTAGCAAATTTGATCATTGTGAAGTGACTAATGTAAAGGTGCATTTAAACTCAGAGTCTTACCCTCGAGAAGATTTGAATCTTAAATTTGAGCTTGACCGTTATGCCATCCTCTATGATATGTACAGTAAATTTCAACAATCCTACTATCAAAAACAATCAGAACCACTTTTGTCTCGACAAGAATTTAAAGATATCGCTCCAATTATGGTAATTGATTGTTCTCGGCAAAATTAGACTATAAAATCCGGACCTGTCGATGTAAAAATCGAACTCAAAACATCAAATGCAGTAATACCTTCAACAAATATGTATTGTCTTATTCTTCATGATCGTATAATTGAACACAACCCCTTAACTGGAGAAGTTCACAAATTTACATAAATTGAGTTGCATGATATATTAATAATTGAATGAATTTGTCGAGAACACATCGTAAATATGAACACGTATATTGTCAACTTTCAGGGATTCCGAAGTTTCAACAAAAAATTCATTATGAAGGAAGTAACAGTATTTCATGATGGACATTATCACCTTTTCATTGGTACTCCTCCTCCTCTTGATTTTAGTCGGCTACCCACATCACTTAAAAAACAAACTCACTGGATATACCATTTATCCTGATCCACTAAAATGTCCGAATCAAGGAAAATTTCGTTCTCTTGAAAATGTTAATATTTTAAGTAAATTCATAAGTGAAGCAAACAACAATTAGCATACCTATACAAATTTCACTATTTTAAATAAAACAAAATATATATTTTGTGTTCAAACATTTTTTTATTTGTTATTATTTGTCATTTTATATAGAAGAAGAAGAATTGGTGCCCCGAAAATGTTTTCTCTGATATCCATAAGGTATGGAACTATGGTCTTCGAGAAAACGGCGTTTTTCTGCTCTTGGTTTGTAGGTTTTAACTTCTGGCATAGTTACTACTTGATGATCATGTGTTCGTCGAATATTGTTTGTTTTTATGATTATACCTTCGCTTGTAGAATTATTTAATACTGCTTCCTTAATTGAATTAAAATTTATTTTTTGTGATGACTCATAGTTAAGAAAGATACCCTTAACTTAGCAGACTATGTTTTCATTATTATTATCCCTAGTGCTAAAGACTTTATACGCGTAATTTTTAGGGCCTCCGCTTACAAATTTAGTTATATAACTGCCATTGCCATAGCTTTCTAGTTCATCAGTCATGTCACCGATAAATTCTCCTGTAGAAGGTTCAAATTCTCCATCACGGCTCACGTAGACAACGGAATCGGTATCATAATAAAGAACTCTCTCACCTAATTTTTCCAGGTAGTTGTATAAATTTAGGCGAGCTAGAGTAGTTGTATACGCGGCAACAGAAACATTTACTGTAGACAGAGAGTCAGCTGCTTCTTCTTTCATTTCAAAACTAACGACGATGTTTTCTTCATTAACTGGTAGAATATGCAAGACTTCTATAGAAGGATGTGTTAGCAGTTGAAACAAATCAGATGGGTTGTTTAAAATACAAGTTTGTTCTTGATTTTTACGTTGTCCAAATTTTCCCCAAAACGAATTCAAAATTAGCTTTGCTAACGATCTTTTACCAGGATTGTTACAAATTTCTGATACTTCCAGTTTAATGTTCTCATTATTAAGAAAATCAGCAATATATTTTTCTTTTTCTTGGTTCGATGTACATTTACCTGGCCAACCTGAAGATTCTTGTTTTATTTTCAGAAATGTATTCATCATTGAGGTGAAAAGACCTTCAGTATTTGTAAGTAACTGTAGCCTTTTCAGTAATAGAAAGTAACTTGTAGCCTTTTTCAATTGCTTTAACAACTTCAGCAATTACCCAGGTTCCAAGTAATGATCTCTCCTCATCAGAATGTGTGCACATTTGTTGTTGGTTTTTTTCATAGCTGCAACTTCTGCACAACGAAAACATAAGCTTATTGTTTTGATTGATTGGTAGGACGGGGTGAAGTAGATACTCGGGTGGAAGAATTTTACACTTGACAAGTCCATTTATACCCTCCAATTTTATATCAGTGCAGGTGATATTGACGTGAACTTTTGGATGCCCTATGGGGAATTTTCCATTTTTACAAACCCATGGGTAAAGAGAACAAACATCTATGTACTTGATTTTTTCACCTTCTCTACATTTATAATAATTGTATGAATTTCCAGTTCTTCCACCATAAAAAGCATCACGTGGATTCAATGGAGAATTTTGTATCAGTGTATGCGTTTTTAAAAAATTCATATCTTCCTCACTTAATGATTTCATCAGTCTTTGAAACTCACAAGAACACATTTCAATGACTTCGTAATTAAATTTTCTTAACCGTTCAGTTTTGAATTGTGTTCTCTCATATCTGTTATTTAAGGTATCGTTATTGTTTTCGTATAGAGGTTGATCACGATTGTGTTTCAAACAGAGGGGGTGACCGTGATAGTAACAACCATGGAATTCAAATATTTGCCGACTTTCCTCACAAAAACCCTCAACTCTCACTCCATTGACAACTGCTTCTTTTACTTTATATGCATGCTTAATATAAATGTTTCGCTTTTTTTCCTCCCAAATCATCCACTTGATTGCTTCTGTAGATTGATTATCTACACAACTGTAGCCATTTTTAGGTATTAACCCAATAATGTTTGGTTGAAGAAAGTTACGACGAAAGACAAGATTACATGCTGATGCTATTGTAGTTGCTTCCAAAAACGGTTCCACATTACTCTGATTAAGAAATAATTTTCAAAATTTTAACATCACTAATACAATATTCCACAAGTTCATGCTGCATGTCAAAACGATCGTTTTTATGTTTTGCAAACCATTTAATGAAGACAGCACGGTCTTCCCTCCACATTGTGTCTGGACTGTAATATTCAATAGCAGGTAGCTTTCCGATGTAATTTTCATTTTCTTTGGTATTGAAGAAATGAGGAAAATAGCCTTTTTTTAAAACAGGCGATAGGTCAAACGCTTTTGGAAGTTTTGACAATGCCATGGGAAAGTAGTTTAATGAGTCTATGAATCTGACATTTTCTATTTGCATTAATATTATTTTTGTTCCTCGCATTATCAATTTTGGACTCAGTTTTGTTTTTTGCAATATGTATTTCAATATAAATTGGTGATCATACGCTTGACCATTATGAGCTATCACAACAACATTTTTAAAATTTTGCCGAACGTTTAGTATGTGCCTCACAAATTCCTCTACTACATCCTCTTTCCCTTCTCTTATAAAGTGAAAATTTACATTGTTGACAAAAGTACAAATTTGGAACATCTAAACACTGATCACACTTGTGTTGAAATACACATAAATTCGGTTCGTGAATTTTTATTGCTGAGTTTAATGTTCCTTCATCTTTTTCACCAATCATTATTTTTTCTCCGATTACTTTCTATTGTCGACTCTCCAAATCATAGAATATATATAAACATTTTTCCACAATTAGGAGTTTTATTATCCGGAATAATATAGCATAAATGGTCCTTGGGTACATGTTTATGACAGAGTTTACAGAAGTATTCATCACAAATATGTTCTCGACCTGCTCTGTGTGTTTTTAAGCATAAAAGGCATCTTTTCATCTGTTCACATATGGAATTTTTTCCTGACGAGCCGCTCGCTTTGTGATTGTCAAAACATTGCTTCCCTCTAAAGTTTCGATTACAATCTTCACATAATATCTCGTTTGGGGTCTTGCTGCAGCCTGGTTCAAGTGTACATTGAGGACAGGATTTTGCACATTTATGATTTCTTTTCGTATTGAATGGTATGTGACAAGTTTCACAATAATAGCTACAGCAAAATGCTGCAGTCAATGATAATATTATATTAAAATGGTTATCATGATACAATAAATTTATTTTTTTCTCTCCATAAGTACAAGAAGTACCTTCAAAAATAACATTTTTTCCTTTTGTTCCGTATTCGTAGACTGTAATCCTGTACTCTTTTAAATGGTTCTGAAGTGCTCTCAGCTCTGGAATTCCACATCCTTCAGATGGTATACTGAGTTGTACATCATTGATAAGCTTTAAGGTTCTTTGAGTTTGAATCTTATTAATGTCTCGTCTAACCTTTCTAAAATCAACTTCATTGTCAGCATATGATTTTGCTACGACCAAGGCACGAGGTAAACATAAATTATCTATGTTGTTAATAGGTATTATACCTTTTTTTCTAATGCATTCTGCCTCAAATGTGTTAAATGCTCCAGAACGAGTTTTTCCTGCTCCTGATGGTAGCTTAACAGCTGTTACTGACAAGAAAAAATCATCTGTGCTAAGACCTTCTGAGTGGTGCGGGTGCATAACTTCACAGGTCATAACTTCACATGGGTCATAATTTTACCTCTAGTGGTTTATAATTTCACTTTTTTCGGGTGAAGTTATGTCCCACCTTAGGTGGGAATTAGCTTCACTTTTTTGTGGGCCAGAATCACAGAATTCACTTCTGTGTGAAGTTATTTCCCACACAAGGTGGGACATAATTTCACTTTTTATTACAGTTACAAGAAATTACCTTTCAGAGCTATTTGATTATGCATAATTTGTTCACGAAAAACTGCATTTCAGTGGTGGGGTAAGTAAATTTATTTGAGGTCAATGGGACCCCTTTACTCACGGGTTTTATAAATAAGACCTATTTTTCCTAAGAAAAAAGAAGAATTCTCCAAATATTTTATTTTTATCATAAGTTTATTATAAATAAATTTTGACTAAATAATATTTTTTATTATGTAAATATTTTATTGTATGCAAATTTTGAAAGTCTACGTTCATGGTAAAATTCTAAATCCGATATTACTGTAATTTCTAAACGCGAGTAAATTGTGTTGATGCTGATACTCTTGAGTCTTACTTAGTCAGAGACTGATTGTTAAGCAAGCTAAAGTGATTTGAACGTTTAAAGCGCGAGTTTCAGCAAGTACAGTTTATCAAAAAGTTAAAGATAAAATGTCAGATCTATCGTATGAATTTATCAGTGATTTTCGTAAAACGAGTCAGTTGTTATATTTAATTCAAGAAAAACAAATATATTTTAAAAAATATACACGAAAAATTGTTTCTCGTTATTCGTGCTATGTAAGTACATGCAAAGCATGTGTCCTCTTTGATGATAAGGAAAAAAAGGTGCTCCGCGGGAACGAAGCTCTTCATCCACATGGGGATCAAGAAAATACCATGAAAAAGATGAAGTTTCTAAAAAACATCAAAGAAGACTGCGTAAGTGATGTTCGAAGGCTAACGACAAAGCAGGTTTTTGAAAATAATCGCATGGATCAGGATACTGGATCTGTTGATGTACATTTCAAACAACTGTCAGGATGGTTCAAGAATAAAGCATAGAAATGTTTAGGTTCACACAGTGGTATTTATTTATTTAAAAGATAAAGTAGAAAAACTAATAATAATAGTACAGTTTTATAAAATGAATGCACACGCGCTCTCGTTAAGTCAACCGTTCAGTCTTCTCGCACGATACCAACTGGCGTTTTAAATGGTGGTGGCTTTTGTGTTTGAGCAGTTGAGGGGTAGTTTAGATGTGTTGGTGACAGTCGACCAATTCTGACATCAAATCGTCCTCGATTTCGGGCGGTTGATTATCAGGATCTTCGTCGGCGTCGTCACTCTGAGTATAGTCGTCAAATTCGATGAAATTTCGGCACCAGGGCTTCATTTTATCGGAAGAGTAAACTGAAGAGAATTTTCGAGAGGTCAGTTGTAATCCTGGCGGATCCTCGATTAGATAACGGTCGTTTCCAAGCACACGGGAAACTATATATGGACCTCGATACTTAGGCTCAAGTTTACGTGATTCACCCGTAGCATGAGGTTCGTTTTGGATCACTATCAAGTCATTTTCCTGGTACCGTGACGGTTCCAAATGTTTTCGATCGAACCTAGTTTTCCATTTTTCCCGTTCGCGATGAATATTCTCGGCGGCTTGTTCGCGTTTATGATTGGCTTTTGCAGCTTCTGGGTTTTCATTAAAGTCATCTTGAAGGGCTGCGACGAGATGGTTTTGGATCACATCCTTTAGTTTAAAATCGAACACAAGCTCGTTCGGTGAAAAACCGGTGGTTGAATTTACTTGCGAGTTGATTGTCCATTGGAGGTCTCTTGTTTTGCGATCCCAATCCTTAGAATTTTCTCCAGCAGTTCGAAGGTATGACAGGATAATTTCGTTGGCTCTTTCGACCTGTCCGTTGGCCCTCGGTGTGCCGACGGCATTCTTCGTATGATGGATATTGTTTACGGTACAGTAGGTTTCAAACGACTTAGAGGTAAAGGCTGTTCCTCTATCAGATACGATACGGGAGGGTAAGTCAAAATACGAAGTAACTTCGTTGAGAATGTCGATTACGGGGGCAGTTTTCGTGCTTTTAACGGCTTTGACGATGAGGAATTTGCTGAAGGCGTCGGATATAGCTAGAATATGTGTTTTTCCCTTTCTGGATCGGATGAAAGGACCGAGATGATCAATGTGGATCATTGGAAAAGGAATCGGTTCCGCATCGCTGTAGTACATTCGACCTTCAGACTTACCTCCACGAGCCTTGTTGTAGCAGCATTGAATGCATGCAGAAATATATTCCTTGACGTACTTACGCATTCTAGGGAACCAGAAAGTCTGTTGAAGTCGCTTCAGGGTTTTCTCAAGACTAAAGTGTCCCATGTTGTCATGACAGTGCTGAACAATTCTCCATCGGATGGTCTTCGGTACAACGAACTTTAGCGAATCACGTTCCTTTCGATAAAGTCGATGATTTTGTAGCTGATAGTCATGTGTTAACTGTAGCTGTTGGGGTGACTTTTGTTCTCCTTTAAGTACTGCTACGATGTCGCGAAGTTTTTCATCTTGCAACTGCATGGTGAGTACCCAGTCGTTAACGTCAAGTGTCACTTTAAAGACAAGTCCAGCCGGCTCAACTTCAACTGGTGGTTCGTCAGGGGATCGGCTTAAGGCATCTACGTGAGCCAAACGACTACCTTGGCGGTGAACAGCTTCAAAGTCGAATTCTAGCAATTTCAGCCACCAACGAGCGATCTTTGATTTCAGTTCCTTATTTTCCTTTACCTTGGCAATGGCAGAACAATCGGTGATGAGGCGGAAGTTTTTCCCTAAAAGGTAAATTCGGAAACGCTCTAATGATTCGACTACAGCGAGGACTTCAAGCTCGTAGCTGTGGTATTTACCTTCGGCTTCGGTACAATGGCGGCTATAATAAAAAACTGGTTGCCACGTTTTGCTGTCGATCGATTGTAGCATAACTCCGGCGAGTCCAATGCAACTAGCGTCAGTATGTACTTCGTGCTGGGCAGATGAGTCGTACAGTGCAAGCACTGCTGAGGATTTCGATGAGTTTTCGGAACGCGTTCTCTTGTCCGGTATCCCAATTGAACTTTTCGGTTTTATGAAGCAATTTCGTAAGCGGCTTAGTTATAAACGAGTACTGAGGCACAAATTTTCGGAAAAATCCCGTAAGTCCCAGGGAATGATAACGTCACCCAGGTACGCCAAGACCTCGCCTGGCCCCATTTCCACAACTAGTTGGTTCATGATGTTTTGAAACACAGCAGGAGCGTTAACCAGTCCGAACGGCATGCGATTATATTCGAAGTGCCCATCGGTGGTAACAAATCCGGTAAATTGTTTGAAGTATTCTTCGATTTCGATCTGATGGTATCCCATACGAAGATCAAGGGTAGAAAAATATCGGTTCCCGGCGAGCTGCGCAAATTGTTCTTCCATTATAGGCATAGGGAAAGGTATCTTCACGTTGTTACGATTTAATACTCGGTAGTCGACGCAAAGTCGATGTTCGCCGTTCTTCTTTTCTACCAGGACTACTGGAGAAGCGTATGGTGAATTCGATGGGCGAATAATTTCGTGTTGCAGAAGCTCAGCGATTATCTCTGCTATTATTGGTCTTTTCGCAAAAGCGATACGGTAAGGTTTTAAATTTATCGGCTCATTGGTTTTAAGGGTGATGCTCATTTTAGTTTCATCAAATCATCCTCGATTTCGGGCGGTTGATTATCAGGATCTTCGTCGGCGTCGTCACTCTGAGTATAGTCGTCAAATTCGATGAAATTTCGGCACCAGGGCTTCATTTTATCGGAAGAGTAAACTGAAGAGAATTTTCGAGAGGTCAGTTGTAATCCTGGCGGATCCTCGATTAGATAACGGTCGTTTCCAAGCACACGGGAAACTATATATGGACCTCGATACTTAGGCTCAAGTTTACGTGATTCACCCGTAGCATGAGGTTCGTTTTGGATCACTATCAAGTCGTTTTCCTGGTACCGTGACGGTTCCAAATGTTTTCGATCGAACCTAGTTTTCCATTTTTCCCGTTCGCGATGAATATTCTCGGCGGCTTGTTCGCGTTTATGATTGGCTTTTGCAGCTTCTGGGTTTTCATTAAAGTCATCTTGAAGGGCTGCGACGAGATGGTTTTGGATCACATCCTTTAGTTTAAAATCGAACACAAGCTCGTTCGGTGAAAAACCGGTGGTTGAATTTACTTGCGAGTTGATTGTCCATTGGAGGTCTCTTGTTTTGCGATCCCAATCCTTAGAATTTTCTCCAGCAGTTCGAAGGTATGACAGGATAATTTCGTTGGCTCTTTCGACCTGTCCGTTGGCCCTCGGTGTGCCGACGGCATTCTTCGTATGATGGATATTGTTTACGGTACAGTAGGTTTCAAACGACTTAGAGGTAAAGGCTGTTCCTCTATCAGATACGATACGGGAGGGTAAGCCAAAATACGAAGTAACTTCGTTGAGAATGTCGATTACGGGGGCAGTTTTCGTGCTTTTAACGGCTTTGACGATGAGGAATTTGCTGAAGGCGTCGGATATAGCTAGAATATGTGTATTTCCCTTTCTGGATCGGATGAAAGGACCGAGATGATCAATGTGGATCATTCGAAAAGGAATCGGTTCCGCATCGCTGTAGTACATTCGACCTTCAGACTTACCTCCACGAGCCTTGTTGTAGCAGCATTGAATGCATGCAGAAATATATTCCTTGACGTACTTACGCATTCTAGGGAACCAGAAAGTCTGTTGAAGTCGCTTCAGGGTTTTCTCAAGACTAAAGTGTCCCATGTTGTCATGACAGTGCTGAACAATTCTCCATCGGATGGTCTTCGGTACAACGAACTTTAGCGAATCACGTTCCTTTCGATAAAGTCGATGAATTTGTAGCTGATAGTCATGTGTTAACTGTAGCTGTTGGGGTGACTTTTGTTCTCCTTTAAGTACTGCTACGATGTCGCGAAGTTTTTCATCTTGCAACTGCATGGTGAGTACCCAGTCGTTAACGTCAAGTGTCACTTTAAAGACAAGTCCAGCCGGCTCAACTTCAACTGGTGGTTCGTCAGGGGATCGGCTTAAGGCATCTACGTGAGCCAAACGACTACCTTGGCGGTGAACAGCTTCAAAGTCGAATTCTAGCAATTTCAGCCACCAACGAGTGATCTTTGATTTCAGTTCCTTATTTTCCTTTACCTTGGCAATGGCAGAACAATCGGTGATGAGGCGGAAGTTTTTCCCTAAAAGGTAAATTCGGAAACGCTCTAACGATTCGACTACAGCGAGGACTTCAAGCTCGTAGCTGTAGTATTTACCTTCGGCTTCGGTACAATGGCGGCTATAATAAAAAACTGGTTGCCACGTTTTGCTGTCGATTGATTGTAGCATAACTCCGGCGAGTCCAATGCAACTAGCGTCAGTATGTACTTCGTGCTGGGCAGATGAGTCGTACAGTGCAAGCACTGCTGAGGATTTCGATGAGTTTTCGGAAAGCGTTCTCTTGTCCGGTATCCCAATTGAACTTTTCGGTTTTATGAAGCAATTTCGTTAGCGGCTTAGTTATAAACGAGTACTGAGGCACAAATTTTCGGAAAAATCCCGTAAGTCCCAGGAATCGTCGTACTTCAGTGATGTTGGTCGGTGTTGGAAAGTTCGAGATGGCGCTTACCTTTTCATTCCCCGGCGTTACTCCGCTAGCATCGATAATATGAGCCAAATGCGATATTCGTGTAGACAGAAACTTACATTTATCTAACCGAAGTGTAAGACCATATTTACCGAGGAGTATTAGGAATCGTTCGAGACGAGCACAGCCTTTGGCAACGGTCTTGCTGGGAATGATAACGTCACCCAGGTACGCCAAGACCTCGCCTGGCCCCATTTCCACAACTAGTTGGTTCATGATGTTTTGAAACACAGCAGGAGCGTTAACCAGTCCGAACGGCATGCGATTATATTCGAAGTGCCCATCGGTGGTAACAAATGCGGTAAATTGTTTGGAGTATTCTTCGATTTCGATCTGATGGTATCCCATACGAAGATCAAGGGTAGAAAAATATCGGTTCCCGGCGAGCTGCGCAAATTGTTCTTCCATTATAGGCATAGGGAAAGGTATCTTCACGGTGTTACGATTTAGGACTCGGTAGTCGACGCAAAGTCGTTGTTCGCCGTTCTTCTTTTCTACCAGGACTACTGGAGAAGCGTATGGTGAATTCGATGGGCGAATAATTTCGTGTTGCAGAAGCTCAGCGATTATCTCTGCTATTATTGGTCTTTTCGCAAAAGCGATACGGTAAGGTTTTAAATTTATCGGCTCATTGGTTTTAAGGGTGATGCTCATTTTAGTTTCGGTGCATCTACCCAATTCGGAAATATTTTTCGCAAAGCAGCGGCGATGTGAAGAGAGTAGATTTCGCAAATCATCTGTTTCAGCCTTAGTTAAATCGTTCGATATTTGAAGCTTTCCGACGGATTCTATCCGGCAGTCATCACCTTCGATGATGAGTCTGTTTCCATCACGGCACAGAATGTCTCGTCCCAAAAGGATGTCTTCGTTGATGTAGTTGTCTTCGACGATGAGGAGATCAGTGGTACAGACGTTACCATCAATTTCTACATCTACTTCAACTTTATTTGTGCAGACGTATCTACCTCCCGCAAAACCAATGAGCGATCTTCTACACTGTGAAATGTTATTAAAATTTTGTGCAAAAGACTTACGTATTAGCGAGTACTGACTTCCTGGATCGACAAAAGAAACAACTTCCAATTCGTTGATTTTGATCGATTTGGTAATAATGTTTTTCGATGAATCATAATCAATTTTATATTGGATTTTGTTAACATTAGATTTTCGCGGACACGATTCACTTTTATGCGTTGTACGATCGCAGTAGCTACATCGTTCTTTTCTTTGTGGTTCACGACAGTTTTTCGAATAATGTCCGAATTGGAAACAGTTGTAGCACTTCACTAAACGATTTTGCGCGTTTTCGAATGTTTTTTTCGTATATTCGTTCCACTCTGGTTTTTTACATTTAAAACTTTTAATTCGGGCACTTTATTGGAAAATTGGTTATTGTTATTCGACACGACGCTTCGTATTTCGTTGTAATCACAATAATTGTTTATATCACGTAGCAGTTCATTACACGACGAGTAATCGTTAGAAATTTTTTTCTTTAAATCCGGTTCGTTAATTCCGTTAATAATGTGACGAACAATCGCTGTCTCTGGCAATGAGCCTTTTTTACCGACCGAAACCATTTTATAAAAATATTCCCGTGGGGTCTCATTGTGACTTCGTTTGGTATTTGCCATTTTTATGTGGACATCGGCCACATTTTCGTTACACGGAAAGTCTGATAAAAAAGTATGCGAAAATTGTTGCCAATCGATAAAAATTTCTTGAGAATCAACCCAATATTTTGCAAAGACCGTTCATTTTTTGTTGCAC
The DNA here is from genome assembly GCA_951217065.1 of Baccha elongata. Lineage (NCBI taxonomy): Eukaryota > Metazoa > Arthropoda > Insecta > Diptera > Syrphidae > Baccha > Baccha elongata. The sequence goes on from CATNUY010000348.1 coordinate 323,145, forward strand.
TGCGAAAAGAACCGATTGATCGTCCCAGTTATATGCACGTTATAGCATTTCGATACGTTTTAAAAATTGAGCCGCATTTAATGATTTATCCGACGATGGATCGAACTCGGGTAGTAAATTTATAATATCGCGCACATTTGCATAAGGATTAATATATACTCTTTGTTGCACATCACTAACATCGATATTCCCGTGTATATTGTTTAATTTCTGTTGCACATCACTATTAATATTCCCGTATGGATTAAAATGTGATGTGCTCGAATATAGGTTAGGGGTGGTTGCTGTTGTAACTGACACTTTCGGTACATACGTGTTATGTATTTGTGTTGACAACGTATTTGCACTCACACCCGGACCCGACAGAGACGTTACGAACGGAGAGGGAATTAGGTTGTTATGTACAACAGACGGCGGTGTTTGCACGAATTGATACGGAGCGAATTGCGGAGGGGAAGTAACGAACGTTGGCAAAAAAGACGATGGACATTGTGAATACTCGTACGTTGGTATGGAAGTAAATAAAGTGAATTGCGATGACACTGGCGGTTTCTGCAGATGCATAGATTGAGACGAAGAGGGTTGCGATGAAATTAACTGTGTTGGTTGCTGAGACAAGGCGAAATGAGACGACGACGATGGTAGTGTGTGTGCGTGTTCGTGTTGCATGTCGTTTTCTCTGGCGAGAATATTTTTCGATGATGGTGATGACATCATATTTGGTTCGAATTGTCTAACCGTTTCTATATTGCCCGTCGCAAGCTGCGCCAAAGATTTTTCGAGAAAATTAATTCGATTTACCAAACTCTGCGACGACGTGGTAAAACTAACGAATTCTTCTTCACTACCGTTACCTTCTAGACGTTCTATAAGTGCCGCTTTTGTGCCCGTTGTTGGCAGTCCAGCTTCCGAACACTTTTTCCGAAGAGAATTTATTTTTAGAGCCCGTAGGTTATCCATTAAACTGTTTTTTTCACTTAGTTTTTTTTTTTTCACTTAGTCACTATGTATTCCACTTATGAGTTGTCAGGATGGTTCAAGAATAAAGCATAGAAATGTGTAGGTTCACACAGTGGTATTTATTTATTTAAAAGATAAAGTAGAAAAACTAATAATAATAGTACAGTTTTATAAAATTAATGCACACGCGCTCTCGTTAAGTCAACCGTTCAGTCTTCTCGCACGATACCAACTGGCGTTTTAAATGGTGGTGGCTTTTGTGTTTGAGCAGTTGAGGGGTAGTTAAGATGTGTTGGTGACACAACTAAAAAGAAGTTTGAATAGAATAAGATCCCAGAGCTTGCCGAAATGCCCAAAAACACCATTAGAGGTTCAGAAGTGTTACGAAAATGAAATTTTCCTAGAAAATTATGGAAAGTCCAAATATGACAAGCAGACATTTTATAAGCATACAATCTTAGAGAACACATTTAGCTATATGGTTCTCATGTCATCAAAGATTGTGGACTTAATAAACTCAAATATTCCTTCTGGTGAGCAGAGAAGGTTCTTGGTTGATGGAACATTCAACATTGTTCCAACATCCACTGGCTACAAACAATTATTAATTGTGCACTTTGCATACGCAGAACATGTGAGTATTTAAGGCTGTTTACTTTTCAAAGTGATTGTAAGTTTTTGAAATCATCTTCAAAAATTATTAGTTAATCATAAAAACTGGCAATGCATAAGTTTTTAAAACAAAATCTTATACATATTCCGTTATACTGCACAATATAAATTAAAACTTAGAAATATGTTCAAATATAGTTTAGCTTTCATAAATCAATTATTAAAATTACGAACTTCGACATCATATATTTTCAAAAACAGATCTCTCGTTTTAGTAAATTATATTATAAAGAAATAGTGTGAATAAACAAGCGTTGTTGGCGCTAAGTAGTTAAGCGACCGAAACAAAAATTGCGCAATTTTTGTTTCGGTCTCTTAACTACTTAGCGCCAACAACGCTTGTTTATTCACACTTTTTCTTTATAATATAATTTACTAAAACGAGAGATCTGTTTTTGAAAATATATGATGTCGAAGTTCGTAATTTTAATAATTGATTTATGAAAGCTACACTATATTTGAACACATTTTCAAATTCAAACTGTGTATACTACGAAAAAACAGCTTCAAATATTAATATTTCTATCATAGGTTTATCCATTTTTGTACGTCTTGGCAAGCCATAAAACTGAAGAGCTATATGTTCATTTGTTCCAATTTGTGGACAGAAATTTGTTTGAGTTTCGTCCATTTTCATTTATGACGGACTTTGAAGCTGCAATGAGAAATGGTCTTAAAAAAGTTTTCCCGGAAGCTGAACTCCGCGGGTGTTGGTTCCACTACACAAGAGCAATTCGAAGAAGAGCTTCCAAGATTCAGGATCTCATACCACTGATGAACAAAAATGTGTGTGTGTCTAAATGGTTTAAAAAGCTATTGGTTTTACCATTGCTAAGCCCAGACAATATTAGACGAGCGTTCGACCTACTAAGAGATGAGGTTCAAGCTATGGATTTGAAGCCTTTGTCCATGTTGGCTGTTTATTTCCAAAAGCAATGGATTTTAAGGGTAAATACTTCTTACTTAATGAATTTTTAAATAGGAATTAATTTTGTTATATGTGTATACTTTTAGGAGACTCCAACAAAATTTTCAGTGTTCAAAGAAAATATACGAACAACTAGCGCCTTGGAGGGCTATAACAGCAAACTTGGCAGAAAAATTAACAGACATGGGAATTTTCTAAAGTTTATGGACTTTTTAATTGATGAAGAGTATAACACCACACGAAACTTTATTGCGGCTTTGGATGGTCAGACTTCTTCGGTTTTTGAAGGTCCTAAACAAAATTTCAAAATACGGGATGAAATAATAGAAAAACTGACTTCGAAACTAACCAGAAAAAAAATAACTTTGTCCGAATTCTTACCACAAGTAATACAAATTTTTAATAAGTCTGATTTGCTCCTGACTTCTGAGTTATTATCATCAGAAGCAGAAGATGACGAGTCTCTAAACGATAGTAATTTACCAGAAGATCAAAGCTTATGTATAATTTGTTACAACAACAAAAGGGATATACTACTCCAACCATGCAATCACTGAAAAATCTGCAGAGATTGTTATGGGAAAATGGTTGAAAACTGTCGATCGTCAATTTTATGTCCTTATTGTAGAACTATAGTTCGAAATTCCGTTCATGTTTTTTTGTGAATAGATTTCAATATCTTTGTTTCAAAACGGCGTTTTGAAAATAATAATATGATATAAGGTACCTTTCATAAGAATAATTTTTTTTTTTTATAAATAACAGTTTTTGATATTTTTTGTTAATAAAAATGTTTCAATAAATTGATTACAATTAATAATTTTTGTTGGCTTTTGACTGATTGGATTTTTAAAGATTTTTTACAATGTAGGTGGGAAATAATTTCACACAAATTTCAGGTGAAATTGTTGCTCACCTAAGGTGGGACATAACTTCACCCGAAAAAAGTGAAATTATAACCCACTAGAGGTGAAATTATGACCCATGTGTAGTTATGACCTGTGAAATTATGCACCCGCACCTTCTGAGTTACTCTGAAATATCTTGCCTATCATGTCCCATACAACGCTAAATTTTAGCTCGGAACAATCGCGAAATGTTATCCAGCCATTTCCCCGTTCGGCAAAACTCTTTCCACCAAAAGTGATGCCCAGCGCATCTGTAGAGTTAAGACCTACTAAGGCGTACTTAAGCATATCATTTATAGCTTCCTTTGTCCACGAAATAGGCTCTTCATTTACTGGAACTGTTTTTATTTTAAATTCCAATTTTCGTCCTCTTAAGTTGAATCGATGAACGCGAGTCTCAAAATCCCTCAACACCTCGATTCGCTAAAAAATAAATTTCAGAAACAAGAAAAGCAAAATCTGAATAACTATCGACACGAGTTGAAGAAAATATTGAAATAAAAACTCAAATTTTTTTTATTTCATTTGAAATACTTTATTTATAGCCGTAAAAGGCATGTTTTTGAGAATTTAAAATATCTACCTCATTATTGAAAGTAGCAAAATTTGCGGGAGCAGCTTGTTCCATTTGATGGAACTGAATTGCAAAGGACTGCCCCATAGGTTCCAACAGCTCCATGAAACAACCCTCCAGATCTTTGAGCTCATCCTTCGATATCTTCTCGGTAAAACGTTTCGGAAGATAAACTTTACAGTCCGAGAGCTCCAATAAAATTTGTTGGCCAAACTGGGTAGAAACTTTTTCAGCCTTACTTATGGCGTACTTCTTCTTCAGCTCCAACTTCTTCAGGCTTTTGGTAAGCTTCTGGTCCTGGTTCTTGCCAATGGAGTTTAGTTTGTTCAGGAACATCTTTTTTTTGATTTTTTTATTGAGTGCAGGGTTTGAAAATAAATTTAAAACTGATACCATAGCTACAAAACAGTCTGGTTTTTATACTTTCAAAAACTTATCCCCCCTTAAAATATTATCGAGGGTTTACTTTTCTTCATGTGAAGTCGCAACATCCGTTAATTAAACCCACCCAAGACGTAACTAAAAGACGAACCATAGGTTTTTTAATTAAGTTCTTAAACAAATACAATATCCTACCATGTTTGTTCTTTATCCTAACTGTAACTGTATCAATTTATTCTCCATTCAAAACAAAAATTTAATATGACACTCACTCTCTCACATTAATAATATAGGTATAGTTTTGAACAACTCTGTTTATTCAGGTTTCCAATATTAAATCGCAACTCCTGTGAAATAGCAACCTCATACCAATCAAAATTTAATTATCCAACAATAATACTCCTTAGACACAACAAAGATTAATCCAATTAATTTTTATCAGTCATAAGAAAAAATACATAAGCTCTATCAACAATCATAGTAATATTAATTGCATTTTGCAACACAGTTATATCAGAAAACTTTAAATTCATCATTCACTGTGCATGCATCTTTATGAGGTTTACTTAACTCATAATAAACACCTACATCTCATTATCTACCCTTTCAACAAATTTTGTTTTTGAAAACGAACCATATCACCCATCTATGATCCCATATCCATTCAAACAAAAATATTCACTAACAACGCTTCCATAACTACAAAGACAAATTTAATATACTTCTTAGCAAAACGATCGGGAGCATCCAATAATCAAAACGCTAACATAATGAAAAAAAGAAAACAACAGATCATATTACATTTATTAAAAACCAATAAAATAACCTTCGACTACTGGTCATCAGCTAACATACATCGAACTGACAGCATTTCTTATCTTAAGATAATCATAATAAAAAAAATCACCCATCTAAAATTTCGAGACGATATTGTCTACGCTGACAGTGAATTTCAATCCTCTTATTCTTTCAAGAATATTGTTTACACAATCTCGTGTGCGTGATGATAAGAAGATACTTTGCTAACTTAAACATTTCGATGCCAAGTGAATGCATGCATATAAAATAAAAATGAAAAATAAAATTTTCAGACCAAAGACAAACCACTGATTATTAATCCATTCTTTTCCCCATCAAACCACACAGCAAACTTCCAAATACACGAAAATGTTGACCTCATTTCAAAATCCAATTAACTTAATCTAAACAAACAATTCTATGTTAAGCCCACACATGGAATTCCCTACGTCACATACACCGATGATGTTGTTTTTACCTCAAATGTAAACAAATTTAGTTCCCAGGCTGAAGTGCCCTAGTATCTACTGGTATCTGTTTTTATTGTTGACCATAGGATATGGATCAACGATATCGATGGAAATTTTTTCGAATGGTTCCTTAGCGGTTGAAGTTATGACCATTGGTTCCATCGTGTACTTTGTTACCTTGTTTTTCTGACAGAGTTCGCAGTTTTTTATGTTGTTTTTTATATCTCGGAACATATTCTTCCATTTGTGATATAATTGAATCCGTTTGAAGGTTCTGTTGACACCACAGTGTCCACCTATAGGATTTGAGTGGAATTCCTTGAGAATGGTTTTTATATCGTTCTCTGATAGGTCTTGTTTTCCCGAAGGAAAAGTCGAAAAGTTAGTAATTTTGGCTAAAGACGTTGAGCAAGAATTAGAGTTTGTTTTTGAAGATGTTGAAGGATTCGAAGATGAATAATTAGAATTTATCGATGAAGGAAAGGCTTCTAGATCAATATTTGAAGATGTGGGACAAGAATTAGTAGCGTTTGAACAAGAATTGGTATTTAATGATTTGAAATGGAATTGGGATAAGACGATGTTGGAGACGAATTTGTATTTATAGAATTTGTACAAGAATTAGAAATTGGTTTTGAACAAGAATTAGAAGTTGAAGATTTAGAAGACGAATTTGAATTTATTGATGATGAACAAGAATTAGGAACTGACGATGTAGAAAAAGAATTGGTACTTGCAGATGATATAGGAGATGATGAGGATGACGAATTTTGAGAAGAAGTAGAAGAAGATTTTGTACCAGATCGAAGAGTCATTTTCGCAATTCTGCTAAGACAGTCAGCGGTTGTATTTTGATCACCTTTTTTATGAATGATTTCATATTCAAACTCTTCGAGCTGTAGACGATATCTCATCATTCTGGAATTTATATCTTTACAGTTGTGAATATAAACTAGAGGTTTATGATCAGTGTATAGTTGAAATTTTCTACCATACAGATAAGTTCTGAAATGTTTGACTGACCAAACAATAGCTAAAAGTTCCTTATCAGTAGTAGAATAATTTTTTTTGCTCTTATTAAGAGTTCGTGATGCATAAGATATAGGAAGGTCATTACCAATTTCACCTTGCGAAAGGACACTACCAATAGCTACATCGCTAGCATCCGTTTTTAAGATAAAGTTTTTGGTGAAATCAGGATATTAAAGAAGGGGCGGATTAATTAGTCTTTCTTTTAATCCATGAAAGGAATTTGAACAAAGAGGAGTCCAGTCAAAACGAACATCCTTGCGTAAAAGATTAGTAAGGGGTTTGGAAATTTTTGCAAAATCTTTTATGAAACGGTGATAATATGCAGCGAGTCCCAAAAGGTTTTTATTTCTTTGGGATTTTTGGGTTGAGTGAAATTCTTCACGCATTCGATTTTTTGCGGATCAGGTTTGATACCTGATTCATTTATCACGTGTCCTAGGTAAGTGAGTTCCGTTCGCAAAAACTGGCATTTTTCGGGTTGCAATTTAAGATTATGTATTTTGAGACGTTCTAAGGTTTTACCATAGACCACGATGTCATCCATGTAAACGAAAGTTTTTATACCTTGAAGACCAGTCAATACATTATTCATTAACCGTTGGAAGGTGGTTGGGGCACCTTTTAATCCATAAGGCATTCTAATGAATTCGTAATGACCAAAAGGTGAAGAGAAAGCGGTCTTCTCTCTATCTTCCGGTATAACTTGGATTTGATGGAATCCACTAGCGAGATCTAAAGTAGAAAACAATTTCGAACTTCCAAACTGATCTAGAATATCAGTTATGTTGGGTAATGGAAATGCATCACCGACAGTTTTGTCGTTGAGTTTGCGAAAATCGACGACGATTCTCCATTTCTTATTACCATCTCTATCAGGTTTTTTAGGGACAACGATAAGAGGAAAATTAAACGGACTATTCGATGGCTGGATTATATTATCGTCCATCATCTCGTGGATTTGTTTGTCAACTTCTAATCGTTGTGCTTCCAGCAACCTGTAGGGTTTGATATAGGTAGGTGTTGCATCCGGGGTAAGGATTGGGTGTTGTACAGAAGAGGTATGAGTTAACTTATCCCCTTTTAGATAGAAGAGTTCGCTATACAAGATACACAGATTTAGTATCGATTCTTTTTCATTCTTCGACATGTGATCTGTCACGACTGACTCTTTTATAGCTTGGATTCTATCATATGATTCGGGATAATTTTGAATTCGTAAAATGTTATAGTTGGAGACCTCATCGAATATAAGGTCTTCGGTATTAAATTCAATATTAGATTCAGAAGAATTAACGACGGATATGTAGGAGTTAGAACTATTGGCACGAGTAATCAACAGCATTACTCGTGCCAATAGTTCAATATATAATCCATTAGAAAATTGTTGGGAGAGGCATATACTGTCCACATTAACATCTTTAAGAACAGGGACTACTGTTTCGGATCTAGGTGGGATAGTGACTAAATTTGAAGGGATTAAATCATATTCAATAATGAAATTTTTAAAAGAGAATGTAAGCATTTTAGTCCCATAGTCGATCTGAGCTTTATGATCATCGAGAAAATTGTTACCTATGATTCCTTCAGTGCTTATAGGGAAGTTTTTATCTACAACGTGAAAGGGATAAGAAATAGTAATATTTTTGGGTAGGTTTATGCGTAAGTATATAACACCCTTAGTACGAATCACGGAATCTGTAATTCCAGATAATGAGTGAATAATGTTTGAGTCGATGGATAGTTCTGGTTTTAATTTGTCTATTTTAATCAGACAAATTGCACTACCACCATCGATGAGAAATTTCGCAGGTTGAAGATTTAGCAAGGTTTCGGATGAAATTTTTATTGAGTCTACTCTACTTATTTTATTTTTTAAGTTTATTTGAAAGATGTGGCGAGATAAGATTAAGTTTGAGTCCGAAGCCTGCCACTGGTTCCGGCCTCTGAAATGTTTTCCGTGTGTTTATTTGTTGAGGAAGAGGTAATCGGATTAGTATTGTTTTGTTTTCTATTGTTGTTATACTCTCTTTTTCTGCATTCGTTTATATGATGTCCTAGATTCTTACAATAACTACAAGTAATTGTAACCTTTTTAACCTCACTCTTGAAGGAAAAAAGTTGTTCCTTGTTTTTCTTTGAGTAGCATTGTTCGATGCTAAATCCGGTTTTCTTGCAATAATTACTTGAAATTAAATTTCTAGATTTAGAATGAAACGAGGTAGTAGGAATTTGGGACAAATAACTGAATTCATTTTTCTCTTCTAGTACAGCAGTTTCTATAGCTTCAGTGAGAGATGTAAATCGCGAGGCTTTTATTATTAGTCCTATCTTGGGATTAAGACCCCTTTCAAAAGCCTTTAGAGCAGTTTTGCGGTTAAGGCTCAAAATTGTCTGCGAATGCTCTGAGCCTTCGCTAGCAACGCAAGCATCGTTCAGATTTGCTAGCGTTTGTTCCAATCTATTGGAATAAGAACGCACCGTCTCGTTTGTTCTTTGTTTAGTATGAATAAGCTCTAATTGGAGTTGGGACAAGGATTTGGTTTCTAAAAATTGTTGAATTAATTTTTCTCTAAGGGATTCCCAAGTGGAAAATTCCGTATATTTTACTATATTGTACGCCGGGCCAATTAGTTTTGTTTTTATTATAAGGAGTAGGATTGAGGTTTCGGATGCGGGGATGTCTTCTGCTATTAGATTACACGCATTTAAAAATTTATGTAGATGTGCCCTGTTCCCATCAAATTCGGGAATCAATTTAAGAGCAAAAGATCTATCTAATTTTGGGGCCATTTTGGATTCAGTTTCTACAATGAAATTGTCAGAGGAAGAGGAACCCTCGGTAGTACCAGTTTCAGAATCTTCTGAGTCGGATGTTTCGACACTCTTATTTTCGGACATAAACTGATAATATTACAAAAACAATATTGGACATAAATTGATAATATTAAAAAAAAATTTACAAAATATTTTAATTCAAGCTCAAAAAAAAATTAGGCTAATAGAAGGTAATGATAAATATGATAATAATAATAATAGTAAAAGTAGGTAATAATATTTGGTAAAAATCAATATGTATCTAATATATTTTATTTTTAAATTCTTGCCTCTTTTTATTTTATGAATTAAATAATTAAAGTTGAGATGATGGTTGGCTAAAGATGAATATGTTGGAGATGTAGTAGATTAAAGATGAGAGATGTTAAAGATGTTGTAGATTAGAGATGACTTGATTGTCTTTTGTTTTCGTTGCAACCCCTTAGGTTGGTTAATTGTCTTTTTTTTTTTTTTAAGTATTTTGAGACCTTTTACTTTTAATATGTTTGTTATAAATTGTTTCACATTTCATTAGCACTCTGTTTTTTTTTTTTTTAACTTGTTTGTAGTTTTTTATTTTTATCGAGAAAACAAACTGTAGGTATCACTTGTTGTAAAAAATTTTTTTTTACTCTATTGTGTTGTTTTAATGTTCACTGTTTGAAAGGCACTTTACACTTTTCAGGCAAACTCCACATCTGACACCAATTTTTATGTTGTGCTTTATTTATTTTTTTAATTGAGACGCACGGATCTCAATCGGGGTCTTACCTTTTTAAGTGTTCCTTTTTTGTGTTTCAAGAGTGAAAAAAATAAGTAAACGTATTTGTGTTTTTTTTATATCTATTTTGTTCTTATTTCACTAGGTATAATACGATTTTTAAATAAAATACTTAAAGTTCAAATTTATAATTTTTTGGAATTTATTAGATATGGTAATGATTGAGCGAAAAAGAAATAGTAACGAAAAATGATTGTATATGCTACGACAGTCCGACTCTTAGTGTCGAATCCCCGACTCGTCACCCGACTCGAAGATCCGAAAAAAATGTAATATCAGCACAAGTGTGCCTGGTCACCGTTGCCATTGGGTTTTTGGGATCAATTTAATAGGTTGGAAAAGTTGGATATGAAAATGATGATCTGGGAATTATGGGTTTTGTTTCAATGTAGCAGGCAATGAAATTGGAGAAGTTTAACGGATTGGGAAAGTGAATGGGTATGAATGAGTTTTTAAGTGGAGCGATCGTTGACTGTGTGGTTGACGACTTTGGAGGTAGATGGAATTTGTAAGTAATTAAAGGAAATGATGATATGGGAATTTTAAGTGGGTCGGATATTGGTCAGTCAAAAGAAAATGATGATATGGGAATTTGAAGTGGTTTGTAGTTGGGCAATTAAAGTAAATGATGAATATGGGAATATGGAATATTGGTCAACCAAAAGGGAATGATGAAGTTGCAATGGGTTGAAGTAAGTATGGGTTTAGTTGGATGGAATGATAAGGGGAAATGATAAGAGAAAGTTGTAAGGTACGTACTTTACAACAATGGACGTGTGAACTGAACGGGAGCTCAAGGTAAGCGTAAATATCAAGGAGAAGTCAAATATTTAGCCGCTGACTTCCATGGTAGGGTGAACCGATCTAACAACGACACTATCCCGTTTCTCCAGTGGTACAAAAGCTTTAATATGAAGAACTGGATCGTTTACTAGCCATGGATATAATTGAAGTGAGTAATAGTCCATGGAGCTCTCCTGTAGTCCTGGTACGCACACCTGGAAAAAACCGGATGTGCCTCGACTACCGGAAAGTCAATGAGAAGACGAAAAAGAGTGCGTAACCTTTGACTCATATACAGGCTGTGCTAAGTCGTATTTCAAATACACACTACATCTATAGTGTGGATCTGAAAGACGCCTTCCTGCAGATACCACTTGAGAAAACATCGAGGGAAAAGACGGCATTTACGGTTCCCGGCAGACCTTTATACCAATTCAAGGTAATGCCATTTGGCCTTTGCAATGCACCGCAACGTCTTTGCAAGTTAATGGACAAAGTGGTACACCATGAATTAAGAGAAAACGTATTTGTTTACCTGGATGATCTTCTGATAGTAACACGTACCTTCGAAGAGCATATTCATTTCCTTAACATTGTAGCCGAAAGATTAAATCAAGCTGGTTCAACCATAAATGTGGAAAAATCAAAATTTTGTTTCAAAGAACTTAAGTATTTAGGTTATGTTATTGGTGATGGTTGTTTGAAGACAGATCCGCAAAACCAAAGGCAAGTACAAAGATTTCTGGGCATGTCAGGGTATCGTAGGTTCGTTCGCAATCATTCTACTTTAGCTACCCCTATCACTAACACCCTGAAAAAGGATTAATGTAATTATGTATGCTGAGCTGATCAATCCGCAAATATTTTAAAACCTTTTTGATTGATCACCAATTATTGTAATTTTCGATAAATCAATTTCAACCTTAAAATTTTAGTTCTAAGAGAATCTCGATTGAATAAAGTTCACAAAAACCAATTAAACGCTTTTTACTTTTTATTTCACTCGCGCGAGATAAGTGGGGGAGCTTCCCGGAGTTACAAAAAAAAAACTAAATAAATTTTAATTCGACTATTTTTAGTCTTTTTATTGTTTTTATTTGTTCATTCTTAAAAAAACCGTTAGTTATAAAGTATGTTTATTGAATGACTCCAATTCTTATATTGAACTGCAAACATTTTTGTTTGCTAACCAATTTTACATTTTGTCGATTTATGAGTTTATTAAGCTTATACATTTTTGTTTGTTAATCAATTTTACATTTTATCAATTAATGAGTTTAGGAATATGTTATGTTGAAATTTTTGGGATTGTATCTTTTTGTTAATTATTAATGAGTTTAATAATATGTTATTGTTGAGATGTGGACGCAAAACTCGGATATCTTGAGGAGTAAATTAAAAGACGTGTTGTTTAAGTTGAACTACAACCGGAAGAGAAAGAAATTTTATTAAAAGCCATCTTAATTGTCAACTATACAGAGTGTTCAGAATCTGATACTTATACCACTACAATAATGAGATGTTAATTCTATTACAATCAGGATAGTAATCAATTCACAATAACAGTTATGTTATGGAACCTGGAGCGGATATTGAGGCGATGACCGCCGGATATGGGGGCACGAGCCAGTGAGTGTTGATGTTGTTGGGCGTTGCAATGACCGCCGCCTTCGTATGTTATGTTCATGATGTAAAGCTTTTGCACAAGTGCGTAGACTCGCGGTTGTCGGGAGGATGAGGTAGTTAGGGTGGTTACGTAACTCCTCCCTCCTTGGTGTAAAGCGATGTCCAGAGTGACGTTGTTGAGGACCCTATTGGCTGCAATGACGTCACTTGGATAGGAGCCGGTGGGAGATGCAGCGTTGTGCTGGGGGAAGTCGTTTTTCTGATGATTGTTATAAGGATGATAGCCACCATGGACAGGGTAATGAATGGTGTTGCGTAAATAAGGGTTTTTGTTGTAGTTTTTATCCTGTAGAGCTTGGCTTCGATGTTGAAATTGTTGTCTTGTAATTTTTCCAGGCTAAGAACTTCTGTGAAGGTATTAGAGTGTATGTAGCTACTTGGTGGTGGAGGGATGTGTACTGAGTCCCAGTAGATGTCTGGATTGTCCTTGCAAGTGATGCCATTCACTTGGACGTTGAAATTTTTGAAATGTACCAGTGATGTGCTTCTATTGGAAACATTGTGAAGCTGCAGGTAGAGTTAATTAATAGTTTTGTATATTGATAAATAAAATTAAATTTGGTTGCGGTTATTAATACATTTTGGTACGAAATATTGTTGGTAGTTTAAACACCAATGATCTTAAACCTTAAATGACATCTCTCGTCTTCATCGATTGTCTTTCTTTTCTTACATCAATTGCCAAAACATTCATTCCTCCCATTTCTGTGTTTTGTCATCCGGAGGTTAATAAGTCCAATCGAGCTACAAACATTTTTATATGTATGGAAATGTTGAAAAAAAAAATTTGTCATAATGATTTTGATAAATCAAATTTATTTATAAATGTCCTCTGTAAGTAAAAATGTTTGTCTTTTAGCTACCTACAGATATCAGTTATACGCATTTTGGTATTATATTGAGATTACTAAGAATTAAAGCTTCTGCTATATTGGATAGGTGGTTATTAAGTAGGTCACTGTTGAAGTTTAGTTGGTTAAGGTACTGTGTTTATGTCATGTTCTCTTTTAAAAGTGTTAACTGAGGTTTTGAAATAAGTTTCTACTGTGTTCTGTTCTCTGTTAATGTGTTCAGTTATGTTTTTAAATCTTTCTATCATTTGTAGGTTAAGTGTGCGATCGTCAGTTTGTGTTATAGTCTGACTTGCTGTGGCTATTTGCGTTGTCTTACAACGATGACAAATATAAAACGTCAAAACTTTTAATTATACAAAACTATTTATTTCAAGCTAAGTTTATATTTATGAGAAAGTACAAAGAACTATCTTCAATTTATAAGGTGTGGAGCTGTTGCTTTTAGTTGCGCACACTTTAGAAGTCAAACGAGGAAAAGATATATATATATATAAAAAATTTAAAAAACAATGATATAGATAATGAGTTTTTTTTTTTAATAATTTTCTCGTTAGTTTTAAGTTATCATGAATTTTAAATATAAGTTATTTTACGTCGAAAGTCATTGTTTAAGTATAGTCACAGTTTAATTTAGATCGCCCGCATGGGGCCAGTAAGTTAGTTAAGTTAATATGTAAGCTAGTTGTTTAAGATTTTTTGTCTAGCATTAAGATAGATATAAGAAAATAAAAAATAAAAAATGAATTAAAAAAAAAAAAAAAACGAGGAAAAGATAGTATTTTGACATTTGAGTTATCTAATTGGATGTGTTCAGAATGAATGCGTTCGAGTAATACGGGCGGTTGGGTTGTGTGTGGTTAGCACATTTTATTGCGATGCGATATCGACCTATGCGGTACGCGATATTATTTTATGTGTGTATCCACTACATCACCCTCCTCCAATAGAGTCCCCCTTTTTGAGATGTTTTCTTAACGGTTCTCATATTTATTCAAGCTGAAACGTTAAATACACTGTGCAGGTTGTAGGCGGTCAAGGAGATTGAAACATCTTTGTTTTTTGTTTTGATTACAAAGTGTTTTCTCAGACGTCGTACTACGTTGTAAGAGCCCTCGTAAGAAGGCATCAGGCCTGTTTTAACTTTGTCAGTTCTGATGAAAACTTGTTTACAATCGTTAAGGTGTTTGGGTATGAAAATTTCATGATTCGGTTGTCGAGTTTCTTTCGGAATAAGGTTTCTCATGGTATTTCGTAATTTTTCTATTTATGTGTCCGGAGAGCTCTCTTGATTGTTGTTATCAACAAAAATTTCTCCAGGCAGTCTCAGACTCTGTCCATACACCATTTCTGCTGCAGAAGAATTTGAATCTTCTTTGACTGCACAGCGAATACCTAACAGGATGATTGGGAGTTCTGAGCTCCAATTGACATTATTGCATCTAGCAAAAACGCTCAACCATGACATTAGCCTGCGGGTGATATGGTGTTGTATATATCCTGTGTAGAAAGCTCACTAAAAAGTTTGGATTCGAATTTACTTCCTTGGTCCGTAGTGATTTTTAAATGAGCACCAAAACGGGAAATAAAGTTTTCGACAAACTTCATTTCCCGTTTGGACTTTGGCTTTCTGACATCCTATGCACGAACGTGTCCAATCGTTAAGATTTTTGTTCATGTTTGGCCAGAAGTATCGCTCTGAAATGAGTTTGCGGGTTGTACGTATGCTTGGATGTGAAGTCCCATGAAGAATATTGAAAACATTTTGGCGTAGAGCTGCGGGAATAAAAGGTCTGTTGTTATTGGTGGAAGTTTCGCAATAGATGCTTACATTAGGAAATTTAAACTCTTTTAGTGAAATGTTGGAAGTTTTTTTCGTATTTTTTTTTGTAAGCAATGCGTGAAACTCTTTATCAGATGACTGAAGTTTGGCGATTGTTTCTAAGACTAGTTCCGGATTTTTGCTGGTAACTTGCTCTTGACTATCGATGCGAAAGAGAGCGTCTGCGACAACGTTGTCTTTTCCCTTTATGTGCTGGGAAATGAAATCCAAGTGACGTGTTTGTCGGGGTTTTCTCTCAGTTTTGCTGGTTAACGCAAAAGATAGTGGCTTGTGGTCAGTGAAAATTGTGACGTCACGCACTTCTTCGAAAAATCGAAAATGTTTGATAGCCAGATAAATCGCAGTAACTCACAGTCAAAAACTGAGTATTTAATCTCAGAATATTTGAGTCTTTTTGAAAAGAAAGCTAGAGATTACCAAGAGTTAGAGAATTCTAGAGTGGAAACACCAAAAGCGCACTTCGAAAGATTAATGTTCACTTCAAGTCTATTAAAAAGGAGTTCAAGGTGAGTTTTGTGTTGCTCTTCATTTTTACTGGCGATCAAAAGATCGTCAATATATGCGAATACGAAGTCGAGCCCAAAACAAACCTCATTCATAAAACGCTGAAACGTTTGTGCCGCATTTCGGAGTCCGAAAGGCATTCGGAGCCATTCAAATAATCCGAAAGGTGTTGTTATGGCCGTTTTATGAATATCTTCCGGTGCAACTGGTATAAGGTGGTACGCTCTCACAATATCGATTTTAGAAAAAACTTTGCATCCATGAACATTCATGGAAAAGTCTTGGATGTGGTGAATTGGGTGGCAATCCAATACCGTGGCAGCATTTAATCTGCGGTAATCACCACAAGGTCTCCAATCTTGGTTGTTTTTCTTTTTCACCATGTGAAGTGGGGAGCACGTACTTGAAGCTGATGGCTGGCAAATTACTAATTGCATCATATGCTGAAACTCAGTTTTTGCAACCTTGTGTCTTGTGGCGTCGAGCCGTCTGGGTCTTGAAGTTTCTCCTTAGACCAATATCTAAGTTCAATAATTTTGAACCGTATGTTGGAATTGAAGTTCCATTTGCAGCCGATAATAAACAAAAAGGATTTTCTAAAGTTGATGATTTTTTATTATTGAATGGAAGAACTGATAAATCTGCCCCTGTATTAACAAGAAAAGTGAAATTTGAATTTTTGTCACGAATGAATAAGCGGAGGGTTAAAGGAGTCTGCATGTGTGCCGCTTCAACAGCAGACATTTCTAGTTTGGGTGGTTCGAATAATGATTTTCATTGTAATTTTTTATTAAAATTTATGGTAATTCAAGCCTCTAAATACTATAAAAGATTTAAATCTTGTTGTATACTGTTAATCATACTTACGAAAGAAATAAATGAAAATGAAAATGAATGTTCCTGAAACTTATTTTTATCAAAACTGCAGGGCTTGTCACACTTTTTTTGCATTTTTCTTAAAACGTCTGTGGTACCAGCAGATGTCAGTACCTGTATGCGAATTTGCACGACTGTGTGAGCGATTGTTTTTATTTCTGAAATTTTGTTAAGATCTGTTTTGAATGCACGTGAATTGAAAGAAAAGGCCTCAATCATTGATTCCATTCTCGTTAAGCTTTGTGCCAATTCCTTGCCGAAAGTGCTGGCAGAACTAGAGAATCATTGAGAAGTGGCATCAGAATTAACATTTTGCTGAGAAGTGGCAACACTGTAAATGTTTGCACCTTGAGATGCCTCGTAGATGTTATCTGCGATGGAAGCTAACTCATCTAGCGATTTTTTATCCAACGATAACAAAGCGATGTTGATTGGTTGTGGAAGCCGACACATCCACAATTTTTTTACGATCTCATCATTAAACACGGTACCTGCCAGAGTTACGAACTTTTAATTTTAGGTTTTTTATTCTTAAGAATTTATTAATACTATTTGAAAAATACAATTATATATTTAAAGTATATTTGGTATTCTTGATATGCACCTCCATTCGGGTCAAAAGATCGGCGTGGAGTGTGTTCTATGATGTCTTCTCTTCTCAGCTTTTTGGTTGAAAGTGTGATACGTCATATATAATACATGGATTATGTATTTGCAGAAACGCATTGCAGTATGTGCTCAATGGTAAGCTACGATCGATACGAGCGAAGCTTTTCACCACAGTATGAAGCGATCATTGAGTTGAGAGCGGGTTGTGACGTATCTATGTAAATACTGTGAGTTGCGAGGTTGTAACGTCTTTATGTGTGATGGAATTATAGAATGCATAACTCCTCCCGCCAAAGAACGGACTCCACGAGCTTGATGAGTGAAGACCTCAAACGATGTGTGTTGCAGGTGTAGTTGAATTTTTTTTTCTTTTTTAGCTATTACAAGACATGAGCATCGTTCAACCGTGGCTTATTTTGGCGATCACATCTCACTGGTTTTGGGGAAAGGTATAAGGGACAAAAAGAAAGAAAAAGCTAGTTTTTTCATATTTTGTGTTAATGTATTTTTTTTGTTTTTTTTTTGTTTTTTTAGTGAACTTAAGTTATTCAATAATTTTCTGCGTAAAACACAACTTAAACGAAAGCTTTATTGACCAATTTAAAGTATTTATTTTTGTTTTATTTATTTTGTTGCTTGCCTTGTAGTCACAAGATTATTTTCTTCCACATAATGCAGGACCGAGCTTTACCTAAGTTCTATTTTAACTAGTGAATTTTTTAGTTTTCTTAATTTTTTGTTTGTGAACTTTTCGTTTTTTAGACTGCACAGTAATTTTGTTATTGTTTACGACTATATGTTTGTTAAAACGGGGAGCTAACTTGTTTCTCCTATCGTCAAGTTCATATATCTCTTTATTTGGTTGGAAACTAGTTGGATCTTTACGTCTACTGTTTCTTTTTACTTTTATGTTTTTTTTATGTTTAAACATTGATCGTGAACAATTTTTCTTAACAAATCAAAATTTTTTGTGTGGTCTTTTAGGTAGTCTTGGTCAGTTTTGTTTTTGGTAAGCTTACGGGCGAAAGGGTTCGAAGGAGGTTGGTAATGTCCGGTTATGAGTTCAAATATTGTAAGTTTTGTAACTGAATGTATCGAGTTGTTGTATGTCAAAACCGCCTCATCAATAATTTACCTAATGGGCTTATTTGGGTTTTCAGACTTAATAATTCGGACCAGTTTAGTTAACGTAGAATGGAATCGCTCTACTATAAAATTACCGGTTGACGTTTTAGTACATGTGTTATGTAAATTTATGTCATACATGGCAAGAAAGTCTTTGAATAATGTAGACAGAAATTCACTACCGTTATCCGTAACTATCTTTTCCGGAATGCCATGATGGGTAAAAAAATGTTTGAGAGACTTAATAAGACATATGCTGTTTCTGGCTGGAAGTAAATAGACACTCGCAAACCTACTAAATTTGTCAACAATGGACTGACAATTTTCTTTGTGTATAGAATAAATATCTATATGTAATATTTCTAGCGGTTTGGATTGGGTCTCTGTAAGTTCAAGTTTTAGAGGTTCTTTTAGGCGGTCATATTTATGTATATTGCAAGTTTCGCAGTTATTTATAATTCTTGTTACTGTATTTTTTAGATTTGGGAAGTAAAACTTTCTTTTTAAATGTAGAAAAGTTTCTGTAATACCTCTGTGGTTAGATTGTGCATAATACTTTCGAATCATGTTTTCCTGTTCGTGTTTCTCTGTTATGTCTTCTAAAAGAATATTACTCCTTCCCTGACATTGCTTCTGTTAAAAAATTTTGAGTAAACTAGTTGAATCATTTTGAAAATTGTATCGTCGGTTAAAATAGCTTTGTCTTTTAGTGTTAGCATAGTTTTCTAAGATTTCAATAAGAGTCTTTTCGTTCATTATGCTCTTGCTTTCAATAATATATCTTTTCTTTCTTTGGAATAGAATCTTCAGATTTGTATATATATTGTTTCTCTTTTCATTGTGTCTAAGTATAAGCTTATTAGAAAATTCATTTAACGGCCTTTCAGAAATTGGAATATCAGTGTTGTCATTTTCAAAAGCAGAATGAATTGTAGACAGATTTTCACTCTCATCCATATTGTTATAGAGAGACGCGTTATCTATATTTTCATTATTGCTTTCAGACGAATCGTGTGCTTGAAGTTCTGTACGTGACAACGCATCCACATTTGAATTCAATTTACCCTTTTAATACAAGACTGTGTAGTCAAACTCTTCTAATCTAAGGCGCCATCTAACCAGTTTAGAATTGGGTTCTTTTAAGGAGAAGAGCCAATATTTTGTGGCCCAAACGATAGCTAAAAGATCTTTTTCTATCGTGCTAAAATTTTGTTCGGAAAGTGATTATGTACGACTTGCATAACAAACCGGTTTATCAGATCCTACTGGTCCTTGAGAAAGAATTGCTCCTAGTGCAACGGTACTCTCAACTGAAGTAAGGTTGAAAGGGCGGGTGAAATCAGGGTACATTAAAATTGGATCATTGCAGAGAAGGTTTTTGCAAGTTTCGAAGCAGGTAATATATTAAGAATCTAGAATAATGGATCTGCCCTAACGAAGGCATTCTGTAAGAGGTTTTGTTAAATTGGCAAAATCCTTAAAAAAATTCCGGTAGTAACCGAGTAATCCTAAAAAGGATTTTATTTGCTTTGATGTTTTTGGCAATGGGAATTTTTTATCGCGGATATTTTATCGGGGTTTGGCTTCACACCATCTGCCGTTACTAAATGACCCAGGAAAGAAACTTCTTTTTGAAAAAACACCGACTTTTCCAATTTAGTTTTAAAGTTTGCACTTTGAAACTTCTGAAATACCTGCTCTAGATTTTGTACATGTTCTTGAAGAGACGTCGAAAAAACAATAATGTCATCCATGTACACCAAACAAATTTTACCCTGTACATCACGTAGAACATTATCCATCACGCGTTGGAAGGTCGCTGCGGCATTCTTAAGGCCAAAAGGCATGCGTGTAAATTCATAATGACCGTGCTCGGTTGAAAAAGCGGTCTTTGGACAATCTTCAGGCTTGACTTGAATCTGATGGAAACCAGAAGCCAAGTCTAAGGTACTGAAATAAATCGATTTTCCCAATTTGTCTAGAATGTCGGTTATATTTGGGATCATGTATCTATCCTCTATTGTTTTGTCATTTACCTTGCGGTAGTCAATAACAAGCCGCCATTTGTCTTTGCCACTAGAATCGCGTTTTTTTGGCACTACCCATACGGGAGAGGACCATGGCGAAAAGCTTGGACAAATTATTCCTTGATTCAGCATTTCGCTTATTTGTCTCTGGACTTCTTCCTTATGGACGTGGGGGTACCGATATGATTTCGTGTAGATAGGAATTTCATCCTTGGTTTTAGTACCATGTTTTATTTGGCTAGAACACGTTAGATCTTTTGTATCATTAATAAATATGCTTCTGTACTTAAGACAGAGGCTTTTAATTTTCTTTTCCTCTTCTATATTTAAAAATTTGGTGTTTATTATTTCAATTAGTTTGTGATGAGATAAATCGGTATCATTGTTATTGAAACTAAAGTTATGAAATTCAATGTATTTGTTATAAGCTCTGATTTAATAGGTTGTTCAATAACAAATTGTTGAGAAAGGTCAGAAGTATTTTCAACTACTACAAGAGAATACCAATTTGAAGCTGTGTAACTTTCATCCGGAATTGTAAGAAAAGGTTTTATCTGCGTTGATTTTATATGAATATTCCCATTTTTTACATCAACTGGTAGCTGAACAATGATTTTAGATAGTTCTGGAACATTGAACGATTTCGAAATCAAATTAGGCTTATAACTTAAACAAATTCTACTGTTCTTATTTTCCGAAACTGAGTTTTTCAAATCTATCTTCATCTCTAATTGTTTTAACATCTCTGTTCCTAAAAGTCCGTCAAAATAATTATGGAATTTAAATATCAAAAAATTAAGTTTGGACTTGGTATTTAATTCTCGAAGTCCATTTAAAACAACTTCTTGGTTAATTAATTTAGTATTAAAAATTGTTTTGACTTCAATGGGATCTATTTCGTTTATTATGTTTTTGATTTTTACATCAGGGCTTAAAAATGATTTATTGCTACATGTGTCTATTAAAAATTTTAGTGGCTGGTTGTTTATACTTTGTATTGTGATATACGGTAGTAAGTTGGATTAATAGTTATTAATATCTAGATATCCAATTGGTTCTCTGAGGCTGTTAAGCGAAAATTTGGCTCGATTATGTTAACTGAATTATCGTCATTATTGTTTGTATCACAATAACAATTTTCAAAATTTGCATATTGAAACTGTTCGTGATGATTTAGGGACTTGTCTTTGGGGCTACTATTTTGGTAAATATTACCATTCATACCTTCAATATTATTTAAATGGTTACGTCTATAACTATGTGACCTATTTGCTATATGAAGAGTGTTCCTATCATTTGTATTATTTGTCCTTCCACTATAAGTATCCATGGGCTCAGGGGAGGGAAAGTCTTGTGCCGGTTGTTCCTATTGATGCTGGAATTTTGAGAAATGTTTGTTGGGCGATTGAAAGGTAGAAGTTGACTACTTGCGGGAGAATTATAGCTCGGTCTTGGGAGTGGCTGAAAGTTAGAATTCTGTTGTCTATAGTTACTTTGATTATTATTTAGCGTTCTGTTTTGATACCTTTTTGCAACTTGTCTATTGGGAGCTCTTTGATTATTGTAAGATGACTGTAATGAATCAGGGTAATAAATACAATTTTGTTCTTGAAGACACAAATTATATGCATTTGACAGTTTTTTAGGCCTCATTGATCGTACAGTAGATCCTAACGGTTCTATTAATCCCGATAAGAATGCATTTAAACACAAACTAAGCTTAGCCGCGATTACGTTAGTATTTGTTTCGTGAACTTTCACGTGATTCGTCATTGCCGATAATATATCTATTATTTTATATTTCTATTATTTTTTATTTCAAGACCGTCTTGATGCTGCCTAATTAGATGGAGATCACGAATGAGACTTGTCTCATTTCATATATCCGAGTAATGGATTATGAGATTATTTTTAATTTCATTCCAATCAATGGGTGTTCCATATAAATTAAGGATTTCATTCGCTGGCCCAATAATCTTATTTCTAATGGCACGTAACAAAATTTTGTAATAACTGAAACCATTTACCTGTGGCAAAAAGCTTATGATTTCATCAACGTTTGTCAAAAAATCAAACAACAATCGAGGATTCCCATCAAAAGTTGGCAAATCTTTTATCGCATCGGGTATCCTTAACGAGTTAAAGATACCTGCCGCTATCTGAGCATGATTGGGTGGCTCCTGACCGTTGTTCATATTTTTATCATAACAGTCCTTAGTAATTGTATATAAATACAAGCTTTCTTCCAAAAGGGTAAAACACGTGTTGCTTTTTTATTTTTTATCAAAAAAATTCTTAAATCATTTAAAGGGTTAATTATAATTTTTTCTAAACTATATTTAGATCTTTTCCAGCTTTTTCTATCTAACAAACCATTTATTTTTTTTATTGAGTGGATGCACAAAACAAGGATTGCCTGTTTAAGACACTCACGACCAGGAATAGCTTTATAATTTTTCAATTTGCACTTTTTTCGTTCTATGATGTTATTTTGTGGGCTTCTTTTGGTCATCAAAACCCAAGAAATTGAGAGGATATCTTCTTCGATGTACTGAATTTCTTGTTTGTGTTCAGTGATGATTCAAACGGTAGGTTCATCCAAGCTAAAGAATTAAGATTCACCGTTTCTATATTCTCTAGAAACGTGCTTTTTGTTGAGTCCGCAATTTATTTAGTTACTAATCTTTCACTATTAAATATTTGGACAAAATTCCGCACGACTGCGCCAGTTACGAACGTTTAATTTTAGGTTTTTTATTCTTAAGAATTTATTAATACAATTTGAAAAATACAATTATATATTTAAAGTATATTTGGTATTCTTGATATGCACCTCCATTCGGGTCAAAAGATCGGCGTCGAGTGTGTTCTATGATGTCTTCTCTTCTCAGCTTTTTGGTTGAAAGTGTGATACGTCATATCTGGAGGATATATAATACATGGATTATGTATTTGCAGAAACGCATTGCAGTATGTGCTCAATGGTAAGCTACGATCGATACGAGCAAAGCTTTTCACCACAGTATGAAGCGATCATTGAGTTGAGAGCGGGTAGTGACGTATCTATGTAAATACTGTGAGTTGTGAGGTTGTGACGTCTTTATGTATGATGGAATTATAGAATGCATAACTCCAGCATTTGCATCGACATGAGAACATCCGATGGTTTCCGATCACCAATATCCGCTTTCGGAAACAGAGTGACGTTGTATCAATGCTTTTCTAAGAGCATTGTACTTGTCTGTGTTTGGCGGGTTCGAAAGAATATCGATCACCGAATCACAGGTGTCTGGTGGTAGACAACCGACCGTAAGACAATATTTAGTTTCGGCACTGGTTATTCTGTGCACTGTAAATTGCGCTTCTGCTTGGATGAACCATGTAACCGGGTTGGAGTTCCGAAATGATGAAAGTCGCATTCTTACTGATTCTAAATTCCCTTGAAATGGGACCCGATTGCAGGAGTGTATCATTTGCTCCATTTTGAGCAGTTCCCGCATTTGTTCCATTTTGAGAAGTTCCCGCATTTGCTCCATTTTGAGCGTCATCAACATAATCGTCCATATCAATTTTTATTTCAATCATATAGTGACTGAAAAATCAATAAGGAAAAGAAAATCGAAATGGTTATAAATTGAAACCAAAAGCGAAAATGAATTTCAAAATGAATACTGAATCTTTTGAAAACACAAAAAAAAATTCTGTTGGAGCCGTATCTGAATCGAAAATCTATAAAACGCGAGTAAAATTCCGTTATGCAATTACCCTGACACTCTGAACAAATTCAATTTTTTATAAAAAAAAATGCGATAATAATCTAACCGTAAATATATTTTAGTGTGTGCAATAGCAAATGCTCTCATCTGTACAGAAAAATCAAAAAAATGTCTTCTTCCGAATCCAGGATTGCTTTTCTTGACGGTCTGAATATACAACTGCTATTCTGGTTGGGCGCTGATGTCTTTTGGAATTTGCGCTGATGGTTTGAATGGTCAGAATGATGAACTGGAACGTCTGGATGTTTTACTTCGATGAAATCTTCTTTGGCGTTGTCCACTGTGTCGTGATGTTGCAGTTGAACCATCGTGTGTAATTTTTTTTGCATGGAAGCAATGTGATTGTGCTGAATGCTGATAAATTCCTTGGCGGTGGCAATGACGCACCACGATTACCAAATCGTGTTGCGGCGATGGATGGTGGACGTGACGGTAGCAAAATTTATCGAGGTGGCGATGGACGGTTCAAGTCAAACTTTTCTTTGGCATTTACGGATGTAGTTAAACAACATGGTACTTAACTGTTGTGTTGTGTGCGCTGAACAAGAATAAATTCACCAAAAATGCTTACAGATGATCTTTGCGGAAAGTTCTTTTTTTTATTAAAAAAAATAGAACAACTCGCCAAGATAACCTTTATTGTTGTCTCATTATTTTCTAACTGATTTTATCGACGTTATGTCCAAAGTTATGGGCAATAACGGAGCGTTGCTGATATTACGTTATGTTTGTAAACTGTGGCGGCGTTTTGTCGATGCAATAACGGTACACAACCAAACGTAAATTCAGATATATACTGTGTGATGCACAAAATTCTTTATTGCAGCTATGCTTTTTGCAAACAACGAGCCAAAACACAAAACGTTGTTTTTTTATTCTGCCACAAGGTTCTCCAAAAAAAAAATTTACAACGATACAATTCGCGCGGCTGCCAATGTAATAAAACATCCGCTATTTGTACCGTTTGGCGTCGGCGTCGTATCTGCTTTTTATGCCAAAATTTTTGCTTCGGGGCCACCAATATAGCCTGTCTTGCTGTGGCTATTTGCGTTGTGTTACAACGATGACCAATATAGAGCGTCAAAACTTTTTATTATAAAAAACTATTTATTTTAAACTAAGTTTATATTTATGAGAAAGTACAAAGAACTATCTACAATTTATAAGGTGTGGAGCAGTTGCTTTTATTTGCGCACATTTCAGAAGTCAAACGAGGAAAAGATAGTATTTTGTATTTGTGTTCAGAATGAATGCGTTCGAGTAATACGGGCGGTTAGGTTGTGTGTGGTTAGCACATTTTATTGCGATGCGATATCGACGTATGCGGTACGCGATATTGTTTTTTGTGTGTATCCACTACAGTGTGTGTGTTAAATGGTTAATGCTTTTGTGTTAGTTGAGTATGTGTTTTTTTATGTTAGATGCATCTTGTGTATCCATGTTTCCAGTTATAAATTTTATGCCAGTGCCGAGTCCGTCAATAAGACCACGTTTCTTTCTAAAAAGCGGGTAGAGTCTTCACTGGCGGACTAATTGCACCACGTTGACGGGGGCACCAAATGGCATTAAAACATGCTGAAATCACAAGGCATGATATATAGTTCTGATTTTATAGTATGTTGTATGTGAGTAAGTAAGAGTAGTCCTAATCCAAATTTGAAACTTCGATAAACTGAATGTTATACCAAGCAAAAAAACTGCAAATTTTGGAACTTTTTTCACTTTCTGCAGTAAAGTCATAAATTTTGTGTTTTTTACAAACAAAATTAAGTATTTTCATATAGTTTATTCAATTTCTTAAAACTTTAAAGAAACTACAGCTTTGTAAACACTATAGGAACCAACATATGGCTCTTCAAAGATTTTCCATTTTCTCCGTAAGTTTTTTAAGATTTTCTTCAGTTCGACTCAAAATATTTAAAAAACAAATTTTCCTCTAAGAAAAGTCAGTGCAAAAAATATGTTATGTATTCAATTTCATTACATATAGTATAAAACGAAGTCTGATGAGACCTAAGGTTCACAAACAATCTTGAAAAAAAAGAAGGTAAAAATGGATTTTTGTAAAATTGAAACGAATACTCTTTGAATATGTGTAAATATTTTTGCGCAAAGTAACGGCATTCAATCATGTAAAAAGGATGAGTACTTATATACTTGCAGGTTAAAACCTTAAAATCTTAACCTTTTTTGTTTGGAGAGGAAGTGAGTCTCCTTATTCTCTTCTTTGCGTACTACAGTGACTATAGACTTCTTTTTTTGTTTACTCTTGTAGCAATTTTTCTTGAGTTTAAAGGAAAGAGGAATAAGGAAAAACAAATACAAATGTATGCAGAAGAATTTAGTTCGGTCCGGTTTAAGTGTTTTTTGTTACAGAGAATTATTGCAATAATAATTACCCGATATGTTCATTAAGCGACATGTACCTCGGTGAGTTTGAAACCATCTTGATTACTCTATGTGTATACACTCAATGCTAGCACCTAGTTACCGACTATCATTGAGTTTATACGCATAGAGAAATCATGCGTAAGTTTCAAACTTTGCTCGTAGGATGCCGTAACTATCGACTTGTTTTTTGTTTACTCTTGTAGCAATTATTCTTGAGTTAAGAGCCAACAGAAATAAAGAAACACAAATACAAATGTATGCAGAAGAATTTAGTTCGGTTCGGTTTGAAAGTTTTCGGTTACTGGGAATTATTGCAATAATAATTACTCTGTATGTTCATTTACCATCTTAATTCCTCTATGTGTATGAACTCAATGCTACCATACAAATCGAGTTATATGTTGGATGAATAACACAACAAAACAAAATGTACATAAGCAACTCGGTTAGAAAGAACGAAAATAAACAACATTATAACTCGAACTGATTGCACAGATGATGAAGGGTAGGAGACGGTGAACAATGTAATCACCATACAAATTAAAAATCGAGTTAGTTGTTCGACGAATTCGAATAACACAGTAAAACAAAATGCGCATCAACTCAAGTTGATACATCACTAGCACACGTATGCTTGTTCGCTTTGCGTATGAACTCTTTTCTAATTATTCTATCTCCTCTTGTTTTTGTATTTCGAAACTTGACCTTTTTTTCCTTTCCGTACAAATATGGGGGAACTTTTTGAATTTGATCTGGCAACATTGGTACTACTCTACTATCCAAAGCTTGCACTTTTAGAAACGTGGACATGGAGAGGTGAGGCGGAGCCTATCCAGTATAACACCAGTGCGTTACCGGCGAGGGCAAGTTCAAGTGCCCAGTGGGTTTGAATTGTTTCTTCAGCGGTTATTAGATATGCACCAACTATTCCCTTTAATGGCAGGAGAACGTGACCTTTTTCAGAAATATTGTATTTTATTATATATTTGATCTGTTCAGAAAAATCATGAGGATGCTGAAGAAGAACAATGACTTAAAGAACTTGCCGAACTTTTTGAAAGTGCCAGACTTGAAGAAAATCATGTAGATCATATAAAGACAAATATGAAGTTGAACATAAAAAAATAAGGGTAAATGAGAATTAAATTTTTTTATTCAAACAAAGCTTATAATTGATTGATTGAGATGTAAAAGAGCAAATCTTCCCAAGAAAGATGCTCTGATTTACAATTCATTTTTAACGACCCAACATTTTTTTTATAGATTTACAAAACCTTTATTTATTTCAAATTTATTTCTTCTTCAGTGAAATCGAGTTACATGGTAGTAAATTTTTAACATATAGAGATTAGAATTACAATGATTCTTAGCAACTAAAGATTTTATAATATAGAGATTTCATGAAAGTGGAGCTTATTATGAGAAAAATTTCGAAAAAAAACTCAATAGATACAAAAAAAAAAAAACTATGAATAAAATAATCTTATTTTATCTTATTATTTAAACTAAATTGGATGTTTTTGATTATACAAGTGAATTTATCAATACATTTTCATGGCTCAAACATTTATTCTCAAAATTATTTGAAAGAGTTGTAATCTTAGACTTTATTGTTAAAATTTTAGTTATAATTTATTGGCCATTGTTAGTATAAAGATATTTAATGCTAAGATCAGCTATGACGTTAAATTGATCTTGTCTACTTTTACATAATGATAATTTACTTAACATTTCATTCTTAAGAGAAATAAGTTCATCAAAACTAAATAAATTGTTGTTTTGGTTTGGTGGTCGTGGAGTTGTTGTCGTCTGTAAACTGCTACTGGTGGGTGTTGCTGGAAAGCTTCGCGGTGCAGTCAAGGGACGAATGTTGTTGGAATGTTGTTGTTTTTTCTGAACTAAGCCAGGAAAGTCAGAGGTGTTGAGGTTAAAGCTGGTGTGTTTACTTGGAAGTGGATCATGAATGACATGATCTGATCCAAATTTTCTTCTCCGATTCCTGGCTTTGAGTCGGTTTTGTATTTCGATGAATTCTAACCTCTTTTTACATGAGGCGTCGGTGGCTGTGTGTTGTTCACCACAGTTAACACATTTAGGTGATTTTTCTTTGTTGGTGCATTCTTGTGAATTATGTGTTTCAGAGCAGTGGGAGCATGCCTTTTTGACATTACAAAAAGAAGACCCATGTCCAAACATTAGGCATTGATGACACTGGGGCACGAAGTGTGGATTCTTTTGATAAAAGTCCCAATATACCGAAACGTGGTCTACAAACTTAGCTTGTCTTCTTAGTTCATTCATTTTAATGCTTTTATTGTTAAGATAAACTAAATAATTACACTGATCCTTGTATTTAGGATTTTTAATGTTCATTATAGAGATTTGAAGAACTTCTAAATTAAGATTTGTGCACAATTCAGTTTTGAGGTCGTCGGTACTCATTTTATGTAATCCATATAGCACTACTTTAAATGGTTTCAAATTTTTAACATTATGTGTGAAAAATTGGAGTTCTTTTTCGCGAAGGGCAGATTTAATTTTATTTAATTCAGCTTCGGTGTAAAGATTAAAGCGGCAACCAATGGAAGTGTTTTTGCAATCAAATTTGGCTATGCCGTTATCTTTCATGCATTCAGTAACAAAGACACTATTTTTTCCTATCAAGTGAATAGGAGGTAAATCAATTTTATTAGGTACTTCAAGTGGAGGCTGCTCATCATGTTCGTTCATTAATTCTTCATTATCAGATAAGTCAGAAAGATCACTGAAGCGATTAAAAGAGGATAAATTATTTTGGGAGCTTCCCGGATTATTTTTCAATTTTTTATGTCGGTTCATTTTTACAGTTGGGGAATTCACATCAGAAGATGATGAGTCCCGTAACCGTTTGCGATTTAGCAAAATAATCAAGCGCAGTTAGAATAAACACAAGAGAAAATTATCTCGAGCAAGAATAACGATGTGCGCGGCTTGACTAACAAACGAAGACTGACAAAACCTTTAATTTATTTTTTAATTAACTATCAACTATCGATTGAGATAAAAGGAGTGAATACCTACAATTAGTTTATAGCGTTTTCGTTGTACCGGCTGATATTAAGTCCTATCAAAAATTCTTTCGTTATCAAAAGTGTGCTATACGAATCTCGAAATAACAATCGAGATTATCCGAGCACTTATAAAACTGAACTCAGTTAATTTTCAGTCGTATATGAGAGGATTATGAGTTGTGTCCAATCATTAAAATTAATGTTGCCAACCATCCAAATTGAGTGTGTGAAGTTAGATCCCCCTTTTTAAAAAATTTAATTTCTGAAAGTTGTGCTAGGTTTGTGCCGGTTCAAGCCGTAATTTTTTTTCAAAAATATTCGAAAATGGGGGTTTCAGAGCCAAAAAACCGTTTTTGACCTAGCCCCCCCTTTTTCTTAAATCGAATGGTTTGGGTAGGTATGTTTTTGCCTTTCCAAACTTAGAAACAGAAGTAATGACCATTAATTTACTTTTTAACTTTAATTTCTCTGAGGTGAAGTGTGGAATACATAAATGAATTTGATGTCAGAATTCATATATATAATATAACATACTTGTAATCTCATATGCAAGAAAACAAGTCCAATCAATAATTTTTCATAAAAAGTATAAAATTGAGTGTGTGAAGTTCAAGGTCGTAGCCAGACAATTATTTCGGGGGGGGGGGGGTTATACTTATTCCATACACCAATCAATCTGCACCTTTCTGTAGATGTAATAAATAAAATTAGTACAGTCCATTAACCCAAAATCCACCAAACACGACTTTTAATTGCGACAATGATACTATTCTATGTATAAGGCAAGTTATGGATTCGTCAAAAAAAAAATTGAGATAACCAATAAATATGATATTGCGATGATAGGGAAGTAGACAAAAGTGTGTTGGAAAATTCTGTTCGTCCGACTGCCTGTTTGCAGATCTCCAGCCTAAATGGATAGGCTGATTTGCAAACTTGGTTCAGAGTGTTTATTTAGTAGTCTCTCACTAGGCGTTGTTGAAATTAGAATTTTAGCTCTAAGACAATGGTAAATGTCATATAACAGTTTGTTAAAACTTAATTTTTCTAAAAATGGCCTTAACGATTTTGATAAAACAGTCGAGATTTATCTTAAAACAGTACCTCCCATAGAACCGATTTTTTTAAATCAGAATTTCTCGCTAACTGCAAAACCGATTTCAATTAAATTTAAAATTTAGGAAGGTTTTTATGATCAAATTCATATCATAACTTTTTAGATTTTTTGAATATGTTGGAAACGCGAATATCGAATTTTTCAGATTTAAATATCTATACCTACCTAGCTACTTGTCTGAAAGAAAACTTAATTTTTGACCTTGAAAATTATTTTGTTAAAATATTATCGATGCATATACGACCGACCGCTTTGCATTCATTCCTTTGAATGTTCAAAAGCTTTCAAAAATTATTAACAAACTGAAAAAGATATGTGTTTCTTTTTCGAAACGTAATACATAATCACAATGTTGTAGTGTAACAAAAGTAATAACGCACCAATTTTTGTTTTGTTTTGTTTGTTTTACTGTGTCTAGTGTATACTTATACTTACTTACTTACTTACTATTTTGTCTCGGTTTTTCTCGTGATTTTCTCATTCTATACAGCACAGTAGCCGTAGCGGTAGCGGTACTAGTTTCATTCTGCTTATCCTTGTGAATGACTTTTTATTTTGCATTGGAAATGTGTATGTAGAAGTAAAAATAAAAAAAAAGTCAACGATGGGTTTCTCATTGCTTTTTGCCTATTGCTGGCAAGAGAATAGAAACGCATGGAATGAACCGGCTAAAATGTTGCAAGTTACAATTGCAACTATATAAGTGGAATAACGAAGTTGAAAACTAATGCACACAAGGACACCATTAGTTTATTTGGAAGGGAAATAAGAATATACGTTTATACTATACATATTGTTTCATGTAGATGCATACACTACACATACCTATCTAGGTATACTAAATTTCCTTGAGGCGTTTAGTTATTCATCATGTGCAATCGAAGCAAAAGTAACCTGGCATCCTGAGGCTGTGTTGTTTGAGGTTGTATTTAAAAACTGTTAAAGCTACCTTACTAAATTCATCGAAAATTATGTTGGTACCTAACTACGTAGGCTTAAAACTAAAATCAGAAAGTTTTGAACATAATCACTAATTATTTGAGCACAAATTTCATACTTATGCGGAAAAGGTTGATTTACAGATGCATTTCTAAAAAAAATCGGGGGGAGGGGGGAAGGGGTTGAACCCCCCCCCCCCCCTGGCTACGGCCTTGGTGAAGTTAGCAGCCCCTTTTTGAAAAATTGAATTTTTGAAAATTGTGCAAGGTTGTGCTATGTTTGTGCCGGTTTGTGCCGTAATTGTTTTTCAAAAGTGTTCAAAAATGGAGGTTTTTGACCCCCTTTTCGAAAATCTAATTTTTGAAAATTGTGCTAGGTTGTCCAAGGTTCGTGCCGGTTTGTGTCGTAGTTTTTTTTTTCAAAAATATTCAAAAATGAGGGTTTTAGAGCAAAAAACATTTTTGACCTACCCCAATATTTTTTTAAAAATCAACATTTTCGAAATTTTCAAATTTCTGCTAGGTTGTGCTACACTCGTGCTGGGCTGTACTGTAACTTTTTTTTTTAAATATTTAAACATGGCGGTCTTAGAGCCAAAAAACTTTACCAAATAGTGTGAAGTTAACCCCCCCTTTTTTAATTCAAACTTTTTTTTTACTTTTTCAGAATTAAAAAGATGTTCTAATCATTGTTCCAAAAAATTAAAGTCAATTCATTTGTATTTTCGAAGATAGAGCATTTTGAAGTTGATTTTTAAAACTCAAAAAACTCCCCACCATTACGACTTTTCTCAAATTTTAATTTTGAATTTGAATAAGTGTTATTAAATACAACTTGTGAATACAAAATTTAGTTCTTACAAGATTTAAATCATGTTTTAATTTGAGTTTCAAAACATGTTTATAATTTCTGAGAGCTCCAACCGCCCACCTTTTTTCAAAATAAAAATTATGAAAGTTGTGCCAAGTCAAACTCCCCAAAATATTTGAAAATTTAATAAAAAATTTAGTTCTTACAAGATTTAAATCATGTTTTAATTTGAGTTTCAAAACATGTTTATAATTTCTAAGAGCTCCAACCGCCCACCTTTTTTCAAAATAAAAATTATGAAAGTTGTGCCAAGTCAAACTCCCCAAAATATTTGAAAATTTAATAAAAAATATAAAAAAATACTGAAGTAAACTGAAAAAAATCATTTTGCTTGAATAATGATCAGTTAAAAGCTCTCCTTTTCTGAAAATAAAATCAAAAAACTGTTCCAAATACTTATAGCTATAAACTATAAAGATTTCAAAGTTGTTTCGTTTTAAAAGATTTAACCTACCCACAATTTGAAAAAAATGCACTACGTTTCATTAAAACGTCATACTAGCCTAAAGGTTCCAAAATTTCACCCGAAAATATTCACAACTGTACAATCTAGGCCAAAAAAACTAATTTTACAATATTAGATTGAATTTTTTATTTATTTATAGGTGTTCCGAAAAAAAATTCTGAATACACCCTTTTTTCAAATAGAGAATTGCTTTAGCTCAATTCTTCCAAGATTTTGACGAAAATATACGAATTATTGCAGACTTTAGGTGATTAATCATTTCTTATGATTGGTTTTTTTGAATTTGAAAGCTTTGGCTTTGCCGTCAGCTCAACTAACAACTTTAATTTCTTGATTAAAAAGATACTGTTATTTTAATTTTCAGTTTTCATTTGATATTTTTGATTTTTATTTTTAATGTATTTTTATTAAGTGAAAGCAGTCTTCTTTGGATCTTGTATTGCATAGTGTGCAGAACTGGTTAAAACTCCCATTGTAAGGTCGTCCGTTGAGACATAATACTTCGCTTCTTGCTTTTAAGATTAAAGAAATGTCTTTGGGCTTAAGATAAGCATAGAAATAATTATTGTTACTCAGATTATTATTCAGCTGGCTATATATTATTCGGCTTTCTGATTCGATAGCAGTTTCTACAAGTTGATTCCGAATCGAGTCTTCATTAAACTGAATTATTCTATAAAGTTTTTCTTTCACACCAAGAATGTTGTTTGGATCAATTTGCAAATCTTCACCACATGCAGTGGCGATCTGTTGCCATTTATCATACCACCAGTTCTTGTTTCTTACTTCGTACAGCAGCATCATTTTACTTAATCCTTCATCTGGAAAATCCAACACTTTAATGAGATAATAAGCTTGTACTTTCAGAGTGCTGGTAAATATCTTTGGTAGGCCGGTTTCTAAGTAAATCGCATAATTCGGTGTGTTGATTGGTGATTAAAAATTTTTTTGATGAAATTTCTCTGAAGTTTCTTCATACTCTTCCATTCCCCAA
The DNA here is from genome assembly GCA_951217065.1 of Baccha elongata. Taxonomy (NCBI): domain Eukaryota; kingdom Metazoa; phylum Arthropoda; class Insecta; order Diptera; family Syrphidae; genus Baccha; species Baccha elongata. Next base: position 357,370 of record CATNUY010000348.1, read on the forward strand.
ACTTGAACGGCATAACACAGAGTTGACTTCACAACTAAATTGAAGATTTGGTATTTGACAAACCAAAGTATTTGGTTAATTGCAAAAATTTTTCTCCATGTTAAGTTTATGAGACTTTGAGACGCCTTGGCTTTTCCGACGAGGTGCTTATTTAAATTCAGCGTTGGGTTAAGGTTCACTCCAAGATATTTATATTCCTTTGTCACTTCTAAACTCCTTTCATTGTTTTTCCAATTGTTTCCAGCTTCAGTCCGATTAGATCGCGAGAAAATCATAATTTTTGACATTTCAGTGTTGATTTCAAGTCCCCATTTTCCACAGTACATAGACAGCCGATTAATCATAAATTGTAAATTTTCTTTCGCTTCTGACAATATGACCAAGTCATCAGCATAAAGCAACACATTGATTTGGATTCTTGCTATTCTGATTCCTCCAGGAAGTTGGTTAACAATGTCGGTTATAAACAGTGCAAATAAAAGTGCACAAAGCGGACATCCCTGTTTGACACCTGAATCAGTCCTAAACCATTCAGAAAAATCTGATACATCACAAACGTTAGGCTGCTGTATCTGTGTACATATTTTTGATGACATGTAGAAATCTGGTTGAAACACCTAACTGTGTAAGTTTGTATATTAGAGCATTACGATTTACTAAATCAAACGCTGCTTTGAAATCGACAAACAACGCGAACACTTTTTTATTTCTAGCTTGAAATGATTTGACTATTGATGTCAGAAAAAAGATTTGGTCAATTGTGGAATAGTTTTTCCGAAATCCAGCTAGGAAGTCCGATAATATAATTTTTTCTTCTAACCACTTTTCCAATCGGTCAACAAGAACTTTACAAAATACCTTAGATATGATATTCATAAAAGATATACCTCTATAGTTGGCAACTTCATTCAAGTCACCTTTTTATGCATGGGAAAAATGACAGTTCTTCTGAACGAAGATGGAACTTCAGCATTCAAAAGAATTTTATTAAACAGCGCGACCAGTTGGATGCCAAAACTTTGAGTTGCATTTTTAAAAAATTCATAAGGTACACCATCTTTACGTGGCGCTTTATTATTTTTAGTTTTTTGTAGAACTGTTGCTATTTAAAACATAGATATATTGGTGTCCAGTATATTATCGGTGATGAGAGGCTCAGCATAAGAAAACGTTGAGCAAGATTTAATTTGAAGAAGGTTCGAGATTTTAATGGAAAGATCTTCGGCGGTTACACCTATACCTAATAAGTGATGTGAACCATTTATAACCTTAGCCAGTTTTCAAAATTCTTTGTACTTTTTGTTTCACCGAGTGCTTGGGCTTGTATATTTTCAAAAATTAAGTTTATTTGCTAAAGACAGACTTTTATATTGGAAATTTGATTGAATGTACCATTTTCGTAATTCATCATTGTTTAAAGTTTCTTAATGCATTTAAAAGAGCAAATGATTTTTTTATTGTTCTACTACACTCATTATCAAACTATTTTTGTTTGAACGTTTTCGTTACGTTATAGCTAGATTTGTTTGCCGAATTTGGTATGAATGTTATTAATTCATTCGAGAGAATATCGGTAGACTCAATGCCAGCAGGAATTCTTGGGACCCAAATGTCTAGATTCCGTTGAAAGATTTCAGCTTCTCCATCTCTCCATTTAAGACGAGGTAACAACTGTAGATTTTTTTGCGAAAAGTCACGTTCGGTTTTCCATTCTAATACAATTGGCATGTGATCAGAAAATTTTTTACATAAAACCTCAAACATTAATGAATTCAAGCCATTCATTATTCGCCATACAGTAATCAATCACTTGTCCTCCAATAAACGTATATTGACCCTCCATGTCTCCCTCGGTACAACCATTCAAAATAATAAAATCATACAATTGAAGCGTTTCCAGTAGTGCAACTCCATTATTCTTGCATATTATATCTTTAGAAGTTTTAGAGTTAACGCTTAAACAAACATTGTTGATGTTTTGAATGGAAGTGATTTGATTGTTGCTAGTTCTAGCGTTGAAGTCTCCAATTATAAGCACGCTCTTGCTTGCTAAAAGAGATAGATTATTGTTGAGTTTCTAAAAATCATCGGCCCACTTATTACAGTTTAGATAAGAGTATATAATATGATTTATTATATTTATATTTTATATTTTATATGATTTATATACATATATTTATATATTTCTTTTTAAAAGTTGTATTACAGTTGTTTCTTTTAAAATAGCAAAATCGTATAATTTAAGATGTGATGTATTTATTCCATACAAGCAACCTCCGCTTGCACGTACCTTGATAGATGTTTTGGTAGCAGGAATCGAGTGAAGTTTATAACCGTTAAAATAATTTATGAATTTAGATGAATTTTCTATTTTGTACTACTACTACTTTGTTGTTCTTGTTGAAGTGGCATCCCTGGTTGTCTCGAAGTAAGTGTTGATCTAGTACTTTCAATGTGACGTCCATTTGACAACTTCGTTTTTGTGACATTTCCGAAGTCCAATTGACCAAACATATGTTGTAGCTCTTGTTCACCATCATTATCATTAATTTTTAGTTCATTATTATTATTCAAATAAAATATATTATCTTCAATAAGAAGAGTGTTGTTTTTTATTAGCATTGGAGCTTTTGGTTTATTCTGTTTAATTGATTTTCTATATTGTAGCAAGATTCTTTGTTTTGACTACATTTGCTTAGTGAGATCTCGTTGGATGTAAACCCCTGTGTTCTTCAACTTACCAGAGTTCTTAAGCATTTTCATCGCGGTTTCGTTACAGCCAGTGTTTAGTTTCATTTTGATTAAGTTGATGCTTTTGCTAATTGTCTCTCCAACGGCAGCAAAAGAGTTAGAAAAGTTCGAAAGAACAATCTTACGATTTTGCAGTGGAAAATATCGAAAACCAAATAAAAAATGGTTTTCGAACTATACATTGTATAATTTAACAAAGGTAAAACCTTTAATGATTTACATGACAACCTTATTGAAAACCAGACTAGAAACTATAGTTGACCATCCAAATCCACTTGTTAAAGGATTGTGGGATGCAAACGTTAATAAAAGCACCAACTTTCAGTATTACCAATCGCCCTTCGATCTTTTGCATAATAGATCCCAAATTTTATTAGAGCCTCAGCAGTTAAGTGAAAATCTAACTTTACCTTACTATGAGAAAGCCTCATCGAATGTTCTTAGAGGATAGTTTTGTTTTGTTTTTTTTTCTTTCTTTTTGGAAATATTGAAAAATTAAAATTTTGAAAAAAAAAAAATAAGCACAATTGCACATCTTGAAAATAATGTCTTTTATAATTTGTACCAATATTGACTATCAAAACTAAAACAATAGCCATGTCTTAATCTTTTTAAAATAAAAAGTTGAATTACATTAGTTTCATATCATATAGTTTATATAAATTGAAAGTTTCTTATTCCAATATATTAAATTATATCATGAATTAAGTTAATGCTTTATTTAATTTGTATCAAACTCATAAAATTCAGTAAGACAAAAAAAATCAACTGTTCACGTATGCATCGAATGCATCTTTTGTTATTTTATTTACAGCCCTAGTCATTAGTTTTAAGTTGGCCTTTAGAGCCACTATATGAACGTATGTCGGGAGCAAACATACGAAATTTATTATTAAGATATACATAGGAATTATGTACCTATATTGTTTGAAAAGAAAACTATATATATTCTTTACTTTAGATTTTTGTAAGCCAGACATAATTTATGAAGTCGGCAGCATAAAAAAATATCGTTGTAATCAAAAATAAATTTGTGAATTTAAGTCTCAATAAAGAAAACTGAACTGAACTATAGGCTTAGAAATTACTTGTATATCTTCATTGTCCAACAGCAGTCGAGTTATGCATCGTACTTTTCCTTCTGGATCAGTTTTTTCAGGTGGAATTGAAAAAATAATATTTTTGCATTTTAGTTCACGGCTTTGCGCTTCAAGTTCTTCTTCTAATACAGTGCATCTAGCTTCAAATTGATGAACTTTTAATGCTAAGTCTTCATTTTGTTTTCTCAAAGAGGTTATCTCCGCATTTAACATACTGAGATCTTTCTTTGATGCTAGGTTTGCGGTTGCCTTTTTGAGTTCGGTTTGGAGAGAATCATCGATAATGCATTGATTTTGATCAGATCAGAATCAGACATGGCCATTTTTGAATTATTTTTAAACAATTCACTCGCTCTGATATTAATAAATGCGTTTTGTTGGTTGCCGTTGGGTGAAGTTTGACAGCTCTTACGTTTGTTATAGCTCATGAGATTTCTCAAAACTTAAAGATTATTTTATGCGATTTTATATTTTGTTACCTCTTATAAAAATCACTGAACAAGTAATTTAGATAAAAAAGAATATATTGGTTTAAAATAAATATCAAAAATTTTGTTTCTTTCGATAGCTATGATTAATAGTTAAAACAATTTTCTCAAAGTTTTATAATTTAAGTGTCTTTATTTCTTGACGTATGAAAGTACAATAATCTCAGGCTTCCTTTAATCCCAAAATCAATTTACCCCGGAAAGGGATATAAAGCAAAAGGGGGGCAGACATATTCAACGTTCGTCAAGTGAATGCGTTCATCCACACTTGACAAGGAAACTCTTTCTTAATAATTATGAAAGCATTCAGCATATCGTCTAAACATTACCGCCCCCCTTTGCTGAGTGCCAAAAATTACATAGTTTATTATTACAAATAAGTTTTAAATGCCAAAAATTATATAACTTATTATATAACTTATAACACAAGTTTTAAATAAAGATTAAATGGTAAATTCAGTTAAGATTCACTTCGTTTTACTTTGTTTATTTTTTCCTTTTAAATTCATTCACAAAAAAAATTAAATCAATGCTTCAACGAAAATTTGGTATCGATTCAAATTTCAAACGTCATTGATCAAAAATCGCTTACATCAATAATAACAAGTTCAAGTTTATAGATACTTCATCTAAAATGTGTAAAATAATTTTAGCAAAAAGTATAAAGTCAGCCCTTTATTTGGTTAAGATGGCAATACACACAGTTTAGCAACAGGCCGAGTGATTTCAACCAATTGTTTGGATTACTGCTACTCTCACCCTTCAATCTGGTCCGGTATGAACTTTTACAACGCACCCCAAACGCCATTCAGTGGGAGGCAGATTTTCATTCTTAATTACTACTAAGTCACCAATTTTCAGATTCTCTCTAGGAAATTGCCATTTATACCTCTTCTGAAGATCCGATAAATATTCATTTTTCCATCGAATGCTAAATTTCTGCTGCAGATATTTAATTTTTTCCCAACGGTTAATCAACGACAACGAACTTTCCATGACATTCGGTTCTGGGAGAGCTAACAGTGGACCCCCTCTGAGGAAATGGCCTGGAGTAAGCGCCAACATATCATCTGGGTTATCAGACATAGGAGTGAGCGGGCGTGAGTTTAAGCAGGCTTCGATTCGACAGAGCAGAGTGCAGAATTCTTCAAACGAGAATTTCGTGTTTGAAGCGACTTTTCTGAAATGTGTTTTAAAACTTTTCACGCCCGCCTCCCATAAACCACCCATATGCGGTGCTCCAGGGGGAATGAAACTCCATGTAAATCCTTGTATGGAATATAAGGCACTGGTTTGAGATGGTACTGATGCCAGTAAAGTTTTAAAATCCCGCCGTATGGCTGCATCTGCTCCAACGAAGTTTGTTCCGTGATCGGAGAAAACTTCTTTTGGAAGCCCCCTTCTTGAAATAAATCGAGCGAACGCCGCAAGGAAAACTCGAGTAGAAAGATCACTTGCAACCTCTAAATGAATTGCTTTAGTGGAAAAGCATACAAATACACACACGTATCCTTTGGTAGTTTTGTGGTTCCGACCAAAAGTCGATTTAATGTCTAATGGCCCAGCAAAATTAATACCAGTGTAAGTGAAGGGAACAGAAAAATTACTCCGTTCGGCAGGAAGAGCAGCCATTATTTGCTCTCGAGACCTTTTTTTGAGTATGATACAAATTTTGAATTTCAAAATACAAAATCGAATAAGATTTTTTGCTTTAGGAATCCAAAACTCCTGGCGGACCAGACGCAGCATCAGTGAATTGCCGCCATGTAAAGATATTTGGTGTATGAATTGTATAATTAGATTTGCGAAATGAGAAGAATATGGTATTATTATTGGATGCCGTTCATTGAATGGAAGGTCAGAATTCGATAGTCGCCCATTTACGCGAAGTAATTGATTGGGATCCATCATTGGATTCAAAGAGAGAAGAGTGCTTTTGGGATGTACTGGATTTCCATTTGAAAGAGATTTTCTTTCCCTCTCAAAGAATTCCTGCTGGGTCAAAAGAATTAACCGGGTTTTGACAAAATTAAGTTCGGACGATGTTAGGTTGGCTGGAAAATCTTTTTGTTTTTAAGAACATCTATTGTAAAATCGGAATATAAGCGCAATTACGCGTAAGGCACGCGGATATGACGAAAATCTTTCTAAAATAGTAGAGCTTACTTGAGTAACGAATGAGGTGGCTGCTGGTTTATATTCTAAGAGTTCTTCAGGAGGAGACCTTGGATGACTCCTGGGCCACAGAGATTCATGGTTAGCAAGCCAAACAGGACCCTTTCACCATAAGGTGCATGTACGTTACTCATATGCTGATATTCCACGAGTAGCAAGATCAGCCGGGTTGTCAGAAGAGCGTACATGTTTCCATTGGGCCGATCCCACATTTTCAGTTATTTGTGCAGTTCGATTTGCAACAAATGATTTCCACGAACATGGTGGCTTTTTCAGCCAGGAAATCACAATAGATGAATCCGTCCAAAGAAATAATTGGTCGACACAAAGAGGAAACTCAGGTAAGTAAACTTTGGCCAGCTTTGAAAGCAAAACTGCCCCTTACAGTTCAAGGCGTGGTAAGGTAAGAGACTTAACTGGAGCAACTTTTGTTTTTGCTCATAAAAGATGAACTTCAGACGATCTATCGGGGTACACCACTCGAATGTATAGAGCTGCTGCATAAGCTCTTTCCGATGCGTCACAAAATCCGTGCAGATGTGTTGTAAGTGAGGGATTATAATTAACCCAGCGTGGTATTCGAATCCGTTGGATAGCCGACATATTTTCGGCAAAGGACAACCACTTAGAGCATAAGTTGGTAGGAAGCTTTTCATCCCAACCGGCTTTATCGATCCATGTTTGCTGCATAATTATTTTTGAAGCAATGAGAACAGGAGCCAGCCATCCGGCGGGGTCAAACAATCGGGCTATTTGTGACAGTATGTCCCTTTTGGTTGGGGAATCTAAGAATATTGGAGATTTAATAATAAAGTAAAAGAAATCTCCCTTGGCATTCCAACGCATTCCTAAAGCTTTGACAGAGCTATCATCCTCAAGATTAAGAAAGGATTCATTTTAAACGTGCTCCCGTGGTAAATGTTCTAAAAGAAATGGTGAGTTAGCAGTCCATTTTCGGAGATGGAATCCTGCAGTGTTAAGAGCATGTATTAGTTGAATTTGTGCAGCCTTTGCTGTATTTAAATCATGAGCACCAGATAACACATCATCCACATAAAACTCTTTTTGAATTATTGAAGTGGCTAACGGAAATCTTTCAACTACTTCAGTGGCCAAGTGTTTTAAGGTCCTTAGCGCCAAGTAAGGGGCACAATTGATACCAAACGTAACTATTTGTAGTTCATGCGTTTCGATCGGATCTTTCTCGGAGTTCCGAAACAGAATTCGTTGAAAAACGGTGTCATCAGGATGTACCAATATCTGACGGTACATTTTTTCAATATCTGCATTGAAAACGTACTTATAAAACCGCCAGCGTAGGATCAAAGCTGTAAGATCCCGCTGTAATATTCTACCCGTCAACAAAACTTGTTCCATTGCTTGACTGGTTGGAATCATTAAAAACTACGCGAATCTTTGTTGATGAGATCTGGCTTGATTACTGCGTGATGCGGCAGATAAAAGCTAGACACTGTACCGCTGATAAAATGCTCTTCTGGATTTGTAGATTTCATATGATTTAATGAACTGTATTCGGTGATGACTGAATTGTATTCATCCCGAAAAACCGGATTCTTAGCTAGAGTCTTATCATTACGAAGGAATGTTTTAAGAGCAATATTTCGAGAATAGCCGAGAGATAGTTTCGAAGGAAAGTCTGGTTTTAAAGGTAGTCGTACGACGTACCTACCATCGTTACGGCGGTAGATACTATTCTGATAGAGGTTTTCATAGTATTTGTCATCTACAGATAGTGGGGTCTGTGGAAGAATTTCTTCGACCTCCCAGAATTCACGCAACTGTTCTTCCAAAGACGTGCTAGGGTATGCTACCGCAGTGGTAAATGTCTTAAAATTGATTGGAAGTGGACCCGTGAGTATCCATCGAAATATGGTATTCTGTGCCAATATTGTGCTTGATATGTGAATTAACCCTTCACGTATTATGGAGGGATATATATCAGCCCCGATTAGCAAATCTATTTGGGATGATTGGTGGTAGGTTGGATATTTTTTAGTTGATCCTGGGGAATTTGTTGGCATGAACTTGAAGGTAGATTGAAGGCAATTTTATTTAATACTAGGGCTTTAGCAGTAACTTTTATTGGTGGATTATCGTGATTGGTCAAAAGGAATGTGCATATTTTTTTGACTGAAGCGCCAAATGATGCGCTTATTCCCGAAACAGTTGAGTCTGTGCGTTCAAACGATAGACTTAGTCTCTGTTGGGTTGCTCCAGAAATGAACGAAACCTCTGAGGCAGGGTCTATTAACGCCCGAACTGTATACGATGTACCTAATGAAATAATTTTGACTAAAGTCATTGCAAGAAGCACTCGTTGGTGATTGACTGTGAAAAAACTATTCTTATTTTTAACGGATTCATTTGGTGGGACAGTAAGTTGGACTGATTCCTTTGGTATGTCGGATTGCCCTTTGTTAACAATAGCTACACACTGTGATACATAAGAATTGTTAGTGGATATATTCTCTGGATGGAGTAAGGAATTATGTCGCGCTTGGCAGTGTGTGCAACTAAATCGACTGATACACTCGCGTTTTTGGTGATTATAAGCTAAACAATTAAGAAACATCCCATTTTTCATTACGAATTCAACCCTAGAAGGGACGTTCATGTTTTTGAATTCGGGACAAAGGCAGATAGGATGATGTGCTGAGCACAGCTGAAGTCTTTGTAATATCTGAAATGGATTCAAGAACTTGGTACCTGTTACTTAAAAATTTATTTAATTGTTCCCAACTGGGAAGTGCTGTTGGGATTTGTATAGATTGTTCCCATAAAGCAAGAGACGCAGGTGGTAATCTATTTGAACAAGCGTAGATCAAGATTGGATCCCATTTATTAGTATCGACACCATGGGTTTTTAATGCGGTGATGCAGTCATTAATTGACCGCTGTAGAAGCTTGATCGATTGTGCTGTTTCTTCGTGGACATATGGTAAGTTGAAAATAATCTTCACTTGATTGTTGACTAGTAATCTTGTATTTTCATACGTGGATCGTAAAGCTTCCCATGCTAAATCAAAATTTGCGTTCGTGAGGGGAAATTTAGCAACAATGTTGTGTGCTTCGCCCTCTGTCTAGGCGCGAAGATGGAAAAGTTTTTGTACCTTACAAAGCTTTGGATGTTGACCATATAATGCTTCAAACATATCGCGAAATGATGGCCAAGATAAATAATCTCCTTTAAATGATTCGGTGTCACATGGTGGTAGTTTTAGGTAGTATGTTTCAGATTCAGCGTGAGCTACTTTTGGTTCTTCTGTCAATATTTTAGTTAATGGGATTGGTGTAGGTAAAAGTTTAGTTTCACAATCAAGAAAAAGGGCATAACATTTTACAAAGGTTTCGGTTGAAAGGCGAAATTTCGCATCAATGATGTTCATATCCAGATCCTCTTCTCCGTCGACGCCTCCTGATCGGGCACAATTCTCATAACACGATTTTACAATACACCAGAGTTCTTTTAACTCATTTTTCCGCGCCGCCGTCAAGATTGAAAGTGTGTTTTCTTTCTCAGGAATAAGTTTAGCTGCTGCGTGGTATTTACCCAGCTGATCGGCAGCATAGATGAAATCAGGTAGTAGCGACATGATTTTTTGCTGCGTATTAGAACCGGGCAGATGACGAAAGGCAAATTATTTACGAGATTAAGTTCAGAGTATAGCTAAGCACAACTGAAAATTTTCAGTGAGAATCAGAAAGTAATTTTTTTTCTTTTAACATATAATTAAGGCAAATGTAAATAAAAACAGATTGTTGGATGAAAGCAGCAATAACTTTGGGTTGCACGTGATACGAAATATGCAATGTTCTCTACCTATGTATTGACTTGTTTTACATATATACGTAAACGGGGCTTTGAAGATTTGTATATATATGTACTATTTATCGAAGAAGCAATGATTTTCTATAGGTAAATGAATATTACTAGGTAATGAAACTTTCTTTTTTTTTTTATTTAGATATAGGTACATTACAAACTGAATTTACCACTCACCTGATTAGCGCAAGCAAAATGAATTAATAAATGAATATGATAATTATATGATGGTTATGTGTAGGTAGTTGATGGGTAGTATAACATCTGGATCTGGATATTGTGGTTGATGGCTGTAGATTTTTTTGATAAAATGGTAGGTATGAAAGAATTAAATTCTCAAGACAGATGATGATGATGAACTATGATTGATGTCTGAAGCGATCACGTTTTGATGGTATGAGGTAGATCTGGGTACAGTTGAATGTGATAATTCTGAGTGGTGAACTATTCTGAATGTTTATGGAATACTGCTCGATGGCTAAAATAGATTCTGGTTTTGCCGGTAATTGGTTATGAAAGACAGATCTTTATTGTCTCCTCTCTTTTCGATGTAAAGCAACAGGACTGACTGGTGTGTTTTTGTAATTTCACTGTACAAAAAGCGATGTCGTTCCTTTATTGCTTTTGTTGGTTAACACGTGGACTGTATATATTATTTGTTTTTATTAATAATCCGGTGTGCAAGGACCAATGTTTCTTTTGATAGCTATGATTAATAGTTAAAACAATTTTCTCAAAGTTTTATAATTTAAGTGTCTTTATTTCTTGACGTATGAAAGCACAATAATCTCAGGCTTCCTTAAATCCAAAAATCAATTTACCCCGGAAAGGGATATAAAGCAAAAGGGGGGCAGACATATTCAACGTTCGTCAAGTGAATGCGTTCATCCACACTTGACAAGGAAACTCTTTCTTAATAATTATGAAAGCATTCAGCATATCGTCTAAACATTACCGCCCCCCTTTGCTGAGTGCCAAAAATTACATAGTTTATTATTACAAATAAGTTTTAAATGCCAAAAATTATATAACTTATTATATAACTTATAACACAAGTTTTAAATAAAGATTAAATGGTAAATTCAGTTAAGATTCACTTCGTTTTACTTTGTTTATTTTTTCCTTTTAAATTCATTCACAAAAAAAATTAAATCAATGCTTCAACGAAAATTTGGTATCGATTCAAATTTCAAACGTCATTGATCAAAAATCGCTTACATCAATAATAACAAGTTCAAGTTTATAGATACTTCATTTAAAATGTGTAAAATAATTTTAGCAAAAAGTATAAAGTCAGCCCTTTATTTGGTTAAGATGGCAATACACACAGTTTAGCAACAGGCCGAGTGATTTCAACCAATTGTTTGGATTACTGCTACTCTCACCCTTCAATCTGGTCCGGTATGAACTTTTACAACGCACCCCAAACGCCATTCAGTGGGAGGCAGATTTTCATTCTTAATTACTACTAAGTCACCAATTTTCAGATTCTCTCTAGGAAATTGCCATTTATACCTCTTCTGAAGATCCGATAAATATTCATTTTTCCATCGAATGCTAAATTTCTGCTGCAGATATTTAATTTTTTCCCAACGGTTAATCAACGACAACGAACTTTCCATGACATTCGGTTCTGGGAGAGCTAACAGTGGACCCCCTCTGAGGAAATGGCCTGGAGTAAGCGCCAACATATCATCTGGGTTATCAGACATAGGAGTGAGCGGGCGTGAGTTTAAGCAGGCTTCGATTCGACAGAGCAGAGTGCAGAATTCTTCAAACGAGAATTTCGTGTTTGAAGCGACTTTTCTGAAATGTGTTTTAAAACTTTTCACGCCCGCCTCCCATAAACCACCCATATGCGGTGCTCCAGGGGGAATGAAACTCCATGTAAATCCTTGTATGGAATATAAGGCACTGGTTTGAGATGGTACTGATGCCAGTAAAGTTTTAAAATCCCGCCGTATGGCTGCATCTGCTCCAACGAAGTTTGTTCCGTGATCGGAGAAAACTTCTTTTGGAAGCCCCCTTCTTGAAATAAATCGAGCGAACGCCGCAAGGAAAACTCGAGTAGAAAGATCACTTGCAACCTCTAAATGAATTGCTTTAGTGGAAAAGCATACAAATACACACACGTATCCTTTGGTAGTTTTGTGGTTCCGACCAAAAGTCGATTTAATGTCTAATGGCCCAGCAAAATTAATACCAGTGTAAGTGAAGGGAACAGAAAAATTACTCCGTTCGGCAGGAAGAGCAGCCATTATTTGCTCTCGAGACCTTTTTTTGAGTATGATACAAATTTTGAATTTCAAAATACAAAATCGAATAAGATTTTTTGCTTTAGGAATCCAAAACTCCTGGCGGACCAGACGCAGCATCAGTGAATTGCCGCCATGTAAAAATATTTGGTGTATGAATTGTATAATTAGATTTGCGAAATGAGAAGAATATGGTATTATTATTGGATGCCGTTCATTGAATGGAAGGTCAGAATTCGATAGTCGCCCATTTACGCGAAGTAATTGATTGGGATCCATCATTGGATTCAAAGAGAGAAGAGTGCTTTTGGGATGTACTGGATTTCCATTTGAAAGAGATTTTCTTTCCCTTTCAAAGAATTCCTGCTGGGTCAAAAGAATTAACCGGGTTTTGACAAAATTAAGTTCGGACGATGTTAGGTTGGCTGGAAAATCTTTTTGTTTTTAAGAACATCTATTGTAAAATCGGAATATAAGCGCAATTACGCGTAAGGCACGCGGATATGACGAAAATCTTTCTAAAATAGTAGAGCTTACTTGAGTAACGAATGAGGTGGCTGCTGGTTTATATTCTAAGAGTTCTTCAGGAGGAGACCTTGGATGACTCCTGGGCCACAGAGATTCATGGCTAGCAAGCCAAACAGGACCCTTTCACCATAAGGTGCATGTACGTTACTCATATGCTGATATTCCACGAGTAGCAAGATCAGCCGGGTTGTCAGAAGAGCGTACATGTTTCCATTGGGCCGATCCCACATTTTCAGTTATTTGTGCAGTTCGATTTGCAACAAATGATTTCCACGAACATGGTGGCTTTTGCAGCCAGGAAATCACAATAGATGAATCCGTCCAAAGAAATAATTGGTCGACACAAAGAGGAAACTCAGGTAAGTAAACTTTGGCCAGCTTTGAAAGCAAAACTGCCCCTTACAGTTCAAGGCGTGGTAAGGTAAGAGACTTAACTGGAGCAACTTTTGTTTTTGCTCATAAAAGATGAACTTCAGACGATCTATCGGGGTACACCACTCGAATGTATAGAGCTGCTGCATAAGCTCTTTCCGATGCGTCACAAAATCCGTGCAGCTGTGTTGTAAGTGAGGGATTATAATTAACCCAGCGTGGTATTCGAATCCGTTGGATAGCCGACATATTTTCGGCAAAGGACAACCACCACTTAGAGCATAAGTTGGTAGGAAGCTTTTCATCCCAACCGGCTTTATCGATCCATGTTTGCTGCATAATTATTTTTGAAGCAATGAGAACAGGAGCCAGCCATCCGGCGGGGTCAAACAATCGGGCTATTTGTGACAGTATGTCCCTTTTGGTTGGGGAATCTAAGAATATTAGAGATTTAATAATAAAGTAAAAGAAATCTCCCTTGGCATTCCAACGCATTCCTAAAGCTTTGACAGAGCTATCATCCTCAAGATTAAGAAAGAATTCATTTTAAACGTGCTCCCGTGGTAAATGTTCTAAAAGAAATGGTGAGTTAGCAGTCCATTTTCGGAGATGGAATCCTGCAGTGTTAAGAGCATGTATTAGTTGAATTTGTGCAGCCTTTGCTGTATTTAAATCATGAGCACCAGATAACACATCATCCACATAAAACTTTTGTTGAATTATTGAAGTGGCTAACGGAAATCTTTCAACTACTTCAGTGGCCAAGTGTTTTAAGGTCCTTAGCGCCAAGTAAGGGGCACAATTGATACCAAACGTAACTATTTGTAGTTCATGCGTTTCGATCGGATCTTTCTCGGAGTTCCGAAACAGAATTCGTTGAAAAACGGTGTCATCAGGATGTACCAATATCTGACGGTACATTTTTTCAATATCTGCATTGAAAACGTACTTATAAAACCGCCAGCGTAAGATCAAAGCTGTAAGATCCCGCTGTAATATTCTACCCGTCAACAAAACATCGTTCAAACTTGTTCCATTGCTTGACTGGTTGGAATCATTAAAAACTACGCGAATCTTTGTTGATGAGCTATCTGGCTTGATTACTGCGTGATGCGGCAGATAAAAGCTAGACACTGTACCGCTGATAAAATGCTCTTCTGGATTTGTAGATTTCATATGATTTTATGAACTGTATTCGGTGATGACTGAATTGTATTCATCCCGAAAAACCGGATTCTTAGCTAGAGTCTTTTCATTACGAAGGAATGTTTTAAGAGCAATATTTCGAGAATAGCCGAGAGATAGTTTCGAAGGAAAGTCTGGTTTTAAAGGTAGTCGTACGACGTACCTACCATCGTTACGGCGGTAGGTACTATTCTGATAGAGGTTTTCATAGTATTTGTCATCTACAGATAGTGGGGTCTGTGGAAGAATTTCTTCGACCTCCCAGAATTCACGCAACTGTTCTTCCAAAGACGTGCTAGGGTATGCTACCGCAGTGGTAAATGTCTTAAAATTGATTGGAAGTGGACCCGTGAGTATCCATCGAAATATGGTATTCTGTGCCAATATTGTGCTTGATATGTGAATTAACCCTTCACGTATTATGGAGGGATATATATCAGCCCCGATTAGCAAATCTATTTGGGATGATTGGTGGTAGGTTGGATATTTTTTAGTTGATCCTGGGGAATTTGTTGGCATGAACTTGAAGGTAGATTGAAGGCAATTTTATTTAATACTAGGGCTTTAGCAGTAACTTTTATTGGTGGATTATCGTGATTGGTCAAAAGGAATGTGCATATTTTTTTGACTGAAGCGCCAAATGATGCGCTTATTCCCGAAACAGTTGAGTCTGTGCGTTCAAACGATAGACTTAGTCTCTGTTGGGTTGCTCCAGAAATGAACGAAACCTCTGAGGCAGGGTCTATTAACGCCCGAACTGTATACGATGTACCTAATGAAATAATTTTGACTAAAGTCATTGCAAGAAGCACTCGTTGGTGATTGACTGTGAAAAAACTATTCTTATTTTTAACGGATTCATTTGGTGGGACAGTAAGTTGGACTGATTCCTTTGGTATGTCGGATTCCCCTTTGTTAACAATAGCTACACACTGTGATACATAAGAATTGTTAGTGGATATATTCTCTGGATGGAGTAAGGAATTATGTCGCGCTTGGCAGTGTGTGCAACTAAATCGACTGATACACTCGCGTTTTTGGTGATTATAAGCTAAACAATTAAGAAACATCCCATTTTTCATTACGAATTCAACCCTAGAAGGGACGTTCATGTTTTTGAATTCGGGACAAAGGCAGATAGGATGATGTGCTGAGCACAGCTGAAGTCTTTGTAATATCTGAAATGGATTCAAGAACTTGGTACCTGTTACTTAAAAATTTATTTAATTGTTCCCAACTGGGAAGTGCTGTTGGGATTTGTATAGATTGTTCCCATAAAGCAAAAGACGCAGGTGGTAATCTATTTGAACAAGCGTAGATCAAGATTGGATCCCATTTATTAGTATCGACACCATGGGTTTTTAATGCGGTGATGCAGTCATTAATTGACCGCTGTAGAAGCTTGATCGATTGTGCTGTTTCTTCGTGGACATATGGTAAGTTGAAAATAATCTTCACTTGATTGTTGACTAGTAATCTTGTATTTTCATACGTGGATCGTAAAGCTTCCCATGCTAAATCAAAATTTGCGTTCGTGAGGGGAAATTTAGCAACAATGTTGTGTGCTTCGCCCTCTGTCTAGGCGCGAAGATGGAAAAGTTTTTGTACCTTACAAAGCTTTGGATGTTGACCATATAATGCTTCAAACATATCGCGAAATGATGGCCAAGATAAATAATCTCCTTTAAATGATTCGGTGTCACATGGTGGTAGTTTTAGGTAGTATGTTTCAGATTCAGCGTGAGCTACTTTTGGTTCTTCTGTCAATATTTTAGTTAATGGGATTGGTGTAGGTAAAAGTTTAGTTTCACAATCAAGAAAAAGGGCATAACATTTTACAAAGGTTTCGGTTGAAAGGCGAAATTTCGCATCAATGATGTTCATATCCAGATCCTCTTCTCCGTCGACGCCTCCTGATCGGGCACAATTCTCATAACACGATTTTACAATACACCAGAGTTCTTTTAACTCATTTTTCCGCGCCGCCGTCAAGATTGAAAGTGTGTTTTCTTTCTCAGGAATAAGTTTAGCTGCTGCGTGGTATTTACCCAGCTGATCGGCAGCATAGATGAAATCAGGTAGTAGCGACATGATTTTTTGCTGCGTATTAGAACCGGGCAGATGACGAAAGGCAAATTATTTACGAGATTAAGTTCAGAGTATAGCTAAGCACAACTGAAAATTTTCAGTGAGAATCAGAAAGTAATTTTTTTTCTTTTAACATATAATTAAGGCAAATGTAAATAAAAACAGATTGTTGGATGAAAGCAGCAATAACTTTGGGTTGCACGTGATACGAAATATGCAATGTTCTCTACCTATGTATTGACTTGTTTTACATATATACGTAAACGGGGCTTTGAAGATTTGTATATATATGTACTATTTATCGAAGAAGCAATGATTTTCTATAGGTAAATGAATATTACTAGGTAATGAAACTTTCTTTTTTTTTTTATTTAGATATAGGTACATTACAAACTGAATTTACCACTCACCTGATTAGCGCAAGCAAAATGAATTAATAAATGAATATGATAATTATATGATGGTTATGTGTAGGTAGTTGATGGGTAGTATAACATCTGGATCTGGATATTGTGGTTGATGGCTGTAGATTTTTTTGATAAAATGGTAGGTATGAAAGAATTAAATTCTCAAGACAGATGATGATGATGAACTATGATTGATGTCTGAAGCGATCACGTTTTGATGGTATGAGGTAGATCTGGGTACAGTTGAATGTGATAATTCTGAGTGGTGAACTATTCTGAATGTTTATGGAATACTGCTCGATGGCTAAAATAGATTCTGGTTTTGCCGGTAATTGGTTATGAAAGACAGATCTTTATTGTCTCCTCTCTTTTCGATGTAAAGCAACAGGACTGACTGGTGTGTTTTTGTAATTTCACTGTACAAAAAGCGATGTCGTTCCTTTATTGCTTTTGTTGGTTAACACGTGGACTGTATATATTATTTGTTTTTATTAATAATCCGGTGTGCAAGGACCAATGTTTCTTTTGATAGCTATGATTAATAGTTAAAACAATTTTCTCAAAGTTTTATAATTTAAGTGTCTTTATTTCTTGACGTATGAAAGCACAATAATCTCAGGCTTCCTTAAATCCAAAAATCAATTTACCCCGGAAAGGGATATAAAGCAAAAGGGGGGCAGACATATTCAACGTTCGTCAAGTGAATGCGTTCATCCACACTTGACAAGGAAACTCTTTCTTAATAACTATAAAAGCATTCAGCATATCGTCTAAACAAATTTGGATATTAAACTGAATTTTAAAAATTTAATACGGGAGAGATATTTGTATACAACTTTTCACTATCACAGCAGCGTTGCCAATCCTTATAGTTTCTAGCTATAAGTACTTGGAACAGTTTTTTGATATTTATTTTCAGAAAAGGGGAGCTTTTAATTGGTCATAATTCAAGCAAAATGATTTTTTTCAATTTACCCCCGTATTTTCTTATGAAATTTTCAAACATTAGAGATTTTGGGGAGTTTGACTTGGCACAACTTTCAGAACTTTGATTTAAAAAAAGAAGGGCGGTTGGAGCTATCGGAAATTATAAAAAAAAATTTGAAACTCAAATTAAAACATGATTAAAATCTTAAGGACTAAACTTTTTATTCACAAGTTGTATTTAATAACACTTATTCAGATTCAAAATTAAAATTTGAGAAAAGTCGTAATGGTGGGGAGTTATTTGAGTTTTAAAAATAAACTTCAAAATGCTCTATCTTCGAAAATACAAAAGATGCGACTTAAATTTTTTGAAACAATGATTAGAACATCTTTTAAATTCTGAAAAAGTAAAAAAAAGTTTGAAATTCAAAAAAAGGGGGGCTAACTTCACACTATTTGGTAAAGTGTTTGGCTCTAAGCCCCCCATTTTTAAATACTTTTCAAAATAAGTTAGAGCACAGATCAGCACAATTCTAGCACAACCTAGCACAAATTTAAAAATTTAGAAAATTTTGATTTTTAAAAAGTATTGGGGTAGGTCAAAAACGGTTTCTCTGCTCTAAAACTCTCATTTTTGAATATTTAAAAAAAAACTACGTCACAAACCGTCACAAACCTAGCACAACCTAGCACAATTTCCAAAAATTCGATTTTTGAAAAGGGCTAGGTCAAAAACGGGGTTTCAGCTCCAAAACCCCCATTTATTAATATTTTTGAAAAAAAATTACGGCACAAACCGGCACAAGCCTAGCACAACATTTTTCAAAAATTCGATTTTCGAAAAAGGGGGGGCTAGGTCAAAAAAGGTTTTTGCCTCTAAAACCCCCATTTTTGAAAAAAAAATTACGGCACAAACCTAGCACAACTTTCAGAAGTTCAATTTTAAAAAAGGGGGGGCTAAATTCACACACTCCAAATTTTTCTTTTTTTCGCTGGTGTAATGCAATCCTTTTGCGTAAATCCTTTTTTAAACACCAACACCAAATGTAAAAAATGTTATTTGCAGGTAAAAGAATTTGTTGACGCTATGTTCTAGAAAAATTAAATTACTTCAAAACCATGTGATGAGGCTAATATGGACTGGTGGTCAGAATTACCCTTATTAGCTATTCAAGTATATTTTTTCCATATAGGTCCATATAACCTTCCACTTTTTAATTTTTAAGTTATTCGAGTATTTTTTTATGTTTTTGTGTTTATATTGGATTCATGTTTTTGTGTTAAGTAATTAATAAAAACTAAGCAGTCTTACTTTAAAATAAACTGCCATGTTAAAGTGTAGATAATCTGGATTTTTTTTTGCAAAAATATGGATGTGGGTCCAAATTTGCCGCCCCCACTTTAATTGATTTTCTTATAGGGGCCATTATTGTATATCATTTGCTTTTGAAAATATTAAAACTAGAAAACATCAACGTATGATCCCTCTAGTAGGGGCACCATTTATCACTGCCGCCCTAGGCCTCAAACAGACCTAGTCCGTCAAATTAGAGTGTTTCTAGTTTTTTATTTAGTTCTTTGATTTTGAATTGTGTGATTTGGAAAGAGTTAGTGATAGTGCTACTTTTTTCAAAGAGTGTTAGGGATTTACTAACCTCGTCAATGTTGTTTTTCTAGTCATCTTAATTTATTATGTGTATGAAATTTTTTTAATCTCTGTCTTGATGGTCCTAGTCGAAGTGTCAATTAACTGTGGTTTTGGGAATGTTGTATATTTCTATGAGTTGTGTTAGTATAGGTGGGAGTCTGGAAAAGGAAATATGATCAATACATCTTTTGGATAGGTACATTATTCTGTTTAATTTTAATACATGTGGGAACATTTAACTTGTCACAGGACTGCTTCCAAAGCAAAATTGCTGGCATCTGTAGTAAAAATGATAGGCTTACTAAAATCTGGATGTTGCAGTATTTGATCGTTTATTAGAAAATTTGTGCAGGTTTCGAAAGCTTCAATATATTAAGATAATAATATCGTCTGGGTAAACAAGACACCTTTTTCCAATAAGCTATTTAAGGATGTTATCCATCTCTTTGAAAAGTCGATGGAGCATTTTTTAGGCCAAATGGCATTTTGACAACTTCATAGTGTCCTCCTTTAACTGTAAATGCAGTTTTTTGAGTATGCTCGGATTTCATTGATGAAATCTAGTCCAGAGTGGTGTTTTTGGGCACTATCCAAACCGGAGAACTCCAAGGTTACTCCCCTATGCTTAATTATACCTTGTTCCAAAGTTTTGATGGTTTGAGTTTTAACTTCCTTTTGAACATAAGGATATCTATATGATTTAGTATGTATTGGAATATCATCAGTTGTTTTTTTTTGTGCTTTACTTGGCTTGTGAATGTTAGTGGTTCACCTTCTTTATATATAATATCGTTGTAATTTCTGCATTGTTTAAAGAGTTTTTTTCGATCCTCATCGTTAAGGTGTTGGGTCCTTATGAAGCTAGTAAAATCGTTTGATGAAATTTCTTCACTGCGATGTTTGTCAAAATTATTAATTTCGATAAACTTAGAGGGGTTATATGGTTCAACAAATAAAGGTTGTTTTAACTAAACAACTTGATCGTTGTCTGAATAGTTTGTTATCTATACTGTGCTGTGATATAGATCTGCACTGTAAAGACCTTGGCTAACGAATAGGTCCAGTTTTAGTTCTATTGTGTTACTAAAAATGTCTTCTTTTTCCTTGTCCACAGGAAGTTGAACTAAAATTTTTGATCTACGAAGGCTGGTAAGATGGTTTAAAGCGTAGCTTGGTTGTAGATGAATATTGTTAGTGCTATTTTTTGAAATCAGAATATTTTTTTTGAGATCTAATTGCGTTTAAAGCCATTAGAGCATCGATACCAAGCAGGCTATAAGAAAAACTATATAATTTGAATAGTAAAAAATTTAAAGTTTCCGTCTGGTTAAATTCATTCAAAAGAGGTAGGGTGATTTGTTTGTGTTAAATAATTACTTTATTTAGTTTTAAATAATATCTTGAATCACCCTATTTCACTATTTGCTATTTTCTCATTCTACTTATTCTGTTATACTTGCTCTTAATATGATGAACTTCTATCTCCTATATACATAACGTAAATCATTTCAGCTTTCTTACTATTTAATTGTTAGCTTCTACTAAATGAAATACAGTTCCTTTTGCCAAGTCAAACATACAAGAAGTGTTTTTCTCACTTAATGAAACAGGTTATGGGCCCGGTACCTATCTATAATTATTTTCATGAATTTTTTTTTTTTGAGAATCGCGTTTCGATTCAAGTTTAATATGTATGTCGCCAATTGAAACGACCGCTGTGATACTTTGTATGAGACTGACTTTATTTCTATCATTCATCTTAAAACTAACTTTAAACATATATATAAAGAGCATAAGCACATTTATAATTACAATATAAAATATGTGCTTTTATACAATACATAATAATTCACCCTTTTCTTAGTTAAAAATATAATTTCATTCATAATATTTTTATGATTTAATATTAGTTTGAAACGTAAGTAATGTACTATATTTATTTTAAAGTTCACATATTTATATTTATTTTTAGTTCATATAAAAATTCATACATCAAAATACATTCGTATTTATTTTAATTTTAATTAGAATTTGTAATTTACTTTCTTTTTACTCAAACTTTTTTTGATTCTTTCAGACGATCGTTTTGGATATAAACTCTTAGTGTATGATCGCCTTTTATTTGATGTTGTATTGGCAGCATCTTGTTCGTTTAACAAATTTCCTTGTATGTATAAGTGCTCTGGAGCAAACGCAATTTTCTTAAGCCTTCTTTTCAATTGGTTAACGTGCGCTTGTCTTAAATTGTCCTTGAACTTAATAAGATATACATATGTAGAAATTTGTTTAACAATCACTGCTGGATACCATTTAATGTATTTTTCGAAACTTCCCTTATAATATACATTTTCCCCTTTTTTAAATTTTTGAAATAATACAAAATTAGCTTTATTATCTTCATTTTTGTCTTCTTTCAAAATGTCTAATTTAGTTCTAGGTTTAAAATTAAAAATAAAACTAGCTGGGGTTTCGAGCGTTGTCGTACTTGGTGTATTTCTGTACTTCATTAAAAAGTTATCCACCCTTTGCTGCGGCGAAAGTCGTTTTGTCTTTTGGTCAATATATGACCTTTTAAAATTATTTTTAACCACTTGAACTAGCCTTTCGGCTTGACCATTTGATTGTGGGTGGTAGGCCGGTGATTTTAAATTTTGAATACAATGTAATTCGCAAAAATGTTTATAGTCATAGGAATTAAAAGGTGGACCATTATCTGTAACGCATTTTATTGGAAGGCCATAAATGGCATAATTTGTTCTTAATTTTTCAATAAGTGAGTTTGCGTTAGTGCTTTTCATAATATAAACATCAACAAATTTACTATAGCTATCTACGATTATAAGGTATGTTAGTCCTTCAAAGAAAAAGAAATCTAAATGAATTCTTTCGTAGGGAAAATTAGATTTTGGCCATTCTTGTAAATTATGTTTTGAGAAATGATTTCCTGTTATTGCACAAGTTTCACAGGAGTTAACGCAGTCTTCTATGTTCTCATCAATTTTAGGCCACCAAACTAAGGAACGAGCCAGTTCTTTCATGCGAACTATTCCTACATGTCCCTCGTGCAATAATTCTAAAATTGAATTTCTCAAAGAAAAAGGTATAACCATTCGCATGCCATAAAAAATTACTCCTTTTTCTAACTCTTAAACATTTCTTTTTAAATAGTAAGGCTTAAATTCAAAACTTTTTCTATCAGGCCATATATTATTTTCAATGCAATCCTTGATTTCGCTTAAAATTTTATCTTTTTCTGTCTCTTTTCTTATTTCTTGCAAGTTTAATGGAATTTCATCTGAAAAATTGAAAGTGTTTATAAACATTTCCTCATCTCCTGATTTATGAGGCAATGGCAACCTGGACAAACCATCTGCATTCAAATTATTTGCACCTTTTTTATATAGTATGCAATAATCATACATTGAAAGTTCTACAGCCCATCTTTGCAAACGTGAAGCAGCAACAGGTGGGGTTGGTGTTTTCTCTCCAAAAATTTGTTTTAAAGGCTGGTGGTCTGTAAAGATAGTTATCTTTCTGCCAAAAATAAACTTTCTAAATTTTCTCACAGCAAACATAATACTAAGGGCCTCTTTATGCAACTGAGAATAATGCTTTTCGGATTGACTCAACGAACTGCTAGCATACATGCATGGTTTTTCTTTACCATCCTCAATAATCGATAAGACGCCCCCGATGCCATAAGGACTTGCATCGCATGATAAAACTATTTCTTTAGACGGATTAAAATGTGCAAGTACTTTGTCACCGGTCAGCAAAAGCTTAGTTTTTTCGAAAGCCTCATCGCATTTATTAGTCCAAGAAAATTCAACATTTTTTTTTAATAAACTATATAACACATGCAGTTCCGAAGATAAATTAGGCAAAAAATTTGAATAATAATTAACTAGGCCTAAATAAGAACGCAGCTGTGAAACATCTTTTGGCCTTGGAGCTTTTAAAATAGCATCAATTTTATCTGAGCAGGGATGACGTCCCTCTGAGCTAATAATAAATCCCAAATATTTGACTCTACTTTCAAAAAAATTGCATTTATCAATATTAATTTTGACGTTATGGTTTTGTAATCTACCCAAAACAATTTCTGTTTTCTCAACGCAATCTAAAAAACTTGTACCTTTGATAATAATATCATCTATATACCCTGATGCATAAATTAGATCATTTAAAATTTTATCGATTACTTCTTGAAAAATTGAACTAGATGCTTTTGCTCCATAAACTAGTCTTGTATATCTTAAAAGACCTAAGGGCGTATTTACAGTGAAGTATTCCTTACAAGAGTCTGTCAGCTTTAGCTGCTGAAAAGCACCAGTCAAATCAAGGATTGTGAAGTGAGTATTACCACTTAAATTTGAAAATATATCCTCTGGATGAGGAAGCGGATAATGCTCGGTCTTCATATATTTATTTATGGAGACTTTGCAATCCATGCACAACCTCACTTCACCATCTTTTTTCATGACGCCTATTAATGGACTTGCCCATTCACTATGTCTTACTTTTTCCAGAATGCCTATACCTATGAGTCTTTCAAGCTCTGCTACATATTTGTCTCGTAACCCGAACGGAACAGTGTATGCCTTGTATACCATTGGTCTTGCTTTTTCATCTAAAATCACATCGGCCTCAAAACCCACAATCGGCTTTTCTAAATTCTTATCAAAAACGCTCGCGAAATCATGTTTTAATTTGTTAACTATGTCAGAACTTACTTCAGATATACTACATATATTTTTAGGACTTACTGTTATTTCCTTGGCAAACAACATTCTCCAGTTAGGATACAAATGGTCCAACCAATTTCGCCCCAGCAAAGGAGAAAAATTATTTTTGCTTTTGATGACAAGCATTGTCAACTGTACCGGATAATTCCACCTCTTTGATTTCACCATAACCTCAATACTGCCCAATACGACCACGCGTTCTCCAGTTACAACTTCTATGGATTTAAAAACTTCTTTTAATTCAATATCTTTAAATAAAGATAAATAATCATTTTCAGAAATAACAGTCGCACATGCACCTGTATCTAATTCATACTTAACATATTTTCCATCAACCAATAGCTTAACCTTTAATGATCCCGAGACTACCTCATTTACATAATTCAGCATACCCAGCCAAGCCCCATCATCAGAGCTGTCATCAGCCTCCGCTCCTTCTGTGCCCTCCACAAAGTGTACTCTTCCATTACCAGATCGATTTTTTAACTTGTAGCAATTATTTTTGATGTGGCCATACTTTTTACAGTAATAGCATTGCATTTCTTTGTCTTTCTTTTTGAACTGTCGTGATTTCGATCTGCCTCGATGTTCAAATTTATCATGCTTTCCATGATTAACATTCTTGGATTTATTTTGCCTGGTAAAGCAATGAAAAGCATTGATTTCACCACATGCTAATGTCCCGGGTTGCACTACCTTCATTTGATTTTTCGCCATTTCGTCACCCTTCGCTAGATCTACCGCATCTTGAAATTTCAATGTAGACTTTTCAAGCAATTTGGCTCTTACACGGTTATCTTTGATTCCAAGAACGAATCGATCTCGAAGAGCATCGTCCAAGAAAGTGGCAAATTCGCACGTGTCTGCTAGTTCTCTTAGAATAATGACGTAGTCGCTTATTGTTTCACCTTGGTGCTGATTGCGACTTCCAAATTTGAAGCGTTCTGCTGTGATATTTCTTTGCGGATTAAAATGACCCTTGAGCTTTATTTTTAAATCCGCATATTCAACGTTCTCAATATTGTCTGGTCGCGACACATTTCTAATCACTTTGTATAGGTCCTTACCTCCAAGATTTAAAAGATAAGATTTCTTGTATTTATCGTCGGTGATTTTGTTTAAAGCCATTAAATTTTCAAAACGCTCTAAAAACATATCAAACTCATCCTCGGATGGATTGAAAAATTCAATCGCCCCGATAAAATTGACCACGTTTTGAGTCATGTTATCTTCGTTTTTTATTTTTACCGAAATCACCGTATCACCGCTTACTGAGTCGGATGACATATATATATACGTATATATTTGTATATAAAGGTACTTTAATCCTCGTCGCCAATTAATATGTATGTCGCCAATTGAAACGACCGCTGTGATACTTTGTATGAGACTGACTTTATTTCTATCATTCATCTTAAAACTAACTTTAAACATATATATAAAGAGCATAAGCACATTTATAATTACAATATAAAATATGTGCTTTTATACAATACATAATAAAGTTTAAAATCGGTAGTTGTTAAAACTTATAAAGGTGCAATTTTTTTTTAATATAATACTGAGAAGCAATATTATTTTGCGGACGATTGGTATTTGCATGGGTAAATTTGCTGGGCAATCTATTGTTAACCTTTTGTTTAATAATTTACGTACTATTAATTAAATACTGGGAAGCATTATTATATTGCCGACGATTGGTATTTACATATGTAGGTAAATTAGTGGTCAATTTTTATTGCTAACGGTTTTTTTTATTTAATTACGTACTGTAAATTTCGGTAATTAAATATATGCATAACTGGGTATAACTGTCGAACGGTTCTTTGAATCTCACATACATAATTCGATTTAACTTCACATCATGTCTTCTGATAATAACAGTTAATCAAAAATTGAGAAATTGAATAATGGAGATCAATGGAATATCTGGAAGTTTCAGATAAAAATTATTTTGAATGCATCAGATCTCTTTAAATATGTGGCAGGGGTCGAGGTAAAGCCGGTGGAAGCTGATAAACTGATGCTTTGGAATCGCTTTGACAATAAGGCGCAAAAGATTATCGCCACCTCAATAGGTTCACAACCACTTTTGCACATCATAAACTACAAATCATCTAAAGAAATGCGGGACAAACTACATGGTGTTTATGAGATCAAGTCAAATGCGAGCATCCACATGCTACAGCAGCAATTTTATAGCTTCAGTAAAGATCCACAAGATGACATTGCTTTGCACATTTCAAGGCAGCAGACCATTGTGCAGGAGTTGTCAGATGTTGGGGAATAGGTTTCTGATTCCATGGTCATAACTAAAATTTTAATGACATTGCCAGAATCGTTTAGTCATTTTCATAGTGCTTGGGAGTCGACTGCAGTTGCTAAGCAGACATTGGATGATTTGACTGGTAGGCTAGTTTTGGAAGAGGCGCGTCTGAATTCACAAACCAATTTTTCTGAGCCTGGAGCATGTAGTGCTTTGGTTGCGAACAAACAATATACACAGAAAAAAATTAGCAACAAAAATAGGCAGTCGTCGAGGCCGGGAAGGTGTATCTTTTGCAAGGGGACAAGGCATTGGAAGAATGAATGTCCAGAGAAAAAGGAAAAGAACTTGGACTGGCAAAATTCAACTGGGAGGAAGGGTAATGCGTTTGTATGTGAGATGTTATTGTCTGAAGGCGATGCTAGAGCTGATGAGTGGTTCCTAGACTCTGGAGCGAGCGACCAAAAGAATGGTTGATTAACTACAAAGTTTTTGAAAAGCCTATAGTCGTAAGATTAGGTTATGGAAATACAATTAACGCTTATGAAAGAGGAGACATTAATGTTTTGTCATTCAATAATCTTACCTGGAAGGAGAACCATTTAGCTGATATACTTTATGTTCCAGAGATTAGGTTGAATTTGTTTTCATTGAATTGTGCGGTAGACAAAGGTCTCAAACTGTCTTCAGATAACCTTAAATGTGAGCTTTTTAAAGGAGAATCTGTGCTGGTAGTGGGAGTACGCTAGTCCAATTTGTTCAAACTTTTTTTGAAGGTCACAAGCAATTCTATTGATTCTGGTTTTTGTGCGAATTCAGCTGATGGGAAGAATGGAACACTACTTAAATGGCACGAGAAACTGGGACATCAAAATATAGTTCAGGTGAAGAACATATTTAACAGCAGAAATATTTACTTTGAAGATGAAGAGAACTTCTTTTGTGAGGCCGGCCAATGTGGCAAACAACATCGTGCAATTTTTCATTGCAGCGAAAATAAAGCGAGTTGCGTAGATCAACTTGTGCATTCGGATGTGTGCGGGCCAATGCAGTGTTGGAAGATCAAAGTACTTCCTGCTTTTTAAGGACGATTTTTTGCACTTTAGGACGGTTTCCTTTTTGAAGGAGAAAACTGAAGTGCCTGCTCTGATTTCAAAGTACCTTAAGTTGATCGAAGCTAAAACAGGTGCAAAGATGAAGGTTTTTCGATCTGACAACGGCTTAGAATACACAAATCAACAAGTCCCAAATCTTTTTACGTAAAATTGTGTCGTTCATCAAAGGACAGTCCCTTACACGCCAGAACAAAACGGTCGTGCAATGATACATGGCCGAGATTTAAACATGAAGCTTTGGGCTGAGGCAGTGAGTGCCGTTTTTGTTCTCAACCGTACTGGTACAAGCCCAACAAAGGGAAAATCACCGTATGAATTGTGGTATGGAAAGCAGTCCGATATTTCTAGTTTTCAGATTTTTGGAACTGAAACATTTGTTCATGTACCACAACAGAAAAGACGCAAATGGGATAGAAAATCGAAAACGGGTATTTTTGTAGGCTACGGTGATGGTGTGAAAGGCTATCAGGTATATTTTGCAAATAATAATAAAGTGGAAATCTGTCGTGATGTTCGGTGTCATGATTCTAAGGCGATGAGGACTGATGTACACGAGAAGGTGTTTGCTGTTTTGAATGATGAAGATGTGCAAAGTGAATTACCAATGGGAGATTGTCCAGATAAATCGTCAATTTTAAATTATAAAGCTAATCGTGTAAATGAAGGTGGTAATGATGTAGCCGAGGATAAAGCTGTGGGTGACATTGGTGCTAGGGATTATGCTCTCGGTGAAACTGTATGCGATGAGAATAATGCGATGGGTGTTGACGATGATGGTGAATATGATGGTGATGCTGATGATGTTTTTGAAGAAGCAGTTGGTAATCAAAATGAAACCAGTCTTATAAGTGGTCGATTAAGAAGCAATATTAAAAGTGTTGAAAGCAATTTAAATTGTTGCATTCAGGAAAGTTTTGTTTTTTTGGCGGAGTCTTATATTCCAGATTCTTTTGAAAAGGCCATGCTGTGCAAAGTTGCAGACAAATGGAGAGAGGCAATAATGGATGAAGAAATTGCTTCGTTGAATAAAAACAACACTTGGACTTTAATGAAGTTGCCTGACAAACGGAAGCTGGTCGATACCAAATGGATATACCAAATCAAAGCATCGACGGAGAATGAAGGTGAAAGGTATAAGGCAAGTTTAGTAGCTCGAGGTTTCAGACAGCAAATTTGGGATTGATTACTTTGAAACTTTCAACCCAGTGGCAAAATTCACTTCGATCCGGACAATTTTAGTTATAGCAGCATCGGAAAATCTTCATATCAAATAATTCGATGTGAAAACAGCGTTTTTGAAAAAATTGAGTGACGAATATTTATCTCCATTCCACTTGCAGCGCCATCTACACTTCAACAGTTAAATCATTCATATACACTTTATGTTCACTTCTGATTGCTAACTTATACACACTTTTGGTTTTTGTTGGGATCACTTGACGCTGAAACACGGCATATATTTCAGTTAAGATGTCAACGGTTTGCCTGGCAAATGACCCCAAAGTTGCATTTTCGGAACAAAAAAATTAAAGCTATTTCTTGAGATTTTTTAGAAATACTGAATAAGTAGAGACAACCACCAAAATGAGTTTAGCTCATTTTTTTGGTGACTTAATATTCGAACCACCATAAACATGGAAAAAAAAAAGTTAATGTTTGAGGAATTGCTAGGCTGAGACACCACAATAAGTTGTTAAAATTAATCTTATTGGAATATCCAAACCGGATATAAGAAATTTAATTTTTTATTTTTATGATTTCAAATCAAACGAGATTATTCACACAAACGACAAAACAGTCGCTCAAATAAAATGCACTCATATAATAATAGTTTGGGTTCGGGAACATTTAATTTCAATGACCAAACAAACAATTTTAAAGAATCTGCACACACGATTTATCAAATGCAAAACGTTCAAATCTGCACTCTGAAAGAAATAGTTAGTAAATAACATGGTCAAGATAAAAAACTGTTCGTTTCACTTGTGGTAAATAAAGTCCCGTTTATTTTTCAGTTAGATACCGTAGTAACTTGTTCGTAGATAGGCTTGCAGGGCTATCGACAATTAGGAGAGCTAGATTATTAGTCAACCAACCGAGTGTTAAGAGCATATGGTGATGCCGAAGTGCCAGTAAAGGGTATAATAAATGTAGACATTTATTGGAAGGTGTAGTGATCCACTACATGCGACTCATCCCTTACCATTAGTATGTCCATTTTCACTCCCAAGCCACCGCATAGAATTTCATGTTGAAGATATTCTTTTTGTTGCGCAAACGATCCTCATGATCATCATATCCAGAAACCCATAGCACCGCCTAAACACTGCAATTATTTAATTGTCGCCTGTTGTCATCTGAAACCACTGCGCCAGATACACAACTATATGGGACAGTGCATGGCAAACGCAAAGGGAAAGCACGAGCTTCATTAATGGTTCATCACCCAAAATTCATTGATACCTTACACTGCAATTGTCAATCGCTATTGTCGCTCGTTGTGTATCTGAACTCGATATAGCTATGGCTATAGATACCGATAAGAGATACACAACAAATAGAGCCAGTGTGAAGTGCATGAGTTATTATTTAATGGTGTAAATGACCGGAGTCTTTTTAGCTACGTCTGGATATGTATGCATTTTGGGTATCGATATCAATTGGCAATAAAAATTGATATTTTACGATGAGAACGCATTTTTTATGAAAATGCATGATAATGCATTTTCATAGGACAAGTGTTAAAGTATGGTTTGTGGTGGGGATGGAAATCGACATGCAAATGATTTGTATAAATAGGCAATGGATGATGAGGAATATTTCAGAATTTTGTGAAACGTTAACTCGAAAGGCCGCAGCTATAAGCATTGAGACATCGGGTCTAAGAGTAAAATAAATTATATAATCAAAACATTACTGTTCTTTTTTTACAAAATTCTCCCCGTACAACTCTTCTCCTTTGCGATAAAGGAAAGCACGGTTGCGTTCGGGTTATTACATGGTGGCAGCGGTGGGATCACTCAAAATCCCCTACCAAATATACCAAATAACAAGATATAATCTTGAGGCGTTCTGAGGCTAAACACCAGAAAGTGAAAATTTTTTTTTGTTGTGTAAAGACCTATAAAAGTAAGACCTGGCGAACTCCCAAGTGGACGCCGGAGGCAAAATTTAGGCAGTGTATAAAAGAAAGTGAAAGTGAAATTTTTTCTTGTGTAAAGACCTATAAAAGTAAGACCTGGCGAACTACCAAGTGGACGCCGGAGGCAAAATTTAGGCAGTGTATAAAAGACCAGGTCGTAATCAACAGCTATACGGCGTGAAGCCTGCCTGGCAATGTGAAACAATATCAACGACATCAACAGCAAAATCAGGATCAAAAATATCAACAACAACAACAATAAAGAACAGCAGCAACAACAACAACAACAAAAACTAAAAGCAGCAAATTATTTAATTAAGAATTAAAAAAAAAAACCATATATACATATAAATATTTTGGGACATCTTTTTCTTCCCATTTTTTTTTCTTCTTCCTCCCCTCCCCCAAATAATTTTTGTTTCCTTCAAAATTGTCCAGACACGACGAGACCTAAAACGGTTAGAAAACTTTCTTTTTCTTCCTTTTAATCTTATAGAATCCGAAACAATGGCTTTTCAGGTCAATATTAGTGACATTTTTAAAATAGTGTCCACCTTCAATGGTGACCCGAGTGAATTAAACAAATTCGTCGCATGTGGGAACATCTTGTTCTCGTCAGGTAAAAAAGAGGAACATGCAACATTCCTCGAAATTATAAAAACTAGGCTACAAGGTCCGGCCTTCGAACTAATACAGTTCAATTCTCTTACAAAGTGGAATGAATTAGTAATTAAACTAGAGGAAGAGTATAAAGAAACCAAGACTCGTTTTGTCGCCCAAAGTGAACTTCTGGTGGCTCAACAAAACACCAAAGAGTCAGTTAAGGAATTTGGGGACAAAATATCAAAACTATTAACCTCCCTTAACTCGGCAACATTCGCAGATACTAGTGATGCATCCATCAGGAAGTACCTGGTCAACGAGAATGAAAAACTGGCTATTCAAACATTTGAGGATGGTCTCTTGAATCCAAACTTACGTTTGATGGTTCAAGCTCACGGGGAAAAGAGCTTGAAAAATATAATAACTTTCGCAGAAAACCATGCTGCAAGAACAGATAGGCAGATGCCTACCTATAGAAATAAACCCCCCTTACAGCCAAATTCACTCTCAAACTTTTCCTTCCGACCCACCTGTCAAATTTACGTGATCTTGGGACATTCTGCCCAAGCCTGTTACTGCAACAAGACCTTACCTAACATTACCCCAAAAACAGAAGTTGTGAAATGCAATTATTGCAACAAAAATTATCATACGGAAAGTGAGTGTAGGCTTCGAAAACTACACTCACAAACAAACCATGTAAATCCAAATAACCCTCTTAAAAATAACAGAAAAACTGGTGAGCAACGACAGGTGAACTTCCACCACGTAATGCCAGAAAGCCATTCATTTTTCTTATAATAACGCGGGAAACGACACTTGTCGGGTCGAAGAGATCGGCTATCCTTCCCGACAACAAGTTCAGGCCGACATACACCAAACCCAAGAGTAGTGGCAAGCATAATCATCGAATTGCTCCCCTACAATGATTTGACCATAATTAGAATTCCATTCAGAGACGATAAGAATAGAAGTCTTGTTATCGACTTTGGTGCTGAAAAAAGTATAATTAAAACACCTACAGCCAAACCCATAAAAAACAATAAAAATAACATAACAATTTCAACCATGGGCGGTCATAAGGTAATGAGTACCAGTGTTGTGAATGAGTCTCTATGATGTGATGATGACAAAATTATAATTAACCACCCCTTTCTCATATTCTAGATGTATGTACCGACATGGATTTTGACGGCATAATAGGAAACGATTTTTTAAATAAATATTTATGCGTACTTAGCTACGATCAAAATTTTATTAAGATCTTTCCCTTCATTGATGATCAATCTACCGCTATGATGCATAATTTTGGGAAAGTACTGAGTACTATACATTATCATAAAGTGGGTGTTTCCGCTAATGTATCAAAAGCAAATAGAGAAATCCATTCGGTACCCAAATCTGTAACATTTAATGGAACTAAAAATTTGCAGAAAGATTACTCAATTCAAGTCAAAACTGACCTTCAAGAAGATTGTACAATCGAAGGGTCTAACCATACTGGCTTTAACTCCTCTCAATGTCATACAGACAATAGTGTAGGGGGTACAGAAAAAGTATGGCAATCGTTGAATGATACCGCCTGCCTTCGGGCTTGCCTCCGGGTCGGATCAGATGATTCATCAAAACAAGACTACGATAAAATTGTTAGCAAACCATTTCCTAAGGAAAAAGTTATAAGTACAAAAATTAAAAATAAGCCTATGGTAACAAAAACCATAGCACAAAATGATATAAACCCAGCAGAAAGTAAGTGTGGGATAGCAAAAAATAAATACATAACACTTGTGCAACGTAGTCAGCAAATGATAGAAATTCCATTTAATTCCAATAAATCACGGGATATAGTAATAAAGAAAAAGGAAATAATCCCAGTGGTGTATGTAAGTGAAACTATAGTTAAATCTGAAAAAAATAAAATAAAAATATTATTAATGAATACTTTAGAAGAAAAAAAAAACCTTCATCCAAACGACTTAAATTTAGAATGGGATACTCTTGACAACTATAAAATTATTTCAGCTGATAGTCATATAGATCGTTTGCAGAAGAGGCTATCAGATTAACAAACAATTATAAAACTGGACCATTGCAATCAAGAGGAACAAAAATCAATATTGAACATCTGTAGAGAATTCAATGATTTGTTCTTCCTCAAAGGTGACCACCTTACTTACACCAATGCAATGGAACATAAAATAATAACCAACGACAGTAAACCCCCATTATTCTTAAAACCATACAGACTTCCGGAAAGTCAGAAGCAAGAAATTCACAAGCAGGTAAACGAAATGATTGATGATTCAATTATACAACCTAGCTTCAATCCCTGGAACTCACCTCTCCTCTTGGTTCCGAAAAAATCTGGTAACGATGGCGAAAAAAAATGGAGAGTGGTCGTAGACTTCAGAAAATTAAATGAACAAACAATCGGAGATGCATACCCATTGCCAAATATCACAGACATTTTCGACCAGCTAGGTCAGGCAAAATATTTCAGCACTCTTGATTTAGCCAAAGGGTTTCACCAAATATTGGTAGCCGAAGCTGATAAAGAAAAAATGCGTTCAGCACGCCATTTGGTCACTATGAATATAACCGTATGCCATTTGGTTTTAAAAAACGCCCCTGCTACGTTCCAACGCCTCATCAATAATGTTCTCATGGGACTGCAGGGTATCGAATGTTTTGTTTATGTAGATGACATCGTCATCTTTGGGTATGATCTTGATAGCTACAACCGAAAGCTCGTTAATATTCTGAAACGTCTAAGGAAGCATAATTTGAAACTCCAACCAGAAAAGTGTAACTTTCTTAAAAAAGAATTAATTTACTTGGGGCATATTATTTCAGAAGAAGGAATCAAGCCTGATCCCGAAAAGATAAAGGCAGTTAGAACATTCCCCGTGCCCAAAAAGCCAAAAGATGTTAAATTATTTTTAGGTTTCGTGGGATACCATCGAAAGTTCATTCCCAATTTTGCAAATTTATCCAAACCAATGACAAAACTTTTACGAAAAGACGCTATCTTTAAATGGGAATCTTTCAGAAGTTTAAAACAAAAAATTATAGAACCTCCCATACTTTCTTATCCTGACTTTTCTAAAGAATTCATTGTTACTACTGACGCTAGCGATATAGCTTTAGGGGCGGTTCTTTCTCAAGGTCCGATTGGACACGATAAACCAATTTCATTTATAAGTCGAACCCTCAATGATCAAGAAACAAGATACACAACGTCGGAAAAGGAGTTGTTAGCAATTGTTTATGCACTTAAACAATTTCGACCATATATCTTTGGACGAAAGTTCACTATTTACACAGACCATTACAATTTACTATGGTTAATTGGACAAAAAAAAACCACATCCAGATTGTTACGATGGCGCATCTTGATGGAAGAATACGACTTCAACATTATTCACAAACAAGGTAAATGTAATGTCATCGCAGACGCTCTCAGTAGGGTAAAAATTAACAACGATAGTAAGGTACTGGTGACAACCCGCAACCAAGCTAGAAATCAAGTAAGCCAAGTAAATAAACAAGATGATGAGGAAGAAAATGTAGAAGTCTTGTCAACCTTCACTCTTGTGGAAAATAATGGATCAATTTTTGAAAACAAAACAACTAAAATTAAAGTAATAATATTACCAATAATAGAATCAGTAGACGAAGAATTTTTACAAAAAAAATTCCAAGTTTTAATAAACCAGAGATAGGAGAATTTTCCACATTTCACATAATAATGAAACACTCTTTATAACTACTTTACCCATCCCAATCAGAACCGACAAAGATATGAAAATAATTAAAACATGTCTCACTTCGGTTAGCGAACTTAATACTGATGAACAGTCTATCGGATTTTCGTTACCCCACATGGACACTGAATCAAAAATTAAATTAAAAACAATTTTAACATACATTTTTCAAAATCAAAACAAGGTCGTTTACGTTTTTGCCAATGAAAATATATTTTTACATAATATAGAGTCCATAAAAACGGTACTTTATGAATTCCATGACTCCCCCCTCGGAGGTCACCAAGGCATAACAAGGACTATAAAGAAAATTAAGCAACAATATTATTGGCCAACAATGAAAAATTACATAAAAAACTATATACTACAATGTAAATCCTGTCAGAAAAACAAGTTAATACAGAATCCCAGAGTTCCGATGAAGATTACTACAACAAGCTCAACTCCGTTCGAAAGAGTAGCTTTAGATCTTATAGGGCCTCTTCCCATTAGTTACGAAAACCATAAATATCTCCTTACCTTCCAAGATGACCTGACCAAATTTACTGAGGCTATACCACTAGAAAATGCAGAAGCCTCTACAGTAGCTAGGGAGTTTGCCGAAAAAATGTTATGTCGCTTTGGATTTCCTGAAGCACTCCTAACGGATCAAGGCACGAACTTTCTCAGCCAATTGTTCAAGGAAATTTGCAAACTTCTCAAAATAAAAAAAAATTAAACTACCCCATACCACCCTCAAACTAATGGTGCACTTAAACGTAGCCACCGCACACTAGGCATTATGTGAATCGCGATCCCCTTTCATGGAACACATGGATTACATACGCTATTTTTGTGTTCCACACAACCCCACATAGCAGCACTGGCTATACGCCACACCAACTATTGTACGGTTATCCGGCCAGGATTCAAGCTATTCTTGGAAGAAATCCGCAACCTACCTATAATTATGAAAATTACTACAACGAACTAAAGTCCCTATTACAGCACGGATTCCATATTGCCAAGGAGACTTTAGTAGGTAATAAAGAAAATTAAAAAAAATATTATGACAAGCGTTCGAAACCAAAAACATTTAATGTAGGAGACAAAGTTCTTATCAAAAACCATACAAGAAAGAACAAATTCTCTTCTCTATGGGAAGGACCATTTGAAATAACAAAAATTATTTCCGACGAAACGACGGAAATAACTATAAGAAACAAAACGAAAGTAGTACACAATAATGATCGGAAGCCCTTCATGGAATAATTCCTAATCAAAAAAAAAAAGAAAAAAAATTTGTGTGTCCATAACAATGGCCTCGTAAATAAAAGTAATAATTAGATAATATATTAATTGTATTCCATTGAAGTATTTTAGTTTGAGATTTTATAATCATTTAGTTTATAAAGCAAGTAAATCGTTCCCCTTTGTTCATACCTGTTCATCTAAAACAAACAATAAAGCTACTGCGTCAGTGATAACAAAAGAATACTTTTCATCTTTCTTTTCCGCTCACCTACCCATTACACAGTCGCACAGATGAACAAAAAACAAACTAAGTAAATATACAACAATTTTTTTCAGAACATGAAGTTCACAATTCTCCTCCTTGGCCTTCTGAGTATTACTTATTGGAATTTGATTATAAGCCAAATCGAACAAAAGGCTGGTATTTACTTTGAAGTAATAGGACCCGTCGAGTTATATACTCATGAGTGGAAACTCGTAGTGTATTATGACTTGGAGCATTTGACCAAAGCACTTGATGAGGCATCCACAAACACCGAAATCACTAATATATGCCAACAACTTAAGAATAAAGATCAGTTTAAAATAATATGTGTCGCAGCATTATCTGAAATGCACCACTTAATGCAAGACATCGGAGTGAAATATTGTTTTTTGAACCCACACTACCGACAAAAAAGAGCATTATTCAATGCTGTAGGCATTTTAAGCAAATCACTCTTCGGTACATTGGACGAAGATGACGCACAATTCTACAATAAGGAGATACAAAAACTTAGGGAAAATAAAGACCATATGGTATCCCTTGTTAAAAAACAAACTCTTATCCTCGAAACAACCAAGAACGTTTTTAGCAAGTCGGAAGCAGCTATCAAAAATCAAATGATGGTAATCAACTCTAAATTAGATTATACAAAAAAAATGTTGGATAGACTGATTAATACGACAAAAATTGTCGCTTTCACTGAATTGGAATCCCTCACATCCTTAGTCACACTCATCATTGTGAGATACCTAAACGCATTAGACGATATACTTGATTTAGTTACAGACGTAACCCATGGCAAACCTCACCCATCCATTATAACTCCTGAGCAATTTGAAGTAGTGTTAACAAAAATCAAACAAGAACTCCCATCAAACACAAAATTACCTAGTACTCAGATAGATAACAACGTTATATCTCTTTATAAAATTTGCACTACCAAAGTAGCAATCCATGATAACAAAATAATATACCAAATTAAAATACCAATTCCGTTTGATGAAAAATATATTTTGTACAAAAGTATTCCTTTGCAAACTATACAAAAAAATAACTTCGTGTTCATACATCCTACATCTCAATACATTTTTCTCGATTACAACAAAGAAAATTACTATCAATTAAATACAGCAGAGTTATCTCTCTGCAAATCCCAAAATGATAAATTCATATGTCCCCTTACACATCTATTATTGAGTACTAAATCCGAAAACCCACAATGTGAAATCCAATTGCTAAATAGAATATCAGTTATTCCCAACTCATGCGCAATAAGACAATCCAACCATTCAACAGTATGGATCCAACTTTCGCAGAAGAATAAATGGATTTTCTCAACTTTTAACAAAACATAACCTCATATAATTTACACGGTACAGCCATAATAGAAATCAAAGGGCATTGTTACCTTAAAAACAAAGACATGACAATACACACTTTTGACGAAAATTCTACAACAACTAGCAAATTTTACATTCCTCCGATAAACATTTCAAAATTACTTATAAATAAAACTTCAAGTTTACCAAAATACCCCAACAACTTAGCCATTATTAAATTCTCTAGCCATGAAGACTTAAAATTAGTATCTGAACAAATAAGCGAGTTAAAAGCAGGCGAGGCAAAACCGCTGACAAATCATAGTGAACATCACGTTCCTCATTATATACTTATCTACACGATTATAATTATAATTTTAGTTTTGAGTTGCTTCAGAAGATACCAAACCTACAAAGTGAAAAATGAACCAAAACCCATTGCTTCGGATATTAAACTAGGAAGAAATCAAATCAAAGAAAACGACAAAATACAAACCGAAATACAACTCCATGACAAAAACTCCCAAAAATCCTCATCTAAAGATACCATAGTAGAAACGAATTTTAATTCAAAACCTGAACCCTCTCCAAAATTTTTCCTACGCCAATATCCCAAGTAATCAATAAAATATATATACATAAATATAAGATTGTTAAAATAAAAAAAAAAAAAATAAATAAAAAACAAAAAACAAAAATAAACAAAAAAAAAAAAACTTTTATAAAAACTAAATAAGTTAATATAACAACAAAAACAAAAAAAATGTTTATAACTTCATGTTAAAAATTTTTTAAGATAAATATTTTACATTTTACATATTTAAATTTTTATGGTACATTTATATTGTCAAATTTTAAAAAAATTATATCTTTTAATTAAACAAAACCTACAATGCAATTTTTATAAAATGTAATCCTTTCATCCTTTCGCAACTCTACAGAAAATTAACCTCTTCAAGGTAAAATTTTCTTTCTTCAAGGGGAGCGGGATGTAGTGATCCACTACATGCGACTCATCCCTTACCAATAGTATGTCCATTTTCACTCCCAATCCACCGCATAGAATTTCATGTTGAAGATATTATTTTTGTTGCGCAAACGATCCTCATGATCATCATATCCAGAAACCCATAGCGCCGCCTAAACACTGCAATTAATTAATTGTCGCCTGTTGTCATCTGAAACCACTGCGCCAGATACACAACTATATGGGACAGTGCATGGCAAACGCAAAGGGAAAGCACGAGCTTCATTAATGTGTCATCACCCAAAATTCATTGATACCTTACACTGCAATTGTCAATCGCTATTGTCGCTCGTTGTGTATCTGAACTCGATATAGCTATGGCTATAGATACCGATAAGAGATACACAACAAATAGAGTCAGTGTGAAGTGCATGAGTTATTATTTAATGGTGTAAATGACCGGAGTCTTTTTAGCTACGTCTGGATATGTATGCATTTTGGGTATCGATATCAATTGGCAATAAAAATTGATATTTTACGATGAGAACGCATTTTTTATGAAAATGCATGATAATGCATTACAGGTTTCAAAGCGCTCTGTGAACGATTTAAATCAGTTTTTAATAATGAGCTAGGTTGCAGTAATTCTTATGTTGGTCATCTGGTGCTAAAACCTGACGCAGAGCAAATATTTTCTAAATATCGCCCTGGCCCTTTTGCGCAAAAAGAACTTATTAAAGCTGAGATAGATAGACTTTTTAAGCTATACATACTTCAGTGGGCCACACCAATTGTTGCAGTTCGTAAAGCAAATGAGTCTATTCGAATTTTTGGCGATTTCAAACAATAAATCCTCAATTAATTGTCACTCGTCATCCTCTTCCACGGGTCATAGACATCATTCACAGTCTGGAAGGTGGATAATATTTCACTAAAATAGACCTCTCTGACGCATAACTTCAAATTCCGTTAGATGAAGAATATCAAAAAATCTCATCTCTACTGAGTTTGGTTTACTGCAATATTTACGAGTGCCTTTCGGTACAGCTTAAATAATGGTTAATTGAATATAAAGGGTGACTTAAATAATTGCAGAGAAAAAGAGGGCAACTTTAATGATTGCCGATTTTGAGATTTATATTTAAAACTAGTTGTTAGCCGGCGCGGCGTGTTGCTACCACAGAAAAAATAAGGCTGATTGTGAATGCTTTAACTGTAGATCCAACATTTTGCCAAAAGCTTTTAAGCTCATATATAAGAGTTTTCAAAAAAGCTACCCCAGCGCTTTCTTTTGAATAATTTACTTCATAAGTTACTGCCTACAACATCAGCACAAATAATTAAAGGGTGCTGAATGTTTTCATCTCTTGAGTTAAACGCCATCTACCTGTTCGGTACATCTACAAAATCTCTACATCTACTACATTGCCTACTCTATATTGTACTACATTGCCTACTCGATATTGTTCTAGCAAGTTCAAGAACCTTCCGTAAGCCAAGCATTTCCGTATAAAAGAGGAAGCGGATGCGGACCGACAGTCAGTTTTAGTTTGAAATCAGTCGTGTGCAAGTCGGTAATTTGAAAGTGATAAAGTTTGAATTTAAAATAAAGAAAGTAAAAAGGACATAAAGAGGGTTTTGAAATGTTAAGTGGAATTAAAAGTAAAAAGACGTAAAGTGAGTTGTATCAAAACGGAAGTAAGTTTTATTTAATAAAACGAACCTAGATAAAACCTAACATTGGTGTCAGAAGTATAATTAAATAAAACTTTAGTGAAAAGTGATTGTGTTGAAAGTAAAAATATGGGTAAGCTTCTAAAGGATTCAAACGCTATTGAACTAAAAGCAGAACTAAACAAACGGGGTCTTCCTACTACTGGAACGAAAAATTACCTCATTATTCGTCTGCAGGAAGCCATGAGACGATACGGTGAAAATCCAGACACATCCGTCTTGGAAATTGAAAAGGCAGAAGAACAAGTAAGTTCCAACAGACTTGTCCCATGAATGAAAGAATACAAGATTACGACACTTGGTTTTTTTTGAGCATTTTGTTGTTGTGTTTTTTTCACTTGTGACGTAAGCACAAACAGAAAAACAATTAAATAGTGGAATCTTTAAAATAAAACATCAATTTATGATGAAATAATTAATTAATGCGTTTATTTAGGTCAATGGTTACAAAAGAACAGACTTATCTAAATATATAAGCATCAAAAATACAAACTTAAGAAAGAGAAGGAGAGTAAATTAGGTGTACAATAGCTACATTATAATGGTGATTGGTGGTATTGGTGCTTAATAGAAATTAACATTGTATTGTGTTATTACATTATTACACGCTTCTTTTTTTTATTATTATTAATAAGGTACATACAAAGGTCTTAAAAATTAAATTTCAATGAAAACCTAATCGGTTAGGTGGAACGCTTATGCGACCACTTCTTGTGCGATAAGGACTTGCTATTACATTTTCAGGAATATTAACCCTTAGAAGTTCTTCATTGTTAGCACTGTCAGCATCACGCAGAACACTAGTATCAGATTTTGTTTGCAAATTATTATTGTTTTCTATCCCGAATCTAACTGGGGTGTCTTCATCTGAATGCTTGTGGATGGAGTGATGCTGATAGGTTCTGATTGAATTGAACTATCTTGTACAAAAGTTTTTAAATGATCTTCATAAAATATTTCACTTGGATTATATTCATTATTTTTTGTTTTTGCAATAAATCGTCTATTTCTTCTAAAGTAATTTTCATAATTATCTTTAATGATATATGATCTTCCATTAATATTCTCTACAATAATTCCATAATTCCAATCTATGTCAGTCTTTTTAAAAATAACCCTATCTCCTATATCTAGCACAGGTAAGTTTCTTGCATTTCTATCAAATTAGAACTTTTGTTTTTCTTTTTTCATCTCGATTTTTTTAACAATAGTATCTTCTTTTATAGAAATTCTGTGTAAAAATTGTTCTGTTATAGGTAATTTTGATTTAATTAATCGACCAAAGAACAAATGTGCTGGTGTTAGACCCATAGATGCGACTGGAGTTGTATTTTATTCTAGTACTCTGTATTGATATTCGTTTAATCTGCCGTCTTCCAGGCACCTTTTTAGCAAGTTTTTAGCAATCGCTACGCCTTTTTCTTCAAAACCATTGCTTTGAGGGTATCTTGGACTGGAGAATATAATCCTTATGTTGCAATCTTCCGCGAATTTTTCAAATGCCATTGATCCAGATGGACTGTTGTCACATCTGATGGCTGAAGGATATCCCAAACGATCAAACAATTGTCGTAAACGCTCTACTATGTTTTCAGTAGTTTTAGATCTTAAGTTTTCAACCATCAAGTAACCGGAATACGAATCAGTAACAGATAAAAAATATTTTCCGGAATATTTAAATATATCCATAGCAATTTTTTGAAATGGATAAGTTGGTGAATCTTCCTGTTTCAAGGTTTCTTTAGAATTATTTCTTCTAAATGTATCACACGTTGTGCACGCTTCGATCATCACTTTGATTTGTTCTGTCATTTTCGGCCAAAAATATAGCATTCGTGCTCTAGCTAGTGTTTTCTCTACACCTAGATGGGGCGCATGCAACCACTTGATAATCATTTTCTGTAAATCTACAGGGATGATAAGCTTGTGATTTTTAAAAAGAAGACCATTTTCAAAGTGAAGCTCCGATTTATATTTGTGAAACATTTTTTCCAATTCACTTAATCGTTGATATTTTGGCCATTCTTGTTCCACGTAGAAACAAATTTTCCGCTACGCCTCATCCTTTTCAATAATTTGCCTGTACAAATCAAAATTTTCTTTTGATAAACAAACATTTCTAGAGACAGTATGAACTACTGCAGTAAGATTAACTATATCTTCTTGTTCTGGAAGCTGTGCACGTGAAAGGCAATCAGCAATCAACATCTCTTTCCCAGGTTTGTATACAATTTTCATGTACGGAGATTTAAGAAGAAACAGGAGTCTAGGAGTCACATCATCAATATACCATCATCAATAGTCATATCATCAATATATTTTTTCGATATTGTATTTTTTCGGCGTTAAACCTAACATTATGTGCTCGTGCACGACTTATGACAGTCAACAATATCTCATCATGTTCTTTTTCATTGCTAGCTATTATGCAAATATCGTCAAAATAAATTATTAATCCCGGAATATCACCAAAATGTTTTACCATCTCGCGTTGAAATATTTCAGGAGCACAATTTAATCCAAATGGGATGCGA
This sequence comes from Baccha elongata, assembly GCA_951217065.1. NCBI lineage: Eukaryota > Metazoa > Arthropoda > Insecta > Diptera > Syrphidae > Baccha > Baccha elongata. The sequence goes on from CATNUY010000348.1 coordinate 400,825, forward strand.
TGGAATCTGTATCGACCGAAAGGGGTCATAAAAGTCTTTAAATCAGAGCTGTCTTTATCAAGCTCCATTTGCTAAAATCCACTTTTCAGATCAAGAACCGTAAACAAATTTTTGCTAGACATTTTCGCAAGTAAATCTTCCGTGGCAGGAATTAAAAAATGTTCCCGTTTTATGCACTCGTTGCCTCTTAGCTTAGGATCCAAGCAGATTCTTAAATTTTTATTGGCTTTTTCCACTATTTGTATATTATTAACCCAATCAGTTCCACTGATGAAATAATGCCATCAGATTCCATTTTGTCAAGTTCTAATTTAAGCCGATCAACTAAGCTATGCGGTATTCGTTTCTTGTAGTGCAACACAGGCTTAGAATTTTCTTTCAAATGAATAGACACCGTAGCTTAATGCCCTAACCCCTCAAATATGTCACTAAAAAGACTTAAAAACTCACGTTCAGTGTTTGGAAGCTTTTTAATACTTTGAACATCAAGTCGCTTAATGAGCCCAAAATCAACACATGTCTGTAAACCAAGCAGTGGCGTAAAACAATTGTCTACAACAAGAAATTCAGCTTTATTTTTAATTTTAGAAATTGAGTCAATACATATTAGTGCAATAGTTCCATAAATTTTGATTTTGCTATTGCTATAATCAAAGATAGAGAAATTCATATTAGTATTGTTAACTTGTTTCTTCATTTTCTTAACAATATTGATAGGAATACAATTTACATCAGATCCGGAGTCTATCTTAAATTTAACAGATTCTGAACCGACCAAGTACGTTTTTGTCCACTGACTTGATTTTTTGATAGTATTTATTCTAAAAACAGAAGGAGAACTAAATAAACCCACCATTTCACAATTATATTGACCTATATTACCTGAGCTATCCCATCTCAAAGTATCTATCTCTTTGTTATATCCAGTTTCTTCAAATTGAATCCGCTTTTTTCTTGATGTCCGGTTTGACTCGACTCCTCTTTTTTTCCGGGTTGAGTTTTTCGATTTCCTCTGCAGAACTTAGAGATTTGTCCAACTTTGGCGCATTTGTTACAGGTAGCCCGCTTTGCACGACATTCCTCCATGTGACCGTTTTTATATGGTCCACCACAGTTGAAGCATGCACGATAAACTGCACATGCTTCGCCATCATATTCAGTTTTTTTGTCTTCAGTTCATTAACTGATTTCACACTTTTGTCGAGAATGGTCTTGTTTGTAGTGGCAGCTTCGAATGTTTTACACTTCTCTACAACATTTCTTAATGGATCATTTTTTCCATCTAACAACTTGAGTTGCAGATTTTTATCACAAACGCCGATGATAATACGATCTCTCAGCATGCGATCTTCATAAGAAACACCACAATAACAATTGAATTCGCAATAACTTATCTGTTTACGTAGTTCTTGTTTGTTTGTCTTTTTGCACAATTGTGTTGAATTTAAACGTTTCCATTGTCGTGTTCTTTCTGGGTAAGCAGTACTCATCAAACTTTTTTAACACGAGTTCCAATGTAAGTTGTGCGCTATCTATAACTACCGTTGCTACACTTGCTGTACCATTACCATCGTCTGCTTCCTCTCCAACATCGTTTTGTTCGGGCTCATCATGTTCAAGCTGTTGGTTGAGATGATGATTGACAATTATTGATTCCAGAATAGAATCATTCGTAAGCAATGTGTTAAAAATATCTGATGCTTTTGGACCAACAAGCCACAAGAATGTTGCTATTTTCCGTGTTTCTGTCTCCGCGATTTTGTTGGTGGCTATCATATACATTAAGAAGTTGCTCTTCCAATTTTTCCACTCAGAGGCGATGTTGCTGCAGTCTAGCTCACATGGCAGACTATCGTTTGACATTTTCGCTATTTTTTTTATTAATTCCACTCAAGATTGCACAAATACTGTGTTTTTTCCGTGGTTAATATTATTATCCAACTAATTTTGTTCTTAATTAGGTCCGATGGTCGTTATTTTTCCGGAAATTTTTCGATTATTTTTTTGTTTTAAGCATGGACAACACTACTTGCCAATTTTTTTTGTTTGTTTTTTTTTTTTTTTCTTTTTGGTCTTTTGGGTTTGTTCAAACGTTTTAAGAGTTCTTTTTATCACTATAAATATATATTTTTTTGTAGGAAAAGGTTAATTTTTTTTTCTTTTAATTAATTTATTTTTTTCACTTCTGACATCATGAAATAAAACATCAATTTATGATGAAATAATTAATTAATGCGTTTATTTAGGTCAATGGTTACAAAAGAACTGACTTATCTAAATATATAAGCATTAAAAAAACAAACTTAAGAAAGAGAAGGAGAGTAAATTAAGTGTACAATACCTACATTATAATGGTGATTGGTGGTATTGGTGCTTAATAGAAATTAACATTGTATTGTGTTATTACATTATTACAATCTTGTTATGAATTTACCCCAACCAAAGGGGAAAAAGTGCAAGCTGCTTACGTCACAAGTGAAAATTACGTCACAAGTGAAACAACAACTAAGTGAAAATGCCACAGTGTCGTTATCTTGTATTCTTTCATTCATGGACTTGTCCAATATGTTGGCTCTTCTTCTCGAACGTTTCGAAGAGCAAAGAGAAGAACAAAAAAATGAACAAACGAAACTTCTAGAACGTTTCGAAGATCAAAGAGAAGAACAAAAGAATGAACGAACGAAACTTCTCGAACGTTTCGTAGATCAAAGAAATGAGCAAAAGAATGTTTTCGAAGAACTTAGAAACAGCATTCTTGAAGAACAAAAAAACCTTCTCGAAGATAAGCTCACTGCATTGCAAAACAAGTTCGTTGCTGCTGACGAAAGATTTTAAGCCGTCGAAAAACAACTCATAACAGTTAAGACTAAGATTGACGGGAAGTTCGAGAATTTAGAAGGAAAATTCGAGCAAAAATTTGAAAATATTGCCAAAGAATTGGACAAGGTAAGAAAACTGAAGGTACGAGAAACTTCTAGTGACTATTTGAAGAGAAAAGAAATGCAACCGCCAACTTTTGATGGACAATCTTCTTGGTCAATCTATAAAAGACAATTCGAAGCAGCAGCGATGACAAACGGCTGGGACGCTGAAGACAAGTTTGTTGCACTTACACTATCTCTTAGAGGACCTGCTGCTGAGTTACTGCAAACAATACCAGTAGAGATGCATGGCAACTTTAGTGCACTTTCATAAGCCATTGAAAAACGCTTCGGAGATGGACATATTCAAAAAGTCTTTAGAGTTCAACTAAACACCAGAGTACAAAAATGGGGGAAATTCTGCAGCAGCTTCAAGCAGACATCGAACGACTAGCTCACTTGGCATATTAAACTGCGGGCGAAGAAATCCATAAACATGGAAAAATAGAGTTTAATGTTTGAGGAATTGCTAGGCTGAGACACCACAATAAGTTGTTAAAATTCATCTTATTGGAAATCCAAACCGGATATAAGAAATTTAATTTTTTATTTTAATGATTTCAAATCAAACGAGATTATTCACACAAACGACAAAACAGTCGCACTGACTCTAGGTACCGCTCATATAAAATGCACTCATATAATAATAGTTTGGGTTCGGGAACAAACAAACAATTATAAAGAATCTGCACACACGATTTATCAAACGCAAAACGCTCAAATCTGCACTCTGAAAGAAATAGTTAATAAATAACATGGTCAAGATAAAAAACTGTTCGTTTCACTTGTGGTAAATAAAGTCCCGCTTATTTTCCAATTAGATACCGTAGTAACTTGTTCGTTGATAGGCTTGCAGGGCTATCGACAATTAGGAGAGCTAGATTATTAATCAACCAACCGAGTATTAAGAGCATATGGTAATGCCGAAGTGCCAGTAAAGGGTATAATAAATGTAGACATTTATTGGAAGGGCATCATACGTCAATTACCTTTATTAGTCGTAAATACTGAATGTGGTTCTAACATTGGGACTAGATTGGTTTGAAGCTTTCGATTCTCGCATCAACCAAAAAAAATAGAGAATTAGTTTTACAGGTTTCAAAGCGCTCTGTAAACGATTTAAATCAGAACTTATTAAAGCTCAGATAGATAGACTTTTTAAGCTATACATACTTCGGCGCATTCAGTGGGCCGCACCAATTGTTGCAGTTCATAAAGCAAATGAGTCTATTCGAATTTGTGGCGATTTCAAACAATAAATCCTCAATTAATTGTCATTCGTCATCCTCTTCCACGGGTCATATACATCTTTCACAGTCTGGAAGGTGGATGCTATTTCACTAAAATAGACCTCTCTGACGCATATCTTCAAATTCCGTTAGATGAAGAATATCAAAAAATCTCATCTCTACTGAGTTTGGTTTACTGCAATATTTACGAGTGCCTTTCGGTACAGCTTAAATAATGGTTAATTGAATATAAAGGGTGACTTAAATAATTGCAGAGAAAAAGAGGGCAACTTTAATGATTGCCGATTTTGAGATTTATATTTAAAACTAGTTGTTACCGGGCGCGGCGTGTTGCTACCACAGAAAAAATAAGGTTGATTGTGAATGCTTTAACTGTAGATCCAACATTTTGCCAAAAGCTTTTAAGCTCATATATAAGAGTTTTCAAAAAAGCTACCCCAGCGCTTTCTTTTGAATAATTTACTTCATAAGTTACTGCCTACAACATCAGCACAAATAATTAAAGGGTGCTGAATGTTTTCATCTCTTGAGGTAAACCCCATATACCTGTTCGGTACATCTACAAAATCTCTACATCTACTACATTGCCTACTCTATATTGTACTACATTGCCTACTCGATATTGTTCTAGCAAGTTCAAGAACCTTCCGTAAGCCAAGCATTTCCGTATTTTTTCTTACAAAGAGTGTTGTGGGGTACACACGTATCGAGAAAAATAAAACAATAAGTAATTCAAAGTTAGAATTTTTTTAAAATAAATTTACGTTCAAAATCTTACTGAGTACACTTTTATTTGTTTATTAAAATTAAATACAAAATGTCTTGTAAATGTGGAAAAAAAATTGATCGCAACGATTTAAAAATTCAGTGCAGTGATTGCAAAATATACTTCCATGCAAAATGTGTTAACATGTTAGCCTCCGATATCGAAAATATGAAAAAAAACCGCTCGATCTGGAGATGCTCTCAATGCACCTCTTCGCGAAGAACATCACTCGCCACAAAAAAAGTGAACGAGGAATGTTTAGCTAAAATTTCTGTGCTACAAATTGAAAATAATGAACTAAAAAATATGGTGAGTGCTTTGCATGAACGCATTAATAAATTGGAGCAATCTAAGCTTCATAATTCTGTTGAAATCGTCAATGTGCCAGACATTGAAGCTCCGACTGCAATCCAAACTGCATTAAAAATCTTTCGAGATGGAGTAGGAGTTGAACTGGATGAAAGTGATATCAGCGACTGCTTTGTCAAAAAAATTAAAACACCAAATAACCCGACCAAGTCAAGTTTAAACATTCTCTCTCTTAAGTTTACTCATCATTTTACTAAAGAGAAAGTCATGCGAACGAAAAATGAGAAAAGACAAAAGCTAACAACGAAAATACTAGGTGAAATTCAGGATAGAGCTCAAATGTACATCAACGATAGTTTAACGTCTCACATGCGTGCGCTCTTCAATGCCACAAAAAAAATTAAAATAGAGAAGAAATTTAAGTATATATGGATCAGGGATGGCATAATTTTTCTGCTTAAGAATGAGGGAGATAGTTTTATAAAAGTGAGGTGTTTTGAAGACCTCGATAAATTTTAAACTACTTTCTTTTTAATGATTACAAACAACTCATACACCAACCAAAAAAGTTATGCTATGCCAATCCATCCTAGGTTTAATATTATACATCAAAACATACGAAGTATGAGAGCAAATTTCAACTCATTTTTGGTTCATTTGAATGCTTTTAATTTTAATGTTGATATTATTATTTTGTCTGAAATATGGTTGTACGACTATGAACTATCCAATTATAACATTTTTGGCTACGATCAATATGCAAACTGCAATAATTCTTATAGTTCAGGTGGAATTGTAGTTTATATAAAAAAAGATTATCAATGTAATGTTTCTAAGATTAGTCACAGTAGTGCAGATATTGTAAAAATGAGTTTTGCTATTGACAAGGAAATGTTTACTATTTTCAGCGTCTATCGTCTTCATGAAAATAATTTAAATAAAAATATTTTCATTGCACATATGAATGAATTACTTAAAGATGTAAAGATGAAGAATTTGATGATCATAGGGGATATTAATATTGACATATTAAACAGTAGCTTAGATACGGATAACTATATGCTTTTAATGTCATCATATGGTTTGAAACCTCTTATAATGCAACCTACTCGTATTACAAACTCATCAGAAACATGTATTGACCATATTTATGTAAGATTTAATACAAAATGTATACAAAACCAATCTGCTCAAGTTCTAGACCTTAAAATTACCGATCATTGCATGATAACTCTTAATTTAGAGACAAATTCATTATTAAATATTCCTAAGCCAATACCTTTCAAAATAACCCGCAAAACTGATTTTGTTACTTTAATAAGACGTTTAACATTTGAGTTTTGGGAACCAGTCTATGAACAAAATAATCCTTCAGTAGCTTACGACATTTTTGTTAGTATCTTAAATAATCATATTGAAATCTGTACTAAAGTATCTAACCCTAACAATTCCAAATTAAAACGTTTTAGGCCTTGGATAAATCAGAGGTTGTTAAAAAAGATAAATAAAAAAAATGAAATTCGAAAAAAATGTTTACGGCATCCACTTAACTCAAATCTTAAAAAGTATTACGAAATGGTAAATAAAAACGTTAAAAAACTAGTAAATTTTACTCAAAACAATTACTTTGCAAATAAACTTCAAAATTGCAAGGGAAACGTTAAAAGTGAATGAAAAGTTGTCAACGACATTCTTGACAATCAACCTGAGAAGGAAAATCTTTCCAAAATAGAAGTTGATGGTAAAATAATAACAGATCCTGTGACCATCGCTAACCATTTTAATACATTTTTTACATCGATCCCAAATCAATCAAAACCAGTTCCCTTACAAAGTAATTGCACATGTAATCTTTTTGCCGATTTAGTTGATGAGGCAATTCAAAACAAAACATTTGTTTTTTATCCGATTTCGCCGTTAGAAATCTACAAACAAATACTATCCCTTGACAATAAAAATTCAAGTACTTCAGATAATATTACAAACTCTCTTCTGAAAAAAATTTCATTGTATATCGTGGATGTACTCAGTCACTTATTTAATGTAAGCGTAAATTTTGGTATTTTTCCTGCTGCTTTAAAATCCGCCGAAGTCATTCCATTATTCAAAAAAGGAAATCGAAATTTGTTGTCCCAATATAGGCCTATTTCCATTCTTCCAACGTTTTGTAAGATATTTGAAAAACTAATGAAAAAGCGCATAGTATCGTTTCTGAGCAAATATAATTTCTTTAGTAATGAACAATTTGGTTTTCGAGAAGGGAAATCTACTGAGGATGCAATTCTGAAAGTATGCAGTGAAATAAATGATGGCTTTAACAAAAATAATATCTCTATTGCACTTTTTATAGATATGACTAAAGCATTCGATATGGTCGACCACAATATACTTCTGGAAAAACTTTTCAAAGCTGGACTGAGAGGCTTTATACATAAATGGTTTTCATCATATCTTTTAGAGAGAAGTCAACGTGTGAGACTTGGCCTAAATTATAGTGAAGAATTAATTGTTAATATTGGCGTACCCCAAGGATCTGTTTTGGGGCCACTTTTATTCTTAATATACGTGAACTCATTATTCAAACATTGAAGTATGATACAAGCAACTGAATAGACGTGTTTTCTCTCGGCTGGTGATTTTGGAAGTTATTCAATTTAAATTAACGCAAACGACTCTTTAATTAAAGTGTTGAATCCAAGTTTTTGCAACTTGGTGGATATACATACAAATCAACAAATATACAAGTGACAGTGACACAGAAAACACATCAAAATATTAAATTTTAATAATCATTTTTAAGTGAAAATTTCTCTATTCAATTTTTCTTTGATCTTTTTCTCTGCTTTATACCTACCTAACCTAAATCATGTCCAACCAAAAACCAAAACGGATTAGGTCAAACTCAAACTCAAAAATGCAAAGTGAAAACTCACCTCGAACATCCATTGATTCGCCTTTTCAATTATCAAAAAAAATGGCTATTGATGAAGATGTCTTATTAAAAAAAATCGATGACAAATTAAAATGCCAAAGTGAGCTTATTATTTCATTTTTAACAGAAAAAATACAAGAAAATAATGATACACTCGCGAAAAAAATTGATGTGCGATTCGCCGAACTTAACAAATCCATTTCAGTTATCAACGCGAAAGTCGAACAATTAGAAAATATTCAATCTACTTCAACAAATGAAATAAACATTATTAAATCGAATTTAAATCAAACACAATCATCACTATCAAAAATAAGCATAGATATGGCAGCAATCCACTCAAGCATCAGTGACCTACGTTCATAATTCCATGATCTGAGAACCAACCAAGAAGAACTCGAAGATAAAAATATTTCACGAGATGCGGTGCTGTTTGGAATCCCGCACATACAAAATGAAAACATTAAAACTTATTTCAATCACTTGTGCCAAGTGCTGAAGATAGAACCGCCAAAAATAAATACAATATTCCGTACTCGCACACGGCAGAATAACAATAAAAACACCAACATCATAATAAAGTTTCAATCTGCTTATGATAGAAATCATTTACTGACCACTGTCGCACGTTACCGAAAGCAAATTAATAAACAATTAAACTTACACGATTTTGGATTAGACTCTGAATCTACGGTTTTCTTGCGTGAGTGCGTTACTAAGAAAAATAATAATATTCTTCATACAGCACTGCAATTAAAAAAACAAAAACATATTTTTTCGGTGTTTACAATGCGCGGAAAGGTTTTTGTTAAACGTCACTCGAATGATAACGCAGTCGAAGTAAATAACATCGACAAACAATATGATATTGCCAGCCTCCAAAGATGATTTCAACTTTACTCCTTCATCAGCAATCAGTTGTTCTCAAACTGTTTTTATTTTTCTATTATTTTTTATTCTTTATAAATTATATTATTTTTTTTTTATTATTACTATTGTTTTTCCATTTATAACTTCTTAAGTAACATTTTAAATATTTGTTCATTGTTTCTGAACTTTAATTTCAGTAAATTGTTTATTTATTTTATTAGTTTTTGATATTTATATAGAGATTTTAAGGTATAGTCATTATATTGTTCATACATACCCCTCTATTTGTTAATTTTGTTTTCCTTTTGATTTTGTTCTTCACTCTGTTTTCTTTTTTTTTTCTTTTGTATCTTTTAATTTTCTTCTATAGTTTAATTAGCCGATATGTTTGGGAAAGTAGCCTATACTTTGATCTTTTCGTTGCCGTTTAACTCTTTCTTCATGTCGTTCCCATTGTTTTTATTAATTTACAGCATATATGCAATCGAATTATGATCTTGCAAATTCCATGGCAGGTAGATTTAATGAAATTTCGCGATTAATGATTAATGTTTTGGGTAACCAAATGAATGGTTTGCGGGTGTGTCATTTAAATACGCAAAGTCTGTTACCGAAATTAGATGAGTTCAGAGATATTTTTGAAGGCTCTGTGGTGGACGTCATTTGTGTTTCAGAATCATGGTTTCGTAATAATGTGAAAGATGAGATATATAAAGTAAATGATAGTAAAGTGATAGAATAGGAAGTATATCGTGGATGTACTCAGTCACTTATTTAATGTAAGCGTAAATTTTGGTATTTTTCCTGCTGCTTTAAAATCCGCCGAAGTCATTCCATTATTCAAAAAAGGAAATCGAAATTTGTTGTCCCAATATAGGCCTTTTTCCATTCTTCCAACGTTTTGTAAGATATTTGAAAAACTAATGAAAAAGCGCATAGTATCGTTTCTGAGCAAATATAATTTCTTTAGTAATGAACAATTTGGTTTTCGAGAAGGGAAATCTACTGAGGATGCAATTCTGAAAGTATGCAGTGAAATAAATGATGGCTTTAACAAAAATAATATCTCTATTGCACTTTTTATAGATATGACTAAAGCATTCGATATGGTCGACCACAATATACTTCTGGAAAAACTTTTCAAAGCTGGACTGAGAGGCTTTATACATAAATGGTTTTCATCATATCTTTTAGAGAGAAGTCAACGTGTGAGACTTGGCCTAAATTATAGTGAAGAATTAATTGTTAATATTGGCGTACCCCAAGGATCTGTTTTGGGGCCACTTTTATTCTTAATATACGTGAACTCATTATTCAAACATTGAAGTATGATACAAGCAACTGAATAGACGTGTTTTCTCTCGGCTGGTGATTTTGGAAGTTATTCAATTTAAATTAACGCAAACGACTCTTTAATTAAAGTGTTGAATCCAAGTTTTTGCAACTTGGTGGATATACATACAAATCAACAAATATACAAGTGACAGTGACACAGAAAACACATCAAAATATTAAATTTTAATAATCATTTTTAAGTGAAAATTTCTCTATTCAATTTTTCTTTGATCTTTTTCTCTGCTTTATACCTACCTAACCTAAATCATGTCCAACCAAAAACCAAAACGGATTAGGTCAAACTCAAACTCAAAAATGCAAAGTGAAAACTCACCTCGAACATCCATTGATTCGCCTTTTCAATTATCAAAAAAAATGGCTATTGATGAAGATGTCTTATTAAAAAAAATCGATGACAAATTAAAATGCCAAAGTGAGCTTATTATTTCATTTTTAACAGAAAAAATACAAGAAAATAATGATACACTCGCGAAAAAAATTGATGTGCGATTCGCCGAACTTAACAAATCCATTTCAGTTATCAACGCGAAAGTCGAACAATTAGAAAATATTCAATCTACTTCAACAAATGAAATAAACATTATTAAATCGAATTTAAATCAAACACAATCATCACTATCAAAAATAAGCATAGATATGGCAGCAATCCACTCAAGCATCAGTGACCTACGTTCATAATTCCATGATCTGAGAACCAACCAAGAAGAACTCGAAGATAAAAATATTTCACGAGATGCGGTGCTGTTTGGAATCCCGCACATACAAAATGAAAACATTAAAACTTATTTCAATCACTTGTGCCAAGTGCTGAAGATAGAACCGCCAAAAATAAATACAATATTCCGTACTCGCACACGGCAGAATAACAATAAAAACACCAACATCATAATAAAGTTTCAATCTGCTTATGATAGAAATCATTTACTGACCACTGTCGCACGTTACCGAAAGCAAATTAATAAACAATTAAACTTACACGATTTTGGATTAGACTCTGAATCTACGGTTTTCTTGCGTGAGTGCGTTACTAAGAAAAATAATAATATTCTTCATACAGCACTGCAATTAAAAAAACAAAAACATATTTTTTCGGTGTTTACAATGCGCGGAAAGGTTTTTGTTAAACGTCACTCGAATGATAACGCAGTCGAAGTAAATAACTTCGACAAACAATATGATATTGCCAGCCTCCAAAGATGATTTCAACTTTACTCCTTCATCAGCAATCAGTTGTTCTCAAACTGTTTTTATTTTTCTATTATTTTTTATTCTTTATAAATTATATTATTTTTTTTTTTTTATTACTATTGTTTTTCCATTTATAACTTCTTAAGTAACATTTTAAATATTTGTTCATTGTTTCTGAACTTTAATTTCAGTAAATTGTTTATTTATTTTATTAGTTTTTGATATTTATATAGAGATTTTAAGGTATAGTCATTATATTGTTCATACATACCCCTCTATTTGTTAATTTTGTTTTCCTTTTGATTTTGTTCTTCACTCTGTTTTCTTTTTTTTTTCTTTTGTATCTTTTAATTTTCTTCTATAGTTTAATTAGCCGATATGTTTGGGAAAGTAGCCTATACTTTGATCTTTTCGTTGCCGTTTAACTCTTTCTTCATGTCGTTCCCATTGTTTTTATTAATTTACAGCATATATGCAATCGAATTATGATCTTGCAAATTCCATGGCAGGTAGATTTAATGAAATTTCGCGATTAATGATTAATGTTTTGGGTAACCAAATGAATGGTTTGCGGGTGTGTCATTTAAATACGCAAAGTCTGTTACCGAAATTAGATGAGTTCAGAGATATTTTTGAAGGCTCTGTGGTGGACGTCATTTGTGTTTCAGAATCATGGTTTCGTAATAATGTGAAAGATGAGATATATAAAGTAAATGATAGTAAAGTGATAGAATAGGAAGAGTGGGTGGAGGTGCTGCGATATACGTTAAGCAAGGTTTGAGTTGTTCTTTAAAGTGCAAGTCTATGACGGGAAGTGAAATCGATTACGTTTTTGTTGATGTAAAATCTTCATCTGGTAATCTACTTATTGGGTCTATCTATAGACCAAACAAACACATTGATCCAACTCCAATTTTCACGATTTTGGAATCTATCTCATCAAATTATCTAAAAATAATTGTATGTGGCGATTTAAATAGTAACCTTTTGGTAGAAGTAAATATGATCGATGGTATGAGTTCTCTCGATTTTTTCCCAGTGAACACAAGTAGCGCAACTCATTTTACTGAGGATTCGAGTACTCTTTTGGATGTCTTTTTTGTCAATAACCTAAACAGTGTTCTATTGTACAATCAGTTGTCAGCCTCTGCTTTTTCAAAGCATGACCTCATTTTTATGATCTTTGATTTTTCTGTGAGCAGTCCTATCTTAAATTATGAATACCGAGATTTTCTTAATATCGACTATAATCAGTTAGAGTCTGAGGCTAGAACTATTGAGTGGGACCATGTGTTTTTTATGACTTCGGTAAATGATCAAGTTGAATTTATTAATAAAAACATTTGTGTCCTTTTTGATACTCACGTACCAATAAAAGTAGGCCGAGTGAAACATGGTTCTTGTCCCTGGTTCTCTGCTGAAATTCGTCACAATATCGCAGAACGTAACCGAGCCTATCATGACTGGAAGCGCTATAGGCTTGATGTCCATTTTCAAGTTTATCGTTCCTTGCGCAATCTAGTGGTAAATAAAATAAGGTTGGCTAAAAAGAAATATTACGAAAATAAAATTAATCCAATGATACAGAGCAGGCAGCTTTGGCGTAACCTGAAAGAGCTTGGAATCGGCAAAACCAGGCAGAATATTGAGACTAGCCTGGACCTCAATGTATTAAATACAAGTTTTGTTACTTCTTCTTCTCCTGTTTTGAATGCACGAAATTTACATCCATCTGAAGTACACGAGCGACCCTTAACAGGTGGCTCCTTTAAATTTTCTTGTATAGATAGCTCCGAAATTATAGAGTGTTTATTATCTGTTAAGTCGAATGCTTGTAGCTTTGATGGAATTCATCCGAAGTTCTTCAAAATAATTCTTCCCGTTATTCTTCCAGCACTATTACATGTTTTTAATAGCGTTCTAACAACAGGTATTTATCCTCATCAATGGAAAAAATCCAAGATAATACCTATTAAAAAAAAGTCTTTCCAGCATGGAATATAGACCTATCTCTATTCTACCTTTCTTGTCAAAGGTGTTTGAAAAAGTACTTCAAAAACAAATCAACATTTTTATTAACGATAATAATTTGCTTTCTCCGTTACAATCAGGGTTTAGGAAACACCATAGTTGTATTTCTACAGTTATTAATGTCGTAGACAATATCAGAGAATCTTTAGATGAAGACAAAATAACATTCTTAGTGTTGTTGGACTTCTCTAAGGCCTTCGACACAGTTGATCACACCAATCTTTGTAATAAACTTTTAACATTATATGGTTTCTCTATTTCAGCAGTAAAACTTATGTCTTCTTATTTATCTTCCAGAATGCAAGCTGTTTCTTCAGGCAATAAATCGTCAAATTTTCTCCACAATGGTAGGGGAGTTCCACAAGGTTCTATTCTCGGACCACTCTTGTTTTCACTATATGTTAATGTAATCCCGTCTATAGTTTCGTCTTCTATTCATATGTATGCCGATGACGTTCAGTTGTATAAAAGTTGCTCACTTGGAATGCTAGAAGACTGTGCAGATGCGGTCAACAAGGACTTAGACAAAATATCTAGTTGGTCTGAAAAGAATGGGCTCTGCTTAAACCCTTTAAAAACAAAATGCATCGTTGTTGGTAGAAAACATTTTGATCTTTCCTATTTTCCTGACATTATGCTTCGGGGCTCTAAAATTAAATACGTCGAAACCACGAGAAACCTGGGTATTGTATTCAATAGGACGCTTTCCTGGAACAATCACATAAACACAGCGGTTGGAAAAGTCTATGGAATGCTACGCCAGCTCTGGTTGTCTCATCATTATACGCCCCTAAAAACACGTACGTTAATTGCAAAGACGCTCATCATTCCTAATATTAATTATGGTTGTGAACTTTTTAACAATTGCGATTCATCCAGCAAGAGAAAATTAAACGTCGCTTTTAACAATATTGCACGTTACGTTTTCAATGTAAAACGTTTTGAAAGAATTTCTCATTTTTCCAAATTGCTTTACAATATGTCATATGATCATCTTATACGTTACAGATCACTTCTTTTGCTCTCTAATGTGATTCAAACTACGCAACCTAGATATCTGTTTAACAAGCTACGTTTTGGTACCTCAAGAAGATCTCTTCAACTCATACATCCCCGTTACTGCTGCCTTATTTCTGAAAGGCAGTTTTTTGTTGACTCTATCTGCTCATGGAATTCTTTACCAAGGCATGTTCGGGAGTTTGGTGGCACTGATAGGTTTCGGTCTGAGCTACGGTTCTTTTTAACTCAAAACGGCTAACTTATAAATATTTATTTTTTTTTTTTTTTTTTGTTCTATATATTTAATCTTCTTTTTGTTTTTTTTTATTTTATAGAGAGGTATGTATCCCATATGCTTTTTTCTTGCTTTTTTTTTTCTTGGTTTTGTTTCTTCTATAAATTTGTTTTAATATAGCTCTTTTTCTTTTTCTTTTTGTTATAATATTGTAAGCTCAATTTAATTTTACTTTTATGAATAATTGTAAATCATTAACTTCACTTTAAAACTTCACTTCTTAAAAGAATATTGTTTTCTTAATGTGAAAGTATACCAAATCAATTAAATAAATTAAATTAAACAAAAATTTAATAGCCAAGTCACCGCGTTTGCTGATGATATCACTTTTACGTTCACTAATAAAAACCTTTTTGACTCTATTGTTTTTCTGAATATGGACATTCAAATTCTTATGCAATGGTTCACTAAACATCAGTTACTTATAAGCGAGAAAACTAAATTAACGATTTGTAACTTAAGAAGTCCTTGTCCTGATGACTGTGAGGTTATTTTTCGTTCCAGTACTTGTTCAAAAATGTCATTGTCTTGTCATTTGTGTGGCAAACAAAATTTTTCTGACTTATCTGCGTGTGATTCGAGTTGCTTTAAAATTAAAAGTGTTGAAAACTTTAAATATTTAGGTGTTTTAATTGATAAAAATTTAAACTGGACAGCTCATGTGGATGAATTAAAAAAATATATGTTGTCTGTTACTCGCAAAATGTATCTATTGAAACCCCACTGCTCAACTAAAATTCTTTTGATGGTATACTATGGATTAGCACACTCCAAACTACAGTATGGTATTGCAAGCTGGGGTGGTATATATAGCTACATAATTGAGCTATTAAACGTTGCCCAAAAACATCTGATACGTATAGTTTGTAAAGTCAATAGGCTTGCGAATAGTTGGCCTCTTTTTCATAGTCTCCGCATTCTTCCAACGACTCATCTTTATATTTTTAAGGTTTTAAAGGTTTTTTATATGCGAAGCGGATACAGTGCTAATTTAAGAAGCTCTAACGCTTATGGGTTAAGGATTAATAATATGGCAATGGTTAACATTCCTTTGGCTAGGAAAACACATTTTTTTAGATTTTATACTGTGTCGGCACCTAGGCTTTTTAATAAACTACCTTTAGAAATTAGAAGAGAAACACAATCTTCTTTGTTCACAAATAAATTGAAGAATTGGCTGTTCACTTTGGATAGTTCTATGGTCAATATATTTTTGAATTCAGCTTTTTACTGATAACATTATTTAGCTGCTTTTGCAGTTTTTGCTCTTAAAATCTATATTAAATATGCGATTAACATTATTCATTATTTTAGTTTTAATCTAAAGTTTTTACCCCACATACACAAAATAAAAAACTTAATTTCAAAATTGACGGATCATTCGCCACTAGTCACACAAGTGCTACAGAATGATACCTACTTCTTAAAATGTTAGAATACATCTTAACAAAAAATGAATTATTTTAATATGAATTAGTAACTTGAATATTTTAATTTTGTTATGTATCTATAATTTTAAGAAAAATAAATAATAAAAAAAAAAAAAAAAAAAAAAAAAGAGGAAGCGGATGCGGACCGACAGTCAGTTTTAGTTTGAAATCAGTCGTGTGCAAGTCGGTAATTTGAAAGTGATAAAGTTTGAATTTAAAATAAAGAAAGTAAAAAGGACATAAAGAGGGTTTTGAAATGTTAAGTGGAATTAAAAGTAAAAAGACGTAAAGTGAGTTGTATTAAAACGGAAGTAAGTTTTATTTAATAAAACGAACCTAGATAAAACCTAACATTGGTGTCAGAAGTATAATTAAATAAAACTTTAGTGAAAAGTGATTGTGTTGAAAGTAAAAATATGGGTAAGCTTCTAAAGGATTCAAACGCTATTGAACTAAAAGCAGAACTAAACAAACGGGGTCTTCCTACTACTGGAACGAAAAATTACCTTATTATTCATCTGCAGGAAGCCATGAGACGATACGGTGAAAATCCAGACACATCCGTCTTGGAAATTGAAAAGGCAGAAGAACAAGTAAGTTCCAACAGACTTGTCCCATGAATGAAAGAATACAAGATTACGACACTTGGTTTTTTTGAGCATTTTGTTGTTGTGTTTTTTTCACTTGTGACGTAAGCACAAACAGAAAAACAATTAAATAGTGGAATCTTTAAAATAAAACATCAATTTATGATGAAATAATTAATTAATGCGTTTATTTAGGTCAATGGTTACAAAAGAACTGACTTATCTAAATATATAAGCATTAAAAATACAAACTTAAGAAAGAGAAGGAGAGTAAATTAAGTGTACAATACCTACATTATAATGGTGATTGGTGGTATTGGTGCTTAATAGAAACTAACATTGTATTGTGTTATTACATTATTACACGCTTCTTTTTTTTTATTATTATTAATAAGGTACATACAAAGGTCTTAAAAATGAAATTTCAATGAAAACCTAATCGGTTAGGTGGAACGCTTATGCGACCACTTCTTGTGCGATAAGGACTTGCTATTACATTTTCAGGAATATTAACCCTTAGAAGTTCTTCATTGTTAGCACTGTCAGCATCACGCAAAACACTAGTATCAGATTTTGTTTGCAAATTATTATTGTTTTCTTATCCCGAATCTAACTGGGGTGTCTTCATCTGAATGCTTGTGGATGGAGTGATGCTGATAGGTTCTGATTGAATTGAACTATCTTGTACAAAAGTTTTTAAATGATCTTCATAAAATATTTCACTTGGATTATATTCATTATTTTTTGTTTTTGCAATAAATCGTCTATTTCTTCTAAAGTAATTTTCATAATTATCTTTAATGATATATGATCTTCCATTAATATTCTCTACAATAATTCCATAATTCCAATCTATGTCAGTCTTTTTAAAAATAACCCTATCTCCTATATCTAGCACAGGTAAGTTTCTATCAAATTAGAACTTTTGTTTTTCTTTTTTCATCTCGATTTTTTTAACAATAGTATCTTCTTTTATAGAAATTCTGTGTAAAAGTTGTTCTGTTATAGGTAATTTTGATTTAATTAATCGACCAAAGAACAAATGTGCTGGTGTTAGGCCCATAGATGCGACTGGAGTTGTATTTTATTCTAGTACTCTGTATTGATATTCGTTTAATCTGCCGTCTTCCAGGCACCTTTTTAGCAAGTTTTTAGCAATCGCTACGCCTTTTTCTTCAAGACCATTGCTTTGAGGGTATCTTGGACTGGAGAATATAATCCTTATGTTGCAATCTTCCGCGAATTTTTCAAATGCCATTGATCCAGATGGACTGTTGTCACATCTGATGGCTGAAGGATATCCCAAACGATCAAACAATTGTCGTAAACGCTCTACTATGTTTTCAGTGGTTTTAGATCTTAAGTTTTCAACCATCAAGTAACCGGAATACGAATCAGTAACAGATAAAAAATATTTTCCGGAATATTTAAATATATCCATAGCAATTTTTTGAAATGGATAAGTTGGTGAATCTTCCTGTTTCAAGGTTTCTTTAGAATTATTTCTTCTAAATGTATCACAAGTTGTGCACGCTTCGATCATCACTTTGATTTGTTCTGTCATTTTCGGCCAAAAATATAGCATTCGTGCTCTAGCTAGTGTTTTCTCTACACCTAGATGGGGCGCATGCAACCACTTGATAATCATTTTCTGTAAATCTACAGGGATGATAAGCTTGTGATTTTTAAAAAGAAGACCATTTTCAAAGTGAAGCTCCGATTTATATTTGTGAAACATTTTTTCCAATTCACTTAATCGTTGATATTTTGGCCATTCTTGTTCCACGTAGAAACAAATTTTCCGCAACGCCTCATCCTTTTCAATAATTTGCCTGTACAAATCAAAATTTTCTTTTGATAAACAAACATTTCTAGAGACAGTATGAACTACTGCAGTAAGATTAACTATATCTTCTTGTTCTGGAAGCTGTGCACGTGAAAGGCAATCAGCAACCAACATCTCTTTCCCAGGTTTGTATACAATTTTCATGTACGGATATTTAAAAAGAAACATAAACATTCTCTGAAGTCTAGGAGTCACATCATCAATATACCTTTTAAATAGGCTTTCTAAAGGTTTATGATCACTATGAACGGTGAACTCAGGACCGTATAGAAATAAATGGAAACGGGTACATGCTAAAACAATGGCTAATAATTCTTTCTCTATCTGAGTCCATTTTTGTTCGTTAGAAGCCAATGTACGTGAGGCAAAGGACACAGGATGCCCATTTTGCAACAATACACAGCCTAAGCCATCCTTGGAAGCATCAGTTTGAATTAATATTTCCCCTTTTGGATCATAGGGCTTCAATATAGGCGCAGATGAAATAATTTGAAGTAATGAGGACAATTCGCTTTCATGATTTTTATTCCAACTAAAGACTGTTTGGTTTTTTGTTAAGTCTCTAAGATGAGCAGATAAGTTGGGTATACACTTCGCCAGATATTTAAAAAGACCCAGAAGTCTCATAACATCCCCTTTATTTTGTTGTTGGGGCATTTTAAGAATTGCGTCACAATGTTTGTGACAAGGCTTGATTTGATTTGCAGATATGATGTGGCCCATAAAACTAACTTCTTTTTTCGATATTGTATTTTTTCGGCGTTAAACCTAACATTATGTGCTCGTGCACGACTTATGACAGTCAACAATATCTCATCATGTTCTTTTTCATTGCTAGCTATTATGCAAATATCGTCAAAATAAATTATTAATCCCGGAATATCACAAAAATGTTTTACCATCTCGCGTTGAAATATTTCAGGAGCACAATTTAATCCAAATGGGATGCGATGGAATCTGTATCGACCGAAAGGGGTCATAAAAGTCTTTAAATCAGAGCTGTCTTTATCAAGCTCCATTTGCCAAAATCCACTTTTCAGATCAAGAACCGTAAACAATTTTTTGCTAGACATTTTCGCAAGTAAATCTTCCGCGGTAGGAATTATAAAATGCTCCCGTTTTATGCACTCGTTAAGAGGCTTAGGATCCAAGCAGATTCGTACATTTTTATTGGCTTTTTCCACTATTTGTATATTATTAACCCAATCAGTTCCACTGATGAAATAATGCCATCAGATTCCATTTTGTCAAGTTCTAATTTAAGCCGATCAACTAAGCTATGCGGTATTCTTTTCTTGTAGTGCAACACAGGCTTAGAATTTTCTTTCAAATGAATAGACACCGTAGCTTAATGCCCTAACCCCTCAAATATGTCACTAAAAAGACTTAAAAACTCACGTTCAGTGTTTGGAAGCTTTTAATACTTTGAACATCAAGTCGCTTAATGAGCCCAAAATCAACACATGTCTGTAAACCAAGCAGTGGCGTAAAACAATTGTCTACAACAAGAAATTCAGCTTTATTTTTAATTTTAGGAATTGAGTCAATACATATTAGTGCAATAGTTCCATAAATTTTGATTTTGCTATTGCTATAATCAAAGATAGAGAAATTAGTATTGTTAACTTGTTTCTTCATTTTCTTAACAATATTGATAGGAATGCAATTTACATCAGATCCGGAGTCTATCTTAAATTTAACAGATTCTGAACCGACCAAGTACGTTTTTGTCCACTGACTTGATTTTTTGATAGTATTTATTCTAGAAACAGAAGGATAACTAAATAAACCCACCATTTCACCATTATATTGACCTATATTACCTGAGCTATCCCATCTCAAAGTATCTATCTCTTTGTTATATCCAGTTTTCTTCAAATTGAATCCGCTTTTTTCTTGATGTCCGGTTTGACTCGACTCCTCTTTTTTTCCGGGTTGAGTTTTTCGATTTCCTCTGCAGAACTTAGAGAAATGTCCAACTTTGGCGCATTTGTTACGGGTAGCCCGCTTTGCACGACATTCCTCCATGTGACCGTTTTTATATGGTCCACCACAGTTGAAGCATGCACGATAAACTGCACATGCTTCGCCATCATATTCAGTGTTTTTGTCTTCAGTTCATTAACTGATTTCACACTTTTGTCGAGAATGTTCTTGTTTGTAGTGGCAGCTTCGAATGTTTTACACTTCTCTACAACATTTCTTAATGGATCATTTTTTCCATCTAACAACTTGAGTTGCAGATTTTTATCACAAACGCCGATGATAATACGATCTCTCAGCATGCGATCTTCATAAGAAACACCACAATTACAATTGAATTCGCAATAACTTATCTGTTTACGTAGTTCTTGTTTGTTTGTCTTTTTGCACAATTGTGTTGAATTTAAACGTTTCCATTGTCGTGTTCTTTCTGGGTAAGCAGTACTCATCAAACTTTTTTAACACGAGTTCGAATGTAAGTTGTGCGCTATCTATAACTACCGTTGCTACACTTGCTGTACCATTACCATCGTCTGCTTCCTCTCCAACATCGTTTTGTTCGGGCTCATCATGTTCAAGCTGTTGGTTGAGATGATGATTGACAATGATTGATTCCAGAATAGAATCATTCGTAAGCAATGTGTTAAAAATATCTGATGCTTTTGGACCAACAAGCCACAAGAATGTTGCTATTTTCCGTGTTTCGGTCTCCGCGATTTTGTTGGTGACTATCATATACATTAAGAAGTTGCTCTTCCAATTTTTCCACTCAGAGGCGATGTTGCTGCAGTCTAGCTCACATGGCAGACTATCGTTTGACATTTTCGCTATTTTTTTTATTAATTCCACTCAAGATTACACAAATACTGTGTTTTTTCCGTGGTTAATATTATTATCCAACTAATTTTGTTCTTAATTAGGTCCGATGGTCGTTATTTTCCCGGATATTTTTCGATTATTTTTTTGTTTTAAGCATGGACAACACTACTTGCCAATTGTTTTTGTTTGTTTTTTTTTTTTTTTTCTTTTTGGTCTTTTGGGTTTGTTTTAAGAGTTCTTTTTATCACTATAAATATATATTTTTTTGTAGGAAAAGGTTAATTTTTTTTTTCTTTTAATTAATTTATTTTTTTCACTTCTGACATCATGAAATAAAACATCAATTTATGATGAAATAATTAATTAATGCGTTTATTTAGGTCAATGGTTACAAAAGAACTGACTTATCTAAATATATAAGCATTAAAAAAACAAACTTAAGAAAGAGAAGGAGAGTAAATTAAGTGTACAATACCTACATTATAATGGTGATTATAATGTAGGTATTGTACACTTAATTTACTTTGTATTGTGTTATTACATTATTACAATCTTGTTATGAATTTACCCCAACCAAAGGGGAAAAAGTGCAAGCTGCTTACGTCACAAGTGAAAATTACGTCACAAGTGAAACAACAACTAAGTGAAAATGCCAAAGTGTCGTAATCTTGTATTCTTTCATTCATGGACTTGTCCAATATGTTGGCTCTTCTTCTCGAACGTTTCGAAGAGCAATGAGAAGAACAAAAAAATGAACAATGAACGAAACTTCTAGAACGTTTCAAAGATCAAAGAGAAGAACAAAAGAATGAACGAACGAAACTTCTCGAACGTTTCGTAGATCAAAGATATGAGCAAAAGAATGTTTTCGAAGAACTTAGAAACAGCATTCTTGAAGAACAAAAGAACCTTCTCGAAGATAAGCTCACTGCATTGCAAAACAAGTTCGTTGCTGCTGACAAAAGATTTTAAGCCATCGAAAAACAACTCATAACAGTTGAGACTAAGATTGACGGGAAGTTCGAGAATTTAGAAGGAAAATTCGAGCAAAAATTTGAAAATATTGCCAAAGAATTGGACAAGGTAAGAAAACTGAAGGTACGAGAAACTTCTAGTGACTATTTGAAGAGAAAAGAAATGCAACCGCCAACTTTTGATGGACAATCTTCTTGGTCAATCTATAAAAGACAATTCGAAGCAGCAGCGATGACAAACGGCTGGGACGCTGAAGACAAGTTTGTTGCACTTACACTATCTCTTAGAGGACCTGCTGCTGAGTTACTGCAAACAATACCAATAGAGATGCATGGCAACTTTAGTGCACTTTCATAAGCCATTGAAAAACGCTTCGGAGATGGACATATTCAAAAAGTCTTTAGAGTTCAACTAAACACCAGAGTACAAAAATGGGGTGAAATTCTGCAGCAGCAGACATCGAACGACTAGCTCACTTGGCATATTAAATTGCGGGCGAAGAAATCCATAAACATGGAAAAATAGAGTTTAATGTTTGAGGAATTGCTAGGCTGAGACACCACAATAAGTTGTTAAAATTCATCTTATTGGAAATCCAAACCGGATATAAGAAATTTAATTTTTTATTTTAATGATTTCAAATCAAATGAGATTATTCACACAAACGACAAAACAGTCGCACTGACTCTAGGTACCGCTCAAATAAAATGCACTCATATAATAATAGTTTGGGTTCGGGAACAAACAAACAATTATAAAGAATCTGCACACACGATTTATTAAACGCAAAACGCTCAAATCTGCACTCTGAAAGAAATAGTTAATAAATAACATGGTCAAGATAAAAAACTGTTCGTTTCACTTGTGGTAAATAAAGTCCCGCTTATTTTCCAATTAGATACCGTAGTAACTTGTTCGTTGATAGGCTTGCAGGGCTATCGACAATTAGGAGAGCTAGATTATTAGTCAACCAACCGAGTATTTAGAGCATATGGTAATGCCGAAGTGCCAGTAAAGGGTATAATAAGTGTAGACATTTATTGGAAGGGCATCATACGTCAATTACCTTTATTAGTCGTAAATACTGAATGTGGTTCTAACATTGAGACTTGGTTTGAAGCTTTCGATTTTCGCATCAACCAAAAAAAAATAGAGAATTAGTTTTACAGGTTTCAAAGCGCTCTGTGAACGATTTAAATCAGAACTTATTAAAGCTCAGATAGATAGACTTTTTAAGCTATACATACTTCGGCGCATTCAGTGGGCCGCACCAATTGTTGCAGTTCATAAAGCAAATGAGTCTATTCGAATTTGTGGCGATTTCAAACAATAAATCCTCAATTAATTGTCATTCGTCATCCTCTTCCACGGGTCATATACATCTTTCACAGTCTGGAAGGTGGATGCTAAAATAGACCTCTCTGACGCATATCTTCAAATTCCGTTAGATGAAGAATATCAAAAAATCTCATCTCTACTGAGTTTGGTTTACTGCAATATTTACAAGTGCCTTTCGGTACAGCTTAAATAATGGCCAATTGAATATAAAGGGTGACTTAAATAATTGCAGAAAAAAAGAGGGCAACTTTAATGATTGCCGATTTTGAGACTTATATTTAAAACTAGTTGTTACCCGGCGCGGCGTGTTGCAACCGCAGAAAAAATAAGGTTGATTCTGAATGCTTTAACTGTAGATCCAACATTTTGCCAAAAGCTTTTAAGCTCATTTATAAGAGTTTTAAAAAAAGCTATCCCAGCGCTTTCTTTTGAATAATTTACTTCATAAGTTACTGCCTATAACATCAGCACAAATAATTAAAGGGTGCTGAATGTTTTCATCTCTTGAGGTAAACGCCATCTACCTGTTCGGTACATCTACAAAATCTCTTCATCTACTACATTGCCTACTCTATATTGTAGTACATTGCCACGATATGGTTCTAGCAAGTTCAAGAACCTTCCGTAAGCCAAGCATTTCTGTATAAAAGAGGAAGCGGATGCGGATCGACAGTCAGTTTTAATTTGAAATCAGTCGTGTACAAGTCGGTAATTTGAAAGTGATAAAGTTTGAATTTAAAAACTTTAGTGAAAAGTGATTGTGTTGAAAGTAAAAATATGGGTAAGCTTCTGAAGGATTTAAACGCTATTGAACTAAATGCAGAACTAAACAAACGGGGTCTTCCTACTACTGGAACGAAAAATTACCTCATTATTCGTCTGCAGGAAGCCATGAGACGATACGGTGAAAATCCAGACATATCCGTCTTTTAAATAGAATTGGCAGAAGAACAAGTAAGTTCCAACAGACTTGTCCCATGAATGAAAGAATACAAGATTACGACACTTGGCTTTTTTTGAGCATTTTGTTGTTGTGTTTTTTTCACTTGTGACGTAAGCACAAATAGAAAAACAATTAAATAGTGGAATCTTTAAAATAAAACATCAATTTATGATGAAATAATTAATTAATGCGTTTATTTAGGTCAATGGTTACAAAAGAACTGACTTATCTAAATATATAAGCATTAAAAATACAAACTTAAGAAAGAGAAGGAGAGTAAATTAAGTGTACAATACCTACATTATAATGGTGATTGGTGGTATTGGTGCTTAATAGAAACTAACATTGTATTGTGTTATTACATTATTACACGCTTCTTTTTTTTTATTATTATTAATAAGGTACATACAAAGGTCTTAAAAATTAAATTTCAATGAAAACCTAATCGGTTAGGTGGAACGCTTATGCGACCACTTCTTGTGCGATAAGGACTTGCTATTACATTTTCAGGAATATTAACCCTTAGAAGTTCTTCATTGTTAGCACTGTCAGCATCACGCAAAACACTAGTATCAGATTTTGTTTGCAAATTATTATTGTTTTCTTATCCCGAATCTAACTGGGGTGTCTTCATCTGAATGCTTGTGGATGGAGTGATGCTGATAGGTTCTGATTGAATTGAACTATCTTGTACAAAAGTTTTTAAATGATCTTCATAAAATATTTCACTTGGATTATATTCATTATTTTTTGTTTTTGCAATAAATCGTCTATTTCTTCTAAAGTAATTTTCATAATTATCTTTAATGATATATGATCTTCCATTAATATTCTCTACAATAATTCCATAATTCCAATCTATGTCAGTCTTTTTAAAAATAACCTTATCTCCTATATCTAGCACAGGTAAGTTTCTTGCATTTCTATCATATTAGAACTTTTGTTTTTCTTTTTTCATCTCGATTTTTTTAACAATAGTATCTTCTTTTATAGAAATTCTATGTAAAAGTTGTTCTGTTATAGGTAATTTTGATTTAATTAATCGACCAAAGAACAAATGTGCTGGTGTTAGACCCATAGATGCGACTGGAGTTGTATTTTATTCTAGTACTCTGTATTGATATTCGTTTAATCTGCCGTCTTCCAGGCACCTTTTTAGCAAGTTTTTAGCAATCGCTACGCCTTTTTCTTCAAGACCATTGCTTTGAGGGTATCTTGGACTGGAGAATATAATCCTTATGTTGCAATCTTCCGCGAATTTTTTAAATGCCATAGATCCAGATGGACTGTTGTCACATCTGATGGCTGAAGGATATCCCAAACGATCAAACAATTGTCGTAAACGCTCTACTATGTTTTCAGTGGTTTTAGATCTTAAGTTTTCAACCATCAAGTAACCGGAATACGAATCAGTAACAGATAAAAAATATTTTCCGGAATATTTAAATGTATCCATAGCAGTTTTTTGAAACGGATAAGTTGGTGAATCTTCCTGTTTCAAGGTTTCTTTAGAATTATTTCTTCTAAATGTATCACACGTTGTGCACGCTTCGATCATCACTTTGATTTGTTCTGTCATTTTCGGCCAAAAATATAGCATTCGTGCTCTAGCTAGTGTTTTCTCTACACCTAGATGGGGCGCATGCAACCACTTGATAATCATTTTCTGTAAATCTACAGGGATGATAAGCTTGTGATTTTTAAAAAGAAGACCATTTTCAAAGTGAAGCTCCGATTTATATTTGTGAAACATTTTTTCCAATTCACTTAATCGTTGATATTTTGGCCATTCTTGTTCCACGTAGAAACAAATTTTCCGCAACGCCTCATCCTTTTCAATAATTTGCCTGTACAAATCAAAATTTTCTTTTGATAAACAAACATTTCTAGAGACAGTATGAACTACTGCAGTAAGATTAACTATATCTTCTTGTTCTGGAAGCTGTGCACGTGAAAGGCAATCAGCAACCAACATCTCTTTCCCAGGTTTGTATACAATTTTCATGTACGGATATTTAAGAAGAAACATAAACATTCTCTGAAGTCTAGGAGTCACATCATCAATATACCCTTTAAATAGGCTTTCTAAAGGTTTATGATCACTATGAACGGTGAACTCAGGACCGTATAGAAATAAATGGAAACGGGTACATGCTAAAACAATGGCTAATAATTCTTTCTCTATCTGAGTCCATTTTTGTTCGATAGAAGCCAATGTACGTGAGGCAAAGGACACAGGATGCCCATCTTGCAACAATACACAGCCTAAGCCATCCTTGGAAGCATCAGTTTGAATTAATATTTCCCCTTTTGGATCATAGGGCTTCAATATAGGCGCAGATGAAATAATTTGAAGTAATGAGGACAATTCGCTTTCATGATTTTTATTCCAACTAAAGACTGTTTGGTTTTTTGTTAAGTCTCTAAGATGAGCAGATAAGTTGGGTATACACTTCGCCAGATATTTAAAAAGACCCAGAAGTCTCATAACATCCCCTTTATTTTGTTGTTGGGGCATTTTAAGAATTGCGTCACAATGTTTGTGACAAGGCTTGATTTGATTTGCAGATATGATGTGGCCCATAAAACTAACTTCTTTTTTCGATATTGTATTTTTTCGGCGTTAAACCTAACATTATGTGCTCGTGCACGACTTATGACAGTCAACAATATCTCATCATGTTCTTTTTCATTGCTAGCTATTATGCAAATATCGTCAAAATAAATTATTAATCCCGGAATATCACAAAAATGTTTTACCATCTCGCGTTGAAATATTTCAGGAGCACAATTTAATCCAAATGGGATGCGATGGAATCTGTATCGACCGAAAGGGGTCATAAAAGTCTTTAAATCAGAGCTGTCTTTATCAAGCTCCATATGCCAAAATCCACTTTTCAGATCAAGAACCGTAAACAATTTTTTGCTAGACATTTTCGCAAGTAAATCTTCCGCGGTAGGAATTAAAAAATGCTCCCGTTTTATGCACTCGTTAAGAGGCTTAGGATCAAAGCAGATTCGTACATTTTTATTGGCTATTTCCACTATTTGTATATTATTAACCCAATCAGTTCCACTGATGAAATAATGCCATCAGATTCCATTTTGTCAAGTTCTAATTTAAGCCGATCAACTAAGCTATGCAGTATTCGTTTCTTGTAGTGCAACACAGGCTTAGAATTTTCTTTCAAATGAATAGACACCGTAGCTTAATGCCCTAATCCCTCAAATATGTCACTAAAAAGACTTAAAAACTCACGTTCAGTGTTTGGAAGCTTTTAATACTTTGAACATTAAGTCGCTTAATGAGCCCAAAATCAACACATGTCTGTTAACCAAGCAGTGGCGTAAAACAATTGTCTACAACAAGAAATTCAGCTTTATTTTTAATTTTAGAAATTGAGTCAATACATATTAGTGCAATAGTTCCATAAATTTTGATTTTGCTATTGCTATAATCAAAGATAGAGAAATTCATATTAGTATTGTTAACTTGTTTCTTCATTTTCTTAACAATATTGATAGGAATGCAATTTACATCAGATCCGGAGTCTATCTTAAATTTAACAGATTCTGAACCGACCAAGTACGTTTTTGTCCACTGACTTGATTTTTTGATAGTATTTATTCTAAAAACAGAAGGATAACTAAATAAACCTACCATTTCACCATTATATTGACCTATATTACCTGAGCTATCCCATCTCAAAGTATCTATCTCTTTGTTATATCCAGTTTTCTTCAAATTGAATCCGCTTTTTTCTTGATGTCCGGTTTGACTCGACTCCTCTTTTTTTCCGGGTTGAGTTTTTCGATTTCCTCTGCAGAACTTAGAGAAATGTCCAACTTTGGCGCATTTGTTACAGGTAGCCCGCTTTGCACGACATTCCTCCATGTGACCGTTTTTATATGGTCCACCACAGTTGAAGCATGCACGATAAACTGCACATGCTTCGCCATCATATTCAGTTTTTTTGTCTTCAGTTCATTAACTGATTTCACACTTTTGTCGAGAATGTTCTTGTTTGTAGTGGCAGCTTCGAATGTTTTACACTTCTCTACAACATTTCTTAATGGATCATTTTTTCCATCTAACAACTTGAGTTGCAGATTTTTATCACAAACGCCGATGATAATACGATCTCTCACCATGCGATCTTCATAAGAAACACCACAATTACAATTGAATTCTCAATAACTTATCTGTTTACGTAGTTCTTGTTTGTTTGTCTTTTTGCACAATTGTGTTGAATTTAAACGTTTCCATTGTGGTGTTCTTTCTGGGTAAGCAGTACTCATCAAACTTTTTTAACACGAGTTCCAATGTAAGTTGTGCGCTATCTATAACTACCGTTGCTACACTTGCTGTACCATTACCATCGTCTGCTTCCTCTCCAACATCGTTTTGTTCGGGCTCATCATGTTCAAGCTGTTGGTTGAGATGATGATTGACAATGATTGATTCCAGAATAGAATCATTCGTAAGCAATGTGTTAAAAATATCTGATGCTTTTGGACCAACAAGCCACAAGAATGTTGCTATTTTCCGTGTTTCGGTCTCCGCGATTTTGTTGGTGACTATCATATACATTAAGAAGTTGCTCTTCCAATTTTTCCACTCAGAGGCGATGTTGCTGCAGTCTAGCTCACATGGCAGACTATCGTTTGACATTTTCGCTATTTTTTTTATTAATTCCACTCAAGATTACACAAATACTGTGTTTTTTCCGTGGTTAATATTATTATCCAACTAATTTTGTTCTTAATTAGGTCCGATGGTCGTTATTTTCCCGGATATTTTTCGATTATTTTTTTGTTTTAAGCATGGACAACACTACTTGCCAATTGTTTTTGTTTGTTTTTTTTTTTTTTTTTTCTTTTTGGTCTTTTGGGTTTGTTTTAAGAGTTCTTTTTATCACTATAAATATATATTTTTTTGTAGGAAAAGGTTAATTTTTTTTTTTCTTTTAATTAATTTATTTTTTTCACTTCTGACATCATGAAATAAAACATCAATTTATGATGAAATAATTAATTAATGCGTTTATTTAGGTCAATGGTTACAAAAGAACTGACTTATCTAAATATATAAGCATTAAAAAAACAAACTTAAGAAAGAGAAGGAAAGTAAATTAAGTGTACAATACCTACATTATAATGGTGATTATAATGTAGGTATTGTACACTTAATTTACTTTGTATTGTGTTATTACATTATTACAATCTTGTTATGAATTTACCCCAACCAAAGGGGAAAAAGTGCAAGCTGCTTACGTCACAAGTGAAAATTACGTCACAAGTGAAACAACAACTAAGTGAAAATGCCAAAGTGTCGTAATCTTGTATTCTTTCATTCATGGACTTGTCCAATATGTTGGCTCTTCTTCTCGAACGTTTCGAAGAGCAATGAGAAGAACAAAAAAATGAACAAACGAAACTTCTAGAACGTTTCAAAGATCAAAGAGAAGAACAAAAGAATGAACGAACGAAACTTCTCGAACGTTTCGTAGATCAAAGATATGAGCAAAAGAATGTTTTCGAAGAACTTAGAAACAGCATTCTTGAAGAACAAAAGAACCTTCTCGAAGATAAGCTCACTGCATTGCAAAACAAGTTCGTTGCTGCTGACAAAAGATTTTAAGCCATCGAAAAACAACTCATAACAGTTGAGACTAAGATTGACGGGAAGTTCGAGAATTTAGAAGGAAAATTCGAGCAAAAATTTGAAAATATTGCCAAAGAATTGGACAAGGTAAGAAAACTGAAGGTACGAGAAACTTCTAGTGACTATTTAAAGAGAAAAGAAATGCAACCGCCAACTTTTGATGGACAATCTTCTTGGTCAATCTATAAAAGACAATTCGAAGCAGCAGCGATGACAAACGGCTGGGACGCTGAAGACAAGTTTGTTGCACTTACACTATCTCTTAGAGGACCTGCTGCTAAGTTACTGCAAACAATACCAGTAGAGATGCATGGCAACTTTAGTGCACTTTCATAAGCCATTGAAAAACGCTTCGGAGATGGACAATACATATTCAAAAAGTCTTTAGAGTTCAACTAAACACCAGAGTACAAAAATGGGGTGAAATTCTGCAGCAGCTTCAAGCAGACATCGAACGACTAGCTCACTTGGCATATTAAATTGCGGGCGAAGAAATCCATAAACATGGAAAAATAGAGTTTAATGTTTGAGGAATTGCTAGGCTGAGACACCACAATAAGTTGTTAAAATTCATCTTATTGGAAATCCAAACCGGATATAAGAAATTTAATTTTTTATTTTAATGATTTCAAATCAAATGAGATTATTCACACAAACGACAAAACAGACGCACTGACTCTAGGTACCGCTCAAATAAAATGCACTCATATAATAATAGTTTGGGTTCGGGAACAAACAAACAATTATAAAGAATCTGCACACACGATTTATCAAACGCAAAACGCTCAAATCTGCACTCTGAAAGAAATAGTTAATAAATAACATGGTCAAGATAAAAAACTTTTCGTTTCACTTGTGGTAAATAAAGTCCCGCTTATTTTCCAATTAGATACCGTAGTTACTTGTTCGTTGATAGGCTTGCAGGGCTATCGACAATTAGGAGAGCTAGATTATTAGTCAACCAACCGAGTATTTAGAGCATATGGTAATGCCGAAGTGCCAGTAAAGGGTATAATAAGTGTAGACATTTATTGGAAGGGCATCATACGTCAATTACCTTTATTAGTCGTAAATACTGAATGTGGTTCTAACATTGAGACTTGGTTTGAAGCTTTCGATTTTCGCATCAACCAAAAAAAAATAGAGAATTAGTTTTACAGGTTTCAAAGCGCTCTGTGAACGATTTAAATCAGAACTTATTAAAGCTCAGATAGATAGACTTTTTAAGCTATACATACTTCGGCGCATTCAGTGGGCCGCACCAATTGTTGCAGTTCATAAAGCAAATGAGTCTATTCGAATTTGTGGCGATTTCAAACAATAAATCCTCAATTAATTGTCATTCGTCATCCTCTTCCACGGGTCATATACATCTTTCACAGTCTGGAAGGTGGATGCTAAAATAGACCTCTCTGACGCATATCTTCAAATTCCGTTAGATGAAGAATATCAAAAAATCTCATCTCTACTGAGTTTGGTTTACTGCAATATTTACAAGTGCCTTTCGGTACAGCTTAAATAATGGCCAATTGAATATAAAGGGTGACTTAAATAATTGCAGAAAAAAAGAGGGCAACTTTAATGATTGCCGATTTTGAGACTTATATTTAAAACTAGTTGTTACCCGGCGCGGCGTGTTGCAACCACAGAAAAAATAAGGTTGATTCTGAATGCTTTAACTGTAGATCCAACATTTTGCCAAAAGCTTTTAAGCTCATTTATAAGAGTTTTAAAAAAAGCTATCCCAGCGCTTTCTTTTGAATAATTTACTTCATAAGTTACTGCCTATAACATCAGCACAAATAATTAAAGGGTGCTGAATGTTTTCATCTCTTGATGTAAACGCCATCTACATGTTCGGTACATCTACAAAATCTCTACATCTACTACATTGCCTACTCTATATTGTAGTACATTGCCTCGATATGGTTCTAGCAAGTTCAAGAACCTTCCGTAAGCCAAGCATTTCTGTATAAAAGAGGAAGCGGATGCGGACCGACAGTCAGTTTTAGTTTGAAATCAGTCGTGTACAAGTCGGTAATTTGAAAGTGATAAAGTTTGAATTTAAAATAAAGAAAGTAAAAAGGAAATAAAGAGTGTTTTGAAATATTAAGTGGAATTAAAAGTAAAAAGACGTAAAGTGAGTTGTATTAAAACGGAAATAAGTTTTATTTAATTAAACGAACCTAGATAAAACCTAACAATATATACGAATATTTGAAAAAAGCGACCCAAACTACAGCTAGGGAGTAAATAAAATAGCTTATTTTACCCGCTCCAACAATACCTAACAATATATACGAATAGTGAAAAAAGCGACCGAGCTACAGCTAGGGAGTAAATAAAATAGCTTATTTTACCCGCTACAACAATAGCTATCAGTCAGTGAAAATTTGTCAAGCCGTTCTCGAGATTGGCCAGAACAAACAGACACACAGACAGACGGACAGCCAGACAAAAATTTTAAAAATGTATGTGTTGTTATAAGTGTATATGCTTTCATATGCATCTTGTAAAAAGCTACAGCATAATTTTGAAATAACAAACAGACACTTAATTTTTATTTATGTGTGTATTGATAATATGGTTAAATTTAATATGTAGAGAAAGCTACATTTAAGTAAATATATTATCCACCACCACCTTCTATCGGGTCAAAATGTTGGCAAGGCTTTATGTTTATTATTATTGTTTATATTATTTACCTACATTATTACATGGTGTGATTTTGAGACAGATTGATCCATAAATTAGAATTTTCTTGAAATAAGTGACCCCAGCGCCATCAAGAGGGTAATTAAAATAACCTGAGTAGCTCCCTACAACATCAGCTATCTGTAAGTCGCAAGTCCAGTTAAAATTCAATGGCCCATATTCATAGACATATTGTAAACTCAAATTCTTCTGAACTGGAGTCTAACGTTAACACTCAGGTTAGACACAGTTGTTATGCATAGATGTTTTGTCAGCTCTGTTTAGTAAAACACGAGTGGAACGTGTCCCAAACTTGGGTTCCACATATGGAGTGAGTGGGATAGATTGTTTTTTTAGTAAGTAAGAAAAAGAAGGGTTGAAAACAATGCATGACAGGTTGAAAACAATACATTCCAGATGTTTACGATATTTTTTTATTGATAATTTTTGCCTAGAAACAGAAAATTATAAAATTTGAAGAATATCAAATGAAAATTAAGAAAATGTCTGATAAAATGCCGCAGTATCTAGTTTCTCCATCTCGATTATTTTTTTGCACAATTATATACTCATCTGCTTGAATAAACTACTTACTTTCCGCTGAAATTTGTTTTATTGTAGGTAGGTAGATATGTATATGTAGAAATATTACTATCTATTTAAGTATTTGTTTTTTTTTTTTTCGTAAAGTGATAAATACCAACATTTTATTTGCAAGACAAAGAAATTATTTCATTTATGTGTACCTATTTCTGACGTTTATCAGAGTTAAATACAACTTAAACATGGGTTCGGTCCAGTTTAAAGTTAGACTCGAGTTTTTAGTTTGGACTTGGGTTTAAATTTTCTATGCATAGCAAAAACTCGAGTTTAGCTTAAAAACAACTTAATAAGAACTTGTCAAACATCTATGAATATGGCCCAATGTCTTTCTAAGGACTCGTCTACAAACCTTAAGGACCAAATTTAAAGCAAATCTGTTTAGACTGTAGGTACTAATATAGACAGACAGACATATAGAATTCCCAGACCCACTTTTTTCGAGAATGTAATCTCAATACTTTTTTTTGCAAACTTACCCTAATTAAAGCATGGAATTAATTACGATATTGTCTTGATCCAACATTCTCGTTCTTGCCTTTTGTTGCATATTATACCAATTAAGCAAAGTCACTAAGGTGGAATATATTTTTAGTATTCATGGACATTGCGGTGATTATTTTATCGTTTTTAGCTTTAAAAATAAAACCCTATTTATAGGGAACATTTACGCTTTTTTCAAAATCAATGATTGCACTTTATTATCTTGTTTTTAAATTTTAAATGCAAGTCACAAGTCTAAGTACTTGACACTCTACAAGACTAGTTTAAAAAATCATAATATGGTGTATAAGACGTAAATGTTTTGTTTTTTTTATGAATTCTTTTTTTAACTTCATTTGCAGCAAACTCTTTTTTTCGTTTAGGACAAACAAATGTGCTTGTATAGAAACCGTAATGAACACAATTTTTTTTGTTTTTATATTTTATTTGTATTTTTTTCAACTGTAATTTTTTTGACTAATTATTAATATACAATATTTTAGAACTGTAAAAATTACTCACATTTCTATAGACCGAACCAGAATCCCTTAGCACCCATATACTACATCGCTAACTGCTCGACCTCGAAAAAAGTTGTTTGTTTGTGTGTGGATATGTGCGTGAGTGCATACATATGCATATGTCTAAATATATGCATATGTATGCGCGTGTGTGCATGTGCATTGGCTGATGGCAAAAAAAAAAAAAAAGCTGCTGGTGGCTGTTCTAGTTTTAAGGTATTTTAAGTATTTTATGTAGTTTTAAGTTATTTACGTATATTTAAGTATATTTTAGTTTTATTTGGGTTTGTTTAGTTTTATTTAGGTAAAGGGTAGTTTTAAGTTTTTTATATAAAATAAATGTCATGGGAAAACAAGTTTTTCAAAATTTTCTCGTTTAGTTTTAAGTAATATTGAATTTTAATTTAAGTTAGTTTTTACACCGAAAGGCATTTTTAATATATAGTTATAGTATAATTTAGAGCGCCCGTATGGGGCCAGTAAGTTAGTTAAGTTAATATGTAAGCTAGTTGTTTAAGATTTTTTGTCTAGCATTAAGATAGATATAAGAAAATGGAAAAAATAAAAATGAATTAAAATGCAAATGCTAACGGCTCGACCAATCTCGGATACGAAATAACAACAATTAAGTGAAATCAATTTTATCTTGATTTATAATTATCTCCTTTAAAAAAAACATATCAAACATCATTTTATTTTCCAAATCTTACGGTCTGGTTGAACGGATAACAACACAATTTGTGTTTTCTTGGAGAGTGAACTACCGTGTTTTTGTGTTTCAACATTTTTGAAAAAAGAAAATAGGAAACTTTGTGAGAATCTTTTAGCTCCAATTCGCTAAACAAATATTTTCCAAGTATTAATGAAAAACGCAATAAGAAGTTCGACGCACGAAGAGCCCAATGAATGGCCCAAGACAGCTTTGAGCAGTGCCTTTAATAATATCTTCTATGAATACAACAAGCGTAAGAACAAAAATAGAAAAGGTAATTCGGTTCTTGACACCTTTCCAAGGAGAACGGGGACGCTTCCCTCATTCTCAACATCAGGGGGAAAAATCCTAACAGGATATCCTTTGGATTCCGACAAAGCAAGAGTGTTTGAAGTCATTTATGATACAAAAATTCTAGGAAAAGCGAAAAGCTACTTGGAAACGGACCTACCAACAGATTGGAGCCAGTGCCTAGACAAATTGAAGCAGCATGTCCAGCCATTAAAAGACGAACTCACTATTACAATGCACATAGGTTCTTTAAGAGTAAGAACTATTATTGAACTTGACTTATAAATAAAACAAATTGTAGAAAGCATTGCGGAACACGCAATATTTAGTAATAGTAGTAAAAAAGTAGTAGACATTATCAACGGTATGTTGGTGATAAAAAATATGCTTTAGCATAATGCTTTTAATGAAAATCACGAACTATCAGAAATCAGAAATAAAATAAGTCAGTTTAAAGGTCAGGATCAAGGCAATTTATATTTTGACAGAGACAGAACGTACAACAATTTCAGTAACAATTCAATCACTAGAAGTCAACATATTTCAAGACTTTACAATGATTCGAATCAATGTAACCATAATAACCCAAGATATCAATATAATTCTAATCAGACTAATCAATATAACCCTAGCACCCCAAGAAATTATTTTAACTCTAACCAGGCTAGTCAATATAACCAAAATAACCCAAGAACCAATATTACTCAAACAATCCCAGAAACAACAACAGCTCGGGACAACATTCGAGTAATCGCAGAGAAAATAATTCTGGTCAGTACCAAAATTACTCAGGTAATTCTGGACAAGAACCCATGGATACCTCATCCGCAAGTTACGCGAGAAGAGTAAATAATATTCAAACGAATTCGGATTTTCCATTAAAAAGCCTCCAAGAAAACTACCCTATATAATAGTTGAAGCCAATATAACACCAAACTTCGTTTCCTAATTGACTAAGTATTATTATCCCTGGAATTTGTCACCCTAAATGACAAATTCAGTTAAAACCCTAATCAAAATACTTCCCACTATTTCTCCCTTACTCCCCATTATTTAAAGAACAAGGAGAAAATAAAATAGCTGAGTTTTTAGAATTTCGATTTCATCAAACACTAGATGGACTAATTGGAAATAATATTCTAATACTAGCAAATGCAATTTTACATTTTAAAAACAGACGGCTAACAATTAACGATAAAGTAACTCCAATTTTTCTTTGTAAGGATGATGAAGACTCTAATGATAACAATTTTAAGCTGGTAGCACAATTGGAGGTATATTATACAGAAATAAATCGTGAACCAATTACTAATCAAATGAGAATAAGTCACCTCAATTAAGAAGACAAATATCAAATATCAAAATTGGTTTCACAATTTTCCCAAATATTTTATCAAGATGGTAGTAATTTGTCACTAACCAATGCGATTAAGCATAAAATAGACACAATTAACGACATTCCTATCTATACCAAAAACTATAGGTACCCCGAAATACACAAAGAAGAAAAAACGCTCCTTCGACGTTTCAACGTCTAATGAATTCGGTTCTCCATGAATTCATAGGACAAATATGTTTGGTTCATTTAGATGACATTATTGTCTTCTCAACCAGCCTTGAAGAACAAATTGTTTTGTTAAGAAAACTTTTGCAAAATTTCAAGAAGGCAATCTTGAAGTCCAACTAGATAAAAGCGAGTTTCTCAAAACGGAAACGGAGTTTTAAGGACACATCGTTACTATAGAATGTATCAAAACCAATCTCAATAAAATACAAGTTATCCAAACCTACAAATTACCAAAAACCGTCAAAAATATTTGGTAATTTTTAGGCACAACGGGATATTACGTTAAATTTATTAAAGACTACGGGAAAGTAGCAAAGCCAATGACATTTTTTTTTTTTTTAAATGCAAAAATCAATATTAATGATCCAGACTACATTGACAGTTTTGAGACCCTTAAAAAACTAATCATTTCAGACCCAAACCTTCATTATCCCGACTTCTATAAGAGATTCGTCTTGACAACCGATGGACGTCTCAAACTATGCGTTAGGCGCCGTATTGTCACAAGAAAAATCATCCGTTGTGTTACGCAAGTCTCGCCTCCAGGCATTCGGTAGGCTGTTTCTCGACAACCTTAACGTGCTGTCGAACAAAAGGATAAATGATTTTACTGCTTTTCTCAACAGCACCAGTTGTCTCTAACAACCCAAGCAATAACTCTATTTCAACTTTCACCTTGGAAGTTTTTGGAACTTCCCTTTAGGACTGGCTAGGTTAGGTTAGGTTTATGTGGCTGTCAGGAAGACTACTGACACACTTAGACCACAGATAGGTCCGTTGTGATACCACGAAATGAGCGAGGGAGTATTTCTTTAATTAAACCAGTTGGAGCTTCTTATGAAGCGATGTAAAGATAGAATATCAACGTTCGACATATCGCTTGGATCGTCGAAAAAGAAATTACCCAGGTGTAATTTACGTCTTTGGGAGAGAGCTGGGCATGAACAGAGAAGATGGGTGATAGTCTCCTCCTCCTCCTCGTCCATGCAGCTTCTGCAAAAATCATAAGAGAATACGCCAAGTCTTATAGTGTGTCTTCCTATGAGGCAGTGTCCGGTTATGACACCAATTACGGAGCTAAGATGTAATCTGCTCATAGATAACAAACATTTAGTACGTTTCTGATCTAATTTTGGCCAGATTTGCTTTGTCGCTACGCAGGTAGTAGTGTTTGTCCATCTTAAATTTATTTTCTCTATGGCATCTAGTTTTAGCATGAGTTTGCTTGTAGCGATAGGTATACCAATATTCACCTTGTTAGGTAAAACCGGTAGTAGGGTTCCATTTCTGGCGAGTTCATCGGCTTTGCAGTTTCCCTCAATGTCTCTGTGTCCCGGCACCCAGAAAAGGTGAATATTGAACTGTTCTGCCATCTCCATGAGAGATGATCGACAGTCGCGGGCAGTTATTGTGTTTGTGGAAACAGCACTGATTGATTTAAGGGCTGCCTGACTGTCTGAAAATATACGGATATCCGATACAGATATCACGTTTTCCCTTAACCAGGATAATACCTCTTTAATCGCCAGAATTTCCGCTTGGAACACACTACAATGGTCAGGGAGACGGAAGAAGAGACTTAAATTTAGTCTGTCTGAGTACACGCCACCACCAACCCCATCTTTAGTTTTTGAGCCATCAGTATAAAAATGAACTGATTCATCTTTCAAGAATCTCTCATTTTCCCAAGTGGATCTTGGTGGGATGGTGACTTGAAAATTCTTGTCAAAAACTAGCTGGGGTATAGAGTAGTCGGAGTGACTTAGTTTTGGTCCGAATGCTTTCAGAATAATGGAGTGACCAATTGAGTTATCGGTCCATTGAGAGATGGCTTTGAGACGAACGGCTGTGCTTGCGGCCGTTTGTTTGCTAAAAATATCAAGGGGTATGAGATTAAGTAGAATGTCAAGAGCAGCTGAAGGTGTCGAACGGAGAGCTCCGCTAATACACATACAGGCTGACCGTTGGACTTTACTTAACTTGTCACGATATGTAACTTTGTCTAGGGCAGTCCACCATACTGCTACCCCGTAAGTTAGTATCGGTCTGATGACCGCTGTGTAGAGCCAGTGGGTTATGTATGGGGATAAGCCCCATTTATTTCCGATGGCTTTTTTGCAAGAGAAGAGTGCTACTGTGGCTTTCCTAACTCTTTCCTGTATATTTGCTTTCCAATGTAGTTTTTTGTCCAGGATAAGACCTAGATATTTAGCTTCATCTGAAAACCTTAGTGGAGTTCCCGTAATTGATGGGGGACTTATTTGGGGAATTTTATAGTTTCTTGTGAAGAGGACAAGTTCAGTTTTGTTTGGGTTTATACCCAGTCCGCATTTTTCTGCCCATTTGAGCATAATATTTAGAGCATTTTGCATTAATTCAACGAGAATTTGAGCATGTTTTCCCGATATTGCAATGGCAACATCGTCGGCATACGCGATCACTTTGAAACCTTCTTTTTCTAGGCTTTTTAACACCTCATTTACGACTATGTTCCATAGAAGTGGGTAAAGGACTCCGCCTTGAGGTGTACCTCTGCTGACAGATCTTCTTTCATGAGTGCCACCTAAAGATGAATTAATAATTCTTCTTTCTAACATAAGATTAATTAGGTCATTCAGTGAACCATGTATATCTAGTTTCTTCAGTGACGCTGTGATTGCTTGATAGCTGACATTATTGAAGGCGCTTTCAATATCGAGAAATGCAACTAGAGTGTACTCTTTATGATGTAGTGAGTATTCGATGGTTCGTACCAGTGTGTGTAAAGCCGTTTCTACCGATTTTCCTTTACAATAAGCGTGTTGTGCAGTAGATACCAGATTAGGATCTATAGCATTGCGCAGATGGATATCGATCAATCTCTCTAGGGTTTTGAGAAGGAACGATGATAGGCTGATTGGTCTGAGATCTTTAGGGTTAACCTGGGAGCATTTACCGGCTTTGGGTATAAAGACAACTTTTACCTCTCTCCATAAAGAGGGAATGTAAGTAAACTTTACGCAACCAATTAGGATGATCTCTAGGATGGGTGTTATGATATCCGAGGCAAATTGAAGCTCGGCAGGTATTATGCCGTCGGGTCCGGGAGATTTGTAAGGATCAAAGCTGTTTATAGCCCATTTCAGTTTATCCTTAGAAATCAGACCAACAATATTTGTATGTGTGTTGCTTGATAATAATGAATCAATGCTATTTATATTTTGTGAGCTACCTGGAAAATGGGTGTCTAGTAGCAGGGTGAGCGATTCTTCGCAAGAATTGGTCCAAGAGCCGTTAGCTGTCTTTAAGGAGCTAGGCATTGTAGGATTTTTTGATAGAATTTTTCTTAATCGTGAAGCTTCTGAAGTTTCTTCTATTTTTCCACAGAAGTTCCTCCAGGAGGTTCTTTTATTATTTCTTAATTCTTTTTTATAAATTTTTAGGGATTCTTTATAAAATTCCCAGTCCAGACTATCTCTAGAATGTTTAGCTCGGTTAAAAAGTTGTCTGCACTTTTTCCTGAGCAGTTCTAGACCCGAGTTTCAACAACGTGGTTTCTGTTTTCCTCTTATTTGAGTAAGGGGACAAGAAATTGCCATTGATTTATTGAGAGCTAGGGTGAGATCTTTGACTTTATCATCAAGATCATTTTTATTAGAAGGGATACTTAAGAGTGATGGTTTAACTAATCTTACTAAAGTTTCTCTATATAGTTGCCAGTTGGTTTTCCGATAATTTCGGAAGGCTGGCTGTTTTTTAGATTCTTCATCAAGACAAAATTGGATGTATCTGTGATCAGAGAACGAATGTTCCTTAGAAACTCTCCAGTTTTTGATCTTGTGATGAATCGTATCGGAGACAAGAGTGATATCTAGAACCTCTTGTCGGTTTTTGGTAATGAATGTTGGTTCATTGCCAATGTTACTTACTATAAGGTTAGTACTTAGAATAAAATCAAAAAGTGACTCACCTCTGTCATTTATGTCTGTTGTTCCCCAGACGGTATGATGGGCATTAGCGTCACACCCGATTATAAGGCAGACTTTCTGTCGTTCTGCTTCCCTGATTAGTTCCTCTAGCTTGTCGCCAGGAAGAGGGCCAAGGTGGTCATGGCCGAGATACGCTGATGCTAACCACTACGCCCCGTTATTTGTTTGT
Source organism: Baccha elongata (assembly GCA_951217065.1). NCBI lineage: Eukaryota > Metazoa > Arthropoda > Insecta > Diptera > Syrphidae > Baccha > Baccha elongata. The sequence continues at coordinate 442,333 of CATNUY010000348.1, forward strand.
AGTCTAACTACGGTTACATCGCGATCGCTATAATCAGGGAGTAAATATACATTAATACTACTTTTTACTAATATGCAAGATCTAGGGTCACCTTTATTTGATGCATATAGCAGGTAGTATCCGGGAGTCCTGAGTCCTTGAACAGTGGAATTGACAATCCAAGGTTCTTGGATCAGGACGATGTCTTCCCCTTTATTTTGTAGACGGAGAAGAAGGGAGGCCGAAGCCACTTTGGAGTGATGGGTGTTAATCTGTACTAACTGCACCATCTTGGTTACAGCTAGGTGGATCAACCCCCACCACAGTTTTGTCGAGACCTACATCGGAATCGAAATCCGATTTAAGAAGGTCGTCCTCATTGCAAGATGTTTCATTTGCGAAGTCAACAATATCCATGTCGGAGTATTTGTCAACGTTAGGAGCCTCTTCGACAGATGGCGGTTTTATATAAATGGAGGACGACACAGTGGAGGAGGTGCATGGAGTATCTACCTCCATTGTCTGAAGGTCGATACCCGAGGCATGTTCCTTTTCTGCAAATACATCCTGTGATTTTGATGGCATCGCGTTCGATGCGTTTTCCTCGTCTTTTTTATATACTTTTAGAGTTATGGTAGACCATCCAAACCTAACCACACCTTGGGTTTCAGCCAATGGAGCCAAAGAGTCCTTATTTATCACCACTATGGCTGATCTATAAGAACCCCGTGGATCTTCAAGCTTCGCAACCTTCCAGTCGTGAGTAGGCAAGTATGGATTACCATACTGTAGCATCTTGAGGATGATTTCTTTATTGGAGAGATCGGCCGGGACATTAGTGCGGGCTCTTGGTCTGCACGGGATATTCTCCTTTGCCACAACCTCGAGTTTTGCATTTGGCCATAGGCCCTCTAACCTGCTGACAGCGAGTTTATACAGGTCACATGACCTCTCACTATCAAAGGCAACTAGCTTGACTTGACCTTGATACCATCCCGCATCCTCAAAAATTGCAGGTTCCCCTGGATTTTCTAGCATGAGGGTCCAGTATGAGGCTTGGAGTTTATTCAAAACCATTTGCCAATGATCGGGAGAGATCGCGCCATCTGCATTACTACTGTCGATGACAGCTAGAATGGTTTTGTCTTTTAGCACGGCACTAAAGGACAGATCTTTCCTGGTAAAGGATGGAGCGCCAGCGGTGTTCGCCTTTGGCCTATTGGGTTCCGGAGTGGTTCCCTCGGAAGACCTTAGTCGCTTTGACGTTAAGTCGCTGCAGGTCTGAAGTTGGGCTAATGTGTTTTTGGCCCAGGCAAGTTTTTCGGATTGCTTTGAGTCTAGTTCAGATGCTGGCAAGGCACCGATCACCTTCACTATTCTCGTAGCGTTCCTTAATTCCTTTTTCATTGTCATTTTCTTCCTCTTCTCGTTGGGAGTAGGTCTACATGACGTATTACCACTGCCATCGAGGAGGGGAGCCTCCGTTGTGTTCGGAAGAGATCTACCTTGTCTAGTGGTGGGACCAACAGTCGTGGTCGAACCTTGAGCCAGAGCAGTAACTCCCGAATACACGAGAGGTTTTGTACGGGCGGTTTGTGTGGGAGTTCCACTAAGGGCTGCGTTTTTCGCAGCAGAAGAGAGGTTGGCAAGACCCTTGTCAGCTTCTTTGAGTCCTACCGAGTTCGGAGTGGGTACGTTACCAGCGGGAAGATTGTTATCTCCTCCGCAGGTAGTAGCGTCTAGACTGTGGGACGCTCCACAACCCCGGGGTGGCTTGTTAACCTTTCCGGAAATTGTGGTCGTCACACCAGTCCTACCGCTATTTAAAGCTTTTTCAGTTGGAATGGCCAAAGTTTGTTTTTTGTTTGTGTTCGTGTTGTTATTTGTCACTGGCGACTTATCCTCTTTAAAGGCCAAGCCATCGCCGGCAGTCGTGACTCCTACCGACTTTTGAACCGATATCCCAGTTCGATTTTTATACTTTTTGTTTACTTTTTCCATATTTTTTATTTTCCAAGTCTTCATACTTGTGTTTTGTTTTTGAGTTATGTTGGTTTGTGTGGCTCTGTAGCTGGATTGCTAGAGAACCCCACAAATAAGCACCCCCACCACGTCAAGGTCAACTCATAGGGGGTGTTAAGACTGGCTATTCGGACTAGCACTTATTCTATTTTTGGCGATAGCATCAGAGCACTAATTTATACCTGGTAGGTATGAATTGCCTTTGAACGGGCCTAGCCTCATATAGATCTAGTGTAAAGTTATTGGGCAGGCTCTCAGTCCAAATGGAACCACCTAGCACAAAGTGTGAGCTTATTTCTTCCTTTGGGACTGCGGGCACAGACCAAAAACTGGTCCCCTTAGCTTTTCAAAGCACTCACTCACTCTCCATTTCAACTTTCACCTTCAAAGTTTCTGGAACTTACCTTTAGGATTGGCTTTTCAGTATAGCACTTACTCTATTTTTTGGCGAAAGCATCAAAACACGGATTTATACCTGGTAGGTGTGCCTTGCCTTTGAACGGGCCTAGCCTCATATAGATCTAGTGTAAAGTTAATTGGTCGACTCTCAGTCCAAATGGAACCACCCAGCACACAGTGTGAGCTGGGTTCTTCCCTTGGGACTGTGGACACAGACCAAAAACTGATCCCCTTAGCTTAACAGTCACTACCACTATATCACAAAAAAATAGATCAAACGAGTTATGATATCAAAACGGTGCTTTTCTGCGCTGATTGGGTTTCTTCATAACAGTTGTTCTGCGAAACTGCCATCTTACCTACCAACGTAAGTCGAAAACTTAACGATCATGAAATAAAATATTCAACCAAAGGGAAGGTATAGTATGGGCCACAAAATACTTCAGACCCTACCTCTATAGAAGAAAATTTACCGTACAAATTGATCATCGACCACTTGTTTGGTTGAGTTCATTAAAAGAACCCAACATAAAACTTCAAAGGTGGAAGATCAAATTAGAAGAGTATAATTTCGATATCGGGTAACAAGAAGGAAAATTTAACCAAGTTGCAGACCAAGATCATCCACTCTCAGTTCGTCCGTCCCCTCCCGTAAAAACAACGCTTTCCTATCTGTGAAAACGTGTGAGTGGTGAGTTTGTTTGACAAGAATGTCAAATGAAATGACACATTAGCATTTGGATTTTGGAAACAGCGCATATTTGTGCACACAAATATTTTTTATTTTCTATTAATACACTTATACACTTATATAAGCCCCAAGGATGCAAGGAAATCATTTGCAGGAGTACATACCTGGTAATATAAGAATATGTGAAATAACTTTTTTAGTTGAACCTACAAAAATTCATCAAAGGTCTCGTAACAAAGTACAACATCAAGAAAACTTTTATAAAGTAAAATTGTGGAATTTGTATTATAACCTAACAATTTATACTTCTAGTAAAGAAATCTAAAAGATGGTTCTCCCGAATCCTGGAGCACGAATAGTGATAGTCCAACGTTAACGCACGATAGTCCTTAGCAAAAAAAAAAATTGGCAATGATTACTCCAAGGATCATCTGGTTGTCATTAGTTCTGCCTTTACAATAAAGGTGACCCATGTTAATATCAAATAACACCCAACAATAAAGAATAATCATCATCATCATCATCGGCTCGACAACCGGGGTCCGGTATTGGCCTCCTTCAACAAGTCTCTCCACCTATCCCGGTCTCGAGCCGACGCCAACCAGTTTCGCACCCCAAGGCTCCGGGCGTCCTGGTCTACGCCATCTCTCCAGCGCAAGCATGGTCTACCACGCTGTCGTCTGCCATAGAATGTACCACAAAGAACTTTCCGAGCAGGTTCCTTTTCGCTCATGCGAGCTAGGTGCCCTGCCCACCGAAGTCTACCGAGCCTAATTTTCGTCACGATATCTGCTTCAAGGTAGATTGCGTACAATTCATGATTGTGCCGTCTCCGGAATCGTCCTTCCTCACATATGGGGCCAACAATTCTCCTTAAGACTTTTCTCTCGAACGCGGCTAAGAGGTCGGAGTGCCTTTTGCTAAGCACCCAAGTCTCGGATCCATATGTGAGTACTGGCAGGACCAAGGTCCTGTACAGCAGCAGTTTTGGAGTTATGGTGAGATTTCTGGATTTGAAGAGCTTTGACAGACTGTAGTAGGCTCTATTGGATTTGAGAAGCCGCCCGCGTATTTCTTCTTCTATATTGTTATCGGCTGCTACTATTGACCCAAGGTATTTACAGGATTGCACCACTTCAAATTCGTGCTCCGCTACCTTGATTGTTTGACCAACTGTTCCTCTCGCATTCGACGCCACCATGTACTTTGTTTTACCTTCACTAATGTGCAGCCCCAGATTTTGTGCCGCCTGCTCGATCTGGATGAAGGAATCGTGTACAGCTTGCTCAGTTCTTCCGATGATGTCGATGTCGTCTGCGTAAGCCAGTATCTGGCTGGACCTGTTGACGATGGTCCCTCTTGTTGCCGTGCCAGAGTCACGGATTGCTTTCTCCAACGCCATGTTGAAGAGGAGGCAGGCCAAACCATCCCCTTGTCGGAGTCCATTAAAGATGTTGATTGGTCTGGATAGCAATCCGGCTATTTTTACTTGGCTTGTTACGTTGGTCATGGTCAACCTACATAGTCGTGTCAATTTATTTGGGATGCCGAATTCTCTCATGGCTTTGTAAAGTTCTACCCTGGCTATGCTATCATAGGCGGCCTTAAAGTCTATAAACAGGTGGTATGTTGGGATGTTAAATTCTAGACATTTTTCCATCGCCTGCCTAAGGGTAAAGATCTGATCAGTTGTTGATATGCCTGGGATAAAACCACACTGATATTGTCCGATGATGGTTTTAGCGTATGGGGTTATCCGGTCTTGTAGAATAGAAGAGAGTATCTTATAGGCGGTACTCAACAACGTGATACCTCTATAGTTGCTGCACGTTGTGACATCTCCTTTCTTATGTATGGGGCATATTATACCTTTTCGCCAGTCTTCTGGCATTTATTCATGCTCCCACACGTGCACTATAATATCATGAATTGCCTGACGTAGAGCTGGCCCACCGTGTTGAAATAATTCGGCTGGCATACCATCAGCTCCCGGGGCTTTGTTTTTCTTTAGCCGGCCTATAGCCTTCTCAACCTCTTCTATGCTTGATGACGGCAACATAGGGTATTCGTCTTGAAGCAGTGGAGCCTCTACTTCTGCAGTGAGTTGACCATTTAGCAATTCATTAAAGTACACTTCCCATCGCTCCAGTATGCTTTGTGGATCGGTGATCAGATTTCCCTCTCCGTCCTTGCAGTATGTGCAGCGTGGTGTGTACTGCATCATTTCACAGATTAAGTTCTTCTCCCAGGCTGATTTTTTCTGTCTGTGAAGCCGTTTTTCTATTCTTCTGAGTTCTTTATATTCTTCTTCGCGTGCCCGCGTTCTATGAGATTGTTGCATTGCATTCATCATCAAACCAGTCGTTCCGATTTCTACGACTGTTGCCTAAGATGGAGTTGGCAGTACTAATGACATTATTCTTAAGGCGTGTCCACTTCTCATCTACGCCCAGCATACTGGCTCCAAACACCAAAGGTGTTACTGGCATTTTCATTGTGCAGGGCAGCCGTGTTGATTCGAACTTGATCGGCGGATGCAATACGTCTTCGCAAGGCAATCTGCCCTCGGAAGACCATACCAACAAGATAGTGATCCGAGTCGATATTGGCGCCTCGGTACGTTCGTACCGTTATCAAGTTCGAGTAGTGGCGACGGTCTATCAACACGTGGTCTATTTGGTTACGAGTGACTCCATCAGGTGATACCCAGGTGGCTTTGTAGATATATTTTCGCGGGAACCTGGTACTCGCAACGACCATGTTTATCGATGCTGCCAATTCTAAGACTCGAAGTCCATTGTCATTAGTGTTCTCATGCAAACTATGGGTGCCTGCGTAATGCCTGAATACCGGCTCCCGACCTATTTTTGCGTTCAAATCCCCAAGGATGATTTTTACGTCATACCTTGGACAGGCAATGAGGGTCCTCTCGACTTGTTCGTAGTAAGTCTCTTTTTCTTCGTCTGAGGACTCCTCCGTAGGTCCGTGAACGTAAATGAGGCTAATGTTCGTAAATTTGCCTCGCACGCGAAGGGTGCATAGCCTTTCGCTTATAGCGTTAAAGCCGATGATGGTAGACTTCATTTTTTCGCTGACTAGGAAGCCTACCCCGAGCACATGGTGTTTTGTATGACAGCTGTAGTATACGTCATATTCTTTCTTCTGTAAAACACCATTCCCTGTCCATCTGATTTCTTGTAGTGCTGTTATGTCAGCTCTATATTTTGACAGGGCATCGGCTAGTTGCTGAGCAGCTCGAGCTCTATAGAGCGATCGTACGTTCCATAAGAAAATTCGTAAATCGTTTTGGCGTTTTCGTTGCGTAGGTTGTCATCGTGAGATCAGTCCGTTTCCGAGGCTTGTTGTCGGGTTCGTAATTCTAAATCTTACGGAACAGGGAATTAACCTGTTGCCAACCTGAGGAACCAGCCTGATCATGTTAGCCAAACCGTTTTTAAAAGGCTTGTTACTAGCGGCCGCCGCGAAGAGGCTATGATCACACTTCCACCAGTCCCGAATAGTTACGGCACGTGCATGTTTTCGTATGCTACATGTTATTCCCCCTATTCGTCTGATGGCTGACCGCCTAAAGAATAATACAAAAATCTATTTAAAGCTGTGAAACATGATCCAAATGGACTACTTTCCCTACACATATATATTTTTTTTACTAAAAAACCAAAAGGAAAATCACTTTATATCAAAAGTATAGGGTATTTTTTAATAAGTCTCAGATTCCAGGAAAAGAACTCCGTCACATTTGGCAAGTTTGTACAAGGTTGTGCACACGACTTGGCTGAGTTTACCACAGCGATGCATTTGGTAGTACTACGTCGTCATTATAATCTACCATTGTCAGCTGTTTCGGCGGTTTTTCTGCATCCGAATAGGTTTGGCTGTTCAGCTCAACCAATCTCAAACGATTACAGATCCACCCTACTCTGATCTCTTACATCTAATTAACGATGACGAAATCGTCAAGTAGATTTACTGAAACCACTAACGCCAGTATAAAATAGAAGCATAGCTAACTCTCCCAGTGTAGCCGAATCAACACTCGAAGAATGGACAAAAAACATACATATATTATATGAAACGAACAGCACAAGCAGATGTTTCAGATCCGAAAATTCTGTACCCAATTCTATTGAGGGTAATACCAGTTCCTTTTTAGTTTAAATAAAAAAAATTTATTCATAAGAAGCATGTAAAATGATTAAATTTGTAGGTGCCAGGGTGGTTCCATGTAACACTACCGACAAAGAACTCGCATTGCGGCTCTCGGGAAAAACAGAAAAACTAGTCTGATACCAGTTCGGGTATCCTGCATTAAAACAAACATCGTCAGTTCTAAACAACATTCAATTATTAAGCTGCAACCATCGACGCAAGTTCCACCTCTGATAGTTTGATATCATCACATCGTCGTGTTTCATTTCAAAATAATGATTTACGCGCTTCTCATGCACTGCTTGTAAAAGTGAACTTTGATTCAAAGAGATGGACTTTTGGAAGAAGAAACACCTTTATGTTCATGGATCAATCTTGTACAGATATATGGTCCGATTTTACTTTTGAATTTTACTTTGAAGAATTCGCACTACGGAAAACAAAAAATATTTATTGGTTGCAAATGTTTTAGAAAGAAAAATAATGCACACTTACTACAAATAAAATTATAACAGGGTAAGATTATGATATGCCAACTCATATTTTGCTCTCAATATTTTACAAAAAGTTACATAACTACGCTATTATATATTTGAAATATGAAATATGTGAAACATATTAAATGGCGAACTAGAAGATCATATGCAGGTAATACAAATAATATGATAAAACTCATACAGAATATATGCAAGCTGTTTTGCAACAGATCCGTGTTAGAAAAATTCGGATCTTATCGGTTAAGGACACAGCTATTCAAGGGGATCCTTATGGATCTTCAGTTATGCACACAATGTTGAAGTTGAAGAAGTAATTTCATGAATGGCTAGAGATTACTAGCAATCAGAGCAACCTATCCACCAGATCACCTCCTTGAACAATGAATTCCTTATGATTCGAAATTAAATTCGGTAAATTTTGATGTATTGTAATATTTTAGACAAAACAATGCAAGTTAACAATAGAATCTCTTGTTTTCTTTTTTTGTCGTCGATTACGCAAAACAGGACGGTTTTTTAATTTAAGTATTTCATTAAAGTAATACAAATTTTATTGATAACAATTTTTTTTTCTCTTTCGCAATTATTTTTTCTGAGAACTGTCATTGAGTTATTTCCCCAATTTTTTTTTTGACAATGTGGTAGATATCAGGCTACGTTCACATGTCGAACTCAAGGGTGCGTCTTCATAGTTCAATTTTAAAAGAACGAGTACGTGTGGTACAAACTGGTTGAAACTCAACATAACATAATCACCCCTGCACATTTAAATATGTTGGGATTGGGTCGGCCAGAGATGGTTGCTGTACCCCGTCTCCCTTATGTGTATTGTGGAATTGTGACCACTCTGATGCCACTCCGCACGGAATGACATGAAACACAACTACAAGTGGAGCATATTGGGTACATGCAGCTTGTGGACAAAAGTGGGTGGAATCTCCTGAGTTGATATTCTATTTAATTCTATTATTCTATGTTGCAGACGGATTATCAAGGATGGAAATTTATTACAACGAAAATGTAATAGTTCCTGTTGTTGATACAACCGAAGATGCACAATCAATAGTGGCTACGATCCACAGTGCTCAAGAAGACAACAGCGATTATATCCCAATAATCGAAACACCTGTAAACTTATACAAGACTCATGCCCAGTTTCACCAAAATACACCTAAAAGCATTTTAGTTAACGGAGTAATAAAATTTATTGACATTTTAGCTTAAAATGGTTTGCACCAATATTAGGAGGTGAATTTTTGATGCCAACCCCGGATTTTTATTCACCACTCATGGATCTCTTTCATTAGAGCAAGCAAGAGGAGAGCATATCAATCGAAAAATTTCAACGTTCTCTTTGTCTTGCATTTTTAAGACGCCTTTAAAATTTTATTTGGAACAAAATGGGACTTTAGTTTATTGGCCCTTTTAAAAATGAAAATGGTTGGTGAAATTGAAAAATGCCATTTTAAGATTTAACAACCAAATAAATATTTAAAAGTGTTTGGAGAAACTGGCCATCAGATAATACTTATAGGCAGCAATAATGAAAGAAATCATAAAATATATCATATATTTTATATCTATATCTACACATAAATAAAAATGAAGTGTTTGTTTGTAATGCCAAAATAACAGTATATTACTAAACTCATATGAAAGCATACACAGCCCTTATAACAAAACAAACAATTTTAAAATGTTGTTATACTCCTAGTACCGTGCTTTCCTTAGGCCTTGGCTCCACTAGAAATATTTATTTTGGACTTTATTTCAGAAATAATTTCTGAAACTTATGCTTCTTTCCTACTTGGGCAAATTATGTCATAAAATGTCATTCTTTTCCATGATATCACCGAGGAAGTCAGTTCGGATAATCCAAGCGATAAGTGCTTTAGAAAAGTTGGAAGAGGCTGAAATGTTGGAAGAAGTAGAAAAAAATAAAAGAAAACATACATTTTGGGTAAATCCGTTTCTGAGCAAGAGAGAATTGCACGACCTCGAAGGACATGTACTCAAAGATGTACTTTGGGAAAGTGGAAAGGATTAAAAAAATTTTTGTAGAATGTCGTTGGAACAATTTGAAGAAATTTTGAGTTTGGTAAGATTGTTATTCTGTTTATTCAACATTAAATTAACTTTGAAGTATATTTTGTTTTTGAAGGTTCAACTAAATATACAAAAGCAAGACACCGTAATGAGGTATGCCATAACGCCAAGAGTTCGGCTTGCAATAACATTGAGGTTTATTGCTACCGGTGACTCATATCGTTCTCTGGAATTTTTATCCAGAGTGTCTAGAAAAACAATAGGCAACTTTGTGCCGGAAGTGCTATCCGCTATATACAATGCACTTAAAGACACTCACATGAAGGTAAATAAATTAATTAAAAACTATTATTACCGTAATTTATTGTTGTTTTGTTTATATTTATAGATGCCTTCAACAGAACAAGAGTGGCTAGAGGTATCTAATGACTTTGAAGTATTTTGGGACTTCCCCCATACTTTGGGTGCAATCGATGGGAAGCACATCAGGATTAAAGCTCCGCAGCACTCAGGAAGTGATTTTTTTAATTATAAAGGCTATTTTAGCATCGTTTTGCTTGCTGTTGTCGATGCACATAGCAGGTTCTTATACATTGACGTCGGAGGGAATGGTAGAGCTTCCGATGTCGTCGTCCTAAAAAATAGTACCTTGTATCAAGCACTTATTGCCGAAAGGCTCAATATTCTACCATCAAGTGCTTTAAAAGGTCAAGAAGTTCTGACACCCTTTTATTTTATTGGTGACGACATTTTCGGCCTTGACAAAAGAATTATGAAGGCTTTCAACAGAAATTCAAATTTGTCTACGTCAGAGGAGATTTTTAATTACAGGTTAAGTCGTGCTAGGCTTACAGTAGAAATGGCCTTTGGTAGACTTGCAAGTCGTTTCCGAATATTCCATCGTTTGATCGAAGTGTCTGTGGAAAGTAGAGACATACTTGTAAAAACCTGCTGTGTGTTAAACAATTATTTAACACCAGTTTTAATTAAAAACATTCCTGACACAGAATGCGTTGAACATCTGCCTCTTCCGGAAACAATGAGGTCACTTTTTCCACAGGAACACAACAATTACAAATATGCTTCTCGGATTCGAGATAATATTAAAAAGTATTGTGTTACAGATGGTGACGTACCATACCAATGGAAAAAAAATAGACAATCGGAGTCGCCGACAAACTAAGATGACGTCTAATTAATGTTGTTTTAATGCTTATTATATATTATCCAAACAAATAATCAAAGAAATATTCATATTTGTACTTTTTAATAAGTCGTTTTGTAACGACCATCGTTTTACCGACCCAACACTCAACATTATTTTTTTGAATAATTATTATTTATTTTCACTTCATTAACTTTTACTACTTAACGTAAAATACAATAAAATGGCAATGTTGTTCACAAAGCTCTTTATACATAAAACACACAGACACAACACTGTAACAATAAAATCAAAACAGCTTTAAAATAATGTAAAAAGCTCTTTTAAAAAAGTATAAAAGGAGAATTCCTTCCGGAGTTATTTTCATTCTGGTTTGTGCTCCGAAGTGCGAAGTTGGTAAGCAGCGTCCACTAAAGGCATTTTCCTAGAATCAACGCGACATAGAAGTATGTCGGTTGTTGGTGCGAAGTTCCTCGAGCGTCCATCAGCAGTCGGCATGCTCATATGTTGTTGTTGTTGTTTTTTTTTATTTTCTCAACACGACATAGGGGTGTGTCGGTTGTTGATGCGAAGTTCCTCTAGCGTCCATCAGCAGTCGGCATTCTCATGTGTTGTTGTTCTTTTCCTTTTTTTATTCTCAACTTAGGGGTATGTCGGTTGTTGGTGCGAAGTTCCTCGAGCGTCCATCAGCAGTCGATATGTTCATGTGTTGGTATTGTTTTTATATACGTGTGTCTATACCAATTGAAGGCATCGTTCTTACAGAGTGTGCGACGTTCCACGAGCGTCCGCATAAAGTCAGACACGACAGCCGGATATGTTTTAACATACACATACATATATAATTTTTTCCCTTTAAATTTCATGGTTGCCAACTGAGCTTAAATTTATGAAATTGCCACCTTCTGTGGAACTAAATGTTTTTATAGTTTTAAGATATTATTTTAATAAAATTGTTAAATTATGTTAAAATTCAACCAATCGTCTTTCTTTTAAGATGGAACTTATCATTTGCTATACTGCCTATTCAACGTGTACTGCGGTCTTCGGACAGCATACGCGTGGTCGAGAGGTTAGCAAAGCGGCATTCTTATTAATTCAATGAATTTATTTTAGTGTTAATCCTCACTGAGAAACAAAACCGACATAAGCAAACCACCACCTCCTATCTCACGCTACAAATTGGTTCCCCAACAAGGAGTCACGTTACAGTTTTCTTTTTAAGAATATAAATATATGTACATACATAAATACTACTTCATGTTTGATTAAAAACTAAAACTAATAGGAATCTTCATCAGCAGACTTATAAGTTTGTTGCATTAAAAAAAATATAGACACTTCAGTCATGGCGATCTATAAGAAAAAACAGTAGGTATCATAGATAACATTGCATATCATAGTTATATTTGAAACGAAGTAGTAAAACTTACGTTCACCATAGTCTTCATCATAGTCTTCCACAATAATATCAGCGCACTGCACCGCTTCTTCAAGGACGTCCCTTGCCCTTAAAGACATCGTAATGTGCTTTGTTAAGGTCTGTTGAAGGTCAGCCATAGCTTCAGCAGCTGAAATTGGCGACAGTTGCTTTAATTGGCTGCCAATGCTTCTTCCAAAGTCCATATATTGACATTGTTCCTCTGTGTTTGATGTTGGTTTTGTGAAGTTTAAAATGGCACTGACGGCATCTTCGTACTTAGACGTTGACGGCTTGAACTTACTACTCTTCGATTTATTTACCTTATTCAAATTGATTGGGGTACTGGTGCTGGGCAATGCGAAATTGTTTTCTTCAGCAATTTCAGTGACATCCAATTCCGTTGCTTCCATTTCCGTTGCCTCAACAGCCCTTTCCAAAGTGTCGTCCTATAAAAAACAAAATGCAATATTAACTATGCCTACACAAATTACAAAATGTCATTGTTTATCATACCAATTTGATATTGCTGGTAGTTTATCGCAGAACAATTACCCGGTCTAAGAAAACAAACTCACGGTAGTAATACAGACTGGGTTCGTACAAAGAATCCGCCGAAGCACCAGATTTTTTTGAGTCGTCAACCTTTTTTTTTTCTAGCACATATGCAGAGCGCAAGCACTTGATTTTCTTTTTTATGATTTCCACACTTTTGCCGAAATCTGTGGAAAGATCAATCCAGCATTTCCTCTTCAGGTCATTTCTTTTATACAGCGGGCTTGAGTAATCACATAAGCATGGAAAATCTCTGAAGGCTCTGATTAACTTCAGAAATCCATCGCGAGAGATCTTCCACTCTTCCATTTTTTTATTTCTCTATATTAAAATAAATAGTAAAAAAGTTTTTCACTACAACAAATTCCATTAAAAATATACAAATGTTAATGAAAATACTTACTCGCGCACAATTCTTAATTTATTTTCCTAATTTTCTGCAAACAATGGAAAACAACATCAATAAAATGACAGAAAACGGACGTCAAAAATGAAACGTCAAAATTTATTTTTCGTTTTATTTCTTCTACCATGCCAAGAAATAAATAGAGAAAATTATGTCTGAAATAAAAAAAAAATCAGACATAAGGGGCCTCCACAAGAAATATTGACTACATGACACATTTCATGCAATCATTCATTTCAGGTGGAGGCTTGGGGTTACGGAGAAGAGTAATAGTTGGAGAGTTAAGAAAAATAAAATGGAAAAAAACAACAAAATAATTTGAAAATATGTCACTGAGGCCCGCTGTCTTAAGCTTGGCTGCGACCTTGCGAGTATTTTATTTACTTGGTTAATTATTAATTTATTTTTTAGAATTTTAAAAAGGCCCGCTGTCTATGGCGTGGCTGCGACCTTAGTGAAACTAAATTTAACTTTAACTCTTCAACTCGTTTTATGTGCCTTTATATATCCTCAAATCCTTTCGATCATCATCCCCACCACGTATATTTAACCAAATACACTTCCTATGAAACGCACTCGTCACCGATATTTTCCCATATCGATAATTCAAATAATAATGCTCCAGATCTGAATAAGCAATTAAATCATTAATTTATTGCCCAATATTGCCCAATATCAATGCAATCAATGGTTCTGGATATAGTTCAAACACACAGTCATTAGCTGGCAAACGCCGTGAAAAGACGTGTTTATACAGTTATCGAAGTGTTAGTGCTTTTTCTCTTAAAAAGACAAATCTATATTTTCACTCAACAATCTACCATCCGTGGTGAGTGTGTATCTTAATTAAAATTAAAAAAGATAAAAGATAGATAAAAATCTAAAACTATGAACGGGGGGATGATTCCCCTCAATCACAACTGGTTTAAGCCCCTCGAATCTGAGGAAATCTTAAACCGGGGTAAGAAACACAAACGAAAGCACAATGGTGAAGAATTTCCTAACCTTCCTGTAATCCAAAATGACGACAATATTCCCAGATATATCGTTATTGCTGGACAAGAAAAAGAAGGCGTAGAAATGCGTAAATTGTCAACCTACAATCCGATCAGAATAAACCGTGGACTAAAGCACATTTCTAAAGACATTTTGGAGGTTAAGTCAATGAGGTCAGGTGACCTACTGTTAAAAGAATCTAAGATCATTGACTCAATTCCAGTCAAAGTTACAAACCACGTGACACTTAACTCGATTCAAGGAAGAATTTATTCTAAGCACATCGAAAATATAAGTGAAGAAGAATTGCTTGAAGAACTGAAAAAATTCAAGGTTATCGAAGTCCGCAAAATGATGAAAAAAGAAAAAGACTCATTAATTGCGACCGGAGCAGCTATTCTTACATTTGATTAGATTCACACACTCAATCAACAAAACAGTTCTCATGCTCCTAATCCAATTCCAACAACAGAAAAAATCACAACACAAACAGCATCAGCAACAACAATATGCCACAACCAAAACGAAGTACTTGAGCTTGATGAGCTCTCCCCCCAAAATGAAATGACTCAATCATCTCTTTTGATTCAACTATCTCTTATTCAAGAGATTTACTCAGTTGACAAATCTTTCAAAAACACAACTCCAACAAATCCCGAACAATATTTAAGAGACGCAACTCATACAGAAGAATTGCACATGCCATCCAATTCTGATTCTGACACTGAAATGCACGACACTACTCTCCCCGATAAATTACACAATCTTTCTACCTCTACTAATGAAAAAATAAACAATTTAAAATCAAACAACAATAACTCACTCCTACTCAATAACAAAATAAACTTCTCACTCATCAAATGACTTTCATATAAAACAATAATGACTCTGTTGGATAATGGTTTCATTATCCTCCAATGGAACATACAAGGCTTTATCAATAACAAGCATTCACTAGAACTTTTAATCACTAAACATAATCCAGATATTATAGCTCTCCAGGAAACACACATAATAACGAAAAATTCACATATGCTTAGGCTTAAAAATTATAAACTTTTTTCACATAACAAATGCTACGACTATTCAAAAGCAGGCATAGCTATTTTTGTTATGAATATTATACCAGTAACATCCCACAGCACTTCCTCCACAAATCTTCTTTTCCAAACTATAGACATTCCAGCAAACATCCCAATAAAACTGACTAATATTTATAGAGAACATGAGTTTCCTATTACAAGTGAACTGTTAAGTGATATTCAAATAAATAACAATAGTCACCATCTGGTCCTTGGAGATTTAAACGCCAAGAACATATTATGGGGTTCAAACAACACCAACAGAATGGGTACAGTCTTTGAAAACTTCGCAAATGAAGAAGGTCTAATTATATTAAACGACGGATCGCCAACTTTATTTAATACAAGAAACACTTTCTCTGCCGTTGATGTCACTTTTGCATCCGAAGACTAGGCTCCACTTCTTCAATGGGAAGTACTTCCTCTTGAAAGTAGAGACCATATTCCAATCTTGATACGGACCCATGAACGAAAATCTCTAAGGAAAAAGGCTTGAGATTTAAAGAATCTCAAGCTAACTGGGACATCTTTAAATCATCAACACATCTACTTTCCACTAGAATCCCTGCATCGAATGATACCAACCAAGAAGCATCCAAAATTAAAAAAATTATAAGAAGTGCAGCAGCCAAATCAATACCAACTTCCAAACAACAAAACGGCAATGGTAAAAAAAATCCAGTGTGGTTTAACATGGACATCGCACCTTTAGTTAAATGTAAAAATGATGCCTGGAAAAAAGCCAGAAGATATCCAAATTCTACAACTGCATAAGAGACTTTCATGGGAACATTTTGTTAACACAATGGATCCAACCCTGGACTCAAAAACGCTTTGGAACAGAATTAAATCCCTGAGAGCTCCAACGTCGAATAAATATTATCCATTTATTTTTCTTAATGACTTCTTAAAAAATGACCCAGAAAAAATAGCCAATACATTTTCAACAGTATGGGGAAAATACAGTGAAAACAACACTTATTCAGACAACGTTATAGCGAAGAAATTGAATTTTTGTATGAATCGAGTTTGACATGACTCTTCAAATGCTGACCGGAACTACCCCAGGGGAGGACAAAATAACATATCGAATGGTGAAAGCGACTGCCGATAGTTTAAAAAACCGTATTTGCGCCTTATATAACAACATCCTTCGGACTAGTGTCTTTCCTCACGATTTTAAGAAAGCTACACTGAAGCCGATCCCTAAAAGCTCCCAGAATAATCACGAAATAAACGGCTATCGACCGATATCTCTTCTACCTGTTCTCTCCAAAATTTTTGAGAAATTTTTGGACGCAGATTAGGATGGCTGATCGAAAAAAGATTAAGTGAAGAACAACATGCTTTTAGACCAAATCGATGAGTTCAATCGCTACTTCATCTCATGGAACATAAATTAGCAGACAATCTTTCATCTTGCAAGCATAGCGTAATTATGTCATCAGATCTCGAAAAGGCCTTCGATCGTGTCACATCTTTTCCTGTTATAGAACAACTTCATCACTGGGGTGTACCACACCAGACCTTGGAAGTTATAAATTCCTTCTTATCGGGAAGATCTTTCCATGTAAGTGTTAACGGCTTCACCTCAAAACATTTAAAACTTGAAAACGGTACTCCGCAAGGTTCTCCTCTGTCAGTGTACCTGTACAATGCCTACATAGACAGACTCATAACAGAAATTAAGGAATCAAAACACAATCCAGATTTTATTGGCGTTTATGTAGATAATATATATGTCGTAGCTTCAGGAGACCCGCCAAAGGTAAACGAAATTTTACAATCAATCGATACAATGATTTTTGCTTGGACACAACAAACTGGTGCCATTGTCCCTCCCTCCAAAATAGAGGCACTTCATCTGTGTCGAAAAAAGAAATGTTCACCGTCCCCCCTTATACTAAGGAACGCAACAATTACACTTAAAAAAGAACTTTAAGTCCTAGGTTTAACTATAAGTGGTAATTTAAAATGGGATCTTCATGTTAAAAACATCATCAACCAATTAAAAAATCGAAACAATGCACTGAAAATGATATGCTCTCGCCGAAAAGGACCACACTTAGAAATCGCTCTTAAAATAACAAAAGCCTTAGTTGAAGGCACTTTACAGCATGGTATCACTAATTTTATGTGGACTTCAAAGAAGAACATAGAAAATATCGACGTGGTTATAAATCAATGTTATCGAACAGCTACAGGAGCACAAAGGACAACGCCAATTGAAGCCCTCAGAACAGAATCTGGCTTCAAATCAATGTATGTACTGGGACAAAAAAGAGCAATAAATTTAATTAGCAAAGCACTCTCACAAGATAGTCTACACAGGAAAAAACCAAACAGGAAAAACTCAATCTCTTCTTTAAGTCAAATTTTGGATCTACTTTCTTCCCATGGATGTCTTCCGTTGGAAGCGCTGCCAACCCTCAACTCTCCCCCCTCATGGAAAAGACGTAAGCGTGTCTAGGCACAAAAAAGAAAGCACTTCAAACGTCTACTTTCGTATGCTTTACATGGAACTAATCGAAACTATCAAGCCTGAGAGGATACTATATTCAGATGGATCATTTAAGAATAACAACTCTACATATGCAATCATAGAACTTGATTCCAGCAATGAGAAAATTTTCGCCTAGCAAGGGCTTCTTCCAGAAGCAGCAGCTATCTGACAGAAATTGCAGCATTATTGAAAGCCCTCTCAATTGCACAGATTCGGTCTGTAAAAACAGTAATACTGACTGACAGCTTAAGTATTCTCATCATCATCATCCGCTTGACAACCAGGGTCCGGTCCTGGCCTCCTTCAACAAGTCTCTTCACCTATCCCGGTCTCGAGCCGACGCCATCCAGTTGCGCACCCCAAGGCTCCGGGCGTCCTGGTCTACGCCATCTCTCCAGCGCAAGCATGGTCTACCACGCTGTCGTCTGCCATAGAATGTACCACAAAGAACTTTCCGAGCAGGTTCCTCTTCGCTCATGCGAGCTAGGTGCCCTGCCCACCGAAGAGCTTTGACAGACTGTAGTAGGCTCTGTTGGATTTGAGAAGCCGCCCGCGTATTTCTTCTTCTATATTGTTATCGGCTGCTACTATTGACCCAAGGTATTTAAAGGATTGCACCACTTCAAATTCGTGCTCCGCTACCTTGATTGTTTCACCAACTGTTCCTCTCGCATTCGACGCCACCATGTACTTTGTTTTACCTTCACTAATGTGCAGCCCCAGATTTTGTGCCGCCTGCTCGATCTGGATGAAGGAATCGTGTACAGCTTGCTCGGTTCTTCCGATGATGTCGATGTCGTCTGCGTAAGCCAGTATCTGGCTGGACCTGTTGACGATGGTCCCTCTTGTTGCCGTGCCAGAGTCACGGATTGCTTGCTCCAACGCCATGTTGAAGAGGAGGCAGGCCAAACCATCCCCTTGTCGGAGTCCATTAAAGATGTTGATTGGTCTGGATAGCAATCCGGCTATTTTTACTTGGCTTGTTACGTTGGTCATGGTCAACCTACATAGTCGTGTCAATTTATTTGGGATGCCGAATTCTCTCATGGCTTTGTAAAGTTCTACCCTGGCTATGCTATCATAGGCGGCCTTAAAGTCTATAAACAGGTGGTATGTTGGGATGTTAAATTCTAGACATTTTTCCATCGCCTGCCTAAGGGTAAAGATCTGATCAGTTGTTGATTTGCCTGGAATGAAACCACACTGATATTGTCCGATGATGGTTTTAGCGTATGGGGTTATCCGGTCTTGTAGGCTGGTATACGGCTGGTATACCATCAGCTCCCGGGGCTTTGTTTTTCTTTAGCCGGTCTATAGCCTTCTCAACCTCTTCTATGCTTGGTGACGGCAACATAGGGTATTCGTCTTGAAACAGTGGAGCCTCCACTTCTGCAGTGAGTTGACCATTTAGCAATTCATTAAAGTACACTTCCCATCGCTCCAGTATGCTTTGTGGATCGGTGATCAGATTTCCCTCTCCGTCCTTGCAGTATGTGCAGCGTGGTGTGTACTGCGTCATGTTTCGGACGGATTGGTAGAACTTCCGCGTCTGGTGCGGACCTCGCTCTCGGCTTTTTTCTATTTCACAGATTAAGTTCTTCTCCCAGGCGGATTTTTTCTGTCTGTGAAGCCGTTTTTCTATTCTTCTGAGCTCTTTATATTCTTCTTCGCGTGCCTGCGTTCTATGAGATTGTTGCATTGCTCGGTACGCAACATTCTTACGTTCAGTCGCTAGCTTGCATTCATCATCAAACCCGTCGTTCCGATTTCTACGACTGCTGCCTAAGATGGAGTTGGCAGTACTAATGACAGTATTCTTAAGGCGTGTCCACTTCTCATCTACGCCCAGCATACTGGCTCCAGGACTTACTCTCCCTAAATCAAGTGATTCTAGGGCGAGTCCTAACGCATTACCAAAGGTGTTACTGGCATTATCATTGCGCAGGGCAGCCGTGTTGATTCGAACCTGATCGGCGGATGCAATACGTCTTCGCAAGGCAATCCGCCCTCGGAAGACCATACCAACAAGATAGTGATCCGAGTCGATATTGGCGCCTCGGTACGTTCGTACCGTCATCAAGTTCGAGTAGTGGCGACGGTCTATCAACACGTGGTCTATTTGGTTACTAGTGACTCCATCAGGTGATACCCAGGTGGATTCGTAGATATCTTTTCGCGGGAACCTGTTTTTCGAAGCTGCCAATTCTAGGACTCGAAGTCCATTGTCATTAGTGTTCTCATGCAAACTATGGGTGCCTGCGTAATGCCTGAATACCGGCTCCCGACCTATTTTTGCGTTCAAATCCCCAAGGATGATTTTTACGTCATACCTTGGACAGGCAATGAGGGTCCTCTCGACTTGTTCGTAGTAAGTCTCTTTTTCTTCGTCTGAGGACTCCTCCGTAGGTCCGTGAACGTAAATGAGGCTAATGTTCGTAAATTTGCCTCGCATGCGAAGGGTGCATAGCCTTTCGCTTATAGCGTTAAAGCCGATGATGGTAGACTTCATTTTTTCGCTGACTAGGAAGCCTACCCCGAGCAAATGGTGTTTTGTATGACAGCTGTAGTATACGTCATATTCTTTCTTCTGTAAAACACCATTCCCTGTCCATCTGATTTCTTGTAGTGCTGTTATGTCAGCTCTATATTTTGACAGGGCATCGGCTAGTTGCTGAGCAGCTCGAGCTCTATAGAGCGATCGTACGTTCCATAAGAAAATTCGTAAATCGTTTTGCCGTTTTCGTTGCGTAGGTTGTCGTCGTGAGATCAGTCCGTTTCCGAGGCTTGTTGTCGGTCTCGTAATTCGAAGTTTTACGGAACAGGGAATTAACCTGTTGCCAACCTGAGGAACCAGCCTGATCATATTAGCCAAACCTTTTTTTAAAAGGCTTGTTACTAGTGGCCGCCGCGAAGAGATTTTGATCACACTTCCATCAGTCCCGAATAGTTACGGCACGTGCATGTTTTCGTATGCTATTCCCCCTATTCGTCTGATGGCTGACCGCCATCATTCTCACCGGAATAAAAAACGCAAATAACAATTCCTGTGCTCTTAACTATATCCGTAGCGTCCTATACCAAAATAGCAACATATCTTTAGCATGGGTACCAGGTCATGCTGGTATCAAGGGCAATGAGATGGCAGATACTGCAGCTAAAGAAGCAATTCGCTATCCATTGATAAAAGAACTGCCAAATATACCTCTTCTCATCCGGAGAGTCTTCAATGCCAACCTAAATGAAGAGCTTCAAACGTCTTGGCGCAACGAACAGAACTTCCTCCGAAAACATCACACCACTCACAACAGAACTCCATACAACAAAACTCTAACAAGAGAAGAGTGTTTCTCGCTATTTCGAATCAGAATAGGAAAAATACTTTTTACAAGTCAACATTATTTTACAAAAGAGCCCCCACCAGTTTGTGAAAACTGTAGAGAAGATCTCACGATTTGGCATATATTTGCTGAGTGTCCGATTTCCCACCAAACCATAATAACCGACCCACCTGAAGAAAAGCAGAAACGCCTGGCAGAAATCCTAAATCCATCTGATTCTCAAACAATCCGTCGTATCAAGGAAGCTATTAACATCCATAATAATAATTAAGAAATTTAAAATAAAATGTAAATTGCTAATAACAAATAAAAAAAAAAAAATTATAATAATGTTTTTTACATTGTACAATTATATTAGTATATAAATTTATAAAATATATAAAATGTAACTATAAGAAACTATTAAATCTACCTCTATGTTAGTTATAAACGACACCTATGGTCTAGTTGCCCTGATGTCTTTAATATAAATAGCTTTATAAATTTATTTTATAAGTTATTTTTGATAAATAAATAAATAAATAAATAGTTCATACACCCTTTGCCGATTTCCATTCACCCTTGCTCTCTATACCTATATTTCAAACATTGCACCTGACTTTGGATTTTATGCATATCCGCCGTCTCATAGCATTTTGGTATGGATGGAACAGTTGGGCTGCGCTTATTGCGGTATCTTTAGCGTTGTATATGCAATTCATTGAATACATTCTGAGTGCATGAATTATTATGTGCATGAATTATTAAATTAAAGCATTCCATTGGAAATATACGTTCTATTTTAACAAGTTATTAAATGGTTGTTCAGCTATTTGAGCAAACTGTGGAATAAGTCTACGGTAATATCCTACAAATCCCAAAAATGCTTTAATATCTTTGGTTTTCCTTGGTCTCGGATATGTTTTTACCGCCTCTATTTTATCTGGGTTTGGCTTTATTCCTTCATCACTGAAGATTTAGTTTGGTAAAAAAATAAGATTTAGTTTGAGCCATATTCAAAAACTAGCTGTTTATTCAATGCTTATTCAATACAAAAGTCTACTAAACTTAAAGAGGTTTATCAATTTCATGAGTATGTTTTTTTTTGGGGGGGGGGGGGGAGGGCATGTGACACCCCCCTCGGACCTCCACTGCTTCTAATCATCCTACTAACAATACCAATAACATAGGGCTTTTTAGGTAACAACGATATATCTCTTTCGCGTTCTCACAGAATTGTCAAAAACAGCAGTATACAGAACAGCTGAATTTTTTTTATCATTGTTGAAAAATTGATTGAAAACAAAAGCGGGAATTTTAAAGATTTGTGCGCGAAAATTGTGAAAATTGTGTAGTAATTTTAAGAAATAAATATAAACATTGAGAGAATTTGTCTTTCCACTTATATTGGAAGAAAAAAACTAATGGAATAAAACTAAATTATCAATTGTTGGAAACAGGAGCCGATTACTTCAAGGAGAGTATTAAATTGGAAAAAGATAAACAACAGTATGGAAATCTCCCAATATGCTAGATTCTAGATTCTAGATGGATCTACCATGTAGCAAAATTCGATATTTATCGAAAATTGAAAATATTGGAAGAGATCCATACCTGTTTTTTTATGAAAGTAAGATATTTCCAAAAAATGTAACATCTTATATTACCCACAGGTATTTACTTTCAAATAAGTCAAACTGCACGGGAAAGGAGAACAAAAACAGCAAGTGTTTGCAAAGCTGCCACTTTTATATGTATATACAGATGTATTTGTTGGTTTTGCTAATTAAAATAAATTGTTAAGCCACGGAAATCACAAATTTCACACAAAAAAGAATACCGCATTTAAAAATTATTTCCAAATTGCTTTCTGTAAGATCTTGAGTTTGACAGTTTGAAAAAAGCGCGATACATATTTCAATCTGTCATCTGTATAGTGTGAGCTGTCATATTTTTTGACAAGATGGTAAAATTCCCTATTGACAACAGGACTAAAGGTTGAAATACAGAATATAAACGAAGGTAATGGATTTATAACAATTATGCCCAGTTTCACCAAAATACACCTAAAAGCATTTTAGTTAACGGAGTTATAAAATTTATTGGAATTTTAACTTAAAATGGTCTGCACCAACATAGAGAGGTAAATTTTTAAAAATGAGGAAACATGATGCCAACCCCGTATTTTTATTCACCACTCATGGCTCTCTTTCATTAGAGCAAGCGTGAGGAGAGCATATCAATCGAAAAATTTCAACGTTCTCTTTGTCTTGCATTTTTAAGACGCCTTTAAAATTTATTTTGAACAAAATGGGACTTTAGTTTATTGGCTCTTTTAAAAATGAAAATGGTTGGTGAAATTAAAAAATGTCATTTTAAGATTTAACAACCCAATAAATATTTAAAAGTATTTGGAGAAACTGGCCATTAGAGACGAAGAAACAAAAGTCATAAAAAGTTACTATACAATTCTACACGTCATAAATTTAACTCAATGGACAGTTTCGAACTTCTTAAATACAACGTTGAGAACTTAAAATACAACAATGAATACCCAACTATTATACATGAACTAAACGATCAAGGACAATAAAATAGCCTAACTCAACATAGAGCTCTATTTATTTTTTTAGGAACAAGTCTAAAATATTTGGCAGGAACAATGGACTATGAAGACTATTAGAAATTGGATTTGTACTAGTACTACAACATTGGCAACACTGTACCTATTAATAGTTTTGTTATAATCATATTGCCTATATGTATAAAAGCTTAATGCACTTAATGATAAAATCTACTTCCTATTGTTAACGTAGTTTTTAGTCGCACATTAAAAGCAATTTCAACTGAATGTGTTCCGTGTTTTTATTCTTTTTTCCAACAAAGGTTATGGGCCCAGGCCACGTTGTTTAAAGTCAGTCTTTTAAAACTAATAAAAGTTTTTTTTTTTTTTTTACGTAAGAACGGTTAAAATTTAACGCGAAATGAATTCGTCTTTGTATCATATCGACAAACTATCGGACGATAACTTTGATTGCTGGAAGATACAGATGAGGTCGGTCCTCATACACTCTGAACTTTGGCCACATATTTCTGGAGAAAGTGTTAAACCAGAGTTAGAAGCCAACAATCAGAACATTGCTGACATCACCAGTTGGGTAAAGAAGGATGAAAAGGCTCTCGCAACCATTCTTCTGTCTGTACAGTCGACGCAGCTGAGCCACATAAAAAATTGTCAATCGTCAAAGGAAGCCTGGACAAAATTAGCAGACGTTCATCAACCTAGTGGTCCTGCTAGGAAGGTAACCCTTTTTAAAAATCTATTAGCATTAAAATTAGATGAAAGTGATTCAGTTTCCAATCATTTATTACAATTTTTTAATACGGCTGATAAATTGATTGAAATTGATATAAAGCTTCAAGATGAGTTGCTTTCGATCATTTTGCTTTCTAGCCTACCGAAAAGTTTCGAAAATTTTGTAGTTGCGATCGAGTCGAGAGATACATTGCCTTCCATCACTGTATTAAAGACAAAGCTTCTTGAGGAAGGGAAACGGCGAGAGGATAATCCGCAAGAAATGAGTGGTTCTGCGTTTCTTATACGGCAACAGCCAAAAACGTCACACGAGTCAAAAACAAAGCATCGAGTAAAAGGTAAATGTTATAATTGTCATAGAAGAGGGCACTTTGCGTCATCATGTACAGTACCTAAAAGCTCTTCTCATAAAAATGTAACGTCATCATTTGGCATGCTGAATATCCACAGTTGTTCTGTTCTTGATAGGAACAATTGGGTTCTGGATAGCGGTTCAACTTGCCATATGTGCTGTAACGAAAGCTTATTTTCGACAATGCGTTCACATGTAGAAAAAGTTCAACTAGCGGCAGATTTTTCAATTGAATCGATAGGCATTGGATCCGTTTTAATTTCTACAGATGATCGAACAATTGAACTTAAAAATGTGCTTTGTGTTCCGCAATTAAAAACAAATTTTATCTCTATATGTAAAGCTGCTGAAAATAATCATTTTGTTCGATTTAGTAACTCTGGTGCGGACATTTACGATGATAAAAATAAGTTAGTCTTACATGCTGGAAAATGTGGTGACCTTTATGTGCTTAATACGAAACATAAATCAAAAGTATTTTGCGTAAATACATCTGATGATAATTATTTGTTGTGGCATGCACGTTTCGGCCATTTAAATTTTAAAAATTTGCAAGAGATGGTAAAAGGAATGCGTTTGAACAATGGCCCAAAACAAATCGAATGTAAAGTGTGCTACAAAGGAAAGCTATGTAGTTCAGCATTTCCAAAATATAATGAAATTAGAAGTGAACGAATCTTAGATATTGTTCATACAGATATTTGCGGTCCCATGAGAACCACATCGTTAGGAGGCGCAAATTATTTTACATTATTTATTGATGATTTTAGTCGAAAAGTATACGTTTATTTTCTTAAAGCAAAATCTGATGTTTTTGATGCGTTCAAAAAATTCAAGGCCGAGGTTGAGCGTGAAACTTCTGTTAAAATAAAGGTTCTGAGGAGCGACAATGGACGTGAATACGTAAATGAACATTTCTCAAAATTTCTGGCGGCCGAGGGAATAAAGAGGCAGTTAACTGTGGAGTATACACCTCAACAGAATGGCATCGCTGAACGTGCAAATAGAACCATGATAGAGATGGCTAGGTGCCTTCTCATTGACAGTGAGTTACCCGATTCTCTGTGGGCAGAAGCAATTAACACTGCAGTGTAATTGCGAAATCGTTCTCCAACCAAACTACTCAATTCAAAAACGCCATATGAAACGTGGCACGGGCGAAAGCCATTTGTTGGACATTTTCGTGTCTTTGGATGTAAAGCATTTAAATTAGACAAGAAACCAGGAAAGTCAAAATTTCAAGCTAGAGGTGTGGAATGCGTTATGGTTGGCTACTCTAGTGAATCCAAAGCTTATCGGCTCTATGATACTAAGACAAGAAATGTCTGCAAGAGTAGAGATGTCAAATTTTTAGAAAATTCGATAAACATTGGGAAAGGAAATAATAAAGATCTTGTCTTGATGGAATTGAAAGATATTGAACCTAATTCAAATAAAAATACGGAGAACCTTAAGAAGTATAAAAGCTATTCTTCAAATAACAGCGAAGACTCTTTTAATACGGACTGTGGCGATGATGAATATGGCAGAAACGTTGACAGCGTCGATGCAATGGATGGTAACCCCAAAATGATGGATGATGACAACGATGTGAATAATGATGATTTAGTAGTAAATAACGACGGGGACGTCGGTGAAGTGGTAGGTGATGTGAGAAACCTTAGACCACGAATAAAGAAAATTAAATACAACTGCTTTATTAATGATTTGAAGCTGACCGACAATCCTGCTACAGTGAAAGAAGCTTTAAGCAGATCAGATGCCGATGAATGGGTACAAGCAATGAACAACGAGTATGATTCTCTAAAATCAAATGAAACTTGGGACTTAGTTAAACTGCCACTAAATCGTCATGCTATTAAGTCCAAGTGGGTATTTACAATAAAGCGTGACAAAGATGGAAACCCAATTCGCTACAAGGCGAGACTTGTTGCAAAGGGCTGCAGTCAACGTTTTGGTCTTGACTACACGGAGACCTTTTCGCCAGTAGTAAGGTACTCAACCATTCGCCTCATTTTAGCTTTAGCCGTTGAATATGACTTGATAGTTCATCATGTTGACGTTTCGTCGGCATGAATGGCGAAGTTAAAGAAGAAATATACATGGAGCAGCCTGAAAAGTTTGAAGAGGATCCAACTAGTAAAAAGGTTTGCAAATTAAAGAAAGCTATTTATGGGTTGAAGCAAGCCGGTCGCGAGTGGAACACCAAGTTAGATGAAATACTTAAAGCACTTGGATTTAAACGTTGCTTCACTGATTCGTGTGTGTACACGAAGAACGAACATGGATGTACGAACATTATTGCTGTATATGTGGACGATCTTGTGATTGCTTGTTCACAGAAAAGCCATGTTATCAGCATCAAACATGAAATCGGTTTGGCTTTTGATATCGTTGATAAAGGTCCAATAGACTTTTTCTTGGGAATAGGAATAGAACGTGATCCAAAGACGGGGTCAATAAGTCTTTCTCAGGAACAATATATACGAAGTTTTCTAGCGCAACATAATATGATGTCTACAAGAAAATGCAGTATTCCGTTGGATCCAGGCGTTGTTCTTAAGAAATGCCCCGAAAACATGGAAAGCAAAAGGGTGGATGCAAAACAATATCAGTCACTTATTGGTTCATTAATTTACTTGGCGATTTCAACAAGGCCTGATATCCAGCATGCAGTGAGCAGATTAGCTCAATTTAATGTTGATCCATCTCACGAACACATGACAGCTGATAAGCACTTGTTGAGATATCTTTTTAAAACAATTAATTATAAACCTTCATTTAGGAAAACTGGTGAAGCCTTAAAAGGGTACGCAGATGCTGACTGGGCGAATTGTGTAAACGACCGTAGATCATACACTGGGTTCGTATTCCTACTTGCTGGCGCTTCTATATCTTGGGAGTCTCGAAAACAGCAATCAGTGGCACTTAGTTCTACAGAGGCTGAATATATGGCATTGGGAGCAGCAACAAAAGAGGCTGTTTATTTGCGGCGTTTAACGGAAGAATTTGGATTCAGTTGTGCTCTAAAAGGTCCTACAATACTTAACGGAGATAACTTAAGCGCACAGAACCTAGTTAAAAATCCAGTTTTTCATTCGCGGTCAAAACATATTGACATTAAATTTCATTACATAAGGGAAATTTATAATAAGTCTTTGATTATACTAAATTTTGTTCCAACTAATGAAATGGTTGCTGATGTTTTAACAAAAATTTTATTCAAATCAAAACATGAGTATTTATCTTTGAAACTTGGATTGTTAAATTATTTTTTTTTTTTTGTATTGAATATAATTATTTAATAGGCACTGTTTTGAGAGGTAGTATTAGAAATTGGATTTGTACTAGTACTACAACATTGGCAACACTGTACCTATTAATAGTTTTGTTATAATCATATTGCCTATATGTATAAAAGCTTAATGCACTTAATGATAAAATCTACTTCCTATTGTTAACGTAGTTTTTAGTCGCACATTAAAAGCAATTTCAACTGGATGTGTTCCGTGTTTTTATTCTTTTTTCCAACAAAGACGAATATGAAGTAAAAACAAAACTTAGCCTAAATGAACAAAACAATAAAAATGTAATCGAAGGTTTAAACGACCTAATTAAAATAAATTCTGAATTTAACGAAAATATTTACAATATAATAAAACATATAAACAAACAACAAACAGATATAAAAAAACAATTTTCAACAATTAGTAATTCCATTTATAGGGAACATTTCAAAATAACCACAATGATACACGCATAAGTTATAATGATTCCAGTGTAAGGAAATACGAAATTTAACCGTCTATTTATAGAACCAATTCCAAATTCAGAATTTCTTGAACTTAATTCTATATACAATATATACAAAACAATAATAACAGATGGACAAACTAACTGTCAAGATGATAGTAAAATTTTTAGAAAAGATGAATTGAAAATCATTGATGATGAATGTATTAAAAATATTTTTGAAAAAATACAAGTTTTAAAAAACAAAAATATAGAAATCAAACAATTAGCAAATAATATTTTAATTCTGAAGAATATGCCTAAAACGACTATTGAACAAAACTGCAATAATTTTAAATCAGAACTGATTGAGACTTCACTATATATGATGAAGATAGCTACTGTACTTTCTTTTTTGGTGGCCCAACTTTACTTCAAGTTAACTTTTCAACTATCAATTTTAGTCTGGTGAAAGCGCAACACAAATTTCTAAAGGTTAAAACTTAAACTTTATTAAAAAAGTGATTTTGTACCCAATAAAGTTCTTTTTTTGTAAATTTTGTTAAATTAAAAAATAAAAAAAAACGAGAGAACAACATTCCTTTGTTCGTTTGTCTCGAACCTCATCAAACCAATTATCAGTTGTCAAATTTCACCTTCATCACTCTTATAAATGTCGGGCAATAGCAAGAGACCTTGAAACTCAAACAATTACAAAAAAACCATAGAAAAAGTGCAACAACTCAACTCACCTCAAACTATCTTGGGAACTCCGCAAAAAAAAACTTTAAAAATGAACTTGGATGACAGCAAAATGTGGAAAACAATGGATGATAAACTTAAACATCAAAGTGAGTGCATTATTTCTTTACTATCTACTCAATTCAAAGAGGAGAATGCTAAGCTCCTGCTCAATATACAAAACCAATTCGCGGAAATAAACAAAAACATCACCGACATAAATTTAAGAGTAAACCAACCTGAAACATTTCACAATGTTTCTAACGCCGTAATTGTGCACTTAAATTGGACATCAGTCAAATTAAACTGTCTCTATCTGATGCCAATAATAATTTATCCATAATGAAATCCGATCTTTCTAAAATCTCAACAAATGCGATCGACATTGAAAATGCACTTGAGAGCCACGAAAATAAGAGGTCTTGTTAACATCAAGCTTCGCCCTGAAGAGGAAGCAGTACAAATAAAAAACTAGAGTTGCCACGCCGGATGAATAAATTAAACTTTTTTCTTTTCTTTTCTCCTTATAAAGATTCTTTTTTCTTGATGCTATGTTTGAATTAAATTATAACATTAAATTATTATTCATTTTTACATATACAGGGTGAGTCATGAGCAATGCGACAAAATGCTAGGGCGTGTAGGTTGCGTTGAGACAAGAAAAAAATCGTATGGGAGGGGGGGGTTTATTCCCCTCCGTTTAGCCGGGAGGGGCAATTTTCGAAAAAACTGAATTAAAATGGGAAAAAAATTATTTAAAATCAACGGCTTCATTCACAATGTTGTGCGATACGTTTTTGAAAAGCCAATGACTTTTTCTTTCATTCTGTGTTTAAATAAATCTATTCTAAGAAATAGTTTTTGAAATATTAATTTTCAAAGTCAAAATTTTGAAAAAAAAAATTGAAAAAAAAATTTCAAATTCATTTTTTTCAAAATTTTACGTAATTAAGTGCTAATTTTAATTTCAAAATTCAATGCTGTTATTAATTTTAAGTCTAAATAAGAAAACCGGATGCACAAATTTTATGTCGTTCTCAAGAAATTAAAAAAAAACCAAAACCACCTTTTTCTAACAAAAACATTTATTTTTATTGTAACGAAGCAATTTAAGAAGCATTAATCTTAGTTTTTTTAGTTTTTTTATTCCTTTTATTTTTACTATGTTTTTTATTGGAAGTACTTATAAAAAATTCTCGATATGATCTCCATTGTTTAGAAGGCATAGATTATATCTCCTTGTAATGGCTTCACATAAGTTTATGCTTGACAAATTTTCCTGCAATTTGACTCCAGCGACTTCAATTCGTTCCTTCAGTTGTTCCAATGATACTATTTCCACTTCGTAAACATAATTCTTCATAAATCCCCATGCATATAAATCTAGGGGAGTTAAATCTGGTGACCTAGGCGGCCATTCCGTGGGGCCCCTTCTTCCGATCCAACGGTCACTAAAATGATCATCCAGCCAGTTTCTCACCTGTAAGCTGTAGTGTGCTGGAGCACCATCTTGTTGGTAGATTAAAGTATCTGCTATAACCAATGGAACACTGTCTAATAAATCGGGTAAAAGGTCTCGTAGGAATTGCAGGTATGATTCTCCATTAATAATGGAATTCAAAAACCGGGGCCCGATCACAGTGTGTCCAAAAATACCAAGCCAAACATTACAACTAAAGCGGTGTTGTGATTTGTTTTGTTTTTTTTTGTGTGGATTGGCGCTACTCCAATAATGTAAATTGTGGAAGTTAGTAACCCCATCCCTAGTAAACTGTGCTTCATCCGTCCAGGATATTCTTTTAAAATAGTTTTGTTCGGTTTCATTTCTAAGTAGTAATGTTCTACAAAATTCGGTTCTCAATAACTTGTCGTTTGAGGTGAGTTCCTGAACAGGCGTAAAGTGGTACGGGTGTAAATTTTCCGCCCGAAGTACTCGACATGCTCTAGATTGGGACACTCCAAGCATAGTGGATATCCTTCTTGTACTGACGGAGGGATTATTTCGGGCTAAATCCAGAATTCTTTCATCTAAGATTCTTGACTCATCAGAAACTGGCCTTTCGCTTCTTCGATGCTCCAGCACTCCATGATCTCTTAGACGTCGGTGGATTCTTGGAAACGTGCTATGATGGGGACACTTCCTATCGGGATATCTTTCAGCGTACAGTCTTTCGGCTTCACGACTTCGACCATTAGCTAAACCGTAGCAGAAATGCATGTCCGTTAATTCTTCTCGGGTGTATGAGCTTGACATCGTTACGTGTTAATGAGTTAATATTCAAATTTGAAATAATTACTAAGCAAAACTGCAATGCCTTTTATTTATCTTGCGTTGCAACTTTCTTTTTTTTTCATTAAAAAAAATGCGGTTTTATTGTCCCTATTGTCCCCATAACAGGTAGAACCCATGGGCTGCGGGCAGGCCAAGGCAAAAATATTGACAGGTCAGTTTTCAGAAGTTATCAATGAAAATAATATTAATCCAGGGTTATTCCAATACTATTTAATTTTATTACGTTCTCATAAAACTCTAATTAAAAAAAAAGTAAAAAAACTAAGATTAATGCTAAATAAATAAATAAATTGCTTCGTTACAATAAAAATAAATGTTTTTCTTAGAAAAAGGTGGTTTTGGTTTTTTTTTTAATTTCTTGAGAACGACATAAAATTTTTGCATCCGGTTTTCTTATTTAGACTCAAAATTAATAACAGCATTGAATTTTGAAATTAAAATTAGCACTTAATTACGTAAAATTTTGAATAAATGAATTTGAAATTTTTTTTTAAATTTTTTTTTTTTTCAAAATTTTGACTTTGAAAATTAATATTTCAAAAACTATTTCTTAGAATAGATTGATTTAAACACAGAATGAAAGAAAAAGTTATTGGCTTTTCAAAAACGTATCGCACAACATTGTGAATGAAGCCGTTGATTTTAAATAATTTTTTTACCATTTTAATTCAGTTTTTTCGAAAATTGCCCCTCCCGGCTAAACGGAGGGGAATAGACCCCCCCCTCCCATACGATTTTTTTCTTGTCTCAACGCAACCTACACGCCCTAGCATTTTGTCGCATTGCTCATGACTCACCCTGTATATATATATTTATTTTTTTTAAGAAAAATGTAAACATTCTTCATTTTTTTCCTTTTTACTCTTTTTATAAAATCTCCAGTTAATTTAAATTTATTTTTTCTCTTTTCAAAATCTTTTATATTCGATATGATTGGAAGTGAATCTGTGCTTTGGAAATAAGTTTCGCCGCTCTTTCCCCTTAACATGCAATTACCAATTTTTCTGTTAATTTATGATGATGTCAGAACTTGGTGAATCTGGTACATTATTTTTATAAACCAAAGCGACACTCTACACACCTCCCATATTCTCCTCTTGCCTAACGGCACGCAATTTTGCATTAACTGTTTCCCACCATTTCTGCAGTCAAAAACAAAACGTATCAACAACGGATACACACAATTTTCCAATGCAACGAACAAATTGTTTATATGATATTCATATTTCATTAAAATTGAAATGAAATAGGAATATTTTGTAAACAGGTGCATTCCTTTCCCACGGGAAGCACCTGTAGTATCTGTAAGCCTAGTTAAGAATTATTATTATATTTGAAGTGCAGTTCTAATCCGACAATCTGATAGTTAGGTGCAGCCACGCTTAGGACAGCGGCCGACTATATTAAAAAGGCGCGGTGATATGCTTCAATGCATGCGCTGCCAAAGGTTCGGCCACGCCGCAGCGAACTGCGAAATGTTGTCACGATGCGTAAAGTGTGGAGAGAACCACAAGTTAGGGGAATGCAAACTAGGGCAGGAACCGGTTATCGACAGAACCCAGCTTAAATGTGTACTTTGTCATAGCGGAGGACACCCTGCTAACTATCGGGGATGTCCAAAGTTTTAGGACATGAAAAAAAAAAAACAAAATAGTCTCAAAGCAAATATTAGAGGAGAAACGACCACCAGCTCATCCTCTCCGAACGACCGTCAACCCCCAGATTTCTTACGCACAAATGGCGTCTTAAATGGAAAGAACGGTACAGCCTTAACCAATGGTAGCCAAACAGGTCCCCGTGCCTAAGGCGCCGGCGAAAGAGGCGGATCTAATGACTGTGCTGCTGGCCATTCAGGGTCAGTTAACAGGTCTTCAAAAAGAGATCCGGGAGCAGGCAACTAGAGTGGATCATATCTACTCTATTCTGCCGAGCTTAACGCTTAACGGTTAAAGGCGCGCTGCCAGATAGACCCTTAAAAGTCCTCGCTGTGAATGTAAATTCACTGATTAGGACCGAACGAAGAGCAAATCTCTTTCACCTCTTGCAAGATCAAAGTCCTGATGTGCTTTTGGCTAGCGAAACTAAGCTAAATCAGAAGCACAAACTAACTCATAATAACTACAATATCGTAAGAAGGGACCGGCCAAACTCCTCACAAGGGGGTGGGGTCGCAATCTTTGTACGAAAGAGCATTTGTCATTAAGTAATTTATAAGAATGAAGTGCGCAGGTTCGGGTTGCTAGAAGCCTGCATCATATGCATTCCTCTCCACCAGGGGAAACGAATGTATGTAATCGCGGCGTACGCACCAGAAGCACCTCAGCCAGCTAATTTTACAGCAGAATTCGAAAAACTTTTTGAATGCCTTAGATTGAATTTGGAGGAGAACTTTTATCTCATGGCCGGTGATTGGAACGCCAAACATGAAGATTGGGGAAATCAAATACAAAATCCTAGAGAGAACCATCTATTTAATTGGATGGGTCGGTACAATATTGAGTATAGAATCGATCTTTTTGCTACAGATAGGCCGTCGTTTCCAAGAAGCGGTGCATTTCTGGACCTACTGCTAATTGACCCAAGACTGACAATTACTGATACAGTGACTCAAGATACCAAAAACTGTTTACAAACGATTGACTACGACAGTGACCACAACGGACTTTTTGCTGTGATTCAACTTCCAAATGAACTCGTGGAGTTAGAGGACTATGTGCCTGAGCAGACTTACAATTACAGTAAAATGCGATGGTCACGCTTTTCCAACACCTTGACAAGAGAATTACGTTTAAAAAACATATCTCCACCTAATGACAGAAATTAACCAAACGACGAGATCGACGGATACCTACTACAAATGGACGAGGCCATAAAACAAACAATGAGTACGACTATTCCACGTTACAAAGAACAAGACGCAACTGCCAAGTACGGAAACGCGACAATTGACGCACTACACAGACAAAAGTGGACTGCTTACAAGACTAAAACTTTTGCACAGACGGTTCACTGATAGACACAATTTGGAGATTGGGACTCTGACGTCTTCGATTAAAAACATCAATCAACTGATAAAGCAGAATTATAGGTTGACTATCAATTCCTATTGGAATAATAGAACTCAGGCTATTAACTCAAGTGACCCAAGTATGTTTCCTAAAATAAAAAAAAATTTCAGACGGAAAGATCAAAATGACCTTCCGTGTCTGAAGCTTCAGAAAACGATTAAAAACGAAAACTTACTTTTGAACGCAGGCATAGATCCAGGGGATGCCGTTTTTAATGATGATTTCTTCATTATCGAGGATCCTTAGGAGAAAGTGGAGGCTGTGGGGGCTGCTTTTTAGCAAGTGTATAAGGTAAATACCAGTATTCGCCCAAATCATGAACTGGAAAGCAGAGCCCTGCTTCACCACTCCGACCTTCGAAATGATATAACGCAATGGCGATCCGAGAACCGTTCTTTTTTGGGGTTCAATGAAGAACACTTGGTAAACGCCATCATCGCCTAGCGAAACGGGTCTGATTCCCTGTTAATTTCGAAGATAGAACTTCAGATCATTTTCGATTCATTGAAGAAAAAGTAGTCGGCAGGAGTAGATGGTATATCCAATGTTGTACTACGAAATCTTCCTCAGGATGCAGTCGACATTTACAGCACATTGTTTAACAACGCACTGAATAATGCATATTATCCAGTGCGTTGGAAGACAGCAGTAGTACATCCTCTCTCTAAAAAGGGGAAGGATAACTCCAATCCGGCAAATCTACGGTCGATAAGTCTCCTCTCGAGTATCAGTAAGGAATTCGAAAAAGTTCTTAATAGGGCTTTGTTCAAATGGGCTGAGGACAAAAATATTATTCCTGATAAACAGTTCGGCTTTAAGGCAGGACATGATACCATTCATGCCGCGTCTAAGCTTGTTTCTGAAATTCTATGGAACAATGCGAAAAAACAGTGCACGGGTGCCTGTCTGGTTGATTTGGAGAAAGCTTTCGACACCGTATGGTTAGAAGGTCTGTATCTAAAGCTGACCAGACTTGGTATTAGTTATTCATTATTGTATATACTTTATGATATGCTCAACGGTAGAAAGTTTGTTGTCAAAAGTGGCAGTGTAACGTCTACCAAAATATTTGAAATAAAAATTGGTCTGCAGCAGGGAGCGGTTAACTCGCCATTTCTTTTCAACATTTACACTAGCGATGTTATAAGTAGTCTAACTCATGCAATTGCTTATGCCGATGATCTAATAGCGTACAGAACAGGTCCAAAAGTTGAAGTTATCAAAATTCTTTTGCAGCGTGACTTCAACAAGATTCAGCAATATTGCGATGACTGGAAGTTGAAAATCATCTTTCAGAAACGCGAAACTATTCTGTTTAGAACCCCTTTGTCTAGAGCTTCTGTGGATACAAGAAAGAACTGGCGAAAACTTGTGATCGTTAGACCCCTTGGACAGCCACTGGCAAGTAAAAGTGTCGCGAAGTACCTTGGCATCTGGCTGGATCAATATCTGTATTTCGACAGACATATAGATGCTGCTCTGACCAGGGCTAGGGGAGCCTTTGCCCTGACAAGACGCCTGTTTTACAGCAGCCATCTTGATAGCAGGGTGAAGGTGATTTGTAACATGGATTTAATCAGGCCGATGATTGCCTATAGATGTCCTGTGTGGTTCAACGTTGCACCATCTCAAATGGAAAAGGTTCGGGTATTTGATAGGCAGTGTCTTAGACACTGCCTTGGATTGCACAGAACACCAGAGTCGGAGTACATAAAATATTATTCCAACGAGGTTCTATACACCAGGGCTAACATAAACAGAATAGATAATTTTTTAATCAAGCTGATTCGGGGTCATATTGCAAGAGCGATGACTTCAACTAATGGCTTGATTTTCGGGGCTTACTACCCCAAAGATGAATACTACGAAAGTGTGTGTCTAAGGGGATTTATCCCACCCGACGCTTTGCTCTTTTTAGACAGTCGAGGGCTGATACAGGATAGTTCGGCGGTACCGCAGATCTACCACGTCGGCCGAAAAACTGTGGATAGGCGACTCCTTTATGGTCGTGACGTCGTCGCAGAAAGCGGAGTAGAGCGCCTTCGGTTCAGTAGGACTGTGTCCGAAAGGGACCAGATAGATAGATTGGACCAAAATTGCCAGTTCTGGTGGTTGAATGATGAGTAAAAAACTAATAAAATTTAAAAAATAAGTAATAATAAAAGTTGACTTATTGAGTTTATTGCCTTGGTTTGACTTACGCAGGCTTAGGCGTGTTCATGGCTTTAAAAGTAGACTAGGTAAGTAGAAAACAATAATGGTGGCACTAAAAAGAAAAAAAACGTTGCTGTGGCTGTTCTAGTCTTAAGTTATTTTAAGTAGTTTTAAGTGTAGTTTTAAGTTTTATAAAAAGTAAAAAATGATAGATATAATAAGTTTTTTCTCAATTTTCTTATTTTTAAGTAATAAATGAATTTCGATAGTATTTAAGTTAGGAACGCCGATCGGCAATAATTTTAAGTTGGTTATGGTATAATTTAGAGCGCTCGCATAGGGCCAGTAAGTTAGTTAAGTTAATATGTAAGCTAGTTGTTAAGGTTTTTGTCTAGCAAGTAAGTAGTTATAAGAAAATTGAAATATAAAAATTTAATATACAAAAAAAAAAAAAAACAGAGGCCGACTATTCAGAATCAAATAACTAATAAATAAGTGTAATTGTTATAAATATTGAATAAATAAAAAAGAAAAAATATAAATAAGAAAAGAAAAAACGTTTAATTTTTTTTTTTTTAATTTAAAATGGCAGAACGATCCCATAACTGTACAATAGAAAATAGATTTCATCATAAAGTTTCATAAAGCTCTTATATAATTATAAACAAATAATAATACGTACAGTATTGCCTATTTTGTAGTTCTAGTAGTAATTCGATTTCTAATGGTTTGTAATCAACGATAGCTTCAACTCGTTCATTTTGTGGTGTGGCTCCATGCATTCGTTAGAGATTAAGGAACCTAAAAATATGATTTTAGACTTAACAAACTCGCGTTTAAATACATTTACGACGACACCGTATTTGTTGAGTCGTTCGAAATGGCTTTGAAGATGTTGAAAATGTTGTTCCTCGTTATCCGATGCTTCTGAAATGTAATCCACGTACGGAAAAGAGAAGTCACGACCATTAGTGACTTCGTCAATAAACCTCTGAAGGTTCTGGGCGGTATTTCAAAATCCAAATATCAGGAACATTACTCGATGATGTCGAACGGTGTAAGTAAAGCAGTCTTCTTGATGTCACTTGGTCCGATGGAAATCTAGTTAAATGCTCCAACCAGATCGATCTACGAGAATATTTTTTTGCCTGAGAGATTCGCAGAATAATTTTGAAATTTCTTGGAGGATAGTTATCCGGAACTGTGCTGTTATTCAGGGAGCGGTAATCTCCGCAAGAATACCGATCGCCTGCTTTCTTAGCGACGAGGTGAAGTGGTGATGACCAACAACTTTCAGAACGTAGAACGTATGAAAAATTGGTACTAAGAGAAAAAAGGTAAGAAATTGCATTTATTTTTAAATTTTTAGTGCCCCATGGCATAGTGGTAAGTGTGTCGGACTATCACGCCAGAGGTATGGGTTCAAGCCTAGCTTCCAGCTTCGATACCATCAAATGTTTTTTTCAGGGGCACTGCCTCTTGCAAGGGAGTGACAAATCCTCAAAGAGTATCATTGTCATTAAAAGTGCTTCTCACCTTAGTCGCTAGGATTCAACGTAAAATTGTAGGTCCCCTTCAATCCTGTAGAACTAATAACGCACAAAAAAGGATTGGTTGAGAGTTGCAAGTCACTAGGCCGCGGAGCTGGCAGTGTAATTTTTTTTATATTTTTATATTTATTAGCATAATTTGAAAAATTACCCTTTTGTTGGAGCGCCATATCTCGGTAACGACATGACATACAAAAATTATTAGATGGCCAATACTGTAGAAAATTAAACGCTCTACAAGGCAAACTAAAACGCTTTTACCGTAGAATGTAAGAAAATATAGTAATATAGGAATACCCAGAAAAAGGTAAAAAAATTTGTTCATCAGGGTCTAACACCAAAACATTATCTGAAAGTTTCATTGAACTCCTACCGTTTTCCACCTAAAACTACCTGCCGACTGACAGACTGACAGACTGACAGACTGACAGACTGACAGACTGACAGACTGACAGACTGACAGACTGACAGACTGACAGACTGACAGACTGACAGACTGACAGACTGACAGACTGACAGACTGACAGACTGACAGACTGACAGACTGACAGACTGACAGACTGACAGACTGACAGACTGAAAGACTGACAGACTGACAGACTGACAGACTGACAGACTGACAGACTGACAGACTGACAGACTGACAGACTGACAGACTGACAGACTGACAGACTGACAGACTGACAGACTGACAGACTGACAGACTGACAGACTGACAGACTGACAGACTGACAGACTGACAGACTGACAGACTGACAGACTGACAGACTGACAGACTGACAGACTGACAGACTGACAGACTGACAGACTGACAGACTGACAGACTGACATAACACCGTATACCGTATACCGCTTATATATATAAAAAGGTAAACACGACACAATGCAGAGTAAAAAACCAATTTTAACTTAAAAACATTCTGGAAAGTAAAACTTTAACAGCCCTTTTAATAAAAAAAATTTATCTCGTCTCTAACTCATGACTTAACTACACCGTGGAATAAGAGATAACTCACGACTTAAAAATTCTTGTTAATAAAACAAAATAAATGATGGAATAGTAAAATCTGATTCGGTAAGAAAATTTAACGAAAATCTACTACAGTTCTATTACAATTATTTGTTTATGGTCTGGGAGCAATTAAGCATGTTTCCACCTAAAGAACGTTTTGTGATTCCACGTAAATATCTCTGAGCATTTTGTATTTTCGAAATCCCGATAAACAAAGTTTTGCGTTTTAAAAAAGAAGTTTAAAAAAGAAGTACAAAACAATAATTTTCTTGTTTGAAATGGTTAAATTTAAAATTTGAATTTTCACCGGAAGTTAAGACGTTTTTTATGATGATTAGAACCAATCTTAATTAATAACGTTTTGACATCAGCTCCTAAATTAAGCATAACTCATCAACAAAATTGCACTTCCGGAACTCGAATAAATAGGGCGAAAATACCCTTTTCAAATATTTTCTTCCGAAATAATAAAAAAGAAGAAGAAAAATGAAAAAAACTCCATTAAATGCATTGGCCATTAATTTAACAAATCTTTTTGTGTTTAGTTTAATAGTATACCTTTATATATAAACATTGAACTTCACTCATATGTTTTCGATGAAAAAAAAAACAAATCAAAGCGAAATGAAACTTTTCAATCTTACACCATCGCTAAACCACCTAATTGGGTGGTCTTACTTAACTCACAGTCCAAAAAACTATTCCGCGTTTATTAATAACGTTTTGACGTTAATTCCTGAATAAGTGATAACTCATCGATACCTCCCGTGTATTAATAGGTACACCCCTACACTAAGTTAATAATAAAAACTAAACTGAACCTTGCCAATTGAAGAATTCCAAACAAATCCAAAACAGATCTTGCTTATTTTAGGTGATGGTACAGCGAGTGTAATGGGTGGTGGTGGCATCGGAACTCCTAACATTGCAGAAACTACAAATGGCACTACCATTGGACCAGCCCAAAAGACAGCTTCATCGGGAGCGCAAAAGAAGCCCGTACGACGAGGTGGCAAGCAACAACCTGACCGTCCTGTTCGGGCGCTATTTTGCCTTGGTGTGAAGAATCCTCTTCGAAGTCTTTGCATTAGTATTGTCGAATGGAAGTTTCCTTTTTAAAAAAAAAAAATATTATAAATTTATCTTATTCTCTAATATACTTATAATTTAGTTTTAAGTTAAATTTGTTTTTGGGTAAGCGAATTGTGTTCTTCTTTCCTTAACTTAACCACAACCCAACACAGACCATTCGAATATTTAATTCTTTTAACCATATTTGCCAACTGTGTTGCCTTAGCCGTATATACCCCGTATCCCTATAGTGATTCAAATCAAACTAATGCGTATTTGGTAAGTTCATACGGTATCTCAAACTTATAGTTTATTCTAATTTGCTAATAGACCAGGACATGGAAGTTGTTTGGTTTTCAAATTTAGTACCAATTTTTGAGAGAATATGTTATATTGACTTCTTATCAACTTGATTATCAAGTGCATTATAACATATAAGATTTGAAGAGTCAAAGCACAACAAACAAAGATTTTAGAAAATATCTCGTTAAGGGCCCTTTTTGGATAAAACATGCGTCCATGCGTGTATATAATAAAGGTACTACAAAATAAAGACAGTGCTTCTAACATTTAATGAATTTAATAAGCTAAGCCGTCAATCAGGGATAATTGATGTTTTTAAATAATTGAGAGCTTTACTTTTTTTTTCGATGTTCCACAAAGACAAAATAAAAACATCGATGCTATATAAAACCTTACACATGTTGCAATTTTTTTTTACTTTATTATTAATTTTAACTTTATGATGATAAATGAAACTTTAAAACCGCGGCACTTTGGATTTTCGTATCCAACAAAATAAAACAAAATCAAATTAAGCAAAAAAAAATGTGCAACCGGCACCGCGCAAAATATTTTCGATTATGACGAAGTGTCAAAATGAAAATAAGAGAGAAGAAATATACACGAGAGAAAAAAAAATGCAACACAACAACAGCAGCTTGTTATGTGCTGTTTCCCAACTAGCTCAAGTGGGTGGGGTGGGTCGATGTAAAAAAAAAGAATACACAAAAAAAGACAAAATCTGTTTTGCCAACAGATAAATAAAGGGTTAATCGATTGAAATCGATTCAACGTTGTTAAAAGAAAACAAGGTGATATTAACCGAATACCTAATGACTACGTACCTCGTCGTACGCTTCTGCTTAAATTTTAAGGGCGCCAGGAAACTTTTATAGAAAAGTTTGCCTTAAACTTAACACTGAAACTTATCTTCAAAACAATAAAAAAAATAGTTTATTTTCCCGAATGGGGATTTAAAATGTTTATTAAAAATTAAACTGCTTGGGAAAACCTTTCTAGGTATAGGTGAAAAACCAAGATCTTTTCGTTAAACAAAAATAGTATACAATGTATATAATGGCAAAAGGCCAAATTTAAATAGAATGGAAAGGCCAAATTTAAATAGAATGGAAATTATGAAACTTCAATGAAATTAAATTAAATAACAATTGTGTTACAAAGACACAAACTGAAAACGACTTTGCGTATAATTCCCGAACAGACAACGGAAAATTAAAAAGGTCGCGAGTCCCGCAATATCGGGATAAAAGAAAAACGGAGCGAAGGTCTACCGATATCACAATATTTGCCAATATAGGCCACCAAAAAAAATCCAAAATCGAAACCGAACCAAATTAAACACAATAAACTAAAAAGGTACTTATCTATAACGAGAATCCTTTCTCCTGGAGTAATCGCCCGAACTGCGCTCCTCTTCCTCTACACAAAAGATTTCTTTTTATTATTCACAAAAAATTTTTAGCTCTAACTGCTAAAATTTGTCCACTAAATAATTTGGCTCAAACTGCCAAAATTATTCTCACAATCTCCAAAAATATTAACTTTCCCAAAATTAACTACTAAACAAAAATCGTAATAGTTTTTCGATTTCTAATTTTTATCTCTTCACAACCAAAGTCTTCCAAGAAGTGACTAATGGCGGGCCTCTCTCATCCATTTATCAACGACCATATTGTCGTCTCTTTCGAACCAACTGTGTGGCGGTATTCGGCTACGGTTTATTCGCACGACCCCGCTCATTAGCTGAGGCCTGCCCGTTGTTGAACCCAAACCACGATTCGCTCAGAGACAACTCCGAATATCCCAATCATTGGTGATAATTCGATATGGTTAAATGGACGAGTTCAGTCCCTTTCCGTCAATTCCAATTTAATAAAAATGAAAACGAAAAACTATTTACACACGATAAAGTCCCCGTCTAAAACCGACCCAGACTTAAAATAAAAAGCAAAACTTTTGTGTTGGACAAAGTCTCCACCATTTTGAAAATCAAATGGTGAGAAAGGATCCGCCGTCTCGCGATAAACTCTACAAATTAAAACCCGTAGACCTTCGCAGACTCAAAAGAATAGGGAAACACCTAGCAAAGGCGTTTTCATTTCGTGTTTAAAAACTAACTTTAGGTCGGACTCTCGGCCATGCTAAAAGAAGACTTACTTTACGAAGACTGACTGACTTGTCAGTTGGGTGTGAATCTCCTGTCACACATTTTGGGTTGCCATGCATATTATTTCGCATGCCGTCTGCACATATCGACCTACTGTCGACTTCGAATTCTGCCGTCAACTTCCTGTTGGGCGGTATAGTTTTAAAGTGTGGATCGTCTCTTGCACACTGATGGTTTACACCAACCATCTGTTATCAAACATTCAAATTCGATGAGCTATTAAATATAAAAATTAAACAAAAAATGTTACTTTTCCCAATTACTTGAGAGTAGGCCCTCTGGTTGATGGAACAGGAAACCACTTACTCTACAAGCGATTTCGAGCCGCAACAAAAAAGAAGGGAAGTGGAAAGAATTAATAAGAAAAAGAAGAACAGGCCGATGAAAATTGTTGCGGTAAATTTTAACGCAACAAATCCCACCCTTACCTCCTAGGAAATGTACTTACATTTCGTTAAAACTGTAAATAATTTCCTGAGGCTCACCCAAGAGAAAATAGAGAAAAGAAAAAAAAAATTTCCATCAAAAAAAAATTCCAAACTCAAAAATCAAACAAAATTACAAAATCAAAAATCTATATCAAAAAGTGCTTATCAACAAAAGCAAAAAAGAATTTAAGCTAAATCATAAAAAAAAACTAAATTAAAAGTTACGTTAATTGGATGCTTCTGAAAACGGCTTTAAATCTTTAGCATGCCAAGTACCGCGTTCTTTACCTCTACTATCTTCTAAGACATATGTCCAAGGTGACACACGCTTCTTAATTACAAACGGACCGACAAACTTCGGTGCTAACTTGGCAGCGTAATAATTCGCGGCATCCGACAAGGAAAAGTTTCGACGCCAAACCATCGCACCTTGACGATATTGAACGTCTCTACGACGAAGATTATAAGCTTTAGCTGCTTTGCTACTCGCAGCTTTAAGCTTCCTCCCAATATCTATTCTTAGTTCCCTAAAACGTTCGGCGACCTCTCCCAGATCTTGAACGTTTGTCAACGAATCTCCTACTATTGGTACTTCCTGACCCGAAGTAACCATGTCCCTCCCGAAATTCGCATAATAGGGTGAAACACCCAAAACCTCGTGTTGCGACGTAAGAATCGCACACGCAACCTTG
This sequence comes from Baccha elongata, assembly GCA_951217065.1. Classification (NCBI taxonomy): domain Eukaryota; kingdom Metazoa; phylum Arthropoda; class Insecta; order Diptera; family Syrphidae; genus Baccha; species Baccha elongata. The sequence continues at coordinate 486,460 of CATNUY010000348.1, forward strand.
GCGAGTTGTGAATCCCACAAACGGTGGTTTTTACCGACGTAAGCTCGCAACGTCATTTTAATAATTTGATTTATCCTTTCCGCAGGGTTTGCCTGCGGATGATAATGGGCCGTAAATTGAAGACGTGACGCGTACGCCTGGCAAAGCGTTTTCAATTCCTTAGATCGGAATTGGGGACCGTTGTCACAGACGATCACCTTTGGGATGCCAAATAAAAGAAAAACGTTATCCTCCAGTTCCCTACAAATTGCTTTCGCAGTAGCAGACCTAAGAGCAAAAAGAAGTGGAAATTTAGTAAAATAATCAACGACGGTAAGAATGTAAATGAAACCCCTACTCGACTTAGGAAGCGGACCTACAAGATCTACACAGATCATTTCCCACGGTGAAGTAACCCCTACTCTCTCAGACATCAAACCAGCTGGCTTCTCATTCACCGGCTTCACTTGTTGGCAAACTTTACAATTGCGTACATATCTTGTTATATCTGCCCTCATCTTGGGCCAATAAAACTTTGCCCCGATCCTGGCAAAAGTTTTTCTAACACCCATGTGTCCAGCTAACGGACCATCATGGTACTCTTTCAAAATATCTAGCCTTTCATTTTTCCCTAAAACCCTCTTCCATTCTTGACTACTCTCATGAACGACAATATGGTTTGATTTGACGAGTTTGAAAAGCTGATCTTGTTTAACTCGCCAAGCCGGATAAGCTAATGGGTTAGAATTAACTACGGACTTCATCTTAATTATCCAAGGGTCTACATCCTCTTCTGAGATCTCGGCTAACACCGGAACTCCACGAGAAAGCATATCAGGAACAACATGCTCTTTGCCCTTTCTATGGATAATTTCGAAGTCAAATTGTTGGAGCCGAACTGCCCAACGCGCTAATCTACCCTGTGGATCTTTAAGATTGCTTAACCATACTAAAGAATAATGATCTGTCACGACTGTAAATCGAAAGCCTTCGATATACGGTCGCAACTCCTCAACAGCCCAAAGTACAGCTAAGCATTCTTTCTCTGTTGTACTATAATTTCGTTCATTTCTATTTAAACTTCTACTAAGGTAACAGACAACCTTTTCACCCTCATCAAAGTTTTGAGACAAAACTGCACCGATGCCGAAATCTGACGCGTCTGTTTGAACGACAAATGGTCGTTTAAAATCTGGGCAAGTGAGTATGGGTGCTGTCACCAGACACTCCTTTGCCTTCCTAAAACTAACCTCACACTGATCTGTCCAATTAAACTTTCTATTCTTCTTTAATAAATCTGACAGTGGCTGAAGTAGTTCAGCAAAATTTGGTACAAAACGACGGTACCATGACGCTGTCCCTAAAAAGCTTCTAACTTCCTTAACATTCCTCGGTGCTGGAATCCTAACCATGCTTTCCACTTTTTCTGGGTCTATATGTAACCCGTTACGATCCACGATATATCCTAAAAATTTTAGAGCTGGCATGCAAAAATTGCATTTTTCCCTACTGACCTTCAATCCTGCTTCACACAACCTTTTCATCACCTCATTAAGGATTTCAAGATGCTTCTCGAAAGAATCCGCAATGATGATGATGTCGTCTAAATAGACGAAGACATATGGCTCCAGGTCGGCACCCAAAACTGTGTCGATAAACCTCTGCCATGTCGCAGGTGAATTGTGAACATCGAAAGGCATTCTTCTGAACTGAAAAAGGCCTCTCCCAGGAACCGTGAAGGCAGTATAGGGCTTAGATTCCTCCTCCATAGGAATCTGCCAGTATGCTGACTTAATGTCTAGCGAAGACAAGAACCTCGCACCTCGAAGTCTGTCCAAAATCGAATTTATATACGGAAGTGGATAAGCATCTCTATTTGTATTCTTGTTTAGCTTCCTATAGTCCACGCAAAATCTATAGGAGCCATCTTTCTTTTTAACCAGGAGTATTGGAGATGACCAAGAACTTTTGGATCTCTCAATTACCCCTGCGTCTAACATCTCTTTAAGTTCTTTATATATATGGCCCTGCATTGCCGGCGAAACCGGATAATACCGTTGTTTAATCGGTTCCGCCGACGTTCTAATTTTGTGTGCCACCATTGTGGTGCACCCTAATCCTTCTGGCATTTTTCTAAAAGAACTCTCTATTACATCATCAAATAATCTAATTTCTCTATCACCCAAATCTGACCGTTCTGTAATAGAACATATCGAAACCATCCGATCCTGGTTCGAAAAATTCCACATCCGTGATCTCAAATCCGGAACAATGCCCGACAGTGCCCAAAAATCTGCACCTAAGATTACGGTGTGGGGTAGTGTGGGAATGACAAGACAGTCTATGAGAACTGCCTTATCCTCAACTACAATTGGTAACGAAATTACCCCTAAAATCTTGACACTAGTTCCATCTGCTAAACATACAGAGTGAGCAGTGTCTTTCTTCAAACTAAGCCCTAATCTTTGGAGAATGCTCCAGCTATCTCTACCTATTATGGTCCTAGAAGCTCCTGAATCTAATAAACCTAAAAATCTAGAACCATAAATACTAATTTTCAAAAATGGTCTACTATCATCTCCGTTTGCCGCCAAAGTAAAACCTAAATGAATTTGAGTTGTCAGCTGGTTGCCAACAGGCAACCTAACTAATTTCTTCGGTACTCGCGCCCTGCTGGTGCACGAGACCGATGAGCATTTCCCGAACAACGTGGGCAACTGCTCTTGCTGACACCTTCAGCACCACAACCATAACATCTCCTAATAGCACCTATTTGCATAATGGCCTGATCCATTGCAATTATAACATCTAATACCAGACGTACCAGCTTGGTTGAATCCAGTAGGCTGCGACCTACTAGGTTGAACCACTCTGCTGGGCTGTTCGGTCCTAGCGACAGAAGGGGATTTCGGTCGCACTGTCGAAACTGCAGTGTAACCGACTTCGGGTATCTTAACAGCCGCGACTTTCGGTTGCACTGACGAAACTTCAGTGTAACCGAGTTCGGGCTCTACAAAATTTTTATTTCGAGCAGGCGGCGGCTCGAAATGTTCTACATTGGCCCTAAGCGTCTCTAAATCCCTACCTAGGCTAGCCAATTCCTTAACAGACTGTGGTTTCTGAAAACCAATCTGTTTTTGGAAAGGGTCCAAATTTTTCATTAGGATAGCGACTTTCCTCCGTTCAGAAAGTGGCTCTCCTAACCTCTTGAACAAAGTACGCATGGTGGCTAAATATGCACCATACGACTCCTCTTTACCTTGGGTACGACGGTTGATCTGTTCTAATAACAAATCATCATAGTTTGCTGGCAAGAATTCATATTTCAACGCGTCTACAAATTCTTGCCAGTTAGAAATATCTTCTCTGACTGACCTGTACCACAACAAGGCTTGGCCAGTAAGAAGATCTACCACTGACTGATATAAATGGGTTTCTGAAACCCCTCTAGCTAAACTAAGCTCTTCTACTCTTTCTAGGAATGAGTTTACTGATGTGCCACACCGCTCGCCAGTGAACTGAACATTCCACCTACAAATTCGTTCTGTACACCGCTCCTGCGATGCACCAGAAAAAGCTAAACTACGCCCTATACTATTCCCTGCACTATTTTGAAAATTATTCTCTAAACTAATCCCTACAGCAGGCCTAACTAAATCGTTGCACATCCTCGCTGATGTGATATCATGCCTCGTTGGTTGACTCGGGCCTTGAGTCAACTGACCTGCTCCTGAGGTCATTGGCATTTCTTCCTCGAAAGCCTTTTCTTCATCATCTTCGCCGTTCAATTTCGATAAAAGTAGCAAAAGATCTAACTTGAGAGACTTTTGCTCTCCTACCTCTTCATCGCCTGCTGCCTGCGCTTTCCCTATTCTATTTAAACCCCATTCGATCTTGGTAAGGATCTTCAAGAACTCCGGTGACTTTGAACTTCTTGGACGATCCTTAAGAAGATCCCTAATCTCACTAATCTTATCTACCACTGCATTTCTATCCTGTATGTAGGTGAAAGGGTACTTCTACTGAACCCCTACGTTCTAACATACGAGAAGCTCTTAAGGAACTTCTCATAATGTCTACGGTCCCCTTTTCTAATCCACGACAGAGCATTTCATATGTTAGCTCGTCACTAGAAAGCCGATTTATTTCCATTTTAATTTAAATAAATTAAAACAAGGACTATCAAAAAGATTTAAAAAGTCTCAGAAAAAAACAATGTTGGTAACCCTACACTATTTTTATATTCCACACCAGGAATTAAAAAAAGAATTAAAAAAAAATATATAAAAAAAATCTGCTTACAAAAAATCAATACAAAAAGTTTATAAAAAAACTTTAAAAAAAAAGGAATCCAATATAGGACCCTTTACGTTAAAAAAATCTTTCAGAAAAAAGGTACCAATTAAAAGTAGTAAAAATTCAGTTGGCAAATTCTCGTAGTATATTATAAAATATAACACGGTCAAAATCCACTCAAAAATGTATCCACTCAAAAAAAGAGAAGGCACTATTAAATTATAATGCCAATAACAAAAAACTCAATAGAAAAAAAGAGAAAACACTACCTATAAAATTATATTGTCAAATATAAAACTTAATGAAAGAGAAAACAATATAAAATAAAATGGCCGAACAAAATCAAAAAAAAAAATAAATAAATTAAATGAAAAATTTAATCGACACAATTATATGTACGTAGGAGGGTACCGACGAAAAATTCAAATGAAAAACTTATAAAATAAAAAGGAACAAAAAAAACTCACTTTTTAATTAGGTAGGTAGGTATCACTTCAAATCCAAATACCTATGTAGAAAACCACTTGTAGAAAAAAGCACAATATGTGAAGGTATATAATTTCCTTGTTGGTACCTATGAGAAAAAAAATACACACCAAGTAAATTATTTTTATTAACAATAAATTAAAAAAACTTCCCTAAAACAAAACTATTTAACCACTAGTGCGGATTCAAGCACTTTCTCAGCTAAACAAAATCAAAACACTTGTAGGTAGGTACACTGTATGTATTCAAAAAGGGCCCCGCACGTTGAGCGACAATTTGTTGCAATTTTTTTTTACTTTATTATTAATTTAAACTTTATGATGATAAATGAAACTTTAAAACCGCTGCACTTTGGATTTTCGTATCCAACAAAATAAAACAAAATCAAATTAAGCAAGATCTTTTCGTTAAACAAAAATAGTATACAATGTATATAATGGCAAAAGGCCAAATTTAAATAGAATGGAAATTATGAAACTTTAATGAAATTAAATTAAATAACAATTGTGTTACAAAGACACAAACTGAAAACGACTTTGCGTATAATTCCCGAACAGACAACGGAAAATTAAAAAGGTCGCGAGTCCCGCAATATCGGGATAAAAGAAAACGGAGCGAAGGTCTACCGATATCACAATATTTGCCAATATAGGCCACCAAAAAAAATCCAAAATCGAAACCGAACCAAAGTAAACACAATAAACTAAAAAGGTACTCATCTATAACGAGAATCCTTTCTCCTGGAGTAATCGCCCGAACTGCGCTCCTCTACACAAAAGATTTCTTTTTATAATTCACAAAAAATTTTTAGCTCTAACTGCTAAAATTTGTCCACTAAATAATTTGGCTCAAACTGCCAAAATTATTCTCACAATCTCCAAAAATATTAACTTTCCCAAAATTAACTACTAAACAAAAATCGTAATAGTTTTTCGATTTCTAATTTTTATCTCTTCACAACCAAAGTCTTCCAAGAAGTGACTAATGGCGGGCCTCTCTCATCCATTTATCAACGACCATATTGTCGTCTCTTTCGAACCAACTGTGTGGCGGTATTCGGCTACGGTTTATTCGCACGACCCCACTCATTAGCTGAGGCCTGCCCGTTGTTGAACCCAAACCACGATTCGCTCAGAGACAACTCCGAATATCCCAATCATTGGTGATAATTCGATATGGTTAAATGGATGAGTTCAGTCCCTTTCCGTCAATTCCAATTTAATAAAAATGAAAACGAAAAACTATTTACACACGATAAAGTCCCCGTCTAAAACCGACCCAGACTTAAAATAAAAAGCAAAACTTTTGTGTTGGACAAAGTCTCCACCATTTTGAAAATCAAATGGTGAGAAAGGATCCGCCGTCTCGCGATAAACTCTACAAATTAAAACCCGTAGACCTTCGCGCAGACTCAAAAGAATAGGGAAACACCTAGCAAAGGCGTTTTCATTTCGTGTTTAAAAACTAACTTTAGGTCGGACTCTCGGCCATGCTAAAAGAAGACTTACTTTACGAAGACTGACTGACTTGTCAGTTGGGTGTGAATCTCCTGTCACACATTTTGGGTTGCCATGCATATTATTTCGCATGCCGTCTGCACATATCGACCTACTGTCGACCTCGAATTCTGCCGTCAACTTCCTGTTGGGCGGTATAGTTTTAAAGTGTGGATCGTCTCTTGCACACTGATGGTTTACACCAACCATCTGTTATCAAACATTCAAATTCGATGAGCTATTAAATATAAAAATTAAACAAAAAATGTTACTTTTCCCAATTACTTGAGAGTAGGCCCTCTGGTTGATGGAACAGGAAACCACTTACTCTACAAGCAATTTTGAGCCGCAACAAAAAAGAAGGGAAGTGGAAAGAATTAATAAGAAAAAGAAGAACAGGCCGATGAAAATTGTTGCGGTAAATTTTAACGCAACAAATCCCACCCTTACCTCCTAGGAAATGTACTTACATTTCGTTAAAACTGTAAATAATTTCCTGAGGCTCACCCAAGAGAAAATAGAGAAAAGAAAAAAAAAATTTCCATCAAAAAAAAATTCCAAACTCAAAAATCAAACAAAATTACAAAATCAAAAATCTATATCAAAAAGTGCTTATCAACAAAAGCAAAAAAGAATTTAAGCTAAATCATAAAAAAAAACTAAATTAAAAGTTACGTTAATTGGATGCTTCTGAAAACGGCTTTAAATCTTTAGCATGCCAAGTACCGCGTTCTTTACCTCTACTATCTTCTAAGACATATGTCCAAGGTGACACACGCTTCTTAATTACAAACGGACCGACAAACTTCGGTGCTAACTTGGCAGCGTAATAATTCGCGGCATCCGACAAGGAAAAGTTTCGACGCCAAACCATCGCACCTTGACGATATTGAACGTCTCTACGACGAAGATTATAAGCTTTAGCTGCTTTGCTACTCGCAGCTTTAAGCTTCCTCCCAATATCTATTCTTAGTTCCCTAAAACGTTCGGCGACCTCTCCCAGATCTTGAACGTTTGTCAACGAATCTCCTACTATTGGTACTTCCTGACCCGAAGTAACCATGTCCCTCCCGAAATTCGCATAATAGGGTGAAACACCCAAAACCTCGTGTTGCGACGTAAGAATCGCACACGCAACCTTGGCGAGTTGTGAATCCCACAAACGGTGGTTTTTACCGACGTAAGCTCGCAACGTCATTTTAATAATTTGATTTATCCTTTCCGCAGGGTTTGCCTGCGGATGATAATGGGCCGTAAATTGAAGACGTGACGCGTACGCCTGGCAAAGCGTTTTCAATTCCTTAGATCGGAATTGGGGACCGTTGTCACAGACGATCACCTTTGGGATGCCAAATAAAAGAAAAACGTTATCCTCCAGTTCCCTACAAATTGCTTTCGCAGTAGCAGACCTAAGAGCAAAAAGAAGTGGAAATTTAGTAAAATAATCAACGACGGTAAGAATGTAAATGAAACCCCTACTCGACTTAGGAAGCGGACCTACAAGATCTACACAGATCATTTCCCACGGTGAAGTAACCCCTACTCTCTCAGACATCAAACCAGCTGGCTTCTCATTCACCGGCTTCACTTGTTGGCAAACTTTACAATTGCGTACATATCTTGTTATATCTGCCCTCATCTTGGGCCAATAAAACTTTGCCCCGATCCTGGCAAAAGTTTTTCTAACACCCATGTGTCCAGCTAACGGACCATCATGGTACTCTTTCAAAATATCTAGCCTTTCATTTTTCCCTAAAACCCTCTTCCATTCTTGACTACTCTCATGAACGACAATATGGTTTGATTTGACGAGTTTGAAAAGCTGATCTTGTTTAACTCGCCAAGCCGGATAAGCTAATGGGTTAGAATTAACTACGGACTTCATCTTAATTATCCAAGGGTCTACATCCTCTTCTGAGATCTCGGCTAACACCGGAACTCCACGAGAAAGCATATCAGGAACAACATGCTCTTTGCCCTTTCTATGGATAATTTCGAAGTCAAATTGTTGGAGCCGAACTGCCCAACGCGCTAATCTACCCTGTGGATCTTTAAGATTGCTTAACCATACTAAAGAATAATGATCTGTCACGACTGTAAATCGAAAGCCTTCGATATACGGTCGCAACTCCTCAACAGCCCAAAGTACAGCTAAGCATTCTTTCTCTGTTGTACTATAATTTCGTTCATTTCTATTTAAACTTCTACTAAGGTAACAGACAACCTTTTCACCCTCATCAAAGTTTTGAGACAAAACTGCACCGATGCCGAAATCTGACGCGTCTGTTTGAACGAAAAATGGTCGTTTAAAATCTGGGCAAGTGAGTATGGGTGCTGTCACCAGACACTCCTTTGCCTTCCTAAAACTAACCTCACACTGATCTGTCCAATTAAACTTTCTATTCTTCTTTAATAAATCTGACAGTGGCTGAAGTAGTTCAGCAAAATTTGGTACAAAACGACGGTACCATGACGCTGTCTTTAAAAAGCTTCTAACTTCCTTAACATTCCTCGGTGCTGGAATCCTAACCATGCTTTCCACTTTTTCTGGGTCTATATGTAACCCGTTACGATCCACGATATATCCTAAAAATTTTAGAGCTGGCATGCAAAAATTGCATTTTTCCCTACTGACCTTCAATCCTGCTTCACACAACCTTTTCATCACCTCATTAAGGATTTCAAGATGCTTCTCGAAAGAATCCGCAATGATGATGATGTCGTCTAAATAGACGAAGACATATGGCTCCAGGTAGGCACCCAAAACTGTGTCGATAAACCTCTGCCATGTCGCAGGTGAATTGTGAACATCGAAAGGCATTCTTCTGAACTGAAAAAGGCCTCTCCCAGGAACCGTGAAGGCAGTATAGGGCTTAGATTCCTCCTCCATAGGAATCTGCCAGTATGCTGACTTAATGTCTAGCGAAGACAAGAACCTCGCACCTCGAAGTCTGTCCAAAATCGAATTTATATACGGAAGTGGATAAGCATCTCTATTTGTATTCTTGTTTAGCTTCCTATAGTCCACGCAAAATCTATAGGAGCCATCTTTCTTTTTAACCAGGAGTATTGGAGATGACCAAGAACTTTTGGATCTCTCAATTACCCCTGCGTCTAACATCTCTTTAAGTTCTTTATATATATGGCCCTGCATTGCCGGAGAAACCGGATAATACCGTTGTTTAATCGGTTCCGCCGACGTTCTAATTTTGTGTGCCACCATTGTGGTGCACCCTAATCCTTCTGGCATTTTTCTAAAAGAACTCTCTATTACATCATCAAATAATCTAATTTCTCTATCACCCAAATCTGACCGTTCTGTAATAGAACATATCGAAACCATCCGATCCTGGTTCGAAAAATTCCACATCCGTGATCTCAAATCCGGAACAATGCCCGACAGTGCCCAAAAATCTGCACCTAAGATTACGGTGTGGGGTAGTGTGGGAATGACAAGACAGTCTATGAGAACTGCCTTATCCTCAACTACAATTGGTAACGAAATTACCCCTAAAATCTTGACACTAGTTCCATCTGCTAAACATACAGAGTGAGCAGTGTCTTTCTTCAAACTAAGCCCTAATCTTTGGAGAATGCTCCAGCTATCTCTACCTATTATGGTCCTAGAAGCTCCTGAATCTAATAAACCTAAAAATCTAGAACCATAAATACTAATTTTCAAAAATGGTCTACTATCATCTCCGTTTGCCGCCAAAGTAAAACCTAAATGAATTTGAGTTGTCAGCTGGTTGCCAACAGGCAACCTAACTAATTTCTTCGGTACTCGCGCCCTGCTGGTGCACGAGACCGATGAGCATTTCCCGAACAACGTGGGCAACTGCTCTTGCTGACACCTTCAGCACCACAACCATAACATCTCCTAATAGCCGAACACCTATTTGCATAATGGCCTGATCCATTGCAATTATAACATCTAATACCAGACGTACCAGCTTGGTTGAATCCAGTAGGCTGCGACCTACTAGGTTGAACCACTCTGCTGGGCTGTTCGGTCCTAGCGACAGAAGGGGATTTCGGTCGCACTGTCGAAACTGCAGTGTAACCGACTTCGGGTATCTTAACAGCCGCGACTTTCGGTTGCACTGACGAAACTTCAGTGTAACCGAGTTCGGGCTCTACAAAATTTGTATTTCGAGCAGGCGGCGGCTCGAAATGTTCTACATTGGCCCTAAGCGTCTCTAAATCCCTACCTAGGCTAGCCAATTCCTTAACAGACTGTGGTTTCTGAAAACCAATCTGTTTTTGGAAAGGGTCCAAATTTTTCATTAGGATAGCGACTTTCCTCCGTTCAGAAAGTGGCTCTCCTAACCTCTTGAACAAAGTACGCATGGTGGCTAAATATGCACCATACGACTCCTCTTTACCTTGGGTACGACGGTTGATCTGTTCTAATAACAAATCATCATAGTTTGCTGGCAAGAATTCATATTTCAACGCGTCTACAAATTCTTGCCAGTTAGAAATATCTTCTCTGACTGACCTGTACCACAACAAGGCTTGGCCAGTAAGAAGATCTACCACTGACTGATATAAATGGGTTTCTGAAACCCCTCTAGCTAAACTAAGCTCTTCTACTCTTTCTAGGAATGAGTTCACTGATGTGCCACACCGCTCACCAGTGAACTGAACATTCCACCTACAAATTCGTTCTGTACACCGCTCCTGCGATGCACCAGAAAAAGCTAAATTACGCCCTATACTATTCCCTGCACTATTTTGAAAATTATTCTCTAAACTAATCCCTACAGCAGGCCTAACTAAATCGTTGCACATCCTCGCTGATGTGATATCATGCCTCGTTGGTTGACTCGGGCCTTGAGTCAACTGACCTGCTCCTGAGGTCATTGGCATTTCTTCCTCGAAAGCCTTTTCTTCATCATCTTCGCCGTTCAATTTCGATAAAAGTAGCAAAAGATCTAACTTGAGAGACTTTTGCTCTCCTACCTCTTCATCGCCTGCTGCCTGCGCTTTCCCTATTCTATTTAAACCCCATTCGATCTTGGTAAGGATCTTCAAGAACTCCGGTGACTTTGAACTTCTTGGACGATCCTTAAGAAGATCCCTAATCTCACTAATCTTATCTACCACTGCATTTCTATCCTGTATGTAGGTGAAAGGGTACTTCTACTGAACCCCTACGTTCTAACATACGAGAAGCTCTTAAGGAACTTCTCATAATGTCTACGGTCCCCTTTTCTAATCCACGACAGAGCATTTCATATGTTAGCTCGTCACTAGAAAGCCGATTTATTTCCATTTTAATTTAAATAAATTAAAACAAGGACTATCAAAAAGATTTAAAAAGTCTCAGAAAAAAACAATGTTGGTAACCCTACACTATTTTTATATTCCACACCAGGAATTAAAAAAAGAATTAAAAAAAAATATATAAAAAAAATCTGCTTACAAAAAATCAATACAAAAAGTTTATAAAAAAACTTTTAAAAAAAAGGAATCCAATATAGGACCCTTTACGTTAAAAAAATCTTTCAGAAAAAAGGTACCAATTAAAAGTAGTAAAAATTCAGTTGGCAAATTCTCGTAGTATATTATAAAATATAACACGGTCAAAATCCACTCAAAAATGTATCCACTCAAAAAAAGAGAAGGCACTATTAAATTATAATGCCAATAACAAAAAACTCAATAGAAAAAAAGAGAAAACACTACCTATAAAATTATATTGTCAAATATAAAACTTAATGAAAGAGAAAACAATATAAAATAAAATGGCCGAACAAAATCAAAAAAAAAAAATAAATAAATTAAATGAAAAATTTAATCGACACAATTATATGTACGTAGGAGGGTACCGACGAAAAATTCAAATGAAAAACTTATAAAATAAAAAGGAACAAAAAAAACTCACTTTTTAATTAGGTAGGTAGGTATCACTTCAAATCCAAATACCTATGTAGAAAAGCACTTGTAGAAAAAAGCACAATATGTGAAGGTATATAATTTCCTTGTTGGTACCTATGAGAAAAAAAATACACACCAAGTAAATTATTTTTATTAACAATAAATTAAAAAAACTTCCCTAAAACAAAACTATTTAACCACTAGTGCGGATTCAAGCACTTTCTCAGCTAAACAAAATCAAAACACTTGTAGGTAGGTACACTGTATGTATTCAAAAAGGGCCCCGCACGTTGAGCGACAATTTGTTGCAATTTTTTTTTACTTTATTATTAATTTTAACTTTATGATGATAAATGAAACTTTAAAACCGCTGCACTTTGGATTTTCGTATCCAACAAAATAAAACAAAATCAAATTAAGCAAGATCTTTTCGTTAAACAAAAATAGTATACAATGTATATAATGGCAAAAGGCCAAATTTAAATAGAATGGAAATTATGAAACTTTAATGAAATTAAATTAAATAACAATTGTGTTACAAAGACACAAACTGAAAACGACTTTGCGTATAATTCCCGAACAGACAACGGAAAATTAAAAAGGTCGCGAGTCCCGCAATATCGGGATAAAAGAAAAACGGAGCGAAGGTCTACCGATATCACAATATTTGCCAATATAGGCCACCAAAAAAAATCCAAAATCGAAACCGAACCAAAGTAAACACAATAAACTAAAAAGGTACTTATCTATAACGAGAATCCTTTCTCCTGGAGTAATCGCCCGAACTGCGCTCCTCTACACAAAAGATTTCTTTTTATAATTCACAAAAAATTTTTAGCTCTAACTGCTAAAATTTGTCCACTAAATAATTTGGCTCAAACTGCCAAAATTATTCTCACAATCTCCAAAAATATTAACTTTCCCAAAATTAACTACTAAACAAAAATCGTAATAGTTTTTCGATTTCTAATTTTTATCTCTTCACAACCAAAGTCTTCCAAGAAGTGACTAATGGCGGGCCTCTCTCATCCATTTATCAACGACCATATTGTCGTCTCTTTCGAACCAACTGTGTGGCGGTATTCGGCTACGGTTTATTCGCACGACCCCGCTCATTAGCTGAGGCCTGCCCGTTGTTGAACCCAAACCACGATTCGCTCAGAGACAACTCCGAATATCCCAATCATTGGTGATAATTCGATATGGTTAAATGGACGAGTTCAGTCCCTTTCCGTCAATTCCAATTTAATAAAAATGAAAACGAAAAACTATTTACACACGATAAAGTCCCCGTCTAAAACCGACCCAGACTTAAAATAAAAAGCAAAACTTTTGTGTTGGACAAAGTCTCCACCATTTTGAAAATCAAATGGTGAGAAAGGATCCGCCGTCTCGCGATAAACTCTACAAATTAAAACCCGTAGACCTTCGCGCAGACTCAAAAGAATAGGGAAACACCTAGCAAAGGCGTTTTCATTTCGTGTTTAAAAACTAACTTTAGGTCGGACTCTCGGCCATGCTAAAAGAAGACTTACTTTACGAAGACTGACTGACTTGTCAGTTGGGTGTGAATCTCCTGTCACACATTTTGGGTTGCCATGCATATTATTTCGCATGCCGTCTGCACATATCGACCTACTGTCGACTTCGAATTCTGCCGTCAACTTCCTGTTGGGCGGTATAGTTTTAAAGTGTGGATCGTCTCTTGCACACTGATGGTTTACACCAACCATCTGTTATCAAACATTCAAATTCGATGAGCTATTAAATATAAAAATTAAACAAAATATGTTACTTTTCCCAATTACTTGAGAGTAGGCCCTCTGGTTGATGGAACAGGAAACCACTTACTCTACAAGCAATTTTGAGCCGCAACAAAAAAGAAGGGAAGTGGAAAGAATTAATAAGAAAAAGAAGAACAGGCCGATGAAAATTGTTGCGGTAAATTTTAACGCAACAAATCCCACCCTTACCTCCTAGGAAATGTACTTACATTTCGTTAAAACTGTAAATAATTTCCTGAGGCTCACCCAAGAGAAAATAGAGAAAAGAAAAAAAAAATTTCCATCAAAAAAAAATTCCAAACTCAAAAATCAAACAAAATTACAAAATCAAAAATCTATATCAAAAAGTGCTTATCAACAAAAGCAAAAAAGAATTTAAGCTAAATCATAAAAAAAAACTAAATTAAAAGTTACGTTAATTGGATGCTTCTGAAAACGGCTTTAAATCTTTAGCATGCCAAGTACCGCGTTCCTTACCTCTACTATCTTCTAAGACATATGTCCAAGGTGACACACGCTTCTTAATTACAAACGGACCGACAAACTTCGGTGCTAACTTGGCAGCGTAATAATTCGCGGCATCCGACAAGGAAAAGTTTCGACGCCAAACCATCGCACCTTGACGATATTGAACGTCTCTCTGACGAAGATTATAAGCTTTAGCTGCTTTGCTACTCGCAGCTTTAAGCTTCCTCCCAATATCTATTCTTAGTTCCCTAAAACGTTCGGCGACCTCTCCCAGATCTTGAACGTTTGTCAACGAATCTCCTACTATTGGTACTTCCTGACCCGAAGTAACCATGTCCCTCCCGAAATTCGCATAATAGGGTGAAACACCCAAAACCTCGTGTTGCGACGTAAGAATCGCACACGCAACCTTGGCGAGTTGTGAATCCCACAAACGGTGGTTTTCACCGACGTAAGCTCGCAACGTCGTTTTAATAATTTGATTTATCCTTTCCGCAGGGTTTGCCTGCGGATGATAATGGGCCGTAAATTGAAGACGTGACGCGTACGCCTGGCAAAGCGTTTTCAATTCCTTAGATCGGAATTGGGGACCGTTGTCACAGACGATCACCTTTGGGATGCCAAATAAAAGAAAAACGTTATCCTCCAGTTCCCTACAAATTGCTTTCGCAGTAGCAGACCTAAGAGCAAAAAGAAGTGGAAATTTAGTAAAATAATCAACGACGGTAAGAATGTAAATGAAACCCCTACTCGACTTAGGAAGCGGACCTACAAGATCTACACAGATCATTTCCCACGGTGAAGTAACCCCTACTCTCTCAGACATCAAACCAGCTGGCTTCTCATTCACCGGCTTCACTTGTTGGCAAACTTTACAATTGCGTACATATCTTGTTATATCTGCCCTCATCTTGGGCCAATAAAACTTTGCCCCGATCCTGGCAAAAGTTTTTCTAACACCCATGTGTCCAGCTAACGGACCATCATGGTACTCTTTCAAAATATCTAGCCTTTCATTTTTCCCTAAAACCCTCTTCCATTCTTGACTACTCGCATGAACGACAATATGGTTTGATTTGACGAGTTTGAAAAGCTGATCTTGTTTAACTCGCCAAGCCGGATAAGCTAATGGGTTAGAATTAACTACGGACTTCATCTTAATTATCCAAGGGTCTACATCCTCTTCTGAGATCTCGGCTAACACCGGAACTCCACGAGAAAGCATATCAGGAACAACATGCTCTTTGCCCTTTCTATGGATAATTTCGAAGTCAAATTGTTGGAGCCGAACTGCCCAACGCGCTAATCTACCCTGTGGATCTTTAAGATTGCTTAACCATACTAAAGAATAATGATCTGTCACGACTGTAAATCGAAAGCCTTCGATATACGGTCGCAACTCCTCAACAGCCCAAAGTACAGCTAAGCATTCTTTCTCTGTTGTACTATAATTTCGTTCATTTCTATTTAAACTTCTACTAAGGTAACAGACAACCTTTTCACCCTCATCAAAGTTTTGAGACAAAACTGCACCGATGCCGAAATCTGACGCGTCTGTTTGAACGACAAATGGTCGTTTAAAATCTGGGCAAGTGAGTATGAGTGCTGTCACCAGACACTCCTTTGCCTTCCTAAAACTAACCTCACACTGATCTGTCCAATTAAACTTTCTATTCTTCTTTAATAAATCTGACAGTGGCTGAAGTAGTTCAGCAAAATTTGGTACAAAACGACGGTACCATGACGCTGTCCCTAAAAAGCTTCTAACTTCCTTAACATTCCTCGGTGCTGGAATCCTAACCATGCTTTCCACTTTTTCTGGGTCTATATGTAACCCGTTACGATCCACGATATATCCTAAAAATTTTAGAGCTGGCATGTAAAAATTGCATTTTTCCCTACTGACCTTCAATCCTGCTTCACACAACCTTTTCATCACCTCATTAAGGATTTCAAGATGCTTCTCGAAAGAATCCGCAATGATGATGATGTCGTCTAAATAGACGAAGACATATGGCTCCAGGTCGGCACCCAAAACTGTGTCGATAAACCTCTGCCATGTCGCAGGTGAATTGTGAACATCGAAAGGCATTCTTCTGAACTGAAAAAGGCCTCTCCCAGGAACCGTGAAGGCAGTATAGGGCTTAGATTCCTCCTCCATAGGAATCTGCCAGTATGCTGACTTAATGTCTAGCGAAGACAAGAACCTCGCACCTCGAAGTCTGTCCAAAATCGAATTTATATACGGAAGTGGATAAGCATCTCTATTTGTATTCTTGTTTAGCTTCCTATAGTCCACGCAAAATCTATAGGAGCCATCTTTCTTTTTAACCAGGAGTATTGGAGATGACCAAGAACTTTTGGATCTCTCAATTACCCCTGCGTCTAACATCTCTTTAAGTTCTTTATATATATGGCCCTGCATTGCCGGAGAAACCGGATTATACCGTTGTTTAATCGGTTCCGCCGACGTTCTAATTTTGTGTGCCACCATTGTGGTGCACCCTAATCCTTCTGGCATTTTTCTAAAAGAACTCTCTATTACATCATCAAATAATCTAATTTCTCTATCACCCAAATCTGACCGTTCTGTAATAGAACATATCGAAACCATCCGATCCTGGTTCGAAAAATTCCACATCCGTGATCTCAAATCCGGAACAATGCCCGACAGTGCCCAAAAATCTGCACCTAAGATAAGGTTACGGTGTGGGGTAGTGTGGGAATGACAAGACAGTCTATGAGAACTGCCTTATCCTCAACTACAATTGGTAACGAAATTACCCCTAAAATCTTGACACTAGTTCCATCTGCTAAACATACAGAGTGAGCAGTGTCTTTCTTCAAACTAAGCCCTAATCTTTGGAGAATGCTCCAGCTATCTCTACCTATTATGGTCCTAGAAGCTCCTGAATCTAATAAACCTAAAAATCTAGAACCATAAATACTAATTTTCAAAAATGGTCTACTATCATCTCCGTTTGCCGCCAAAGTAAAACCTAAATGAATTTGAGTTGTCAGCTGGTTGCCAACAGGCAACCTAACTAATTTCTTCGGTACTCGCGCCCTGCTGGTGCACAAGACCGATGAGCATTTCCCGAACAACGTGGGCAACTGCTCTTGCTGACACCTTCAGCACCACAACCATAACATCTCCTAATAGCACCTATTTGCATAATGGCCTGATCCATTGCAATTATAACATCTAATACCAGACGTACCAGCTTGGTTGAATCCAGTAGGCTGCGACCTACTAGGTTGAACCACTCTGCTGGGCTGTTCGGTCCTAGCGACAGAAGGGGATTTCGGTCGCACTGTCGAAACTGCAGTGTAACCGACTTCGGGTATCTTAACAGCCGCGACTTTCGGTTGCACTGACGAAACTTCAGTGTAACCGAGTTCGGGCTCTACAAAATTTTTATTTCGAGCAGGCGGCGGCTCGAAATGTTCTACATTGGCCCTAAGCGTCTCTAAATCCCTACCTAGGCTAGCCAATTCCTTAACAGACTGTGGTTTCTGAAAACCAATCTGTTTTTGGAAAGGGTCCAAATTTTTCATTAGGATAGCGACTTTCCTCCGTTCAGAAAGTGGCTCTCCTAACCTCTTGAACAAAGTACGCATGGTGGCTAAATATGCACCATACGACTCCTCTTTACCTTGGGTACGACGGTTGATCTGTTCTAATAACAAATCATCATAGTTTGCTGGCAAGAATTCATATTTCAACGCGTCTACAAATTCTTGCCAGTTAGAAATATCTTCTCTGACTGACCTGTACCACAACAAGGCTTGGCCAGTAAGAAGATCTACCACTGACTGATATAAATGGGTTTCTGAAACCCCTCTAGCTAAACTAAGCTCTTCTACTCTTTCTAGGAATGAGTTCACTGATGTGCCACACCGCTCACCAGTGAACTGAACATTCCACCTACAAATTCGTTCTGTACACCGCTCCTGCGATGCACCAGAAAAAGCTAAATTACGCCCTATACTATTCCCTGCACTATTTTGAAAATTATTCTCTAAACTAATCCCTACAGCAGGCCTAACTAAATCGTTGCACATCCTCGCTGATGTGATATCATGCCTCGTTGGTTGACTCGGGCCTTGAGTCAACTGACCTGCTCCTGAGGTCATTGGCATTTCTTCCTCGAAAGCCTTTTCTTCATCATCTTCGCCGTTCAATTTCGATAAAAGTAGCAAAAGATCTAACTTGAGAGACTTTTGCTCTCCTACCTCTTCATCGCCTGCTGCCTGCGCTTTCCCTATTCTATTTAAACCCCATTCGATCTTGGTAAGGATCTTCAAGAACTCCGGTGACTTTGAACTTCTTGGACGATCCTTAAGAAGATCCCTAATCTCACTAATCTTATCTACCACTGCATTTCTATCCTGTATGTAGGTGAAAGGGTACTTCTACTGAACCCCTACGTTCTAACATACGAGAAGCTCTTAAGGAACTTCTCATAATGTCTACGGTCCCCTTTTCTAATCCACGACAGAGCATTTCATATGTTAGCTCGTCACTAGAAAGCCGATTTATTTCCATTTTAATTTAAATAAATTAAAACAAGGACTATCAAAAAGATTTAAAAAGTCTCAGAAAAAAACAATGTTGGTAACCCTACACTATTTTTATATTCCACACCAGGAATTAAAAAAAGAATTAAAAAAAAATATATAAAAAAAATCTGCTTACAAAAAATCAATACAAAAAGTTTATAAAAAAACTTTAAAAAAAAAGGAATCCAATATAGGACCCTTTACGTTAAAAAAATCTTTCAGAAAAAAGGTACCAATTAAAAGTAGTAAAAATTCAGTTGGCAAATTCTCGTAGTATATTATAAAATATAACACGGTCAAAATCCACTCAAAAATGTATCCACTCAAAAAAAGAGAAGGCACTATTAAATTATAATGCCAATAACAAAAAACTCAATAGAAAAAAAGAGAAAACACTACCTATAAAATTATATTGTCAAATATAAAACTTAATGAAAGAGAAAACAATATAAAATAAAATGGCCGAACAAAATCAAAAAAAAAAATAAATAAATTAAATTTAAAATTTAATCGACACAATTATATGTACGTAGGAGGGTACCGACGAAAAATTCAAATGAAAAACTTATAAAATAAAAAGGAACAAAAAAAACTCACTTTTTAATTAGGTAGGTAGGTATCACTTCAAATCCAAATACCTATGTAGAAAAGCACTTGTAGAAAAAAGCACAATATGTGAAGGTATATAATTTCCTTGTTGGTACCTATGAGAAAAAAAATACACACCAAGTAAATTATTTTTATTAACAATAAATTAAAAAAACTTCCCTAAAACAAAACTATTTAACCACTAGTGCGGATTCAAGCACTTTCTCAGCTAAACAAAATCAAAACACTTGTAGATAGGTACACTGTATGTATTCAAAAAGGGCCCCGCACGTTGAGCGACAATTTGTTGCAATTTTTTTTTACTTTATTATTAATTTTAACTTTATGATGATAAATGAAACTTTAAAACCGCTGCACTTTGGATTTTCGTATCCAACAAAATAAAACAAAATCAAATTAAGCAAGATCTTTTCGTTAAACAAAAATAGTATACAATGTATATAATGGCAAAAGGCCAAATTTAAATAGAATGGAAATTATGAAACTTTAATGAAATTAAATTAAATAACAATTGTGTTACAAAGACACAAACTGAAAACGACTTTGCGTATAATTCCCGAACAGACAACGGAAAATTAAAAAGGTCGCGAGTCCCGCAATATCGGGATAAAAGAAAAACGGAGCGAAGGTCTACCGATATCACAATATTTGCCAATATAGGCCACCAAAAAAAAATCCAAAATCAAAACCGAACCAAAGTAAACACAATAAACTAAAAAGGTACTTATCTATAACGAGAATCCTTTCTCCTGGAGTAATCGCCCGAACTGCGCTCCTCTACACAAAAGATTTCTTTTTATTATTCACAAAAAAATTTTAGCTCTAACTGCTAAAATTTGTCCACTAAATAATTTGGCTCAAACTGCCAAAATTATTCTCACAATCTCCAAAAATATTAACTTTCCCAAAATTAACTACTTAACGAAAATCGTAATAGTTTTTCGATTTCTAATTTTTATCTCTTCACAACCAAAGTCTTCCAAGAAGTGACTAATGGCGGACCTCTCTCATCCATTTATCAACGACCATATTGTCGTCTCTTTCGAACCAACTGTGTGGCGGTATTCGGCTACGGTTTATTCGCACGACCCCACTCATTAGCTGAGGCCTGACCGTTGTTGAATCCAAACCACGATTCGCTCAGAGACAACTCCGAATATCCCAATCATTGGTGATAATTCATGGTTAAATGGACGAGTTCAGTCCCTTTCCGTCAATTCCAATTTAATAAAAATGAAAACGAAAAACTATTTACACACGATAAAGTCCCCGTCTAAAACCGACCCAGACTTAAAATAAAAAGCAAAACTTTTGTGTTGGACAAAGTCTCCACCATTTCGAAAATCAAATGGTGAGAAAGGATCCGCCGTCCCGCGATAAACTCTACAAATTAAAACCCGTAGACCTTCGCGCAGACTCAAAAGAATAGGGAAACACCTAGCAAAGGCGTTTTCATTTCGTGTTTAAAAACTAACTTTAGGTCGGACTCTCAGTCATGCTAAAAGAAGACTTGCTTTACGAAGACTGACGGACTTGTCAGTTGGGTGTGAATCTCCTGTCACACATTTTGGGTTGCCATGCATATTATTTCGCATGCCGTCTGCACATATCGACCAACTGTCGACTTCGAATTCTGCCGTCAACTTCCTGTTGGGCGGTATAGTTTTAAAGTGTGGATCGTCTCTCGCACACTGATGGTTTACACCAACCATCTGTTATCAAACATTCAAATTCGATGAGCTATTAAATATAAAAATTAAACAAAAAATGTTACTTTTCCCAATTACTTGAGAGTAGGCCCTCTGGTTGATGGAACAGGAAACCACTTGCTCTACAAGCAATTTTGAGCCGCAACAAAAAAGAAGGGAAGTGGAAAGAATTAATAAGAAAAAGAAGAACATCCCGATGAAAATTGTTGCGGTTAATTTTAACGCAACACACAGAGAAAGCTTATAACCTCAAATCAATAGAAGCAGCTATGTGTTTGCGGGCATCCTATAATATTCAAATCGAAGAAGCAGTGATGAAGATTTAGATCGGCTTTCTTCACCAAATTTGATAATTTGATTTTATTACAAAATAACAAAAGGTATAAAAAGCATTATTAATTTACCAAAGCAAAGAGCTCGTGGTACAAAGTTGAAAGTTTAAAACAACATTAAATATGTTTCGAACATAAAAGTTACATTCTGAGCTTGTCGTATACAAACATTGGTGTCGAACTGCTGTGGTCGATCTGTTATTATTCGATCTGCATTATTTTAATTTGAATGTTTGGCGGATGATAATTGTAGGATCCCACAAGAGGCATTCTTCTATTTAAGCTCGGAACAGTGCACTGAGCTGTCTAAAATAGATCTGTGTTTATTTTTTAACTCTAAGCTAAATAAGAAAAACGCCTAAGGTTATGTTAGGTTAAGGTGAAGTTCATTGTGAAGAAAAAGGCTGACACGATTAGACCGCTTATATGTCACTGTGTAAGTACATGAAATGTGTTATAACCTCTTTATATAAACCAATTGGAGCTTTTTATGAAGCTATGTAGGCAGTGAATTCCAACATTGGTCAGATTTCTGTGGTCATCGGAAAAATTCACCTACATTCTCAAAAAAAAAATTCCTTGGTATTTGATTATATCACCTAGTGATAAATAATACTAAAATAACGTCGGCACCAAGGAAATTTTTCAGTGAGTCTCTTTCTGTCTCAGCATCCAAAACAAGGCAATGTTAAACTGTCCTTATAATATAAAAACAAATTGTTTAACTAATTAAAAAATATTTTTAGAAGAGAGTTTATTCAATTTAACATACAATATTCTTTTGTCGATATCTAAAAAGAAAAATAAGGGATCTAGTTATTGAAATCAGATGTCGCCTTAGGCATGACATTTGAAACTTCAAAAGCTTATAATAATAATAATTATTAAACTTAATTTTTCTGTTTAGAATTTCTAATGCTGTGAAGATTTAAAAAGCTCCTATTTTCTTTTTTTTTGAGCACAAGAAACACAATTTTTCGGAATATTAATAGTCTTGAACAAGTATCTTTGGATTGAATACTAAAATTCTTAGAGCAGTCAAGGAACACAGTCTCAAGGCTGCGTTTAATTTGAAACAAATTTAGAAAAAGACGACATGCATCGTATTGAAATACCAACTTCAACTGCCTAAAACTTTAATAAATGCAAGACTCTTTTGGTAATTACAGTAAATATATTTGTTGAGGCGATTCATTTGATATTATATATTTTTTCCACTTCAATACGAAAAACTTTATATTATTTATTATGTCCGCTTCTTCCTTTTCATTTTCGACTTTTCCAAATGGGATTACAATTTTCCAACTTCATCACTTAAAGTAGGTACAGATCTGCTTGTCACTTTACGTTATTTATATTATGTAATATACACAAATCTTTATACGTGATTACACTGTTTATGCGCAGAATGCTATAAAATCCCGAAATACATAGTTTTAATTCGGGTTTTATTTGGTATTTTCGTAATCTGGAATTTAGTATTCAAGGATTTCGTAATAAGGACTTTTAGTGTCGGGATTATGTAGTTCGTAATTTTGTACCCAACCCTTTAATGCGAGTATCAATGCAGACGTCTTATTAACATCAAATTTGTTTGAGTATAACACGACTTGAAATCTTTGGAACAGATTTTGAAGTACATAGTTTTATCATCAAAGTAAACCTATTAGATAAACCATATAATTCTAATGTTATCGTAAGAGCAGTGTCCCTGGAAATATTTTCAGCTGTAAATCTTGACGAGCACTTGCTATTATTTTTCATTACAGATGAAAAATCGATTATATGTATCTACATGGACGCATTTTCGATTTTGAAGTCGCATGTGCACATGCTGTCATTGAAGTCAATATGTTTTATGCCGTTGATACTGTTCAGTAGTTCTATTATACACCTAAGTGCGCCTTACCTATGGCTGTGCTGAAACCCAGAATCTCTGACACACTTAATCATTAAAGCAGACTTTGGATTTTTCAATTCAAATTATCTTAAAAAGATAATTGCAATTGTCAATTATTAATTGGTAATTAATATTTTACAACCGATTTCTTCAAATGGCGTTGCGATTGGGAATTACCAATGAACAGTCGATACTTCCACGAGAAGCACAAAAATACAAGTTTTTTCTTGCGATTAGGTACCTACTATAAAGCAAAGTTACAATTTCGTGCTAAAAAAAAGACAATTAACAATCAAACAAGGTATTAAATATGTATTTGTTTTTGTTATCTACTCATGTTAAAAAATGTTCCGGAAAAATTAAAGACAACACCGAAATATAAATTCAATGGGTGATTTAATGAAAAATGATTCTTAATAGGTACAATATAAACATTAAAAAAAGCGTTAGGTTTAAAAGCAAAATAATGACTGGCACTTTAGCCTTACTTCAAAGTCGTATTTATACAATATTTAAGTAGCTGTAATTGAATGTACACGAAAGCTTAAGAGAAATCAAATGTCAAATAAAGAGTAATATTCAATAACTTATACATGTACATATGTAGGCTGATTATTTTTAACATCCTGCGGCCGGGGCAGAATTCGCTAGCTCCAATGGATACAGGAGCTGGACTGGTCTTCGCATTAATCTTCCGTCTGCAAATTTTACCTCGCAAGCTCGAACCTTGCCATCTTGGCCTTCAAACGTTTGATGAACCATAACCATCTCCCAGTGAACACGTGGTTTAGAGCTGTCATAGAAAAGAACCACATCTCCCGTTCTTAAATGTTTCGATGTCTTCGGATTACATGAGTGAAACGACCTGAGCTGCTGCATGTACTCGATTCGCCATCTTATGGTCATCTTAGCGAAGTACTTCATTCGATGTTGCCAAAGTTTCATTAAACTCAAAGCATAATTTGGCCTTACCAATGACCGTCTTGAGAACATTTTTAATTGTTCTAATCATCCGCTCTCAAAAGCCTCCCCACCAGGGAGCTCGCTCAATGATAAAGTTCCACTTTATCCGGTTATTTGCTAGAAATTCGGGTATACTTTCTCCTTGAAGAACATCCATGACGCCTCTCAGTTCAAATGAGGCTCGCCGAAAGGATTTCGCATTGTCGGAGTATATAGTGGATGCCACGTCTCGCTATAAAACGTCTCAAAGCCATGACACAACTATCAGTGGACATGCTAGTGGTTAGCTCAATATGGACAGCTCTGACAGCTGCGCAGGTGAAGAGCAGCAAATATCCTTTACGCATCGAAGAACCATCGTCAGCTTCGTAAAAAAGAGGCCCCGCAAAATCGACACCAACGTTCTCGAAAGGCCTGGACAACGTTATTCGATGAAGTGGTAGTGGTGCAAATGGCTGTGAAGCGGGCTGCCCAAACAACTTTGTACAAATGATGCAGCTCTTGATATGCTTCTTTACAACCTGGCGCCCCTTGATGACCCAAAAACGTTCCCTCATCTTAGCTAAGACGGTGTCAACTCCTCCGTGTAACGTTGTCCGGTGATAGTGACCAACAATAAGTTCCGTTATATGATGGTCAGAAGGCAAAATAATAGCCTATTCACACCGAAAACGAAATCTAGATTTCGAGCAAAAAGTTCAAAATCTCTTCAAAATCAAGTAGATTTCCCATACATTTGCAGATTTCAAAATCTAGTAGATTAAGACGAAATCTCCTCAAAATCTAGTTGCAAATGAAAATTGTTTAAAACAAACACACCTTTAAAATATTCAGCGAAATGCTGACTAGACTTGACGGCTGCTGTAAAAAAAAAAACAAAACAAAACTTTTGTGTTTGTCAATGTTTACCGTTGCGTCTGGTAAGTTTTCATTTTATTTTATAAATAAAATAAATAAATTTATAATTCTGATTGTTTTCTGGCAGAAAAAAATGGAACAAAAAAAAAAAGAAAGAAGAATTGGTGCCTGGATGATGAGGAATACCTGGTGGAGTTGTGGGGTGAAAAAATTCACGAACTCCGTGGAAGCCGAAAAATCGACCATATTCTAAAAGAATAATAATAATCATAAATAATAATCATACGAAATGCTGTAGCCCTAAAACAGGAACATTACCTTTGTCCACAGCAATCTCTATCGGTTGCGTTTCTCTACGGCCTTCATTATGATCGCTCTTTCCTTTTGAAGTTGTAATAGTTCCAAAATTAAGAGATTTCTTTTTTTTTTTTGTATCGGACTGCACTTATCAAATAATTAAGATTATTAATTAAATCCGTATTTTGAATTAAAATTAACTGGAATTTTTCTTCGTTCATTTTTTGGCTAGTTGAAATTTTTTTGCAACAATTCAATATTTGAAATTTTTTAAGAAATTGACAGAAACGTCAAACAAAATCTAGTTTATGTGCGGTGTGAACAGCTCAACTAGATTACGAAATCTCTTTGCTCGAAATCTAGATTTCGATGTCAGTGTGAATAGGCTATAACTGGGTGCTTGAAATCGTAGAGCTCGGCCTCGTGCAGCTCCTCTTCAGTCAAGAACTTCTCAAATTTTTGTTGGCGGTACACAAACCGCAAAACCCAGCAAGTCACCCTCAGCAACCTTAGCCATGTGTTAAAATTTTCGAAATTCACGATAGCCTCCATCGGTTCTTTCTGTTTTTGGTCATCTTCAGCTTGCGTCAGAAGATTCAAATGTTTTTGACAGTCTGCAATGTCTCTAGAACCATCAAGAACAGGAACATTCAGGAAGCTCGGTCCACTGATCCAAATAGGTGATGATTGCAGTTTTTCTCCAGAGATCCCTCTTGTTATCAAATCAGCCGGATTGTCTTTGCCTGAGCAATGACTCCAATCAGCAACGGAAGTATGACGGCGAATTTCTTCAACTCTGGTCTGGACATATGGTTTCCACTTCTGCTGCTCCACTTCTGCAGCCCGTATATCCAGCATAAGGTAATTTTTGAATCGGTCCATAACAAGTACTCTTTTATTGTAATTTTGAGTGAATTTTTAAGGTACGCGCACAATATGGCAGCGATTAATGCTGCAGTGAGCCCCAACTTTGGAAGGGTGAGCTCGTCGGTTCCATCCATCTTCATAGGTGCTACGCGACTCTTCGAGCATAGAAATGAAACTGATACTTGCCCTTTTGCATCTACCACTCTTATATATGCAACAGCGCCATATGCCTTTAAGCTGACATCTGCAAAAATGTGACATTGAACCACATTCATCATTGATGTTGCCGGAAAAACTGATATTTGTATGGCCATGTTCTTGAGTTGCAATATGTTTTTGCTGCAGTCCTCCCATTCCGATAATAAATCATCAGGCAAGCTCTCATCCCAACTTAGCTTCCTTTTCCAAGTCATCTGGAATAATATTTTAATTTTGATAACGGTTGGACTAATTATACTCAAAGGATCGTAAATGCGAGCTAATGTTGACAAAATATTACGCTTTGAGCCTCGAGATGACTTAAGTTCGATGAAACCCTGGACTGATTGCAAAGGCGCGGACAATTCTTCGCTATAGACCATCCAAATTAGACCTAGAACTTTTTGTTGGATTGGCAAATTTTCCGCTGTGATTGCATTACGAATAGTGGCACTATTTGAATGCCATTTTCTGAGATTCATAGAAGCTTTGCTCATGATGTCAGTAGCCTGTCGCCAAACTTGTTCGTCTTCTGCATCAGAGCTTACACTCATGACAAGATCGTCCATGTAGAAACTATTTTCCAACATTTGGCAAGTTCTCGGAAACCTCTTCTTTTCATGGTTCAAATGATTACGGATGGTAGCTGTTAAAAGAAACAGACTGCTACAAACGCCAAATGTGACCCTGGTCATTCGGTATTCTTGATATGGCGATGAGGCAGTCTGCAGTGACGTATACTAAATGAATCTATGTGCATCTCGGTCAGCTTCGTTCAACAGTATTTGCAAAAAAGCTTTCTCTATATCAGCAACAAGACCGACTTTGCCAAGCCGAAAGTTCAGGAGCGTCTTCAAAACGTCAGGTAACAAATTTGCACCAGTCAATAATTGATCGTTCAAAGAGGGACAGCCTTCTGTCTGACTGGAAGCGTCAAACACAATTCGCAATTTCGTTGTTGTGCTGTCCTCTTTGTACACAGGGCGATGTGGCAAATAAATTGTTCGTTTTGCTGATGAAGCTGATGGAACACGCTCAGCTATTCCGTCGTCTACCATCTTTTGAATGCTGTCGTGGTATTCTTGGAGCTTCCTAGGATCCCTAGAGAGACGATGAAACAAACTATTCAAACGACTTACCGCAATATTTTTGTTGCTGTCAAATACAATATTCGGATCCTTCCATGGCAAGCTGGCCTTATAACGATAGCCGACTCGTTTAATATATTTGTTTGTCATCTCTTCGGCTAGGCGCTGTCTTTCAGGTTCTTCTCCTAGAATTCCAATGGATTCCAATGCCCAAAGAGCTGCAAAATCTTGTTCACTGGTACTGCAGGCATTGCATATAACCAATGGCTGAACAACGTTACCTTTTCCATAACTCATTGTGTAAGGGTGAGTACCCTGGAGTGTCCAACCAAAAACTGTATCAACCGCTCGCAAGCTGTTTGACAAACGTTTTTGTTTTCCCGTTACAATAGACCAATAGTGATCTGCACCGATTCGAAGACTAATATCTTCTTCAACGTCGAGATTCGCAACGACACAATCAGCCAAATTTAAGCCACGAAAAAAACTGCAAAGTGGGTCAGGAGCGCTAAGCACGTTGGCACAAATCTCGGGTACGACGACTACTTCGATTTCAATTATTTTGCCCGCGTATTGACTTTGAACTCGCACTTTAGTTTTCTTGAAAGATTTGGACGGTGATTTTTGCTTTGTTCCAAAGGAAATCACTGACAATTGTACAGTTTTGTACTGCTTTAAAAGATTTAATTTTTTAGCTACACTTTCTTTTAAGAAACTGAATTGACTTCCACCGTCAATTACAACCCGCAAAATTCTACTTTGTACATTATTCCCCATCGCAAAAAAACAAGCCGTTTTTAGAAAAACACAGTCCGAAAAACACAACCGAATTTTGCACACACATACTTGTAGCATAACTGCTTTCGCGTTTCGATTCTTCAGCTTCTTTCTTTTTCTCGCACAATGACAATAAATGCTTTCCACCACACTTTGAGCATTTAAGAAACCTACTACTGCGGCATTTTTTTTACATGTGACCTTTTTTTGCACAGCGAAAGCAACGGTTGTCTTTCCGAATACGGTCTCTTTTTTGCTGCACAGACATCGATTCACAATTTTTTGTTGAGTGAGTGTTAGAATCGCAAAACAAACAATTCTCCATCTCTTCTGATTTCGTTCCTATCAGACTTGCTGCAGTTGTTGGGAATGTTTTTGCATGGGTACCTGTTCTTCTTCTTTTTTGAGAAAGTGCAATATGCTGTAAACACCACGGTTATGCATACCATAAAGTGAAGATTGTGTTTCAGAGGCATCGTCACTGTGTTGGCTGGTCTCTGCTGCAGCTGCTTCATCGTCTTTGCATGTTTCTCTCTCTCCGCTTTTTCTTCTGTGGTAGTCAACTCGCATGTCTGGCGGTAGGCAGCGTAAGCGGATAGATTTAAGCATGACGTCATATCTTTGTGAAGTGACTTGTAATGCTGTAAGAGAACGTTTTTTTGCATTTTAATTCATTTTTTATTTTTCCATTTTCTAATATCTATCTTAATGCTAGACAAAAAATCTTAAAAAACTAGCTTACATATTAACTTAACTAACTTACTGGCCCCATACGGGCGCTCTAAATTATACTATAACTATATTTAAAAAAATGCCTTTTAGCGTAAAAACTAATTTAAATTAAAATTCAATATTACTTAAAACGAAACGAGAAAATTCTTAAAACTCGTTTTCCCATGACATTTGTTTTATATAAAACTAAAAACTACCTTTTACCTAAATAAAAACTAAATTAACCTAAATATAATTAAAATATACGTAAATAACTTAAAACTACTTAAAATACTTAAAATACTTCAAATAACTTAAAACTAGAACAACCACCAGCAGATTTTTTTTTTTTTTTTTTTTCTTGCCATCAGCCTTTGCACACGCACACACGCGCATACATATGCATATATTTAGACATATGCATATTTATGCGCCCACGCACATATCCACAAACAAACAACTTTTTGGATTTTTTATCTTTTTTTTGGTGCCACCGTCACTGTCCTACTTAATCTACCTTAGAAATACGTAGGTCGGCCAAGCAACAACTTTGACTAACCATCAATATCAAGGTGGTCACCCAACCACCATTTTTTGTAACTTGCTTAGCCAAGTCCTTTTTGTCCCGAAGGGGCACAGCTCTACTGAACCGCAGACGCTCTGCTCCGTTCCCAGAGCCGACGTCTCGACCATACAGGATTCGCCGATCCACAGTTCTACGGCCGACGTGGTAGATTAACGGAACCGCCAATCTATCCTGCATGAGCCCCCGACTGTCTAAATAAAGGAGTGTCTCGGGCGGAAAGAAACCGTTAAGACAAACGCTCTCACTATATTCTTCATTGGGGTAATAAGCCCCGAAAATAAGTCCATTGGCTGAGGTCATCGCTCTTGCAATGTGACCCCGAATCAGCTTAATTAATAAATTATCTATCCTGTTTATATTGGCCCCGTTGTATAAGACCTCGTTGGCATAATAATGTTTGTACTCCGACTCTGGTGTTCTGTGTAATCCAAGACAGGTCCTAAGACACTGCCTCTCAAACACCCGAATCTTTTCCATTTGAGATGGGGCAACGTTAAACCACACAGGGCACCCATAGGCAATCATCGGCCGTATGAGGGCCATGTAGCAAATCACCTTCACCCTGTTTTCAAGGCGGCTGTTATAAAACAACCGTCTTGTCAGAGCAAACGCTCCCCTAGCTCTGGCCAGAGCAGCATCTATATGTCGATTGAAATATAGATACTGATCTAGCCAGATACCAAGGTACTTTACTACATCTTTACTCGCCAGTTGATGTCCATTTGGTCCAACGATCACTAGATTTCTCCAATTTTTTCTTGTATCCCTAGAAGCCTTAGACAAAGAGGTTCTAAACAGTATAGTTTCTGATTTCTGAAAGTTAATATTCATCTTCCAGTCATCACAATATCGCTGAATCTTGTCGAAGTCACGCTGCAAGAGAATCCTGATGACTTCAACTTTTGGACCCGTCCTGTACGCTACAAGGTCATCGGCATACGCAATCGCATGAGTGAGACTACCTATCAGATCGCTGGTGTAAATACTAAAAAGAATCGGCGAGTTCACAGCTCCTTGCTGTAGACCGTTTTTAATATCAATAGTTGTGGTCGAAGTTACATTGCCACTTTTGACAACAAACTTTCTACTATTGAGCATGTCATGAAGCATATATAACAGTAGTTTACTTATGCCAAATCTAGTTAATTTCAGATAAAGACCCTCTAACCATACGGTGTCGAAAGCTTTCTCTAAATCAACAAGAACGGCACCCGTGCATTGATTTTTCGCTTGTTCCATTGAATATCAGAAACTAACTTAGTCGCGGAATAAATAGTGTCATGTCCCGCCTTAAAGCCAAACTGATTGTCTGGGATAATATTTTTGTCCTCAGCCCACTTGAACAGAGCTCTATTGAGAATCTTCTCGAATACCTTACTGATACTCGGAAGAAGACTTATCGACCGAAGATTTGCCGGATTGGAGCTGTCCTTTCCCTTTTTGGGGAGAGGATGGACCACAGCTGTTTTCCATCTCACTGGATAATATGCATTATTCAATGCGTTGTTGAACAGTGTGGTATAAATGTCTACGGCTTCCTCAGGGAGATGTCGTAACACAATGTTGGGATACCATCGACCCCCGCAGATTTCTTTTTCTTTAATGTTTGAAAAATTAACTGAAGTTCTACTTTCGAAATTAACAATGAACTGGGTCCATTTCGCTCGGCGATGGTGGCGTTTGCCAAGTTTTCGTCATTGAACCCGGTGAAACCAGTATTCTCAGATCGCCATTGCGTTATGTTATTTCCAAGATAGAAATTGTGCAGCAAGGCTCTGTTCTCCAGGTCATGATTCGGACGAATGCTAGCATTCACTTTATACACTTGCTGGAAAGCAGCCCCTACAGCCTCTACCTTTTCCTGTATATCTTCTATCATAAAAAAGTTATCATCGAAAACGGCACCCTCCGGATCTATTCCCGCAATCGTAAGTACGTCTTTGTTATCTGTTGTCCTCTGGAGTTTAAGACATGGAAGTTCGTTTTGATCATTTCTTCTAAATATCTTATATATTTGGGGAAACATACTAGGGTCGCTAGAATTAATGGCCCGAATTCTGTTATCCCAATATAAATAAATAGACAATTTATAATTTTGTTTAATCAGAACATTAATGTTTTTGATCGACGACTTCAATGTCCTAATCTCCAGATCACGTGTGTCCGTGAAACGTCTGTACAGAAGTTTCAATCTAGTCAGCAGTCCACTTTTTTGTCGGTGTAGTGCGTCGATTGTCGCGTTCTTGTATAAACCAGTAGGGTCTTGTTCCTTATATTTTAGGATTGTTCTGTCCATTGTTCGTTTTATAGTCGTATCCATTTGAGTCAGGAACCCGTCGATCTCAACGTTCGTCAGGTTTCTGTCATTTGGTGGAGAAATGTCATCGGAACGTATTTCTCTTGCCAAGGCGTTGGAGAAGCGTGGCCAGCGCGTCTTACTGAAATTGTAAGAGTGCACAGGCACATACTCATCCAACTCCACTAGTTCGCTCGGAAGCTGTATTACGGTGGCAAGTCCGCAGTGATCGCTATCGTATTCGATTATTCGTAAACAGTTTCTTGTCTGTTGATTTGTTGCGTCAGTTATAACAAGTCGTGAGTCAAGCAGTAAAAGATCAAGAAAGCCACCGCTCCTAGGAAACGAAGGTCTATCTGTCGCAAAAAGATCGATCCTACATTCAACACTGTGACGACCCATCCAATTAAATAAATGGTACCCTCTCGGATTTTGAATTTGATTTCCCCAATCTTCATGTTTGGCGTTCAAATCTCCTGCCATGAGATAATAATTTTCATCCAAGTGCAGTCTTAAGCGTTCGAAAAATTTTCCAGTTCTGCGATAAAATTAGCAGGCTGAGGTGCATCGGGTGCGTACGCCGCGATCACGTACATTCGTTTCCCCTGAAGGAGCGGAATGCAAATGATGCAGGCTTCTAGCAGCCCAAATCTTCGCACTTCATTATTATATATAACCTTATGTTTAATGC
Source organism: Baccha elongata (assembly GCA_951217065.1). NCBI lineage: Eukaryota > Metazoa > Arthropoda > Insecta > Diptera > Syrphidae > Baccha > Baccha elongata. The sequence continues at coordinate 519,297 of CATNUY010000348.1, forward strand.
CCTTTCGTATGAAGAACGTATAGAAGTAGAAATGCTGTTATATAAATTCCGCAAATTCACAACATCTGATTTAACCGTAACAGGGCTCAGAGAAATTAATTTTTGCATGTGATCGTCGATTAGCTTTTCAGTATCGCTATACTGTTCTAACAACAATGCAATTGCAGCATCGTAGCATGATGATGTAGCAGTAAAGCCAGCTACAGTTTTCTTCGCCGCCCCGCTCAGCACATCGTCAAGATAATTAAATTTTTCTGCAGCAGACAACTGATTGTTTTGATGGACGGCGCTATTAAACTGATCCCAAAAAGGCATCCAATCACGCATATTGCCGTCAAATTTTTTCAATTGCTGTTTTGGCAAACGAATATTGCTTTTGTGAGATGGCTCAACTAGGGAATTCGAATTATTGAGGTTAAGGTTGTCGGATGGATTGTTGAGAGGGCTTTGTTTAGTACGTAGTTTTCGTAGGCGATTATTTAGCTTGGCTAAATGTGCTACTGCCGTGTCCTCGTATTCGGCCATCCTGTCAAATTCTTTCTCTTGATCTTCAGCCTTGATTAAATTCTTGGCCACCACTTGTTTATTCGCTTCCCGAAGCTTCTCACGGACCGCTATCAACCGTTCAATGAAAGTCACGAGTTCTTCCTCGAATTCTTCGAACTGATTTGCGTTTTGTTTATTAAACTGACACTGCGTTTCCAAATATTCCGACGCCGCTTTTACAATTTTCGTCAAATAGGTTCTAAAAGTACCACGCGTTATCACCTCCATTGTTTTTTACAAAATATTTCCCGTCTTATATTTCCGGGTTTCAGCACCAAATGTTAAAAAATGTTCCGGAAAAAATTAAAGACAACACCGAAATATAAATTCTATGGGTGATTTAATGAGAAATGATTCTTAATAGGTACAATATAAACAATAAAAAAAGCGTTAGGTTTAAAAGCAAAATAATGACTGGCACTTTGGCCTTACTTCAAAGTCGTATTTATACAATATTTAAGTAGCTGTAATTGAATGGACATGAAAGCTTAAGAGAAATCAAATGTCAAATAAAGAGTAATATTCAATAACTTATACATGTACATATGTAGGCTGATTATTTTTAACAACTCATAACTTCATAGTGATATACAGATAGAGTATGTGAATCTCTATTGTAGAGTTATAACTAAAAGCTAAATTTGCATGAAAGTCACCGTTAACGAGACGTCACAAAAAACTTTGCATGGTGTGCTTTGACCAACCTGTCCTGCAGTATATAGTGTATAACACTGAATGAGAGTTTTAATTTTAAATAAAAATATTCTCTTCCCGCAGGAAAAAATTGAGTATGTTTTTTTAGTAATATTTACTTCAGAATGTGTTATGAAAATCATAGCGTACGGATTTATGTTACATCCTGGTGCTTATCTAAGAAATGGATGGAATTTGTTAGATTTTTTTATTGTTGTTATCGGGTAAATATTATATAAAATTAATATACAATTTATTTGATACTAATAATGCCATTCATGTGTCTTAATTTCACCATGTATTGTATATGTGAAAACAAAAAACAATTTTTTGTACCTCATCGCTTCGCAGCATGATAAGTACGGCGTTATCAAATTTAATGAAGGAAGGATTCGATGTGAAAGCTTTAAGAGCATTTAGAGTGCTTAGACCTCTGAGATTAGTGTCGGGTGTGCCAAGTAAGCAGAAATTACGGTATTAAAAAAAATTCATAATTGAAATATTAAAAACAGGTCTTCAGGTTGTACTTAATTCGATTCTCCGTGCCATGGTGCCTTTATTACATATTGCTCTATTAGTTTTGTTTGTCATTATTATTTACGCTATTATTGGATTAGAACTATTTTCGGGGAAGTTGCACAAGACATGCCAGCATAATACAACAGGTAAGAAAACCAAAGCATGAAACTGCTCAAAAGAAGAAAGGAAAGAAAACAATGTGTTTGACCTTTTATGTATCCATTCCTTCTGCAATCATTCACTCTGGCAATAAAAACTGTGTTAAGGAGAACTAATGGAAGATGCAAATCCATGTGGCAGTTCTGGATACCACTGTCCTCCAGGATTTGAATGCTATGACAAATGGGAAGGTCCAAACTACGGAATAACGAATTTCGACAATTTCGGACTAGCTATGTTGACAGTGTTCCAGTGTGTGACACTTGAGGGCTGGACAGATGTCCTTTACGATGTATATAAATATAAACTTTTATGCAATCTATCGCAGTTTAACTTAATTTGCTTGTCTATATTTAGATACAAGACGCTATGGGCAGTACCTGGCAGTGGATTTATTTCATTTCCATGGTCATTTTAGGGGCGTTTTTCGTGATGAATCTGATTCTCGGTGTGTTGTCCGGTGAGTTTTCAAAGGAACGGACGAAGGCAAAAAATCGTGGAGATTTCCAGAAGCTCCGTGAAAAACAACAAATAGAGGAAGATTTACGCGGCTATTTGGATTGGATTACTCAGGCAGAGGACATTGAGCCCGAGGCCGATGGAAATCTGATTCAAGATGGCAAGCAGAAGCAACCCAATGAAATGGACTCCAACGATCAACTGGGGGAGGAGGGTCAAGAGCAAATGACGGAATCTTGGATGCGAAAGAAAAAAAAAGAAATGGATAGAGTTAACAGGAGAATGCGGCGGGCCTGTAGGAAGGCTGTCAAATCGCAGGCATTTTATTGGTTAATTATTGTACTGGTGTTCCTAAATACTGGTGTGCTTGCAACAGAGCACTACCAGCAGCCTCCTTGGCTAGATGAGTTCCAAGGTAAAAATGCATGAAGACACTATTGATGAAGGATTCTTAATAATATTTGTTTCCTATCTACAGAATGGACGAATATTTTCTTTGTGGCACTGTTTACCTGCGAGATGGTTCTCAAAATGTACAGCTTAGGTTTTCAGGGATATTTTGTATCTCTATTTAATCGCTTTGATTGTTTTGTTGTTATTGGTAGTATAACGGAAATGATTTTAACAAACACCCACATAATGCCACCCTTGGGGGTCTCTGTGTTACGTTGTGTTCGGTTATTGAGAGTTTTTAAAGTGACAAAGTGCGTCTTTCATAAATTATCTAAACGTTTTTCAAAAACTTGACTCATTTTATTTTTTATTTTTATGCAGATACTGGCGTTCTTTATCCAATTTGGTGGCTTCGTTGTTGAATTCAATCCAATCCATAGCTTCACTTTTGTTACTTTTGTTTCTTTTTATTGTTATTTTTGCCTTGCTGGGAATGCAAGTCTTTGGCGGGAAATTTAATTTCGCCCCTGAGGAAGAAAAGCCACGTTCAAATTTTGATAGCTTCTGGCAGAGCCTTCTTACTGTATTTCAAGTACGTTGAAGTTATATATAAAACTCATTTATATTTGCCCTTTGATTGTGTTGCTAAATTCTTTAGATACTGACTGGTGAGGATTGGAATGCTGTGATGTATGATGGTATAAGAGCCTATGGGGGAGTTGCATCGATTGGCATACTCGCGTGTATTTATTTCATTATTTTATTTATTTGCGGTAACTATATCCTTTTAAACGTGTTCTTGGCCATTGCTGTGGATAACTTGGCTGATGCTGATTCATTGACAACTGTTGATAAAGAAGAAGAGGTTAGTTTTTTATGGAATATTTTGTTTTTGTTAATTACATTCTTTTTAATACAGACTGATGAGAACAAGCCTACATCACATAGTCCATCCCCGGTAAATGGAACAGACTCCGAAGATGCCATGGATGAGGATGATCGAGAATCGGAAGACGAAGAAAATATGTAAGTTAAATGTTCTCTTTTTATTTAGCACATGTTATCGAACATTTAGTTTTGAGATTTTAATATTTCATATATAATCATACAACAAGATTATACTCTTTTAAAGAACCTATCTACAAAAAGATTACCAAGTTTCTTATAGGTATTACATTTTCAAAACATGCGAATAAGGCGAAATAAAAATAATTTAAAATAAATACTTAATAATTAATAATAATTAGTGGCTCTCAGCTAAAATGATGCACTTAATTTTTTTCTGGTAAAAACTAAAAAAAGTCAGTTATCTATACAGTTATCTATACAACCAGTGAAGCAAAAATGTGTAGAAAACACTCTGCACACATTTGTTTGTTGAACTTACACGACTAACGGGATCAAAAGAATGTATGTATGATTTTAAGAAAAAGACAGAAAACTTAACACTCACAGAAAAACAATCACACAGTTTAAATGAGGCACTAACACGAAATTTACCATTGTTATTAGGCAAAACACAAAAAAAAAAAAAACAATATTAAGTTGGTTTCAATAAAAGTAGCATCAAGTTTGGTCACGCGAGTTATATTTTTTGAAATGGGACGCCATATAAGCATCGAAACTCGGGAATTGATAATAAAACATTTTATAGAAGAAAAAAGTCAAAGAAAAATAGCGGAAATGGTTCAAAAAAGCTCTTCAACGGTGAAACATATTACAGAGCGTTATGTTCACGAAAACCGCATGGTCAATAAGAGTTGAGAAGCCCCAAATAAAATGGGGCTTCGTTATGGTTTGGCGCTATTTGTCATCTGCTGGCGTCGGTAACCTGGCTTTCACTAAAGGAAATATGGACAAAAACATGTACTTAGACATCCTAAAGCTAAATCTGAAGCAAAGTGCCACACGACTTGACATAAGTTTTCGATTGTACCAAGACAATGATTCCAAGCATAAGTCTGCACTTGTGCGAAATTGGTTGATTTGGAACTGCCCTCATGTCATGCAATCACCAGCACAATCGCCAGATTTAAAAACAATTTAAATGCATTGCATCTTTTAAGCTGTGACATTATTTTATGACTTAAAATAATACTTCAAATATCTTATGTGTTAAATACTATGAAATCCTTTTTTTCTTATCTCAATTGCTTAAATAAATCCTATTTAAAATTATGAATCATATTTTAATTTAATTTTTTTCCTTTTTCACTTTTTTATTTGAAATTTTCGGTATATAAATATACTGCATCATTTAAGGTGTGAGTCACCGTATATCTACTATATCTACTTTAACACAATTGAATTAAAAAAAGAAATAAAGAATCAAATCAACATGAGGAAAATCAAGATGATTAACTGGTTTTAGAAAGCATGACATACTTAAACGTTTTCAAAAGATAAAGATTTAGTTTATTAGACTCAGCCCATTTTAATATGTTGTCTAGATCACCATTGACCCTTGCAACACAGTTTTTATTAAATTAAATTAATTAAATATTATTCTCGAAAAATATGAGTAAGGACATCATCCGCATACAGACAAATATTAAGGTTAGGTTAGGTGTGCGGGTTGCTGAAGGAGAGCCAATAGCTTAACCCCAACTCACTTAGGTCAATGTAGACCCATTGTGATGCCCATTTGAGGGTTTGCCTATTCCTCATCTTACCATACTCGTAGTCCATACATAGTTCCTTAGTATCATCCCGGGGTGTCCAACCATCCGTTTCTTCTTGCGAATATGTATAGATGTTATTGGGCACTCTGATAGTTCTTTGATGCTTTCGAAGAAGTATTTCCCCAGAGTATTATTTCTTAGATGGCAGAGACTGGGGCAGTGACAGAGGAAGTGGGTTATATCCTCATGTTCTTCCTCATTACTGCAACCTCTACACAGACCGTTTTCAGTTAGACGTAGTTTTTTGGCGTTATATCTTAGCATGTTATGGCCAGTTAAAACACCTACCAACGTCGATACTGCCTTCCTGTCTTTTTGAATGATTGCAATCGTTCTATTTTTATCGTACTCAGTTTTCTAGCTACCTCACAAGTGTTTAGGTTTGCCCATCTTGAGTTGGCTTTTGACAGGATTTCACACATTATCTTAAGTTTGGTTTTACGGTCTTTTCTGATGGTCCTAGGCTAAGTGCTGAGCCTTTTCTTGCCAATTCATCGCCTTTTTTTATTCCCATGATACCCGCGTGACTGGGACACAGCAGAGTTTTATATAGTGCTGTGTGGCAAGAACTTTAAGTTCTTCGCGACAACTTTTCACAAGCTTGGACTTTATTTCAACAGCAGAAATTGCTTTTATCGCTGCCTGGCTATCGATGAGAATGGAAATATCCTATCGGGGTAGTGCCATCATTGATGCCACTCTGGCAGCTTTCGTTACTGCTAGAACCTCTGCTTCGAATTCACTGCTGTTATTGGGTAGCCTGATCGAGCCTTCTATATTCAGAGCTTCTGAGAAGAAGCCAGCCCCAGTACCTATATCCATTTTTGAACCGTCTGTAAAGATGGATTTGGTTGTAGGTTGTAAAACTTCAATATTAATCCACTCCTCTCTACTTTCAAAATCTGTAAAGGGAACTATGTAGTCAGACTCTTTATTTTAGAGTGTCCAGTTAAACTGGATCCCCATAGTTTCGATTGGCTAATCCTGAGAGCGTTTTTTGTTGCAGTTTCCTGCATATAAAGGTCAAGCGGCAGAAGGTTAAGTATGGTTTCTAAGCCCGCCGCAGGATTCGTGCGCAAGGCACTGGTTGATCCAATGCATGCAAGTCTCTGGATGTTAGTCACCGCCTTGAGGTTTGTAGCTTTATTAGCGGCTTTCTACCAAACTAAGCATCCATACATCAGTATCGGTCTCACTATCGCAGTGAACATCCATAGAATTACCTTGGGTTTTGAGCCCCAATTTTTCCCAAAAAGTATGATTCCGAGGTATTTCGCGCTTTCGGATAATTTGACGGGTGTGCCTTCAATTGATGGCAGATGGAATTGTGGAATTGTTTGTGCATGATTAGATCCAAACGCAAATAATGGGTGCCTTACCGGTAGAACGAACAGTATAAAGTAGACCGTTTACGAATGAAGGAATTAATTTTGGAGGGCCGGTTCTGATAAAAACATATTATTGGCGAACATGTCGGTTAGATAAAGAGTATGCTTGTATATTTGTCTGTTTTGCGACCAGAACCATACATTTAGAACTTGTTAATGACAAAGAAAGCGTTCTTAGCTCCATTTGCTAATTTTGTGTCTCGCAGAGGAACTCCAGAACAATTTTTTTCAGACCACGGTACGAATTTCGTTGGTACTTCTTATGTTCCGTTGCAGGATTTTCACAAAACTCTTCAGCATTGCGCCATAGAATTTTATCCCTCCGGCTCCCCACTCATGGATGGATTATGGAAAGCGGGTCTCAAGAGTTTTAAACAGCATTTTCGGAAAATAGCAGGTAATGAGAAATTCACGTTTAAGCAGTTTATCACCTTGCTTACAAGAATAGAATGTAGTTTGAACTCACGTCCGCTTTCACCCACGTCTGAAAATGTTTCTAACATTTTTCCATTGAGTCCAGGTCATTTTCATTTCATTTCATTTTTATTTATTTTCGATTTTCCTATACACAGTAAGATATAATATCTTATAAACTAGTGTAAAGATTAACTAAATATTCAATGGATACATTACAAAAAAATTTTAAAATGTTTGTGAATTTATACAAAGATAAAAGAAAAGAAAAGTAATTAAAAGCAAGCATTATTCTTAATTACTATTTCAATTTAAACAAAAAAAAAGGTAATGAACATATATTTTTTAAAAATAATTTTTGGTTTTTATTTTTTATTTTTAGTTTTGATTTTGATTGCCTGTTCCTTGTTTTTCGATGTTTTTTATAAAGTTACAGACAAATAGTTTTTAATTTCTTTTTTTACTTTTGACACGTCCTCTATTCTTCTTATTCCAAAGACGAATGCTATTTATGAAAAATTGACGTTCAGAGATAAGGGATGAGTATCGTAAATGGATATGTTGCCCAGATCTATTTGAGGAAGTCACTCTTAATCTTTCATAAAGATAATTTGGTTCATGCGTTAGCAAGATGTCCGAAAGTAGGACCAATGTGCGAAACTCCAATAGACTGTTGAATGTCATGGTGAAAACTTTCCTAGTAAAATTTGATACGCGTTCATATCTGCAAAGATATATTGAATAGCGCTGTTAAAAGCCACGTTAAGCCGTCTCTTACATTCAAAGCTACATGAACAAAATATTTCACAACCATATGTGAGAATTGGAATAATTTGCATTTTAACCAACATAATACGTGTCTTTAGCGGAGTAAAATATTGAACAGCGCTTAAGGAGCGTAACGCACCATAGGTTTTCCCAACAATCGAATTTATATGGCTTTCTCACGTTAGCCTGCGGTTGAAAAGAATACCCAAGTTTTTTGCCTTTTCAGCATATTCGACTGGAACATTGTTCAATAAAACAGGCGGAAAGTAAGAAAGGTCTAATGGTTTTTTTGAAATGACTACGCATTTCGACTTTGACGGGTTCAACAGGAGACTATTTAATCGGGACCAGTTCGAAATAATGTCAAGATCTTCATTAAGGCAGTAAATAAAGTGTTCAATGAGTCCAAGTGGACAACTTAAAGTCAACTGCACATCATCTGCATACAGAGATATGAGGCTGTATTTAATACTCGAAGAAAGTGCGTTTATATATGAAGAAAACAAAAGGGGGCCTAATATTGAACCTTGAGGAACGACTTTTGATGTAAAAAGAAAATTAGATAAAACATTATTAATTTCAACCGCTTGCTTTCTTCCAGTAAGGTAAGACTTAATTAATTTAACTGCGCAAGATTCAAAGTTAAATTCCTGCAACAGCTTGTCGCACAGAATAGAATGGTCAACGGAGTCGAATGCTTTGGAAAAGTCCAATAAAACCAGAAACGAAACTTTCTCATCGTCCATTGACTGTCGCAGATCTTCAATAACATTTACAAGAGATGTAATGCAGCTATGTTTTTTGCGAAAGCCGGATTGCTTTGGTGTAAGAAGTTTAAATTCGGTTAGAAAAACATTTATTTGGTTCTGTATGATTCTTTCGAACACTTTTGATAAAATGGCAATGGGTCTGAATTCATCATTCTTAGAATTCTTAGGCACAGGTAGAATTTTCGCTTGCTTCCATTGTATAGGGTACTCACCAGTTGTAAGAATGAAATTAAAAATATTCTTTATATAAGGTGAAATTATCGGAAAGATTAATTTTAAGAACATAGGATGAATCTTATCCAGACCTACAGCGTTTGACTTTATTGATAGTAAACTATCAACTATGGTTGAATCGTCAATGGCCCTAAAGCTAAAACTAGGAATCTGAGATGAGACTGGTTGAGATACAGCTACCGGCAAATCAATAACTACTGCGTTATTTGAAGGTGTCGAACATGGCAAAGAAACAAATTTTAGGTTTAAAGAATTACCATCGATGTCTGTAGGCAAATTGCAATTCGTCTTACCAATGCCCATCTCACGTAAGTTCCTCCACAACTAACGATCACCTAAAGATGAATTTAAACGAGTGGAATACAACTGGGATTTAATTTTCCTGATCTCTAAAACAACTTTGTTACGTATGAAACAGTATACTTATAAGTTCTCAAACCCATTTTCATCATGCTTTTCTTCACTTTTACTTTTCATTCAATCACTACTTGTGCGTTAAAGGCTTCCACTTTAGCCCTTGTCAGAGTTCTTGTAACCGAAAACGTTTCCAAGACTTACAAGCTTATAAGCTTTCGCGTGAGTATCGTATAAGATATTTATATTTTCGTTGAGAAACTCTATTTGTTCACTAGACGATTGCATGTAATAAACAGCATTGGACCGAGCTACTTTGTACGTAGTCAGTTTTTTGTGTGGTTTAAAAACAAAAAAATATTCATAAGATTTTCAAAATGAAGGTACCTAGACGTTGAAAATGCTAAATGCAACCATATCTTCTAAACTACTCAATCGATTTGGATGGTTCATACCATTCCAGACTCAACATTGGACCACGATACTTTTTGCAGTCAGTTTTTTTTTTATTTTAACAATTGTTTCATAGTTCACTTCTGTTTTAAATTAGTTTACTTTGAAAATACTACGAAACAACATTTCTTCTTCTAATTAATAACTTAAATTTATTATTTTTATATAAAAATTTATTATCACCGTTACATGTCATAGGTATGTATTTTAGTTTATAAAGGCATTTTTGGTACTGATTTCAATTCAATTCATAAAAGTTAGAGTTTATATTTCCTTCTGAACAATTATATTCTCGTATGGCATTTTTTCAGGTGTATCCAGCAACTGTTGATGCATGTTAGAACATTTCCATATTCATATGGTACGGATTCATCATTATGTTGCATTCGCAGGTTAGGAATGAGAGTGGAAACAATTTGAAGTTCACAAATTTTTTCGCCAACACAATAAAGACATTTGGGAATTTGTTCGCTTAGTGGTGCTATGTGCTATATATATAAAATCTGTAAGAAAAATAATATTAGGTAAATGATATAGAGTCAACATAACATTATAAGGGTCTTTATGATATCTAAAAGGTGTTCGTTATGCTACGAATATATACTATTAGAGGTAAATCTACACTGCAGTTGGTTATCCAGCTCACATACGGCTCACAATGAATTAGAAATGAGAGGATCCGAGGAAGATTTCACATCAAAAAGCTTTGTTTGGAAACACAATAGGTGGAGCAGCTTTCAAGATTAGATTAGATTAGATTAGATTATATTAGATTAGATTAGATAAGATTAGATTAGATAAGATTAGATTAGATTAGATAAGATTAGATAAGAACACCATATTTAAATATTTATTTTTTTTTTTCAATTCAATAAACTTTTATTTTTTCTTAAAGTTTTTAACAATTTTAGGTTACCTGAAAAGCTTTCGGCTTATCTGCAGATGATTTACATCTTTTAAAGTACAACTTTTAAAGTAAGAAAGTAGGGTTTAAAATTATATAAAGTGCAAAAATTAGCAAGACATTAGGATGATACACATTTCAATTAATGGTTGTTTATTATTCCAATAAATTTTTAACTAAAGTAAATTTAAATTTTAAATTTTTAATATAGACGTTGTAATGTTAATTTATAATTGACTTAAATTCAAAAAGTGGATTTTATTAAGTTTTTTTCGTTTTTTAAATTTCTTATGTTCTTCAGATTAGCTGGTAATTCATTTAAAAAGAGTGGCATCAAATATTTGTCCATGATTCCATGATTGTTAAAGAAAATTGGCATTTGTAACAGTCCTTTGTAACGGGAGGAATGGGATGGTCCCGCTACAAAAAAATATAAAAATAATAATTTCAATTCATACTCAAGACTTTGATCGAAAATCAATATGATGAAAAAAAATCATAAACAAATTATTAACTTTGAGCCAATCCTGAATATGAATTAAAAAAAATTATAATTAAAATTAGAAGATGAAAGTTGAGGAGGTTAAGGTCATGAGTGGGTGTTAAATAACCAAAAGAGGAAAGAAAGCCCAAACGCTGGATGAGATTTAACCAAGCCAATACTAAATCCCTAGCTAATAAATAACCTCTACTTTATTTTTTTTAATTATGTAGCGGACAGAAAAATCCCTACTCGGATCCGATTTCATAAAAAGATTGAGATAGTAGTCGACTGGGAAAAGCAGGGGATGAAGAGATACTTTCGATCATCAACCACTCGACAGCAGTTAGTGATCCGAAAGATCCCTTCGCCCTCTTCTTCCAGTAGAGTACTTCTCAACGTATGTCGGTGGAAAATACGTATTTTAAAGACACCACGGATGATTTAACCTTACGTCTGATTTATAATCTGGCCTAGTCAGATGGTCTCCAAGGGATTTGAAAATAGGTCTCCACCCATTTTTCCATGCCCTGAGAATTAGTTGATCTGACTTCGGAAGCGTGACTATTCATGAAGAGGAAAATTCTTGAGAGTGTAAAAAGATGCGTGAAGAAGAGTCCTTAATTCCCCTATCTATTATGCTCCATAGACGAATAGGTACTACTCAAAAATTATCCACTAAATCAACTTCGCGATTACAGGATCCGATACTTATTCATCCCATCGACTTTTAGTACCTTCTCCTAAGATAGGGCACGTCCAAGCCTGGACGGATAGGTGACTACCACCACACCGCTGCTTCAGGTCTGCAAGTTTCGCCGGGGCCGAACACATCGGTACAGGGAAGTGGGTGGTGCTGCAGGAGTGATAATCGGTGTCACATTTGTTAGACCTGGAGTCTTGCTGTCTGTTGACTCTGTTAAATAAAGAAAAGCTATGCTAAAAAGCAAAGGGGCCGATAATGATTGGTGAGTCAGTTGAAAGAATTCGAAAAAGTGAATAAAAATATAAGATGGAAGCACGAATGTTAATTGCTTAATCGAGATAGATGTGGTATAATCTCGAAGGATTGCCTAACCCTACCCTCCTATGTCCTATTTCATCCTTGGATTTTTACTAGGACCCTATTGTGATGGGGAGAATCGGATGATATTGATCCCCCCTAGTACCTAACTTCCCTACCTAGATGACTTTATGGAGACTAGTCCACCAAGGACATCTCCCATTGACGCTTCTATTGGTATTTAGTTTGTATAGAAAAATCCCGCAAACAATAAAAATCTTGAATGGATTTCTGATTGTGTTGTTGTTGTGGGTAGTTCCCCTTTACGCCAGAGTGGTTCCAGCCACGACTCTTATCCTTGAAGATTTAATCAGCCATGTTCATCTGAAATTCTCAAAGACTTAAAATTTCCTTCCCAAAATATGAACTCATACCAAAGTTCAAATTTGAAAAACCAAGAAACAAGTAAATTTCCAGAAAACGAAAAAAAAATTTGATTATCCTCTTACAAAAATTTTATTTTTATCTTAATATCTACCATTAGAATTTATAGTTCTAACCAAAAATAATGGCTTAGCCAATCTTAAAATCAAAAAAAATCTAAATCTACTCCTACAACTCTAAGGAATTGTATTTTTAAAATATCCAATGACCACTCTAATTCTTTTTATAACATATTGATTTGTATCTTCTACAAACATTTAAATAATATTCTGAACAAGATTTTCATTTGTCTTCATTTATTTTCATTGAAAGATTCTAGAACACGATAACTCGTAAAAGAAAATATTTATCTAAGTTCTTCGTATTTACTCAAAAAAAAATATGATGATCTTCGAAACGATCATCATTAGCAAGAGGTTGTGAAGTAAATTCACCTCCCCTCTATTTTCGCGACTAAGAATATTCCGTCAAATATCCTCAGAACCGACCCTTTACGATAAACAAAATCGAATAAATGAACTTGTCTTTTATTAGGTTTGTGTATGACCGCTTACCTCCAATATTGAAAGCATGTACTTTAATATTCAGGCAAGGAAGAACGCTATAAATGGTCTAAACAAAATAAAAGTTACGTTCTAACGCGTATAATTGGTTCAATTAGATTATTTTGTTAACACGAAACAAATATTTTTAAAACTCAACAAAGAAATTCGACTTATCAGAAGTCTTCAACAAAATTTCCGAAAAATTTCCCGAAATTGTCCCTATTGGGATTGCAAAACAAATTATAATGACGATTAACGTCTACTCAGAGAATTATTCCCACCCAAAAAGTAAAAGAAGTCATAGAATTGATCAACGCCGTCACAATTAAGTAGACGGATCTTTTCTAGTAGAAAGCAACTAATAATATCAAAGAAAGTGACAGGTCCATTCAAACATCTGCCTTAGCGGAAATTTTTAAAAGTTAGTTATTTATGTTATTTTTAAATGATTAATATATTAAAATATTAAAATATTGTCACAATAAAAAAAAGGTACAACGCAAGGATAGAGTGCACACTTCCCTTCCAGAGGTAATTTTGCAATCAATCATTTTTCTTTGATTTGACATAAAAGAATTCTTTATAAAATTTCCCATATGTAGGTATGTGAAACTTATAGGTACTATAGGGTGAAATTTTCTTTTATTTTGTTGGTGCTCGTAAAGACGAGGTGATTTATACCATATATATTCTTTTTCTTTTATATAATTTTAGGTTTTTTGATCTATGATTGTATAATTAACCTCCAAGGGCATGTATTTAAAAAAAAGAGTAAAAAAAAACTAACGATAGCTAAAGAAAAATTTTGTTACCTTATCCCCAGTATATGAATTTAGATACTTATTGTTGTTGTTGCTGATGAACCGTTTTTGATGACTCCTTCGCAATACGGTATTGTTCCAGTTAAATGTCTTGAGTCCAGTTATCGAATGTACTGTATGTGTAAGTCCTGTATGATAAAATTTCATGGTGAGCCGCTTCACGTAAAAATTCCTTCTATGTTCGTTTATGTCGTCTGTCCTGGAACTGGTTCCTCGTATCCTTTGGTTTTAAATGTTGTCGTCCGAAATTTTTCTTCGCAATGAGAATTGTTTCCAGACTGTAGATTTTGTCGCCTAGACAGTCAAAGTCCTCAATGTCCCACTAGTTACTAGAACCAGGTAGGAGTCCTATGTCCACTAGCAACGATCGCTGTGTCGCTTTAGCGATCACACATTTTAACTCGTTTAGAATTTTTCCCAGCTTTGTGGACGCGATATGCATTTGCATTTTAATTAATTTTTTATTTTTCCATTTTCTTATATCTATCTTAATGCTAGACAAAAAATCTTAAACAACTAGCTTACATATTAACTTAACTAACTTACTGGCCCATACGGGCGCTCTAAATTATACTATAACTATATTTAAAAAATGCCTTTCAGCGTAAAAACTAACTTAAATTAAAATTCAATATTACTTAAAACTAAACGAGAAAATTCTTAAAACTCGTTTTCCCATGACATTTATTTTATATAAAACTTAAAACTACCCTTTACCTAAATAAAACTAAATAAACCTAAATAAAATTAAAATATACGTAAATATACGTAAATAACTTAAAATTACTTAAAATACTTAAAATAACTTAAAACTAGAACAGCCATAAGCAGCTTTTGTTTTTTCTTTTTTTTTCTTGCCATCAGCCTATGCATATGCACTGTTGAATTTTGTATTTGATCAAAGGATTTTTACAGTGTAACTTAACGAATCTTATTAATGTGATGTTATTGTTCTCTTTCTGAAATACTCTAATTATCTCTTTCTAAAGTACCTATGTAAAATTAATTATTTCTTATTAACTTGATTTGTGATTTAAACGCCATTTGAGTAAGTTATCCTCCAATAAATTAATTGTAATAAAACTTGAATTATATATCTGAATCGGTGGTTTTATTTTAACGGAATTTATTTCATGGTGCCGAAACCCGGGATAATCAAGATTAAATAGCAATTACGATTAATTAAACTAACTTAACTAAAACGCTAAAATGGATAACGCAAGTCGCGCGGCATATAGAGGGCAAGTAACTCGCGTAGTTAATAGCGCAAACGATTATTTGCAGAATCCTGAGTCTAATCCAAGTTCCACGAACGAAGAAACTTGGAATAATATCGAAGAAGATCTTTTAGTGCTTCTTAATCGGCTACAAGTAGCTCATGACGGTCTAACAAGAGCCAATAATGAATTCGTTGCTAGTGGTAATCCAGAAACAGCATTAAAAGACATGGAGTTAACTGTTGAATATGAGGACAAAGCCACGTCCGTAATAACGCGATTAAATCAACGCCTCGAACGGGTAAATCGCTTAAGAAATCCCATCAGTGTCGCATCGCATAACGTAAATAACGCTACAAACGCTTCTTTGTCACGTGAACATAATAACGGGGTTCGGTTGCCCTAACTACCACTAAAATCTTTTTCGGGTGATTTTAAGGAATGGCTTCCCTTTTGGGAGCAATTCAAAACAGCGGTGCACGATAATGACTCATTATCTGGGGCTGATAAATTTAATTATCTTCAGTCCACATTAAAAGGCAAAGCTGCTGATGTAATTGCTGGGTTCACACCTAGTGGAAATTGCTACGATGGTGCTTTAGCACTACTTCAAGAAGAATTCGGAAACGCGGATAAATTAATCGATAGAAACATGAACGAACTAATGTCCATTACAGTGCTTAGCTCAAAAGACGATATTCGTGGTGTAAGAAACATTTATAATACCGTAACGTCCTCAATACGATCATTGATAGCATTAAGTATACCTCCGAGTAACTATGCAATTATGCTTTAATCCAAATTATTGAACAGTCTACCAAAAGAACTTCAGGCAAACTTCTTTCGTTCGCAAGGTCAAGCTTTTTATGAAGAATCGCGTTATTCCGCTACAGATACCGGTAATAATGTTTCTTCAGAAAGTGAACGGCCATTTAATTTAGACGGTGATAAACAACTAACGGGTCTTCTTAAATTTATAAAGAGAGAAGTCGTTGCTCTTGAAAACTCAATTGATCAGAAGGGCGTCACTAATGAAAAGATACAAAAAAAACAAATTTCTACCGCAGCTGGTCTGTTAACAGCTTCAAACTCACAATCAGCATGTTATTTTTGTAAGTCGGTTTCGCATGACACAAAAGAATGTGATAACCATCTAACTGTCACACAAAGAAAAATTTACTCAAACAAGATAATCGATGCTTTCGTTGCACTTCTAAGGGGCATTCATCTAAACGGTGCTTTGTAAGATATCTTAAATGTAGTGCTTGCGGGGGAAGGCATGCAAAGTCAATGTGCGATCCAGACTACCGGCAAAAACAATCTACAAAATCGAACGGTAGTGCAAACGGTACCAAAGCTCTCAATTTATACGCGGGCATAAAAAAAGAAAATCCATCAAATGTTTTTTTGCAAACGGCTTCGGTATTCGCAATAACTAAGAAAAAGGAAAAAAGTGTTTACATTCGGTTAATTATAGATGGTGGTAGCCAAATGACATTTGTTAAAGAATCTCTCGTTAAAAAACTTGGTTTATCTGCTGTGAGCTCGCGTAACCTCTGTGTCATTCCCTTTGGAACTGATAAAAAACAATCAACGCCGGAGAAAAATTATAAAATTGTTGAACTATACTTAAAAGCCAGTACGGTGAAAAAATGGTAAAAATTATGGCGATTGTTGTGCCTACAATTTGCTTGGATGTCTTAAGCATTCCTTCAAAAACATGTTTGGAAAATTATAATCTTGTTTTAGCAGATGGGCGTCCGTATGACTGTGAACCAGAAGAGGGAATTTCAGTTTTAATCGGCGCAGACAATTATTGGCGTGTTGTTTCGGAAAATAACATTCGCATTAACGATGGGCTGATGGCTATTGACACATTGTTCGGGTGGACGTTACAAGGTCCGGCTAATGATAGTTGTTCGAGTTTTCAATCCGTGTACACGAGTGTTTGTTTAGTTAACGCATTTGACGAAAAAACATTTTGGGATCTTGAATCAATCGGTATAAAACCTATCCAAAATGATCGCGATACCTTTACTGAAGATTATATCAACAAGTACATAGTTAAAAGTTCAACTCGGTACGAGGCTAGCCTGCCATGGAAAGACGAGTGCGATATTTTGGATTCTAACCGTGCGGGCGCATTTTCACGTCTCCAATCTCTAGTAAAACGTCTTTCCAGAACACCTGCAGATCTCTTGAGGTACGACATGGCCATAAGAGAACTAATTCTGAGTGGCGTAGCTGAAATTGTGACAGACAATGGTTCCACGGAAAATCTGCGAACGTATTATATGCCTCATCGAGGTGTATATCGAGAAGACAAGGAGACTTCAAAGCTGCGTGTCGTCTTTGACGCCTCGGCGCATAGGGACAACTCTGTCTCGCTCAACGACTGTTTAAAACCTGGTGCTAATTTATTACCTGATTTATTAATGATTCTTCTTAATTTCAGAGTGGGATTGATTGCCTTAATTGCAGACATTGAAAAGGCTTTTCTTCAAATTACATTAAATGAAAGGGATCGTGAGTGTCACCGTTTTTTTTGGTTTCGAAGTGAAATCTGTGACATCTGCAACCTTCCTGAAGTGGCCATTTTTAAGATGAATCGCGTAACGTTTGGAGTAACATCGAGTCCGTTTATACTAGCAGCTACTATAAGAAAACATTTGCAGTCGGAACGTTCCAAGTTTCCTGAAGTGTGCCAGGTTTTGGAAAAAAGCTATTACGTTGACGATTTTGTGATGAGTGTGGACGACGAAAAATTTGCAAATATGGTTTACTGTCAGTCAAAGACCATTTTTGACGGAGCTTCTATGAAGTTAAGGAAGTGGAATACCAACAATCGTTCCCTTAGAGATTCCTTCAGCGAGGTACCACCTGATCGGCAGAAAGTATTGGGTGCCTATTGGTACATTCATACAGACGAGCTTGCGGTGGACATAGAGCCTGTGTTAAATTCAACCGTTCTTTTAAAAAAGAAACCAACAAAACGGAGCATACTACAGGTAATATCTCGCTTTTATGATCCTTTAGGGCTTTTAAGCCCGTTTATAATTAATTTTAAAATATTATTCCAAATGATTTGGAAACAAAAAATTTTATGGGATGAGGAGCTGCCTGCTGACATCTTAAAGACGTTTTACTCATTTTATGATGGGATTGCGACACTGAAGGAAATTTCGATACCTAGGTGCATTTTCGATGGAGGAGATATCGAACATAGAGGACTTCATCTATTTGCAGACGTAAGTAAAAATGGTTACGAGCTGTCTCTTATGTGAGAACGACAACCGGTAAGAATGAAATAACCGTACGATTTCTATGTGCAAAAAATAGGGTATCCCCATTAAAAGAATTGGACAAATCTTCTGAATTGACACTCCCAAAACTGGAACTTACTGCGGCTCTTATTGCAGCAAGGCTTTGTTTATATGTTTTGCTGAATATGAAGGTATCTTTTAATCGCGTTTGTCCTTGGACGGATTCCAAGATCACACTTTGTTGGATCACAAACTTGTCAAAAAAGAAGTGAAAGCCCTACGTAGAAAACAGAGTGAATGAAATTCAAAAGCTCACAGCTGGCTTCGAATGGTATCACTGTCCTGGCAAAGACAATCCAGCTGATCTGTTGACCCGCGGCGTAACATCAACATTATTAGCCACTTCTGAATCATGGCTACATGGACCTCCTTGGCTGAGTAGCGATTCTAGAACGTGGCCTTTTGAAAATTGTCATAACGATATTCCTAACACTTTGCTTTCCTTACATATAGCCACTGATGATCCAGACAAAAACGATGCAGTGCTTATTAAACCCATGGAGCCTCTCTTACCAGCTGAGGAGTATAGCACTTGGAAAAAACTTCTTTTGGTAACTTCATTAGTGATTCGTGCCATACCATTTTTAAAAAAAAGTTTTTTGGATCGAAAAGCGGAGAAGCAGACGTAGATGAATTAAAAGCGACGAGCGAAGTTATAACCGTAGACGAGCTAGAATCTGCTGAAGATTATTGGATTAAATACACACAACGAAACGAATTCCATGATGAAATTGAGGCGGTTAAGAAAGGTAACAAAGTTAATAATACTTCAGATTTATTTACCCTTAATCCAATTATCGAAAATGGTATACTACGAGTTCATAGTCGACTTTGAGACAGTCACGATGAAGAAATAACTGCCTTTCCTATAATTTTACCCAAGCAGTCGTATGTGTCCAAGCTCAAAGTATTACATGTTCATAAACAAATGTTACATAGTGGAACAGGTACTACACTTGCTGAGTTAAGGAAGCGATTTTGGATCATAAGAGCCGGACAGCTAGTAAAAGCCGTTATTTCAAAATGCGAGGTCTGCATTCGACTTCTAGCTTTACCAGGTTCAGAACCAATTGCTCCTCTTCCAAGAGACAGGATGCTTACATCACGGCCATTCGAAATGACAGGTATAGATTATGCTGGACCCTTGTATGTAAAAGATGGTGCGGCTAATGGATCCTCGATAAAGGTGTATATTCTGCTACTTACGTGTGGAGCCATCCGAGCTGTACATTTGGAACTCGTAACAGACCTAACGACAGAATGCTGCCTGCTTGCATTGAGAAGATTTTTTGCCAGGATGGGTAAGCCAAGAATAATCTATTCTGACAACGCAAAGACACCATGGGTTCGGAGTTGGTCCAAGGTTTCGTTAATAGTGAGGGTGTACGATGGAAGTTCATCGCTGAAAGAGCAGCCTGGTGTGGCGGGTTTTGGGAGCGACTCGTTCGAAGCGTGTAGGTAGTTCTAAAGCTGAGGATTGGGCGATCGGTGCTGAACTTTGAAGAAATGCGAACACTTTTAATTGAAGTTGAAAGTGTTATTAATGCTAGACCTTTAACATATATTTCAGATGACCCTAAGGACATAAGTCCTCTAACACCTTTACATTTCTTAAGTGGCTTTCAATTTTCTTTAGATGGGAAAATTCGAGCTTGTCAAATTCGCTTAGCCAATGGAACAAGGCTTCGACGTCCAGTGCAACTTCTTTATTCACTTGAACTTGTATAACTTGTAACTTTGTGGTGGGGAGGATGTTGAATTTTGTATTTGATCAAAGGATTTTTACAGTGTAACTTAACGAATCTTATTAATGTGATGTTACTGTTCTCTTTCTGAAATACTCTAATTATCTCTTTCTAAAGTACCTATGTAAAATTAATTATTTCTTATTAACTTGACTTGTGATGTGATTTAAACGCCATATGAGTAAGTTATCCTCCAATAAATTAATTGTAATAAAACTTGAATTATATATCTGAATCGGTGGTTTTATTTTAACGGAATTTATTTCATGCACACACGCCCATACACATGCATATATTTAGAAATATGCATATGTATGCGCTCACGCACATATCCACAAACAAACAACTTTTTTGATTTTTTATCTTTTTTTTGGTGCCACCGTCACTGTCCTACTTAATCTACCTTAGAAATACGTAGGTCGGCCAAGGCAACAACTTTGACTAACCATCAATATCAAGGTGGTCACCCAACCACCAGTATTTTTTAACTTGCTTATCCAAGACCTTTTTGTCCCGAAGGGGCACAGCTCTACTGAACCGCAGACGCTCTGCTCCGTTCCCAGAGCCGACGTCTCGACCATACAGGATTCGCCGATCCACAGTTCTGCGGCCGACGTGGTAGATTAACGGAACCGCCAATCTATCCTGTATCAGCCCCCGACTGTCTAAATAGAGGAATGTCTCGGGCGGGATGAAACCGTTAAGACAAACGCTCTCACTATATTCTTCATTGGGGTAATAAGCCCCGAAAATAAGTCCATGGGCTGAGGTCATCGCTCTTGCAATGTGACCCCGAATCAGCTTAATTAAAAAGTTATCTATCCTATTTATATTGGCCCCGTTGTATAAGACCTCGTTAGCATAATAATGTTTGTACTCCGACTCTGGTGTTCTGTGTAATCCAAGACAGGTCCTAAGACACTGTCTCTCAAACACCCGAATCTTTTCCATTTCAGATGGGGCAACGTTAAACTACACAGGGCACCCATAGGCAATCATCGGCCGGATGAGGGCCATGTAGCAAATCACCTTTACCCTGTTTTCAAGGCGGCTGCTATAAAACAACCGTCTTGTCAGAGCAAACGCTCCCCTAGCTCTGGCCAGAGCAGCATCTATATGTCGATTGAAATATAGATACTGATCTAGCCAGATACCAAGGTACTTTACTACATCTTTACTCGCCAGTGGATGTCCACTTGGTCCAACGATCACTAGATTTCTCCAGTTCTTTCTTGTATCCCTAGAAGCCTTAGACAAAAGGGTTCTAAACAGGATAGTTTCTGATTTCTGAAAGTTAAGTTTTAACTTCCAGTCATCACAATATCGCTGAATCTTGTAGAAGTCACGCTGCAAGAGAATTCTGATGACTTCAACTTTTGGACCCGTCCTGTACGCTACAAGGTCATCGGCATACGCAATCGCATGAGTGAGACTACCTATCAGATCGCTGGTGTAAATACTAAAAAGAATCGGTGAGTCCACAGCTCCTTGCTGTAGACCGTTTTTAATATCAAAAGTTGTGGTGGAAGTTGCATTGCCACTTTTGACAACAAACTTTCTACCATTGAGCATGTCATGAAGCATATATAACAGTGGTTTACTTATGCCAAATCTAGTTAATTTTAGATAAAGACCCTCTAACCATACGGTGTCGAAAGCCTTCTCTAAATCAACCAGAACGGCACCCGTGCATTGATTTTTTGCTTTGTTCCATTGAACATCAGAAACTAACTTAGACGCGGCATGAATAGTGTCATGTCCCGCCTTAAAGCCAAACTGATTGTCTGGAATAATATTCTTGTCCTCAGCCCACTTGAACAGAGCTCTATTGAGAATCTTTTCGAATACCTTACTGATACTTGGAAGAAGACTTATCGACCGAAGATTTGCCGGATTGGAGCTGTCCTTTCCCACTTTGGGGAGAGGATGGACCACATCTGTTTTCCAACTCATTGGATAATATGCATTGTTCAATGCGTTGTTGAAAAAAGTGGTATAAATGTCTATTGCTTCCTCAGGGAGATGTCGTAACACAATGTTGGGTATACCATCGACCCCCTACAGCCTCTACCTTTTCCTGAGGATCTTCTATCATTTAATAATTATCATCGAAAACGGCACCTTCCGGATCAATTCCCGCAATCGTTAGTACGTCTTCGTTATCTGGAGTTTAAGACATGGAAGACCGTTTTGATCATTTCTTCTAAATATCTTATTTATTTGGGGAAACATACTAGGGTCGCTAACTAGGAGTTAACAGCCCGAATTCTGTTATCCCAATATAAATTAATAGATAATCTATAGTTTTGTCTAATCAGAACGTTTATGTTTTTGATCGACGACTTCAATGTCCTAATCTCCAGATCACGTGTGTCCGTGAAACGTCTGTACAGAAGTTTCAACCTAGTCAGCAGTCCACTTTTTTGTCGGTGTAGTGCATCGATTGTCGCGTTCTTGTATAAACCAGTAGAGTCTTGTTCCTTATATTTTGGGATTGTTCTGTCCATTGTTCGTTTTATAGTCGTATTCATTTGAGTCAGGAACCCGTCGATCTCAACGTTCGTCAGGTTTCTGTCATTTGGTATAGAAATGTCATCGGAACGTATTT
The DNA here is from genome assembly GCA_951217065.1 of Baccha elongata. Lineage (NCBI taxonomy): Eukaryota > Metazoa > Arthropoda > Insecta > Diptera > Syrphidae > Baccha > Baccha elongata. The sequence goes on from CATNUY010000348.1 coordinate 542,219, forward strand.
CTCTTGCCAAGGCGTTGGAGAAGCGTGGCCAGCGCGTCTTACTGAAATTGTAAAAGTGCACAGGCACATACTCATCCAACTCCACAAGTTCGCTCGGAAGCTGTATTACGGTGGCAAGTCCGCAGTGATCACTGTCGTATTCAATTGTTCGTTAACAATTTCTTGTCTGTTGATTTGTTGCGTCAGTTATAACAAGTCGTGAGTCAAGCAGTAAAAGATCCAGAAAACTACCACTTCTCGGAAATGACGGTCTATCTGTAGCCAAAAGGTCGATTCTACACTCAACACTGTATCGACCCATCCAATTAAAAAGATGGTTCCCTCTAGGATTTTGTACTTGATTTCCCCAATCTATATGTTTGGCGTTCAATTCCCCTGCCATGAGATAATAATTCTCATCCAAGTTCATTCTTAAGCATTCAAAAAGGTTTTCAAGTTCTGCGATAAAATTAGCTGGCTGAGGTGCGTCAGGTGCGTACACCGCGATTGCGTACATTCTTTTCCCCTGTTGGAGAGGAATGCAAACGATGCAGGCTTCTAGCAACCCGAACCTTCGCACTTCACTATTATATATAACTTTATGTTTAATGCCCTTTCGTATGAAAATTGCGACCCCACCCCCTTGAGAGGAGTTGGGCCGATCCCTTCTTACGATATTGTAATTTTTATTAGTCAGTTTGTGTTTCTGATTAAGCTTAGTTTCGCTAGCCATAAACACATCAGGACTTTGGTCTTGCAGCAAATGAAAGAGGTTTGCTCTACGTTCGGTCCTAATCAGCGAATTCACATTCACAGCTAGGATCTTAAAGGGTCGCTCAAGCAGCGCGCCTTTAACCATTTTGCGTTGCCGGCAGAATAGAGTAGAGGTAATCCACCCTAGCCGCCTGCTCCCTGATCTGTTTTTGCACGTTGGTTAACTGACCATGAATGGTCAGCAACACCTTCATCAGATCTACCTCTGGCACAGGAGCCGTAGGCACTTGGACCTGTTTGGCTACCTGTGGTTCAGGCTGTACCGTGTTTCCCTTTCTAGACGCGATTTGGGCGTAAGAAATTGCGGGATTGACGGAAGTTGTTTTCTGGCGTACTTCAGGGCGTCTCACCTCAACTGTTTTCTTTTGGGCTTTGTTTTGCTTTATCTCCTGAAACTTCGGACATCCCCGATAGTTTGCGGGGTGCCCGGAGCCTAGGCAGAGCGCACATTTTAACTGGGTCATATCTGTGACCCTATCTTGCCCGAGTTTACACTCCACTGTTTTGTGGGTATCTCCACATTTAACGCAGACTGGGTCCATACCACAGTTAACTGCAACGTGTCCGAACCCTTGGCAGTTCATGCATTGAAGCATGTCTTTCTGCTTATTTAGTTTTTCCCATCGTACAACTTGGTAATCCAGGACTGTTATATTCCTTAGACCACTCAATTTGCTTTGGGGCGAGAGTTGAACTAGGAAGAATGGTAAATTCCATTTCTCCCGTCTGGCTTTGACTGTGGTGAACGGTCTGACCCCGATAAACTCGAGATCGTCGCTCTCCACTTGACGGAGCTCAGCTAAGAGCGCCTGCGGATCCGTAGAGGATTCGATACCCTTCAGGAGGACTAATTGAAGCTTGTCTTCCTTCGGGGTGAAACTATGATATTCTGATCTAGTTTGAGACAGAAGGTCTTTGACTTTTTTGTAGTGCTCTAAAGATGAGCACTGAATGGAATGCCTGTCTGCGTTTAGCCGCTTAATTATAAAATTGTTGCCTATGACCGACCTTCATATTTCAATTGTGTCTTTTATATGCATTTTATAAGTATTAATAGGTGGCACGTTACCTTCCTTTGCTTGTGGCTGTTGCTGTTGTTGCTGTTGTTGTTGTGACTGCTGCTGTTGTCTCTGCTGCTGTTGCATCGGCTGCTGTTGTGACTGCTGCGGTTGTTGCTGTTGCGGTTGTTGCTGTTGCGGTTGTTGCTTCTGCTGTTGCTGCTTCTGTGTCTGTTGTCGTTGCTGTTGTGGTTGTTGTTGTTGTTGTTGTTTTTGTTTTGCTTGCTGTTGCTGAGACGGTTGTTGTGGCTTATGAAGCTTTTGCTGTGGCTGATTCTTTGACTGCTGCTTCTGTGGCTACTGCTGGTCTGGGAGTGTTTTTTGTTCCTGAGGAGGCTGCTGTTGTTGCGAAGCTTGCTCTTGGAGCGCTTGTTGGCGGGTGCGCTGCTCAAGAGCAACTTTGCGCTCCTTCTCCCGTCTTGCCTCCTGCTTCTTTTTAAGCGCTTCAACCAGCTCTATGAGCGAAGAGATCTGCTCCGTCAAAGCCTCAATTTGCTGGTCCTCTACCTCGTCAGACAGCTCGACTATCTCGCCACTGACGTAACGTCCTTCTCCTTCCACTGACATGTATGAGATGTCATCAGCATCTGCGTCAGCGGCGTTTTCTTCGCCGGTTAGACTGGCGTCCTTATCGTTTGGATTGACGGCGGCGATCGCTCCGTCAGCCTCTTTGACGTGCATGTCATCCGCCTCCGCTTCATCGTCGCCTTCTACGTTCTTGTCGTTATTTTCGTTGTTGTCGTCATCGTCGTTGGAGGAGCTATCCAGCTGCCTCTGTATTTTGGCCTGAGCCGAAGCCTTGGCTGAACGTCCGCGCCCTCCTATGTCTGAGGTACGCTTCTTTACTACCAGGTTTGGTTTTTACCTAATGTGGCGCCTTCTCTTCGAGGATCTTGTTCATCGACACATGCCGGTCCTGGATTTTTCCCTTTAATAGGGCTCGATGTCTTTGCAGTTTCCATGCTGCTGGTTCCGATCTCGGAACGTGCCGATGACGATGTTGTTGTAGTTGTCGTTGCTGTTGTTGCTGTTGTTGCCACTTTGGGCTTTACTGGTCCTGCTGCTGCTGCTGCTGTTGTTGTTGCTTTTTGGGCTTTGGACTGCCCTGCTACAGTTGGTCTTTGAGCTTGGCCTGATGGCCCCGCTACTTGATTGTCGGATGACACATCACCTGATGTTCCAACTGTCTTCCTTGTTGTTGGGGGACCATCTTTCGATGTCCCCGTTGGTTTTCTCATCTCTCTATCGTTATTCTCTCAAGTTCTGGTCACCTTTTCCCAGAATTGGTTTAAAAAAAAGCCCTGAACAAAGTGGGACTCGAACCCACTCTCTCCAGATCCGTCGTCTGCCACTCTTCATTTTTTTTCATTTTTAATTAATTTTTTATTTTTTCATTTCCTTATATCTATCTTAATGCTAGGCAAAAAATCTTAAACAACTAGCTTACATATTAACTTAACTTACTTACTGGCCCAATACGGGCGCTCTAAATTAAACTATGGCTATACTTAAAAAATGTCTTTCGACGAAAAAATAACTTATTATTAGAATTCATGATTACTTAAAACTAACGAGAAAATTATTAAAAAAAACTCATTTTCTATATCCTTTGTTTTTTAATTTTTTATAAAACTTAAAGCTACCCTTAACCTAAATAAAACTAATTAAAACTAAATTAAAACTAATTTAAACTACATTATATCTAATTAAAACTACTTAAAATAACTTAAAAACTAGAACAGCCACCAGCAATTTTTTTTTTTTTTTTTTTTGTGCAAACGCATATGCACACTCGCGTACGCCCATACACATGCATATATGTACACATCCATATATATTAGCAACCGCAAGTACCCACATACAAATACATTTACTTATGTACTTTTTTATTTTTTTTTTGTGCCACCGTCACTGTTCTCCCTACTCTACCTATATTTACCTTAGAACTATGTTAGTCGGCCAAAGCAACAATATGGTCAACTTTCAATATCACGGTGGTCACCCAACCCCCAGAATTTTTTGACTTGCTTAACTAAGTCCTTTCTGTCCCGAAGGGGCACAGCTCTACTGAACCGCAGACGCTCTGCTCCGTTCCTTGAGCCGACGTCCCGATCGTAAAGAAGTCGCCGATCCACAGTCCTACGGCTGACGTGGTAGATTAACGGAACCGCCAATCTATTCTGTATCAGCCCACGACTGTCTAAAAAGAGGAATGTCTCGGGCGGGATCAAACCGCTAAGACGTACACTTTCATTATACTCATCATTGGGGTAGTAAGCCCCAAAAATATGTCCATTTGTCGAGGTCATCGCTCTTGCAATGTGACCCCGAATCAGCTTGATTAAAAAGTTATCTATCCTGTTTATATTGGCCCCGTTGTATAGAACCTCGTTGGCATAGTAATGTGTGTACTCCGACTCTGGTGTTCTGTGTAATCCAAGGCAGCGTCTAAGACACTGCCTCTCAAACACCCGAATCTTTTCCATTTGAGATGGGGCAACGTTGAACCACGTAGGGCACCCATAGGCAATCATTGGCCGGATAAGGGCCATGTAGCAAATCACCTTTACTCTGCTGTCAAGGTGGCTGCTATAAAACAACCGTCTTGTCAACCCAAAGGCTCCCCTAGCTCTGGCCAGAGCAGCATCTACATGTCGATTGAAATATAGATACTGATCTAGCCAGATGCCAAGGTACTTTACCACATCTTTACTCGCCAGTGGATGTTCACTTGGTCCAACGATCACTAGATTTCTCCAGTTCTTTCTTGTATCCCTAGAAGCCCTAGACAACGGGGTTCTAAACAGGATAGTTTCTGATTTCTGAAAGTTAATTTTTAACTTCCAGTCATCACAATATCGCTGAATCTTGTCGAAGTCACGCTGCAAGAGAATTCTGATAACTTCAACTTTTGGACCCGTTCTGTACGCTACAAGATCATCGGCATACGCAATTGAATGAGTTAGACTACCTATCAGATCGCTGGTGTAAATACTAAAAAGAATCGGTGAGTTCACAGCTCCTTGCTGTAGACCATTTTTAATATCAAAAGTTGTGGTAGAAGTTGCATTGCCACTTTTGACAACAAACTTTCTACCAGTGAGCATGTCATGAAGCATATACAACAGTGGTTTACTTATGCCAAATCTAGAAAGCTTCGGATAAAGACCCTCTAACCATACGGTGTCGAAAGCCTTCTCTAAATCAACAAGAACGGCACCCGTGCATTGATTTTTCGCTTTGTTCTTTTGAACATCAGAAACTAACTTAGACGCGGCATGAATAATGTCATGCCCCGCCTTAAAGCCAAACTGATTATCTGGAATAATATTTTTGTCCTCAGCCCACTTGAACAGAGCTCTATTGAGAATCTTTTCGAATACTTTACTGATACTTGGAAGAAGACTTATCGACCGAAGATTTGCCGGATTGGAGCTGTCCTTTCCCTTTTTGGGAAGAAGATGTACCACAGCTGTTTTCCAATTCACTGGATAATATGCATTATTCAATGCGTTGTTGAACAGTGTGGTATAAATGTCTACTGCTTCCTGAGGGAGATGTCGTAAAACAATGTTGGGTATGCCATCGACCCCCGCAGATTTCTTTTTCTTTAATGTTTGAAAAATTAACTGAAGTTCTACCTTCGAAATTAACAATGAACTGGGTCCATTTCGCTCGGCGATGGTGGCGTTTGCCAAATGTTTGTCATTGAACACGGTGAAACCAGTATTCTCAGATCGCCATTGCGTTATGTTATTTCCAAGGTAGAAGTTGTGTAGTAAGGCTCTGTTCTCCAGGTTATGATTCGGACGAATGCTAGCATTCACCTTATACACTTTCTGGAAAGCAGCCCCTACAGTTTTTACCTTTTCCTGAGGATCTTCTATCATAAAAAAGTTATCATCGAAAACGGCACCCTCCAGATCTATTTCCGCAATCTTTAGTACGTCTTCGTTATCTGTTGTCCTCTGGAGTTTAAGACATGGAAGATCGTTTTGATCATTTCTTCTAAATATCTTATTTATTTGGGGAAACATACTAGGGTCGCTAGAATTAACGGCCCGAATTCTGTTATCCCAATATAAATTAATAGATAATCTATAATAGTGTTTAATCAGAACATTAATGTTTTTGATCGACGACTTCAATGTCCTAATCTCCAGATCACGTGTGTCCGTGAAACGTCTGTAAAGCAGTTTCAACCTAGTCAGCAGTCCACTTTTTTGTCGGTGTAGTGCGTCAATTGTCGCGTTCTTGTATAAACCAGTAGGGTCTTGTTCCTTATATTTTGGGATTATTCTGTCCGTTGTTCGTTTTATAGTCGTATCCATTTGAGTCAGGTACCCGTCGATCTCGACGTTCGTCAGGTTCCTGTCATTTGGTGGAGAAATGTCATCGGAACGTATTTCTCTTGCCAAGGAGTTGGAGAAGCGTGGCCAACGCGTCTTACTGAAATTGTAAGAGTGCGCAGGCACATACTCATCCAACTCCAAAAGTTCGCTCGGGAGCTGTATTACGGCAGCAAGTCCGCAGTGGTCACTGTCGTATTCAATTGTTCGTAAACAGTTTTTTGTAAAAAGTTAGAAAAGTCAGAAAACTACCACTTCTCGGAAAAGACGGTCTATCTGTAGCCAGAAGGTCGATCCTACACTCAACACTGTATCGACTCATCCAATTAAAAAGATGGTTCCCTCTAGGATTTTGTACTTGATTTCCCCAATCTATATGTTTGGCGTTCAATTCCCCTGCCATGAGATAATAATTCTCATCCAAGTTCAGTCTTAAGCATTCAAAAAGTTTTTCGAGTTCTGCGATAAAATTAGCCGGCTGAGGTGCGTCAGGTGCGTACACTGCGATTGCGTACATTCTTTTCCCCTGCTGGAGAGGAATGCAAACGATGCAGGCTTCTAGCAACCCGAATCTTCGCACTTCACTATTATATATAACCTTATATTTAATGCCCTTTCGTATGAAGATTGCGACCCCACCCCTTGAGAGGAGTTGGGCCGATCCCTTCTTACGATATTGTAATTTTTATTAGTCAGTTTGTGCTTCTGATTAAGCTTAGTTTCGCTAGCCATAAACACATCAGGACTTTGGTCTTGCAGCAAATGAAAGAGGTTTGCTCTACGTTCGGTCCTAATCAGCGAATTTACATTCACAGCTAGGATCTTAAAGGGTCGCTCAGGCAGCGCGCCTTTAACCATTTCGCGTTGCCGGCAGAATAGAGTAGAGGTAATCCACCCTAGCCGCCTGCTCCCTTATCTGTTTTTGCACATCGGTTAACTGACAATGAATGGTCAGCAACACCTGCATCAGATCTGCCTCTGGCACAGTTTGCTGCCACGTGGCCGTATCCTTGGCAGTTCATGCATTGAAGCATGTCTCTCTGCCTATTTAATTTTTCCCATCTTACAATTTGGTAGTTTAGGACGTTTATACTCCTTAAACTACTCAACTTGCTTTGGGGCGAGAGCTGAACGAGGAAGAATGGTAAATTCCGTTTCTCCCGTCTGGCCTTAACTGTGGAAAACGGTGTGACCCCGATAAAATCGAGATCATCGCTCGCCACTTGACGGAGCTCAGTTAAGAGTTCCTGCGGATCCGTAGAGGATTCGATACCCTTCAGGAGGACTGTTTGTAGCTTGTCTTCCTTCGGGGTGAAACTGCAGTATTCTGTCTTCGTTTGAGACATGAGATCTTTTACTTTTTATAATGCTCGACCGAAGAGCAATGAATGGCGTGTCGGTCTGCGTTCAACCTTTTAATAATAAAATTGTTGCCTATGGCCGACTTACATAATTCTATAGTGTCTTTCAATTCTATTTTGAAGGAATTAATTGGTGGCACCTTACCTTTCTTTGCTTGTGGCTGTTGCTGTTGCTGCTTCTGTTGTGACTGCTGCTGTTGTGTCTGCTGCTGTTTTGTCTGCTGCTGTAGTGATTGCTGCGGTTGTCGCTGTTGTTGCTTCTGTGTCTTTTGTTGTTGTCGTTGTTGAAGTGGTTGTAGTATTTGTTGTTGTATTTGTTTTTGTTGTTGTTGCTGTTTTTATTTTTTCTGTACTTGCGGTTGCTGATGCTGTTGCTGGGTCTGCAGTTTCTGTGTCGGCTGCTTCTTTTTGTGCTGCTGTTCCGGGAGAGTTTGTTGTTGCTTAGGAGACTGCTGCATTTGTGCTGCTTTTTGTTGCTCTTGGAGCGTTTTTTGTCGATTTCTTTCAAAAGCAACTAGGCACTCTTTTTCCCTACGCGCTTCTTGCTTAACTTTGAGCGCTTTAACCATTTCCATGAGGGAAGAAATTTGCTCTGTCAGTGATGTGATTTTTTCCTGCTCATCTTCTGACTCTTCTGGAGGTGAAAGGTCCACCAACTCGCCACTCACGTAGTGCCCCTCCCCTTCTACGGACATGTGTGCAATGTCTTCGGCATCTACCTCAGTGACGTCATGCTCACATGTCTTCTTAACGGTCGCATCGTCGTTTGCTTCTTTGGCGATTTCGTCGTCAGCATCTGCCTCGTCATCGCCCTCATGATCATGTTCACTGTTTTTTATGTCGTCATCCTCATAGCAGGAGCTTTCTAAATGCCTCTGCATTTTTGCTTGAGCGGAGGCCTTAGCCAACTTGGCGCTGGTGCTCCTATCGGCACGATTTATGAGTTGTGGCTTGTATCTTATGATACGCCTTCTCTTTCCCTTTGAATTGGCTATGGCACCGGCTGGTGTTGATATCGTGCCTTTTGCAAAGCTTGTTGTTGCAGTCGCTATGCTGCTAGTATTAGCTTCGGCACGTGCCGATGACGCTGTCGTTGTTGGCTGGCCTTCAATGGAAGGCACCGCTACTTTAACTGCTGCTGCTGCATCACCTGATGTTTTGGCTGCTTCACTTGTTGTTGGGGGAGCATCTTCCGATGTCCCCGTTGACTTTATCATTTGCTGTTGTTCCTTCTCTTCTCGGTTTTTGTTGACTTTTTCCCAGAACTTATTTAAAAAAAAGCCCTGACCAGGGTGGGGCTCAAACCCACGCCCTTCCAGTCTGTCGTCGGCCACGCTACCCACTAGGCTACCTTGCCTTTTAAATATTCCTGGCAAATTGCCAACAAAAATTGTGCAATGAGTGCACTTAAAGTATAATTGAATTTAATTCAGTTCGAACACACGGAAATTATTGTATACACTGAGAAAGTCGTCAACACGTCCGCACTCTTTCACAGTTGAAGATCGACTGACGTCTGCCACTCTATCACCTAGGCTAACTTGCCACTTGGAAATGGTAGGTTGAATAAACTATTTCACACACTCCCGTCTCTAGTTGAAATTTACACTGTGAAAGCCGCCAACGATCTACACTCTTCCACGGTTGCTGAACGACTGAGGAAAAAAAAAAAAATCATTTTGCTTGAATTATGACCAATTAAATGCTCCCCTTTTCTGAAAATAAATATCAAAAAAAAACTGTTCCAAATACTTATAGCTATAAACTATAAGGGTTTCAAAGTTGTTTTGTTTTACAAGATTTAACCTACCCACAATTTGAAAAAAATGCCTTGTCTTCCTTCGGGGTGAAACTATAATATTCTGTTTTAGTTTGAGACAGAAGGTCTTTGACTTTTTTGTAGTGCTCTAAAGATAAGCACTGAATGGAATGCCCGTCTGCGTTTAGCCGTTTAATTATAAAATTGTTGCCTACGACCGACCAACATATTTCAATAATTTTTTTTTATGCATTTTATAAGTATTAATAGGTGGCACCTTACCTTTCTTTTTTCTGAGCTGCTTCTATTTTCTGGGCTGCTTCTGTGTCTGAGGTACGCTTCTTAACTACCAGGTTTGGTTTGTACCTAATGTAGCGCCTTCTCTTCAGAGGATCTTATTCATCGACACATGCCGGTCCTGGATTTTTCCCTTTAATAGGGCTCGATGTCCTTGCAGTTGCCATGCTGCTGGTTCCGACCTCAGCACGTGCCAATGACGATGTTGTTGTAGTTGTCGTTGCTGTTGTTGCTGTTGTTGCCACTTTGGGCTTTACTGGTCCTGCTTCTGTTGTTGTTGCTTTTTGGGATTTGGACTGCCCTGCTACAGTTGCTCTTTGAGCTTGGCCTGATGGCCCCGCTACTTGACTGTCGGATGACACATCACCTGATGCTCCTTGTTGTTGGGGGACCATCTTTCGATGTCCCCGTTGGTTTTCCCATCTCTCTTTCGTTATTCTCTCTATTTCTGGTAACCTTTTCCCAGAATTGGTTTAAAAAAAAGCCCTGACCAAAGTGGGACTCGAACCCACGCTCTCCAGATCCGTCGTCTGCCACTTTTTTTTTTTTTTTTTTTTTTTTTTAAATTCATTTTTATTTTCATTTAACTTATAACTAACTTAAATGCTAGACAAAAATCTTAAAACTAGCTTACAGAATAACTTAACTAACTTACTGGCCCCATACGGGCGCTCTAAATTATACTATAGCTATATATTAAAAATGCCTTTCGGCGTAAATTCTAATGTAAATTAAATTAAAATCTATATTACTTAAACCTAAACAAGAAAATTCCTTAAAAAACTTGTTTTTCTATGACATTTTTTATTTAAAAACTTAAAACTACCCTGTACCTAAATAAAACTAAATTAACCTAAATAAAACTAAAATATACGTAAATATACGTAAATACCTTAAAGCTACTTAAAAATACTTAAAATAACTTAAAACTAGAACAGCCACCAGCAGCGTTTTTTTTTTTTTTTTTTTTTTTTTTTTTTTTTTTTTTTGTCGTCAGCCTATGCACATGCACACACCCCATACATATCCATATATTAACACATAAACATATGTATGCGCTCAAGCACATATCCACAGACAGCAGACAGCAATATTTTGGATTTTTTATCTTTTTTTTTTTGGTGCCACCGTCACTGTCCTACCTAATCTACGTAGTTATATCTTAGAAATACGTAGGTCGGCCAAGGCAACAACTTCGACTAACCATCAATATCAAGGTGGTCACCCAACCACCAGTATTTTTGAACTTGCTTATAACAGTCCCTTTTGTCCCGAAGGGGCACAGCTCTACTGAACCGCAGACGCTCTGCTCCGTTCCCAGAGCCGACGTCTCGACCATACAGGATTCGCCGATCCACAGTTCTACGGCCGACGTGGTAGATTAACGGAACCGCCAATCTATCCTGTATCAGCCCCCGACTGTCTAAATAGAGGAATGTCTCGGGCGGGATGAAACCGTTAAGACAAACGCTCTCACTATATTCGTCGTTAGGGTAATAAGCCCCGAAAATAAGTCCATTGGCTGAGGTCATCGCTCTTGCAATGTGACCCCGAATCAGCTTAATTAAAAAGTTATCTATCCTGTTTATATTGGCCCCGTTGTATAAGACCTCGTTGGCATAATAATGTTTGTACTCCGACTCTGGTGTTCTGTGTAATCCAAGACAGGTCCTAAGACACTGCCTCTCAAACACCCGAATCTTTTCCATTTGAGATGGGGCAACGTTAAACCACACAGGGCACCCATAGGCAATCATCGGCCGGATGAGGGCCATGTAGCAAATAACCTTCACTCTGTTTTCAAGGCGGCTGCTATAAAACAACCGTCTTGTCAGAGCAAACGCTCCCCTAGCTCTGGCCAGAGCAGCATCTATATGTCGATTGAAATATAGATACTGATCTAGCCAGATACCAAGGTACTTTACTACATCTTTACTCGCCAGTGGATGTCCACTTGGTCCAACGATCACTAGATTTCTCCAGTTCTTTCTTGTATCCCTAGAAGCCTTAGACAAAGGGGTTCTAAACAGGATAGTTTCTGATTTCTGAAAGTTAATTTTTAACTTCCAGTCATCACAATATCGCTGAATCTTGTCGAAGTCACGCTGCAAGAGAATTCTGATGACTTCAACTTTTGGACCCGTCCTGTACGCTACAAGGTCATCGGCATACGCAATCGCATGAGTGAGACTACCTATCAGATCGCTGGTGTAAATACTAAAAAGAATCGGCGAGTTCACAGCTCCTTGCTGTAGACCGTTTTTAATATCAAAAGTTGTGGTGGAAGTTACATTGCCACTTTTGACAACAAACTTTCTACCATTGAGCATGTCATGAAGCATATACAACAGTGGTTTACTTATGCCAAATCTGGTTAATTTCAGATAAAGACCCTCTAACCATACGGTGTCGAAAGCCTTCTCTAAATCAACAAGAACGGCACCCGTGCATTGATTTTTCGCTTTGTTCCATTGAACATCAGAAACTAACTTAGACGCGGCATGAATAGTGTCATGTCCCGCCTTAAAGCCAAACTGATTGTCTGGAATAATATTCTTGTCCTCAGCCCACTTGAACAGAGCTCTATTGAGAATCTTTTCGAATACCTTACTGATACTTGGAAGAAGACTTATCGACCGAAGATTTGCCGGATTGGAGCTGTCCTTTCCCTTTTTGGGGAGAGGATGGACGACAGCTGTCTTCCAACTCACTGGATAATATGCATTATTCAATGCGTTGTTAAACAGTGTGGTATAAATGTCTATGTCTTCCTCAGGGAGATGTCGTAACACAATGTTGGGTATACCATCGACCCCCGCAGATTTCTTTTTCTTTAATGTTTGAAAAATTAAATGAAGTTCTACCTTCGAAATTAACAATGAACTGGGTCCATTTTGCTCGGCGATGGTGGCGTTTGCCAAATTTTCGTCATTGAACACGGTGAAACCAGTATTCTCAGATCGCCATTGCGTTATGTTATTTCCAAGATAGAAATTGTGCAGCAAGGCTCTGTTCTCCAGGTCATGATTCGGACGAATGCTAGCATTCACCTTATACACTTGCTGGAAAGCAGCCCCTACAGCTTCTACCTTTTCCTGAGGATCTTCTATCATATAAAAATTGTCATCGAAAACGGCACCTTCCGGATCAATTCCCGCAATCGTTAGTACGTCTTCGTTATCTGTTGTCCTCTGGAGTTTAAGACATGGAAGATCGTTTTGATCATTTCTTCTAAATATCTTATTTATTTGGGGAAACATACTAGGGTCGCTAGAATTAACAGCCCGAATTCTGTTATCCCAATATAAATTAATAGATAATCTATAGTTTTGTCTAATCAGAACGTTAATGTTTTTGATCGACGACTTCAATGTCCTAATCTCCAGATCACGTGTGTCCGTGAAACGTCTATAAAGCAGTTTCAACCTAGTCAGCAGTCCACTTTTTTGTCGGTGTAGTGCGTCGATTGTCGCGTTCTTGTATAAACCGTTTGGGTCTTGTTCCTTATATTTTGGGATTGTTTTGTCCATTGTTCGTTTTATAGTCGTATCCATTTGAGTCAGAAACCCGTCGATCTCGAGGTTCGTCAGGTTTCTGTCATTTGGTGGAGAAATGTCCTCGGAACGTATTTCTCTTGCCAAGGCGTTGGAGAAGCGTGGCCAGCGCGTCTTACTGAAATTGTAAGAGTGCACAGGCACATACTCATCCAATTCCACAAGTTCGCTCGGAAGCTGTATTACGGTGGCAAGTCCGCAGTGATCGCTGTCGTATTCGATTGTTCGTAAACAGTTTCTTGTCTGTTGATTTGTTGCGTCAGTTATAACAAGTCGTGAGTCAAGCAGTAAAAGATCCAGAAAGCCACCGCTCCTAGGAAACGAAGGTCTATCTGTCGCAAAAAGATCGATCCTACACTCAACACTGTGACGACCCATCCAATTAAATAAATGGTACCCTCTCGGATTTTGAATTTGATTTCCCCAATCTTCATGTTTGGCGTTCAAATCTCCTGCCATTAGATAATAATTTTCATCCAAGTGCAGTCTTAAGCATTCGAAAAGTTTTTCGAGTTCTGCGATAAAATTAGCAGGCTGAGGTGCTTCGGGTGCGTACGCCGCGATCACGTACATTCTTTTCCCCTGAAGGAGCGGAATGCAAATGATGCAGGCTTCTAGCTGCCCAAATCTTCGCACTTCACTATTATATATAACCTTAAATTTAATGCCCTTTCGTATGAAGATTGCGACCCCACCCCCTTGAGAGGAGTTAGGCCGATCCCTTCGCACGATATTGTAATTATTATTAGTCAATTTGTGTTTCTGGGTAAGCTTAGTTTCGCTAGCCATAAACACGTCAGGACTTTGGTCTTGCAGCAAATGAAAGAGATTTGCTCTACGTTCGGTCCTAATCAGCGAATTTACATTCACAGCTAGGATCTTAAAGGGTCGCTCAGGCAGCGCGCCTTTAACCATTTCGCGTTGCCGGCAGAATAGAGTAGAGGTAATCCACCCTAGCCGCCTGCTCCCTGATCTGTTTTTGCACGTCGGTTAACTGACCATGAATGGTCAGCAACACCTGCATCAGATCTGCCTCTGGCACAGGAGCCGTAGGCACTTGGACCTGTTTGGCTACCTGTGGTTGAGGCTGTACCGTGTTTCCCCTTCCAGACGCGATTTGGGCGTAAGAAATTGCGGGATTGATGGAAGTTGTTTTCTGGCGTACTTCAGGGCGTCTTACCTCTACTGTTTTCTTTGGGCTTTGTTTTGGCTTATCTCCTGAAACTTCGGACATCCCCGATAGTTTGCGGGGTGCCCGGAGCCTCGGCAGAGCGCACATTTTAACTGGGTCATATCTGTGACCCTATCTTGCCCGAGTTTACACTCCACTGTTTTGTGGGTATCTCCACATTTAACACAGACTGGGTCCATACCACAGTTAACTGCAACGTGTCCGAACCCTTGGCAGTTCATGCATTGAAGCATGTCTTTCTGCTTATTTAGTTTTTCCCATCGTACAACTTGGTAATCCAGGACTGTTATATTCCTTAGACCACTCAATTTGCTTTGGGGCGAGAGTTGAACTAGGAAAAATGGTAAATTCCGTTTCTCCCGTCTGGCTTTGACTGTGGTGAACGGTCGGACCCCGATAAACTCGAGATCGTCGCTCGCCACTTGACGGAGCTCAGCTAAGAGCGCCCGCGGATCCGTAGAGGATTCGATACCCTTCAGGAGGACTGTTTGAAGCTTGTCTTCCTTCGGGGTGAAACTATAGTATTCTGTTCTAGTTTGGGACAGAAGGTCTTTCACTTTTTTGTAGTGCTCTAAAGATGAGCACTGAATGGAATGCCTGTCTGCGTTAAGCCGCTTAATTATGAAATTGTTGCCTATGACCGACCTACATATTTCAATTGTGTCTTTTAAATGCATTTTATAAGTATTAATAGGTGGCACCTTACCTTTCTTTGCTTGTGGCTGTTGCTGTTGTTGCTGTTGTTGTGACTGCTGCTGTTGTCTCTGCTGCTGTTGCATCGGCTGCTGTTGGGTCTGCTGCTGTTGTGACTGCTGCGGTTGTTGCTGTTGCGGTTGTTGCTGTTGCTGTTGTTGCTGCTGCTGTTGCTGTGTCTGTTGCTGTTGTGGTTGTTGTTGTTGTTGTTTTTGTTTTGCTTGCTGTTGCTGAGGCTGATGCTGTGGTTGCTGAGCCGGTTGTTGTGGCTTATTAAGCTGTTTCTGTGGCTGCTTTTTTGACTGCTGCTTCTGTGGCAGCTGCTGGTCTGGGAGTGGTTTTTGTTCCTTAGGAGGCTGCTGTTGTAGCGAAGCTTGCTCTTGGAGCGCTTGTTGGCGGGTGCGCTGCTCAAGAGCAACTATGCGCTCCTTCTCCCGTCTTGCCTCCTGCTTCTTCTTGAGCGCTTCAACAAGCTCTATGAGCGAAGAGATCTGCTCTGTTAAAGCCTCGATTTGCTTGTCCTCTTCTTCGTCGGACAGCTCAACTACCTCGCCACTGACGTAATGTCCTTCTCCTTCCACAGACATGTAGGAGATGTCATCCACATTATCGTCAGCGGCGTTTTCTTCGCCGGTTAGACTGGCGTCCTTCTCATTTGGATTGACGGCGGCGATAGCTCCGTCAGCCTCATTGACGTGCCTGTCATCCACCTCCGCTTCATCGTCGCCTTCTGCGTTCTTGTTGTTGTCGTCATCGTCGTTGGAGGAGCTATCCAGCTGCCTCTGTATTTTTGCCTGAGCCGAGGCCTTGGCTGAACGTCCGCGCCCTCCTATTTTCTGCGCTGCTTCCACATCTGAGGTACTCTTTTTAACTATCAGGTTTGGTTTGTACCTGATATAGCGCCTTCTTTTAAGCGGATCTTGTTCTTCGGCACATGCCGGTCCTGGTTTTTTCCCTTTAATAGGGCTTGATGACTTTGCAGTTGCTATGCTGCTGGTACCGACCTCGGCACGTGCCGATGACGATGTTGTTGTAGTTGTCGTTGCTGTTGTTGTTGTTGTTGCCACTTTGGGCTTTACTGGTCCTGTTGTTGTTGCTGCTTTTTGGGCTTTGGACTGCCCTGCTACAGTTGCACTTTCAGCTTGGCCTGATGGCCCCGCTATTTGACTGTCGGATGACACATCACCTGATGTTCCTCCAACTGTCTTCCTTGTTGTTGGGGGACCATCTTTCGATGTCCCCGTTGGTTTTCCCATCTGCTCTTCTTGTTGTTGCTGCTGTTGTTTCCTTCTCTTTGAAACCTCCTGCCAGAAATTATTTAAAAAAAGGCCTTGCCCGGGGTGAGAATCGAACCCACGACCTTCCACTCTGAAATCTGCTCCTCTACCACCTAGGCTAACTTGCCACTTGGTTTTGGTAGATCTAACTCACTACTATACGCACTCGCGTCTCTATTTGAAATTTACACTGTGAAAGCCGCCAACGATCTGCACTCTTCCACGGTTGCTGAACGACTAAGGACGCGATATGATGGACACGAAAGTGACCACAGAAATCTACCTGTTGTAAGTAATAAAAATAATTAAACATTGTCCTATCGATCTTTTTTTTTTCTAAATAATCTACCAATCTATATAAAAACTACCCTTTTTCTACCTTCGACCATACTACCATCAAATAACTACAAATGTGTTTTTTTTTCTATATTTTGATTTTTACGTTTTATCATGGTTTGTATAAAAGATTTCTTTTCTTTATATTACCTGGTTTATTTGAAATATGTCGTAGGTCTTTTTCAGGGATCTTCGATATTCTGTACCACAATCAGATCTGATTGGAATCGATTTTTTTGGTGGAATCTTCTCGAAACTCCAGTTTGCACAAAATTTTTCTTCGATTATTTTAAATAGAGACTTAGTTGGCTTTACCTTGGGGTGTGCTATCGAGATTTTTAACGTCCCCTCATGTCGTCCGTTAGTCCGAAATTGATACTCGTGCCTGAGCAAATTTTGGTCAGACATGAGTTAAAATTTCTAGGACTTTTTTTTTCTTTTTTTGAATTTTTGGTTTTACGCCACAACCCTTAAGCAAATAAATCAAAACAAAGCTACATTAATTTTCAAAAAAAAAACTATGAATGTCTAAGATAATTTAGGATAATCAAAAAAATTTTACACGGTTGCTTCTGATTTCTAAATCGTACTTCAACCCTCGTGTTTTCAAACTTACTCAGAGATATTTTTGTTTCTTGAATTAAATTCCTTGTTGCTGCTATTCCTTCCTTGTGATTTTGTGGTATAGTTCATAATTTACTTTTCTTTTCTTTATTTCTTTTACTTTAAAACTTTTTCTTAATAATTCTTTTAAACTTTCTTTTTTTTTTCTACGCACCTTCAAACTTTTTTAACTTATTTCAAATTGCTCCTTTTTGTGGTTGACGGACGATTGGGAAAGAATTTTTTGAAAGATACATCACGTACCCTTCTGCCAATATTTCCGTTCTCATTTTGTTCCTATATGCATAAGCTTAGGAGGGGAACATGCTCCTATTTTTTATTGTACATTCTTATTAGATTACTTCATGCGCGATGAATGTGTCTAGCTATTTTTTGGAGAATATTTTTACGTCTTATGTCGACTTTGGTTATTTGGCATGCGTAAATTTATTTTTATTGTTTACAAGTACTGTTTCTTTCTCTAGCGTGTGTATTTAATTTAACCGATGTTGAATTGTTATTTTTGATCGGTCTGACTATTATTTGTTTTGAAGATGTCGTATGAATATTTTTTTTTATTTGAAAAGAAGTGTTTATTTTACTTCAGACAATGTTATACTTGCTGATTAAGTACATCAGACAAGATTTTTCTTTTGTTTGATCCGTTTAGGACTAGGTAATTGCCATATTTTCTTTTGCCTTTATAACTTTTTAGATTGCTCGACGATATTAATCTGAAGGTTATTTACTATTACTTTTCGGATAAGTACGTGAGGTGAGAGAATATACCGCGAGAAAAAAAAATGTTTTCGAACATTTTTAGGTTACGTTTAATACCTAGGGTGTCTATAGTTTTCTTTCTCTCTCTATTTCTAGATGATCTACATCCATACTCTACTATCTACTATCATACTCTTTGTCATGTTGAGATGGTTTTCCTGGTATCAAAAAAATTGTTTGGTTGTATGGCCTCTTTCTTCCAAAATTTTCACTAAGCATAAAGGGTTCTACAACTAACTTTGCGGATGCGTTCAATTATTCACGTCTACCTCATCTGTCCAATCTACAAATTCTCAACAAGCTACAACCATTTCTATTTTTTACTTTGTCGTTTTCACTTAACTTTTAGATGTAAACTTATTCCTTTTACTTCATCTCGAAAATATCAATTCTCTTATACCTGAACGTTTTCATGTAAGGTGATGAGATTCACTCATGGCGGCCCCCATCTTTTTCATTGTTCTACCTCTCAAATTGTTTACCCCACGCTACCATTTCTAACTTCGCTTTGTCCTATTGGCAATGGGGTGGAACATACTTTTGGCGCTCCACATTACTCCTTTAAATATTCAAACATAGGTTCCAATCCAATTATCAGCACAGCTGATATGTGGACATCCCTGGACAGGGATGCATTATTTTGAGGAGTATGTAACGGGAGTTTTAAATGATTAAAATTTTCTCATCGTTGACCATTACACGGGGTTGATTGTCATACAGAAAATTGAAAATCAGAAAGAAACTTGCTTGAAGAATTGTGAATTGGTATGTTTGTGAAGTGAAATTCCCAAAAACACAAAAAAGAAAACAAGAGATAACTGAATTTTCATCAATAGAATTTCGTATAATATTTTTAGCTTTTGTTGTTATTTGTAAGATTGTATAACGAAAATTAAATTGATAACTATATGAAATGCATTAGGATAGAGATGTTGTATATGCATATGAGTGTGTATTGGTGTGTAATGGTAACAATAAGAAAATAATAATGATTTAAAGTTACAAAAAAAAGAGGTTGCTTAATCTCTCGAAAATTGGGGATCCTACTTGATTCTCACTGAATCTTCATGACGAACTACGACTAGTTCATAACCACAAAACCGAGAAACTATTTCACATAATCTCTCTACTCACAACATGACTTAGACTCAATCCTCTACTACCTATTCCCAATTATTCACAAAAGAAACTAACTCCTTTTCTTGTAGATCTATTAGCCATAAAAAAGAAACTTATAGTAGATAAGAGAGAAATGTGTGATATTGACCTCACCCTCCATCCATCTCAACAGATAGGACAGGGATCTGCTTCAACATCCACACGTCCTCGACCCACTAGAAGAATCTGTGTGTACCTAGATGTTGTATACACAGGTTATATTACACTCGAAAAGATTCCTTGACCTTACTTCTGATGAAGGATAGATTATGTAACAAAACATAATCTTCAAGTGATCTTCAAACCCAAAATTGAACTTCCTCCTTATTCCTCTACTGCTACAGAGAAGTGTTCGTTTCCCCTACCTTGACGACTATAAGGTGTGAGCAAGAAAGAAAATTCATGGAATTTGAAGAGAACTAACTTGGACAATGATCTTAACCCTATCCACTATCGACATTTAGTACTCCCCTCAACAGTGAAGCACGTCCAAGCCGAAGCAAATAGGGGTGGCTAACTCTCGACTGCTGCGTCAGGTCCTTCTCATCCACCTCAACTAGCTCATGGTGCTAAGGGTCGCGAGTCTTTGCTACAGGAGACGATAGCCGGTGTTATCATATTATTTGACCTGGAATCAAGGTGTTATCTGACTCGAAAATGATTAAAAATGCCGTTAAAGGGGATCAACAATTGCCAGAGATTATAGTGAAGAAGTGTAAAACGTTGAAAAGAATGAAAAAGTGAATTAATACCAGCGGACAGATTCACAAACCAAGGATAAAAGATGGATATATCCTTTTGAGCTACCTACGCCCTACCCTCCATGTTCTTTACGCTCAAGAATGTTAAAAGAACCCTTTCATGTGGGAGAATCAGGTGGTATTAAGATCCTCCACTGTGCCTAACTACCCGACCAAAAGACTCTGTCAGTTAACACTAACAGAAGACTTCCCTTATGACATTTCCTCTGGCACGAAATTATTACTGAGGAAATATCCCACTAATTAACGAAACTAGCTAGGAATGTTTCCACTTACTACATCATGGTTGTTGTTGTCGTTGTTGTTGTTGTTACTGTTGCTCTCTCCGACGTGAATGAATCTCCATCCACGACTCCGCTCCTTATGTTTCTACACTGCCATTATAAAGACTGAAAAACTTCCACGAAAGAAAAATGAACTTCCCTGAGATTAACTAATCTCATTTCAAAACTGCTTCACAAAACAAACATAAGAATTTTTGCATCTAAATCCTTATACAATTTTATTTTTAATAAATTATTATCTAACATAAAATCTCACAAAAATATTTACTTTCAAAAATTTCTAGTGTGACCATATAAACTTCTATACAATCAAATTGTCCTTATATCATAAACTCAAAAATGTTTCTAAATAATCTCAAAATTAAGTAATCTAAAATTTCGCATGAGACTTCTTCAAATCGGACGGATCTTTTAGACAACTCGACAAAAATGTAAAATTTAAATATTTCACAAGATTTACGATCTCGTGAAATCTTCAGACAAATTCGAGGCGGTAAAAAGATTATTCTTTTCTTCCCCTCTACACGATTGTTTTCAGATAATCTCGGCAGATGATCTGATTTCTTAAACCGGACAAAAATCTATAAACGGAAAAACGAACAAATGAATATCGTTCGTATCAGTCCTTCTCGGAGACTTATCTCAATAAAGGATAAGATCGAAGGTAACGGCTCCTAGGAGTGATACGCAACCATTCAAACTTAACACGAGCAATCAATATTGCTAAATGACTCAACAAACGAAACTTCAAAAAGAATCAACAATTTCAAAAAGATGATTGTCACTTCCCACAACTCCCATCAAATTCGAAAAAGAAAACCATATAAATCAGTATAAAATCGAATAATCAGACGCTAAATAAAAGTTAAAAGTTATTTAGTTTATATATTAAAAATGACAATATAATTTCAAAAAAAAAGGTCAAAAATAATTTCTCAAATATATTCTTAATCATACGCAGGAATCGTAGAAATGCATTTCTCTTACCCCCTGAGTGTTATGGACAGATAAAATTCTTATTGGGTTTTTTCTTTCTAAAATGAGGTGTGTCATCAATGTTATCTAACAATGACACGTAGGTACATGAATCTCATACTTCTTTGATTCACTTCATCAACTTTAAGATTTTATATTCTTAAAATTCTCCAAAACGCATTCGCAATATTCGTTATCGCGAATCTAAATATCAACAAACAAAAACTAAACTTAATCACGACAAAATCCGATGATAATGTTTTCGATATGCACAAAAGTAGGTAGGTACTTGTATATATGACAGTAGTGAAACTAAGGTTAACTCTCATTAACTCGAGTAAATATTAATTTTACTTTCACACTGATTTCTAAACTTTACTTTAATGATGGTTCTCTTTTCAGCAACCAAATTTCACAACTTGTTCAAAAGTGGATACTATTTTCCATAGGTACAATATATAAGTTTATTGACTCTTGTGGTGAATAGTGTACACTTTTTCTATCGACTTCTCTATCAGTCGTAAGCTTCTTTAACACAAACACAAAAAAACTTTCAAGCACTGAACCTTAATGTACACATGTATACTTCAAAAATGATTCCGACGAATCGACAAAAAAAAAATTCTTTAATCACGTAAATGAATTGGAGTCTTCGCGCCAAATTTTCATTAACTGTTGTTTTACTTTGGCAAGATTCGAATTTTAATTATTTTCATTAACCGAAATTCGAAATCTTACGCGACGATAAATTTTCGATCCAATTGGATGATTCTCACACGAATTACAAAAATGTTTCATCAACAAATAAATAATTTATAAGTTTTTCAAAACTTCTCAATATTTTTATCTTTTAACTTCAGATAATCTTGAACAAAGTACGTAAAATTCTCTTCAAAAGATGTTTATTACTATCTTTTGTAAAATTCTGACTTCGATCAGTATAAATATTTCATTAATAAATTTAACTTGACTTTTACTTTATGGTTGCAGTATATGCTTTTCAAAAAAAAAATAATTTTTGGATCGATTTCCAAACTTTACGTTCTCAACAATTATATTTATGATCTTTTTTTGATCAACAATGACTCTATTTAAAAATGAATGACTTTTCATCACCACTGTGGTTTTATTTTCAAGTACCACTTTATATTTGTTTAGCCGTATCTAAATTTCAACAAATCAAATCTTTTATCTTTACATCTAAAGAATATTTTCATTCAACTAGTAAAATAAAATAAATCATTGGTCACACTATGGTTCATTAAGAGAATACACTTTGTTAATTTTTGCATTATACTTTTTCGTAGGTTCTTTAATAATTTCCCCAAGGGTAATTTGAGTGGACACAGAAATATTATAAGTATATAAAATTACAGTACCTTTTTAACTGGATACTTATATAAATTTCCCTTAGCTGCTTTTTTACTTATAATTGTATAGATGTACTGTTGATTATAGCTGTACATAGATGGCAGTGACGTACGGTACTATCACTGGATGTTCGATCGACGTTTCTAACTCGATGTCTTTTCTCAGAGCTGCTGATGATTGGTGACGTTGGATTCGCATCCAAGAATCGTCGTGCCAAACGTTGTAAAGAATCAACAGGATTCTCTGAATTGCTCACAAAAAAAAATCGGAGAACTGATAGAGTTCTTGGATTCGTGGTATATGCGCTCATATACAAATGCTGTTCTTTGATGTATATATAAATATATATTTATCCGCAAATTTACCAGGTAGAGTAGCCTTCGTCGCGGCTTTTCGTTGTACTTGAGTTGTTTTACTTTTGCTAGGTTAGGGCTCCTTTTAATTTTTCGGAATAGGATCCTAATTGTTTCGCAGTAAGTACTTTTGTACTCAGAATTGTCTTGGCTAAGCTTGTCTACCTATTAACGTACCAAAAAAAATATTATTAGAATGTTTCTAATTTTTTGTTGGGTCTTTTTATCAGCACTGTACTGTGCTGCTACTGCATGTACAAAAAAAATTGTCTTATTGGACTCTAAAAGCATTTTAATTTTCTAATTTTTCTAATTCTACTGATTTTACTGGATTTTACTAAATAATTGTTTTATTATTACCTGGTATATGTAATCCAAAGTTATAATGTAATTTCTTTTCTCCTTTTCAGCCGCCTTTTCTTAGAATTGTTCTCGAGACTGCACAAAATGTCGGCCTTCGAATTGGCGATGACGCCGAATGATTTTTGTGAAAATTCTTCTTGGCAATTTTTATTTCTGGATATATTTCTTCGCTTTTTAGGTTTAGAATGTCTTTGGCTAATATCCGAATGTCTTTTCCTGGCGTGTTAATTAACACACGTGGCGGAAAATGGATTTGCCATCGACGACGCAAAAAAAAATTTCTAAAAGGAATGGTTGATGGTTTACAATAAAGTTTTGTTGTTTTTAGGACTTTACTTACTCGTTTTTTTCTAACTATTTTAGCTTGTCTTCGTATATATATTGTTGTTGTATTGTCTCGAGTTATTTTACTATATTGATTTTTGTTTCTAACTTTCTTTCTGGGTGGTTGAATCGAAAAGGATTTGTGTCTGCCACATTAAAAACTTTTTGACTAGCAAGTTGTTTTATGTTCGGCCGTTCCGAATTTAAATTCGTAAGTAGGGGAAGAGAGCTTTTCGGTGAAACGAAATGAGTTTCTAATTGTATCTCTTCTCTTATACGTGAAATGTAGAGTGGTTGCCATTTTATATCTCACAGATATATTATATGTGGACTCTGATTTTACTTACTACTTGTCTTTTTAAGTATGACTGATGAGTGTGATTGACATTTCATGTTTTCAGCTACTGTAAGTATATTTTGTTTGTATTTGTTGTCTCGTAATTATGTTCTGGTCTGGTAAGTATGTATTTTTAAATAATGTCTGTCGTAGTATTTATAATACAAAAATGTTCTTTTATGAATTTGTCCGTGTAGGACTATTGACATTTGGTGTCAAATTTTTATTTCTTTATTAACTCAAGGTGAGTATAAATTAATGTTTTTAGTAGTGTCTTGGGTAAGTATTTGTATTTGTTTTCGTAAGTAAGAGTGTCAGTTGAGGTCAGTTTCTGTCTGTCAGCTGATTTGACATTTCCATGTCTTTTATTTCACATTCAGAAAAGGATAGTATACACATAAATGTAATTTATTTCGTTCCGATTGGCCTCTCTTTCTATTTTTAACTCTACTTGTCGGTGAAATACATTACTCTGAAGTTCTTAGTTGGAAAGAAAATAAATTCTGACTGATAGATGGAATTTCAGGTTGACTACTATTTTATTGTATCTTTGATTTTCGTGTATTCTTTACGTCTACAATCTTATTTTTCATTTACTTTAATTTTTGTTTTCGTGTTTTCGATTCGCTAAATTTCTTTCTACTGAATATTTTTGCTCTAGTAGTGGAATCTAAAACTACTTCACGACTATCTCTAAAAAGCCCTATGTGCAATTCTGTCTCTCTATATTATATCTACCTATCATCTTCTCATTGGTGCTTG
This sequence comes from Baccha elongata, assembly GCA_951217065.1. Taxonomy (NCBI): domain Eukaryota; kingdom Metazoa; phylum Arthropoda; class Insecta; order Diptera; family Syrphidae; genus Baccha; species Baccha elongata. Next base: position 566,919 of record CATNUY010000348.1, read on the forward strand.
ACCATCACTTTAGTTAGCCATTTTGTCAGTTGTGCTGACGTCAATACGGCGCATTTTTGGTGGTGGTTTTCGTGTACCATTTATCAAAACGTTCGTCGTGCTTTTACTATTTCGTTCGCTGAGATAGCTTTGATGAGGGGTATATAAATATTATTTGTTATTGCTCATAGATGTCGTTGATATGATTTTGGTTGAACTTTTACTATAAAGTTTTTTTGTTGTTTGCTTGCTATACGATGTGTGTATGTTTTTGAATTTACGAATATTTTAGCTGTCGTTAGCCTTGAATGTTATGCACTGAGAAGAATTTCTTGGTACATAGTTCGTTCAAATTTTTCGAGTTGGTTATGTAGGGATGTTGTACCTACATGATGGTAGTATGTTATATGATGTTATGCTGTAACATAGCTATGGTAATTGTTGTGTGATGTTGGTGTAAATGTGTATATATTCTATAGGTAATGTAAATGGTTTCCCTACAAAACATGTTCATTTGTTCGAGTCTACTCGTACAAGTGAGCATGGAAAAGAAATCATTTCATATCGAGTATTTATTGAGTTTATGACGTTTGATTATATTAAATTCTAATCCCATTGAACCCACGATCCCTGAGTCTCATGCACAGACTAGCTTGCACCGGGCTCAGTATGATCATATTGCTCCTGTCTCAACTTTATTTTATCGGCATTGATGTACTTCATTCATTTCCGCAAATCTTTAGTGTGGACTACTGTCTCGAATCCTTTTTCATCGCGTACTTTATACAGGTTATTGCCAATTATTTTAATGACATGTCCTTTGACGAACTTGGGACAAAGTTTGGCGTTCCGATGTTTCGATGCGTCGCTTAAGATGAAATTTCGACGGAAAACTTTATCTCCCACGTTATAGTTCACTACTTTGCTTCTTAGGTTGTACGTGTGCTCGTATGACTCATGAGCTCGACCTAAAGCTGTCTTCAAATAAGCTTGCAGAATATTCATTTTCGCTGCTTTCGGTAACCAGTCTATTTCTGATTGGTTCAGACCTCCCAGCTTCTTCAACAACTTATAATCTGCACCGTGTTCCACCATACGTTGTCCGAACAAGGCTTCATATGGCGACATGCCTGTCACAGAATGAACAGATGTGCGTAAAGCACTACTGATAGCAGACAGATGCTCGTCCCAGTTACTTTGCTTTGGATCAATGTAGGCGCGTATGGCACTTAAAATAGAACGGTTCACCCTTTCGCTCGCGTTTGCCTGCAGTGCGTAAGATGCTGTTCTCACATGACTAATTCCAAAATTTTCTAAACATTTTCCGAAATCTCTACTAATGAACTGAGATCCGTTGTCGGAAAGCAACGTCTCAGGTACTCCAAAAATGAAAAATACTTCTTCTGTCAGGAATTTAATTAACTCGTTGGTATTTGCTTTTTTAAGAGGTTTGATTAATACAAATTTAGTCAACTGGTCAAGTATAATTACTATAAATGTATTACCTTTCCTTGATCTGGGATATGGTCCCAAAAAGTCAACGTATACGTGCTGGAATGGTCGTTCTGCCGTGAAGGCTTTACCCATCTCAGTGCGTAACGTTATATTTGGCGCTTTTGTGGTTTTACATATGTCACAATTATTGATGTAAAGTTTCACTTGACTTGCCATAGTTGGCCAATAAAATCTCTGTCGCAGGCGATACAACGTTTTAGCAATTCCCCCATGCGACGATCTTGGTGGTTCATGTGCTTGAAAGATCAACCTTTCGGTTAGTTCCGATGGAATCCATAGTTTCCAAGTCATATCTTCTTCAATAGGATTACCCGTTGCGTGTTTGACTCTTTTGTAAATGAAATCTTCTGATATCCTCAGATCAGGTAACTGATCTTTATTCTTATTAATATGTGCAACTAGTTGGAGGTACTCCTCAGACTTAAAAGACGGATCTTTTAGATCGATATGTAATACTTCGGATTGGTTTTTCTCTATAGGCATCGTAGTGGAGTTTTTAGCTTCAAGACCGTCTACTTCGTATACGCGTGACAGCGCGTCAGGTACTTGGTGCTGAGTTCCCCTACGGTGTTCTATTCGGAAGTCGAATCCTTGTAACTTAAGACTCCACCGGGCTAATCTCCCAGTTGGATCCTTTAGATTCATCAACCACTTCAGACTGGCATGGTCGGTGATTACTAAAAATTTGTAACCCTCGACGTACGGTCTAAATTTATATATGCCTTGGACTGCTGCCAAGCATTCTCTTTCGGTAACGGTATAATTTCTCTGAGCAGCGTTAAGCTTTTGAGAATAAAAATATATAGGCATTTCATCTCCGTCTTCGTTCCTTTGACATAATACACAACCTATGCCTGTTGCGGATGCATCACAGCAAATAATAAATTCTTTATTGAAGTCTGGGTTGGTAAGAACGGGTGCTGACGTCAATGCTTGCTTCACTAGCTCTAAAGCCTTAATAGCTTCTTCACCAAAATTAAACTTTTGCGTTTTCTTTAATGTATCTGAAATAGGGGCAGTCAGAGTTGAAAAATTCTCAATAAACCTCCTATACCATCCGGCCATTCCCAAGAATCTGCGGACTTGACGTGAAGTCGTTGGTATAGGAAAGTCTAAAATCGCTGAAATTTTTGCTGGATCAGCTTTTAAACAACCCTGTCCTACTATATACCCTAAGTATTGTAGCTCTCTAAAGCAAAATTTTGACTTCTCTACATTAATTGTTAATCCAGCGTCGGTCAAATGTTTAGCTACTTTCTTTAAAATTTCGATATGGTCATCGAAGTTTTTCGAGATGACTAGAAGGTCATCTAAGTAAATGAATACTTGTTCTCTTAACTCACGAGGAATCACCTTGTCCATCAAACATGTCAAGCTTTGCGCAGCGTTCGAGAGTCCGAACGGCATCACCCGGAATTGATATAAGGGACGTCCAGAGACTGTGAACGCTGTCTTCTCCCGTGATTCTTTCTCCAGGGGTACTTGCCAGTAAGCATCTTTCAAATCCACGCTAGAAATATAACGTGTCTCTGAAAGGCGTGCTAACAATCCTTCGATGTGCGCAATTGGATTCGCATTTTTCTTCGTTACACTGTTAACTTATCGGAAGTCAAGGCATAATCGGTTTTTTCCTGGTTTTCTCACTAGTACTACTGGTGATGACCATGCACTTTGACTCTCCTCGATAACACCTAACGAGATCATACGATCCAATTCCGCGTCAACTAGGCATTGTACTGCTGGGGATATGGGATAGTGACGTTGCTTTATTGGAAGCGCGTCTCCCGTATCTATTTTGTGCTCCATCAGATGTGTTCGTCCGAGACCTCGGACGGCGAATGACGGAAATTGTTCGATAACTTTTTCCAGAATGGTGGATTCCTCCACGGATAGGATGCATTCCGATTTGTTGGCTGGGTCGGATGTTGTCTCAGTAGCGGAACTTAATGAAGAAATTATGTGTGGTGCGATTTTGAACATCGACCAAAAATCTACGCCTAAATACAATTTTTGTGATAGTGATGGTACTATGTAAAGATCCATAGAGTGTGTTATACCTTTACATTTCACCTGTGTAGTAATTACACCTATCACCTCTTGTTTTCTGCCATCGGCAGTAGAAACACTACTCGTGAACTTCCTTATTGGGATGTTCAATTCTTCAATAATTCTAACAGCACCATTACCAAGGCAACTGATGCTCGCTCCGGAGTCAAGTAGTCCAAGCCATTTATTTTCTAATAATTCTACTTCGATATATGGGCGTGGATCACCCGAAATACTATCGATTGTGGTAGCCGATAAGGCTCTAAACATTTTGCGTCGTCGCAAAAATCTGTTTCTTAACTTCATAATTTTCTTCTGGTGGCTTGGAAAAGTATAAATTCTCTTCCTAGCTTCAGCATATTCAAGCTGTCTTTGATGTAAGGGCTTGAGCTTTCTCAAAATTGGTATTCTAGATTTAAATACAGGTTTAAGTATCTTAATTGGTTCTTGTTCATTAATATTTGGTTTTAAAATTTCAATAGGTTTGGGTACGGAAAATTTTGGAATGACATGTTTAAGAGAAATTGAATCGTCTACATTGGTCTTTCCGAGGTTCCCGTCTTCACCAGATCTCTCTCGAGGGGATGCTGGCTCTTGAATGGGTTTCCCGAGCATTTTCTGCAACTAGGTGTTACTACTCCCGGGGTACCGCATTTATAGCAAAATAAGCGTCGCTGTAAGTCGTTACAGTCACGGAAAACATGACCTACTTCTTGGCAATTCCAACAACTAACGTTGTCACTTATTTGTTTTGTTTCTCGAGATCGATTAGGGTTAAACTCCTCTACTGCTGTCGACATTTCTGCGACTGGTAGTTCGTTCATCTGTACTCCTATTTCATTCACTTGTTTGCGTTGGTGATTAACAAACGCAGGTGGAGCACGGTTACGAAGAAGATCTTGATTGTTCCAGTATCTTTCCATCATCCTGCAGGTATGCACTATTTCATTCAAACTGCTAGACTTTACTGTCAATAAGAGTTCTCCCATCTTGCGCTTCACGTTTTGCTTCAAAACTTCTACTAACTCTGAATTCGGTTTCGGCGATTTCATTCTCGAGTTGATGCGTAGAATATCCTCATAAAAATTTTCAAATGTTTCTCCTGGTTGTTGCTTTCGATCTGACATCTGTCGGAATAATTCAGAATCTGTTTCCAGAGTTTGATATTGTTCTGTCAGTGCCAATCGCAAATTCAACCATGATGATCTAGGGTTACTCTTCAAAAATCCCCAAAACCATGTTTCTACTGAGCCGGCAATAAAGTGGTGGAAGTTTGCTACGATTTCTGGCCATGATGTGTTGTGGCTATCTTTAACTCTTTCCAGACGAAACAAGAATTCGTCCACTGTCATATTTTTGCCGTTATATTTTATCCCCCACTTGTGATAGTGTGGAAATCTAACAAACGTTCCGGCTGGTGATGTCAATGGTACTTCAGCATTAGGCCTTGCTGGTGAATCTTCGAATCTCATCTGATTGATTCGTCTGAAAAACTCTAAGTCGTTAGCGCTTGTGCCATTAGGTTGGTTAGTAGGTTGTTGTACTGTAGGAAATTCTCTGTTATATGTTGGTACATTAGCTTCTCTAGCTCTTATGGGCATGTTGTTTTGATGTTGCGTAGTTTCATATTGAGGAGTTGGTTGATCGCATAAATCGACTAAGGGTTGAGTTGGTGGAATTATTCCTCTGGCATTACTCTGACTTAGTGTTTCAGTTAGTGTTTGACGTACTATGTTACCGACTTGATCGAGTATCTGCTTTTGACTACTGGCCAATGTTTCTTTCAATGCCTTTCGATCGTCTTCTTTGCTGATACCGACTGATGTCGCCACTATGCCTCGTATATAATCCTCCAATCTATTTTCCTCTTGTGAATTGAAACTAGTGTTCAGACTGCGCCTACCTACAGGTGATGGAATCCTCTGCGTTGGTGCTGGGTCTGTTCTGTCATCATTACTGGTTCCTTCTTGTGTTACAACTGCTGGTTCTGTTGCTGGTTGGTTTTCAGATACGTTGTTACGTGAACCGGATGGTCTGTCCATAGCTGAGTTTTCTTGTTCATCCATGTCTCTCCTTGAGCGGGTGTTGTGTGATCTAGGGATCGATGGTAAACGCGGGTTGGTCTGTTTTGATTTAATTGGGGTGTGTTTGACTTTCCCCATGAAAATTTATGTTAGATTCCGTATTAAACGGATAGACTTATATGTGTTCTAAGAACGAGAATGCCTACCTATGTATATATATAAAAAAAAACTTACTAACTAATCTTACTATCTATCTTCCTCTTTATTGGGTTTTTGGCCCTCCAAAAAAAAATATTAATTCCCTGAATTACTTCTTTCAGGAATTAAATACTATCTCTATAACTACAAAATTTTCTTCAAAAACTAAATGTGCCACCAGGCAATCTTAATCTAAAAATGTGCCACCAGGCAAAATTCTCAAAAACGCCACACGGCAAAATTCTCAAAAACGCCTCACGGCAAAACTAAATCTACAAAGGCCACCAGGCAATCTTAAACTAAAAGTACCACACGGCAAATAAATCTAAATAAGCCACACGGCAAACTAAATATCTAAATATCTCCAAAAAAAAAATCTCAAAAAAATATCTCAAAAATTGTTTTCAAAAAAGTTTCAAAATTTCTTCAAAAATTTTAAACTCAACTAAATGTTTTTCTTAAATTGGTTTCTCTATCTCATTGCAGGCTTGGAGTCGTGGATGTAATTCCCACAGTCCAAGAGCAATGCAACAACAACTTTCAGATTTCTTTTCCCCAAAAATCTGACAAAAATGTTTGGAAACAAACTTCCATGAATCTTCTAAGGTTTTATTGAATTATAGCGGATTGATGTAATTTTCTTCTCCTACAGCTTCCCCCTGTCGCTACTGACTTAAGAAAGTTCTTCACATCTCTTAACGGACAACAGACCACAAACTATAAAAAGAATTGATCACAAACAAACAAAGCTATCTTCTCTTTCTACCTCCAGTGTATATGATGTTAACTAAAAATTACAACTTGTGTTGATATGTCTTCTACTCTGTTTTCATCTGTTGGCTTTCGCTGCTGACGTAAACAGGAAAAAAGTTCGACTATTCACCGGTCGAAAGAACAACTGACTAAACTTCAAAGACTAATTCAAAAGGCGAATTAATTCCATTAGACGCTACAGCCACCGGACTAACTATCACATCCAAAACGGCCGTCTAACTTCTAAATAACTCTAAATATGAAACGAATTTATGGTATTTTTACGAGAGTGGAAAAGTATTTAAGCTGGTTATCGCAGCTGACGTAATCGGGAAAATGTTCACCAATCACCGGTCGATACATGAGTTAACTACTCCCCGATGGAATATCTCAAATAAAAACTATCAACCACAAACGATTTCTCAAAAATTGTTTTACTTCTAACAAAAAAAAATTTATTAAAGAAAAATGATGCTAACACTTCAAAAACTAGTCTTCATTCTATTTTTCAAAATCTTCAACACTTTTTCATTCACTACAAAACTCAATCGGGCAGCCCCACGACGTTGGACGCCATTTATGTAACGGGAGTTCTAAATGATTAAAATTTTCTCATCGTTGACCATTACACGGGGTTGATTGTCATACAGAAAATTGAAAATCAGAAAGAAACTTGCTTGAAGAATTGTGAATTGGTATGTTTGTGAAGTGAAATTCCCAAAAACACAAAAAAGAAAACAAGAGATAACTGAATTTTCATCAATAGAATTTCGTATAATATTTTTAGCTTTTGTTGTTATTTGTAAGATTGTATAACGAAAATTAAATTGATAACTGTATGAAATGCATTAGGATAGAGATGTTGTATATGCATATGAGTGTGTATTGGTGTGTAATGGTAACAATAAGAAAATAATAATGATTTAAAGTTACAAAAAAAAGAGGTTGCTTAATCTCTCGAAAATTGGGGATCCTACTTGATTCTCACTGAATCTTCATGACGAACTACGACTAGTTCATAACCACAAAACCGAGAAACTATTTCACATAATCTCTCTACTCACAACATGACTTAGACTCAATCCTCTACTACCTATTCCCAATTATTCACAAAAGAAACTAACTCCTTTTCTTGTAGATCTATTAGCCATAAAAAAGAAACTTATAGTAGATAAGAGAGAAACGTGTGATATTGACCTCACCCTCCATCCATCTCAACAGATAGGACAGGGATCTGCTTCAACATCCACACGTCCTCGACCCACTAGAAGAATCTGTGTGTACCTAGATGTTGTATACACAGGTTATATTACACTCGAAAAGATTCCTTGACCTTACTTCTGATGAAGGATAGATTATGTAACAAAACATAATCTTCAAGTGATCTTCAAACCCAAAATTGAACTTCCTCCTTATTCCTCTACTGCTACAGAGAAGTGTTCGTTTCCCCTACCTTGACGACTATAAGGTGTGAGCAAGAAAGAAAATTCATGGAATTTGAAGAGAACTAACTTGGACAATGATCTTAACCCTATCCACTATCGACATTTAGTACTCCCCTCAACAGTGAAGCACGTCCAAGCCGAAGCAAATAGGGGTGGCTAACTCTCGACTGCTGCGTCAGGTCCTTCTCATCCACCTCAACTAGCTCATGGTGCTAAGGGTCGCGAGTCTTTGCTACAGGAGACGATAGCCGGTGTTATCATATTATTTGACCTGGAATCAAGGTGTTATCTGACTCGAAAATGATTAAAAATGCCGTTAAAGGGGATCAACAATTGCCAGAGATTATAGTGAAGAAGTGTAAAACGTTGAAAAGAATGAAAAAGTGAATTAATACCAGCGGACAGATTCACAAACCAAGGATAAAAGATGGATATATCCTTTTGAGCTACCTACGCCCTACCCTCCATGTTCTTTACGCTCAAGAATGTTAAAAGAACCCTTTCATGTGGGAGAATCAGGTGGTATTAAGATCCTCCACTGTGCCTAACTACCCGACCAAAAGACTCTGTCAGTTAACACTAACAGAAGACTTCCCTTATGACATTTCCTCTGGCACGAAATTATTACTGAGGAAATATCCCACTAATTAACGAAACTAGCTAGGAATGTTTCCACTTACTACATCATGGTTGTTGTTGTCGTTGTTGTTGTTGTTACTGTTGCTCTCTCCGACGTGAATGAATCTCCATCCACGACTCCGCTCCTTATGTTTCTACACTGCCATTATAAAGACTGAAAAACTTCCACGAAAGAAAAATGAACTTCCCTGAGATTAACTAATCTCATTTCAAAACTGCTTCACAAAACAAACATAAGAATTTTTGCATCTAAATCCTTATACAATTTTATTTTTAATAAATTATTATCTAACATAAAATCTCACAAAAATATTTACTTTCAAAAATTTCTAGTGTGACCATATAAACTTCTATACAATCAAATTGTCTTTATATCATAAACTCAAAAATGTTTCTAAATAATCTCAAAATTAAGTAATCTAAAATTTCGCATGAGACTTCTTCAAATCGGACGGATCTTTTAGACAACTCGACAAAAATGTAAAATTTAAATATTTCACAAGATTTACGATCTCGTGAAATCTTCAGACAAATTCGAGGCGGTAAAAAGATTATTCTTTTCTTCCCCTCTACACGATTGTTTTCAGATAATCTCGGCAGATGATCTGATTTCTTAAACCGGACAAAAATCTATAAACGGAAAAACGAACAAATGAATATCGTTCGTATCAGTCCTTCTCGGAGACTTATCTCAATAAAGGATAAGATCGAAGGTAACGGCTCCTAGGAGTGATACGCAACCATTCAAACTCAACACGAGCAATCAATATTGCTAAATGACTCAACAAACGAAACTTCAAAAAGAATCAACAATTTCAAAAAGATGATTGTCACTTCCCACAACTCCCATCAAATTCGAAAAAGAAAACCATATAAATCAGTATAAAATCGAATAATCAGACGCTAAATAAAAGTTAAAAGTTATTTAGTTTATATATTAAAAATGACAATATAATTTCAAAAAAAAAGGTCAAAAATAATTTCTCAAATATATTCTTAATCATACGCAGGAATCGTAGAAATGCATTTCTCTTACCCCCTGAGTGTTATGGACAGATAAAATTCTTATTGGGTTTTTTCTTTCTAAAATGAGGTGTGTCATCAATGTTATCTAACAATGACACGTAGGTACATGAATCTCATACTTCTTTGATTCACTTCATCAACTTTAAGATTTTATATTCTTAAAATTCTCCAAAACGCATTCGCAATATTCGTTATCGCGAATCTAAATATCAACAAACAAAAACTAAACTTAATCACGACAAAATCCGATGATAATGTTTTCGATATGCACAAAAGTAGGTAGGTACTTGTATATATGACAGTAGTGAAACTAAGATTAACTCTCATTAACTCGAGTAAATATTAATTTTACTTTCACACTGATTTCTAAACTTTACTTTAATGATGGTTCTCTTTTCAGCAACCAAATTTCACAACTTGTTCAAAAGTGGATACTATTTTCCATAGGTACAATATATAAGTTTATTGACTCTTGTGGTGAATAGTGTACACTTTTTCTATCGACTTCTCTATCAGTCGTAAGCTTCTTTAACACAAACACAAAAAAACTTTCAAGCACTGAACCTTAATGTACACATGTATACTTCAAAAATGATTCCGACGAATCGACAAAAAAAAAATTCTTTAATCACGTAAATGAATTGGAGTCTTCGCGCCAAATTTTCATTAACTGATGTTTTACTTTGGCAAGATTCGAATTTTAATTATTTTCATTAACCGAAATTCGAAATCTTACGCGACGATAAATTTTCGATCCAATTGGATGATTCTCACACGAATTACAAAAATGTTTCATCAACAAATAAATAATTTATAAGTTTTTCAAAACTTCTCAATATTTTTATCTTTTAACTTCAGATAATCTTGAACAAAGTACGTAAAATTCTCTTCAAAAGATGTTTATTACTATCTTTTGTAAAATTCTGACTTCGATCAGTATAAATATTTCATTAATAAATTTAACTTGACTTTTACTTTATGGTTGCAGTATATGCTTTTCAAAAAAAAATAATTTTTGGATCGATTTCCAAACTTTACGTTCTCAACAATTATATTTATGATCTTTTTTTGATCAACAATGACTCTATTTAAAAATGAATGACTTTTCATCACCACTGTGGTTTTATTTTTAAGTACCACTTTATATTTGTTTAGCCGTATCTAAATTTCAACAAATCAAATCTTTTATCTTTACATCTAAAGAATATTTTCATTCAACTAGTAAAATAAAATAAATCATTGGTCACACTATGGTTCATTAAGAGAATACACTTTGTTAATTTTTGCATTATACTTTTTCGTAGGTTCTTTAATAATTTCCCCAAGGGTAATTTGAGTGGACACAGAAATATTATAAGTATATAAAATTACAGTACCTTTTTAACTGGATACTTATATAAATTTCCCTTAGCTGCTTTTTTACTTATAATTGTATAGATGTACTGTTGATTATAGCTGTACATAGATGGCAGTGACGTACGGTACTATCACTGGATGTTCGATCGACGTTTCTAACTCGATGTCTTTTCTCAGAGCTGCTGATGATTGGTGACGTTGGATTCGCATCCAAGAATCGTCGTGCCAAACGTTGTAAAGAATCAACAGGATTCTCTGAATTGCTCACAAAAAAAAATCGGAGAACTGATAGAGTTCTTGGATTCGTGGTATATGCGCTCATATACAAATGCTGTTCTTTGATGTATATATAAATATATATTTATCCGCAAATTTACCAGGTAGAGTAGCCTTCGTCGCGGCTTTTCGTTGTACTTGAGTTGTTTTACTTTTGCTAGGTTAGGGCTCCTTTTAATTTTTCGGAATAGGATCCTAATTGTTTCGCAGTAAGTACTTTTGTACTCAGAATTGTCTTGGCTAAGCTTGTCTACCTATTAACGTACCAAAAAAAATATTAGTAGAATGTTTCTAATTTTTTGTTGGGTCTTTTTATCAGCACTGTACTGTGCTGCTACTGCATGTACAAAAAAAATTGTCTTATTGGACTCTAAAAGCATTTTAATTTTCTAATTTTTCTAATTCTACTGATTTTACTGGATTTTACTAAATAATTGTTTTATTATTACCTGGTATATGTAATCCAAAGTTATAATGTAATTTCTTTTCTCCTTTTCAGCCGCCTTTTCTTAGAATTGTTCTCGAGACTGCACAAAATGTCGGCCTTCGAATTGGCGATGACGCCGAATGATTTTTGTGAAAATTCTTCTTGGCAATTTTTATTTCTGGATATATTTCTTCGCTTTTTAGGTTTAGAATGTCTTTGGCTAATATCCGAATGTCTTTTCCTGGCGTGTTAATTAACACACGTGGCGGAAAATGGATTTGCCATCGACGACGCAAAAAAAAATTTCTAAAAGGAATGGTTGATGGTTTACAATAAAGTTTTGTTGTTTTTAGGACTTTACTTACTCGTTTTTTTCTAACTATTTTAGCTTGTCTTCGTATATATATTGTTGTTGTATTGTCTCGAGTTATTTTACTATATTGATTTTTGTTTCTAACTTTTTTTCTGGGTGGTTGAATCGAAAAGGATTTGTGTCTGCCACATTAAAAACTTTTTGACTAGCAAGTTGTTTTATGTTCGGCCGTTCCGAATTTAAATTCGTAAGTAGGGGAAGAGAGCTTTTCGGTGAAACGAAATGAGTTTCTAATTGTATCTCTTTTCTTATACGTGAAATGTAGAGTGGTTGCCATTTTATATCTCACAGATATATTATATGTGGACTCTGATTTTACTTACTACTTGTCTTTTTAAGTATGACTGATGAGTGTGATTGACATTTCATGTTTTCAGCTACTGTAAGTATATTTTGTTTGTATTTGTTGTCTCGTAATTATGTTCTGGTCTGGTAAGTATGTATTTTTAAATAATGTCTGTCGTAGTATTTATAATACAAAAATGTTCTTTTATGAATTTGTCCGTGTAGGACTATTGACATTTGGTGTAAAATTTTTATTTCTTTATTAACTCAAGGTGAGTATAAATTAATGTTTTTAGTAGTGTCTTGGGTAAGTATTTGTATTTGTTTTCGTAAGTAAGAGTGTCAGTTGAGGTCAGTTTCTGTCTGTCAGCTGATTTGACATTTCCATGTCTTTTATTTCACATTCAGAAAAGGATAGTATACACATAAATGTAATTTATTTCGTTCCGATTGGCCTCTCTTTCTATTTTTAACTCTACTTGTCGGTGAAATACATTACTCTGAAGTTCTTAGTTGGAAAGAAAATAAATTCTGACTGATAGATGGAATTTCAGGTTGACTACTATTTTATTGTATCTTTGATTTTCGTGTATTCTTTACGTCTACAATCTTATTTTTCATTTACTTTAATTTTTGTTTTCGTGTTTTCGATTCGCTAAATTTCTTTCTACTGAATATTTTTGCTCTAGTAGTGGAATCTAAAACTACTTCACGACTATCTCTAAAAAGCCCTATGTGCAATTCTGTCTCTCTATATTATATCTACCTATCATCTTCTCATTGGTGCTTGACCATCACTTTAGTTAGCCATTTTGTCAGTTGTGCTGACGTCAATACGGCGCATTTTTGGTGGTGGTTTTCGTGTACCATTTATCAAAACGTTCGTCGTGCTTTTACTATTTCGTTCGCTGAGATAGCTTTGATGAGGGGTATATAAATATTATTTGTTATTGCTCATAGATGTCGTTGATATGATTTTGGTTGAACTTTTACTATAAAGTTTTTTTGTTGTTTGCTTGCTATACGATGTGTGTATGTTTTTGAATTTACGAATATTTTAGCTGTCGTTAGCCTTGAATGTTATGCACTGAGAAGAATTTCTTGGTACATAGTTCGTTCAAATTTTTCGAGTTGGTTATGTAGGGATGTTGTACCTACATGATGGTAGTATGTTATATGATGTTATGCTGTAACATAGCTATGGTAATTGTTGTGTGATGTTGGTGTAAATGTGTATATATTCTATAGGTAATGTAAATGGTTTCCCTACAAGTATTTGGATTAAACAAAGGTTGCGATATATGCTAATAACGTAAAGTGTGTGTCTGGGTTATTTGGTTACTACGAACCAAAAGTTTGTGATTTTTTTCAACAAAAAAAATTTTCGACTTGGCTTGCCAGTCTGGGTGAATAATAATTCGTTCGAATTGTTTTTTTGTTATTGGCTACTGTGGAGGTGTGTAATTTTCCTACAACTTGTGCTCTTCTTCTTGTATTAATAGAGTGAGTAATTAGTTTTTGAAATCGCTGATCGTCATAGTACTCAAGAATAGCTGTCATCTTGAATATATTATTCACATATAAAAAACGTCAGCAAAGGCGAAGGCAGTACTTCTTTTCAAAAGGCGCAGTAGTTCATTTGTATAAATGTTAAATAGAATCGGACCAAGTTTCGATCCTTGAGGCACTCCAAAAAGATACTTTTTTCATAACTTGGCATATGTAAGATTTTGACATAAATTTTCTATTTGTTAAGTAGTCTTGCATTTATCTACTCATATTTCTTCTTATACCAATTAGGTTAAAAACTTCAACTAATTTTAAATAAGTAAGAGTGTCAAAGGCTTTGCTTAAGTCTAAGAAGGTGACCAGTACATTTTCATTTTTATCTAAGCCTTTATTAACATTATTCGCAAAATCTTCTAGTAGTTTATTTGTGCTTTTCAAAGCCGTATTGATTAGGATTAAGCACCTTATATTTTTCAATAAAACTGTTTATACGATTAACAACAACTTCTTCAAGAAATTTCTCAATTACAGGTAGGATGTAAATAGGTGTGCAGTTAGTCAGTATGTTTCTTGTTTCTCCTTTATAAACTGGTCGTATTATGGCCGTTTTTAGAAGTTTCGGCACGCAACATTGCATCGGGCTTCCATTTATTATATCCTTCAATATTGGAGCAAGTACTTTCGCGTTCATTTTTAGGTCAATCGCTCGTATGTCATCAGCTCCTGGTCTTTTATTACAGTTTAATTTAGACAATATATAGAAAACCTCAGCTGAAGTTGCTTCTTCCACAAAGACTGATTGCAAAATGAGTTGATTTTCATGAGAAGATGTCTTTTTGCCACATGTATGGACAATGATTGCAGTCTGGGAGGAAAATTGGTCAGCGAAGTCAGTTGCTAATTATGACGAATCCTTATCAGGCGCAGGGTCAGAAGTCCACGGGCCAAAAGTCCATAATGGATTTCTGACCCACTAGGGTGGGTCAGAAGTCCACAAATACATTATGGACTTATGACTCACCCAGGTGGGTCTGAAGTGCACAAGAAAGTGGGCCACAAGTTCATAACTTTTAAGGAGGAGTGGGTCACACGTCCACAATAAAACTAAAACAATTATGAAATCATAGATACCTATTTATTTTTAAAGAAAATAACAAAATTAATTAACATAAATTATATGGCACCTTCAGCGTTCTTCCATCAGGCGAATAAAAGCAATTAGTGATTTTTTGTGTAGCACATTCAGAGCACGTAAGTACCTACTTAGTATTTGTTGTTTAGAATTACTTTTCGAAATTGCAATGAGGTATTTTGAATTTGATTTTTTAATTGATTAGTGTAGTAATCAATTAATATAATCAATTAAAAAATCGCGTGCCATCAATAAAATAGTTCCTCTCAGATTCAGACAAGTGTTGAATTTTCTCACACATTTTCCTTGCCATGAAAATGGAGTAGCAAAAGTCTGTTTTCAGAACCGTGCCTTTGTAAAATGTGTTATTACAATTGTAACGAGACATTCCATACCGGTGACGAACATTTTCCTTCAAAAAAATTTCTTTGACTTCGGCAAAAGTCAGTGGGTCAAAAGCCCATAATCGATGGGCAAAAAGTTCACAGGAATTTCTTGTTTACTTTAGACCCACCATGGTGGGTCATAAGTCCATAATGTATTTGTGGACTTCTGACCCACACTAGTGGGTCAGAAGTCCATTATGGACTTTTGGCCCGTGGACTTCTGGCCTTGCGCCTCCTTATCATTGGGAAAGTTTTTTAATATTATCTCATCAATTTTGGGTTTTTTCTTTCCTAATATTTCATTAATGAAGTTTCAAGCCTTGCTTGGATCATTTCTGACGTTGACAAAGCTGGATTTAAAGAAGTTTGATTTAGTTATTGGAATCTGTTTATTTGTAGAATTTCTAAAGTGTTTGTATTCGTTTTTGTAATCTGTGTTAAGAGGATTGTTTTCCATCTTCTGTACAATTCATTTCTTCTCTTACAGAGGTTTGTTATTTCTGGAGTTATCCAAGATTTTTGTACTCGTCTGTTTTTATTTATATTAGATTTTTTTGATTTGGCATATATAGATCTCAATTTATTAACAAAACGATTATAAAGTTGCTCAACATTACTTTTTTCTTTGCAAATGTTCATCCAATCTGTTCGTTGAATCAATTGTCAATTTCAATTCAATTTAATTTTTATTGAACATTATATATACAATTTGGCTTACATCTACTTACGATACTTTGATGTTTTTTTTTTTTTTTACATTATTGTTGGCACATAAGGGGCCTAACCTTAAACACTGACTTAAGTTTAACAAAATACATAATACATATACTAGTGATAAATAAATTTGATTTAAGAAGTCGGTTGACTTAATCGTCCTCAGGGTGTTCCTTCCCTGTTGTCATTTTGATTTAGGTGTTGGGGGGGGGAGGTACGGCGCTTAGCCGCGGTAGTGCACCGACCTTGTGTCAGCGTAGAACGAGATTGCGTTCTCGTTGTCGTTGTCCGTAAAAAAGTTCTCGTCCATGGTTTCCATAACGCTGAAATACCTTGGCTCAGGATGTCGATGCTCGATGGCAATCTTTCTCATTAGCTGATTCGGGTGGTTGATTATGTTACCAACTAGCTTCTTTGTCGACATCACTAGATATTTGTCCAGCGGAATTATTTTTGCGTTGAATCAATTGATTAACTTTGTGTTGACAAAGAGGAAAATTTCTAACAACTTCCCTGTCAGATTCGTGGTTAATATGTCTTGTTGTTCCATATAGAGTTGCAAAATCAGTTCCACAGAATGTAGCAAAATGGTATGATATGTCACTTTCAATTACAGCCGATACAATTTCATCTTTGGGAATGGTCACGAATATATGATCTATAAAGGTTGATGTTCCTGTCGAAGGGTCAATTCTTGTTGAAATTTTAATAGATTCATCAAACCTTTTGAAGCCATTACTTCAAGGTAACTATATACTTGGGGTTTTTCTATATTAATATTTATATTCATATCTCCGAGGACAATTGAATCTTTCGCGCTTTTAATTTTCATATCAATTTCTTCAATGAAAGTTTTAACTCTAATTCTAGGCGGACGATAAATACCATATATAAATTTGCTTTCCTTATTATTCTCCATTTTTTGAATATTTAAGTTCCCGTAAGTTGTGGTTTCTAAAAAGAATCTATTATATTTTATGTTACTTTTAATGAACATAGCAATTTCTCCTCCGGTGGCGTTTTTTCTGTTTGAAATTCAGCTGAAAATCCGTTTATATTGTAAAAGTTATTTTCTTCTTCACTTAAATTAATTTCACAAAGCATTATCAAATCAATATTACTCAATTTATTTTGAATTTCAATAATAAAAAAGTCCCAATTCTTTCTTGTCGATCGTATATTAAAACAAATACAACAAAAAATAATTGTTTTTATAAAATCTGTATCGATACCATTAAAACCATTAATTACCCTAAAATCAACATTAGCTTCACTGTACTCGTTTCTTCCATCATCTTGTTTTTTTTTTGTTTTATTTTTCTTTTCTTTATTTTTAACTATCAACTGCTTATCATACTTATATCACTCGGAGAGCTTATATGTATGACTTGATCATATTCAGATCTTCTCGCGAGGATTTTTACCGTTGCCTCAAACACAAACTGCCAATTATATTCCCTTACTTTATTTTTTGCCAACCAAAGCAAGTGTTTATTGGTAGCAGTCAGCTGGTTGTTGACGTACACCACAGTGTCATTTGATGTTCCATTTTCAGTTTGTTTTGATTGAGTACCACTCAAGTGTTCTATATTTTTGTGTAACTGGATATTACGTTGATTTTTGACACATTGCATGAACATAGCTTTGGTTGAGTACCTGGAAAAGGTAGCAATTATTGTTGAATTTTTGGGGTTCTGTGATTTAGTTCTATACCCATCAGTTTTGACTGTTTGGTCAACAGTGAAGTTTATCGCTTTGCGACGGCTTGTATAATTTCAGTTATGTTTTCATTTGGAGTGGGTTCAATGTTTTTTATTTCTATATAAGTTTTAATGATTTGTTGTTCTAGTGTATGAATTTTGATTTCCATTTTGATTATTTCATCTTCCTTTATGTTGTTCTCTTTAAGTTCTTTGATTTCACTAGTAAGCTTTTGAAGAAGATCATTGTTTTTTGTCATAAAAGTGTTTAATTGCTCGTATTGATGCGCTATAAAACTACAGCTGGATTTTATACCGGCCATTTCACTCTTCAAGCTTTTCATCTCCTCAGGAATGGTGATGTCATTGACGTACTAGATATGGACCGCCAGTCGGTTGAAATTTTCATACAAACAGCCAAGAAAAGTTGTTCCAGCTAAAAACAGTATAAAAACACCATCATCTTTTAGTGTTAAATACGTGTACTAATTTCGCCATTAGAATTGAGATGAAAACGATAATATATTCATCTGTAAGTAACTCATGGCATAAGGAGTGGATGTGTTTTGCAAAATAAAAGTAGTTGGATAATAATTTCCACCAAAATATTTCAATAGTAAATAATTAATTAAAAAAATCATATCACTGCTACGCAGATTCCCTGCTTGTAGTTGATGGCGCCCCTAGTTATGTTGGAACATGCGTGAAGTTGGCTACTGGCGGTCCATACCTAATACGTCAATGGGTGATGTTTGTGTATTAGTCATGTGTATTGCCTGTATTTGGGCTACTCACACTCCGTGTTCTTTTCGTGGGAGGTTGATTTTGTGACGTTGGCCCCGATCCCGAATTGTCAGTGGGAGTTTCAGAAGTTGGTGCATAACCTCTACAAACATGACATTTCCACTCCTTCTTCCCCGTCTTAGATAGTGTCTTGTAAGACCTCTCAGAAATAATGGTACAATCGAAGTGCATTTTACGGTTGCACCGATAACATCTTACGAAATCTCCTCCGGTTGGCAATTAGAGGGAACACTCACTACACGATTCCATATGGATAAGCGTTGAAATTTGATTATTTATATGTAAATGCAGAGAGAGTAAAAACAGAAAGAAACTATAAAATTATAATTTTCTGGTTTAACAAGGAATTTAGGCAGATTTCTTCACTATAAGAATTTTAAGAAAGTCAAAAAGGTTCTCTTGCCTTTGAATAAGTTTTTTATACACTTTTCGATTAAATTAAGTGACTTTTCAAAATACTTTAAATGTTTAATGTGGAGCTTTTAGAAGACACAACCGACTACTTTCGCACTTTGAGTTAGAATTAGTATGTATGTATATAAATAGATTGAAGAATTGATGAAGCGGGTTTTGTTGGTGTGAGTGTGTGCAGATTTGTTTCCAAACCGTTTGCAGTATATTTGGCTTGTTTTGTTTTGCGTGTTGGTTTTTGTGAATAATTTCATAATATTTATTTTCACTTTGTGTTGCTGTGCTTAAATTATTTTTAAATTTATTTAAAATTTATTTTTAGCACCATACTGCACTCACACAGACAATTCGATTGGGTGTGGTGTGGCCATATACCTGCATCGAAATTTCGATTCAGATTGAATCCGATCCTTGAATCCGGTCATATTAACGTAGTATTAGATAAAAAAATCCATTTTTGTTTGATCTGAAATCATTTTAATTTAAATATGTTGCTTTAAAACTTTCCTTATTATCTTCCTTGAGAGTTTCAGCGAAATAATCTTACAAAACGTCCTCAAATTTCCCGATTCCAAGTTTATTGTTAAAAGTCTGAAGCTAATTAAAAGCTTGTATTTACAAAAAGTTCTTACTTTTGTCCCAAAACAAGCCAATACCATAGTGTAATTTAGTTATTTTAACTTATTCTTTAATTTTTGTGTGTGTATCAAAAAAATTCCAAATTTTTGCGATAAATGCCCAGCCTGATACGAATACGACTGCCTTTAATTAAATCCACTTCGTCCTCTCAAAATCTGAACTCAGGAGGAATGTCATTGTCTTGTTAGTGGCGTTATTGCCTCTTATAATTGAAAAGGATGGTTCATCGAACATGGGACAAGATTAAACCGCAAGAAGTTCATGGACTGGGTGCAGTCAGTTCCTTCTAACAACCCAGAAAACCATGCAATTCAGTGATAGTAAATTACCATAGCCCGGTGACAAAATCGTTTATGTGGCGGGCGTATTCGATTTTTTCCATTTTGGACATTTGACATACCCTTCTGCGTGACTGAAGATTTTAATGATCACTTTAATGTGGATGTTGTATGCCATGGCCAAACCCCAATCGCGTAAAATGAGAACTGAACGTATTGTCGAAAGTATAATCTCTCATCGGCAAAATTTTCAGCGTCGTAACCAGGGAATGGAAAAAAAAGAAGTTAAAGCATACGAATCCTATCAAATGTCGAGGAAAACTTTAAAAGACCGGCTAAACTAATAGTGTTTTCATTGAGTAGGCCAGAATCGTTCGGAACTACTCCGGACGATTCTGTCCACGTTCATTTGGCACTAAATGACTGTTCGAGTATTGAAATGAAGAGAAAATCCATTCCGGGTTTGAACTCAGAATCAAAAACAGAATCAAGCAAATGTTAACTACTTCATACTTGGCTATTCATCACTATCTCATTGCTGCGAAAGTAGTCGGTTGTGTCTTCTAAAAGCTCCAAATTAAACATTTAAAGAAAAATTATTATTATAAAATAGAAAATTATAATTTGTTTTTCTGTAATAAAGTAGATTTTTTATATTTTCTTTGTCTGGTTTTACTCTCTCTGCATTTACATATAAATAATCTAATTTCCCCGCTAATCCATATGGAATCGTGTAGTGAGTGTTCCCTCTAATTGCCACCCAGAGGAGATTTCGTAAGATGTTATCGGTGCACTTTGATTGTACCACTTTTTCTGAGAGATCTTAGAAGACACTATCTATGACGAGGAAGAAAGAGTGGATATGTCATGTTTGTAGAGGTGATCCACCTAGCTCTGACACTCCCACTGA
Organism: Baccha elongata; assembly: GCA_951217065.1. Lineage (NCBI taxonomy): Eukaryota > Metazoa > Arthropoda > Insecta > Diptera > Syrphidae > Baccha > Baccha elongata. The sequence goes on from CATNUY010000348.1 coordinate 587,744, forward strand.
CTATTCGGGATCGGGGCCAACGTCACAAAATCAACCTCCCACGAAAAGAACACGGAGTGTGAGTAGCCCAAACACAGGCAATACACATGACTAATACACAAACATCACCATTCATGAGAAAATGAAAAGCATGAAGAGCGAAATGGCCGGTATTAAATCCAGCTGTAGTTTTATAGCGCATCAATACGAGCAATTAAACACTTTTATGGCAAAAAACAATGATCTTCTTCAAAAGCTTACTAGTGAAATCAAAGAACTTAAAGAGAACAACATAAAGGAAGATGAAATAATCAAAACAATGGAAATCAAAATTCATACACTAGAACAACAAATCAATAAAACTAATATAGAAATAAAAAACATTGAACCCACTCCAAATGAAAACATAACTGAAATTATACAAGCCGTCGCAAAGCGATAAACTTCACTGTTGACCAAACAGTCAAAACTGATGGGTATAGAACTAAATCACAGAACCCCAAAAATTCAACAATAATTGCTACCTTTTCCAGGTACTCAACCAAAGCTATGTTCATGCAATGTGTCAAAAATCAACGTAATATCCAGTTACACAAAAATATAGAACACTTGAGTGGTACTCAATCAAAACAAACTGAAAATGGAACATCAAATGACACTGTGGTGTACGTCAACAACCAGCTGACTGCTACCAATAAACACTTGCTTTGGTTGGCAAAAAATAAAGTAAGGGAATATAATTGGCAGTTTGTGTTTGAGGCAACGGTAAAAATCCTCGCGAGAAGATCTGAAAATGATCAAGTCATACATATAAGCTCTCCGAGTGATATAAGTATGATAAGCAGTTGATAGTTAAAAATAAAGAAAAGAAAAAAAAAAACAAAAAAAAAACAAGATGATGGAAGAAACGAGTACAGTGAAGCTAATGTTGATTTTAGGGTAATTAATGGTTTTAATGGTATCGATACAGATTTTATAAAAACAATTATTTTTTGTTGTATTTGTTTTAATATACGATCGACAAGAAAGAATTGGGACTTTTTTATTATTGAAATTCAAAATAAATTGAGTAATATTGATTTGATAAGGCTTTGTGAAATTAATTTAAGTGAAGAAGAAAATAACTTTTACAATATAAATGGATTTTCAGCTGAATTTCAAACAGAAAAAACGCCACCGGAGGAGGAATTGCTATGTTCATTAAAAATAACATAAAACATAATAGATTCTTTTTAGAAACCACAACTTACGGGAACTTAAATATTCAAAAAATGGAGAATAATAAGGAAAGCAAATTTATATATGGTATTTATCGTCCGCCTAGAATTAGAGTTAAAACTTTCATTGAAGAAATTGATATGAAAATTAAAAGAGCGAAAGATTCAATTGTCCTCGGAGATATGAATATAAATATTAATATAGAAAAACCCCAAGTATATAGTTACCTTGAAGTAATGGCGTCAAAAGGTTTGATGAATCTATTAAAAGTTCCACAAGAATTGACCCTTTGACAGGAACATCAACCTTTATAGATCATATATTCGTGACCATTCCCAAAGATGGAATTGTATCGGCTGTAATTGAAAGTGACATATCATACCATTTTGCTACCCTCTGTGGTTTCCATTGTTTTGATTATTTCATTAGTCTTTATGTTTCTCTCTTTAATTTCTTTGATTTCACTAGTAAGCTTCTGAAGGAGATCATTGTTTTTTGTCATAAAAGTTTTTAATTGCTCGTATTGATGCGCTAGAAAACAACAGCTGGATTTAATATCGGCCATTTCACTCTTCATGCTTTTCATCTTCTCAAGCATGGTGATGTTTGTGTATTGGTCATGTGTATTGCCTGTGTTTGGGCTACTCACACTCCGTGTTCTTTTCGTGGGAGGTTGATTTTGTGACGTTGGCCCCGATCCCGAATAGTCAGTGGGAGTGTCAGAGCTAGGTGGATCACCTCTACAAACATGACATATCCACTCTTTCTTCCTCGTCATAGATAGTGTCTTCTAAGACCTCTCAGAAAAAGTGGTACAATCAAAGTGCACCGATAACATCTTACGAAATCTCCTCTGGGTGGCAATTAGAGGGAACACTCACTACACGATTCCATATGGATTAGCGGGGAAATTAGATTATTTATATGTAAATGCAGAGAGAGTAAAACCAGACAAAGAAAATATAAAAAATCTACTTTATTACAGAAAAACAAATTATAATTTTCTATTTTATAATAATAATTTTTCTTTAAATGTTTAATTTGGAGCTTTTAGAAGACACAACCGACTACTTTCGCAGCAATGAGATAGTGATGAATAGCCAAGTATGAAGTAGTAAACATTTGCTTGATTCTGTTTTTGATTCTGAGTTCAAACCCGGAATGGATTTTCTCTTCATTTCAATACTCGAACAGTCATTTAGTGCCAAATGAACGTGGACAGAATCGTCCGGAGTAGTTCCGAACGATTCTGGCCTACTCAATGAAAACACTATTAGTTTAGCCGGTCTTTTAAAGTTTTCCTCGACATTTGATAGGATTCGTATGCTTTAACTTCTTTTTTTTCCATTCCCTGGTTACGACGCTGAAAATTTTGCCGATGAGAGATTATACTTTCGACAATACGTTCAGTTCTCATTTTACGCGATTGGGGTTTGGCCATGGCATACAACATCCACATTAAAGTGATCATTAAAATCTTCAGTCACGCAGAAGGGTATGTCAAATGTCCAAAATGGAAAAAATCGAATACGCCCGCCACATAAACGATTTTGTCACCGGGCTATGGTAATTTACTATCACTGAATTGCATGGTTTTCTGGGTTGTTAGAAGGAACTGACTGCACCCAGTCCATGAACTTCTTGCGGTTTAATCTTGTCCCATGTTCGATGAACCATCCTTTTCAATTATAAGAGGCAATAACGCCACTAACAAGACAATGACATTCCTCCTGAGTTCAGATTTTGAGAGGACGAAGTGGATTTAATTAAAGGCAGTCGTATTCGTATCAGGCTGGGCATTTATCGCAAAAATTTGGAATTTTTTTGATACACACACAAAAATTAAAGAATAAGTTAAAATAACTAAATTACACTATGGTATTGGCTTGTTTTGGGACAAAAGTAAGAACTTTTTGTAAATACAAGCTATTAATTAGCTTCAGACTTTTAACAATAAACTTGGAATCGGGAAATTTGAGGACGTTTTGTAAGATTATTTCGCTGAAACTCTCAAGGAAGATAATAAGGAAAGTTTTAAAGCAACATATTTAAATTAAAATGATTTCAGATCAAACAAAAATGGATTTTTTTATCTAATACTACGTTAATATGACCGGATTCAAGGATCGGATTCAATCTGAATCGAAATTTCGATGCAGGTATATGGCCACACCACACCCAATCGAATTGTCTGTGTGAGTGCAGTATGGTGCTAAAAATAAATTTTAAATAAATTTAAAAATAATTTAAGCACAGCAACACAAAGTGAAAATAAATATTATGAAATTATTCACAAAAAACAACACGCAAAACAAAACAAGCCAAATATACTACAAACGGTTTGGAAACAAATCTGCACACACTCACACCAACAAAACCCGCTTCATCAATTCTTCAATCTAGGTATATACATACATACTAATTCTAACTCAAAGTGCGAAAGTAGTCGGTTGTGTCTTCTAAAAGCTCCACATTAAACATTTAAAGTATTTTGAAAAGTCACTTAATTTAATCAAAAAGTGTATAAAAAACTTATTCAAAGGCAAGAGAACCTTTTTGACTTTCTTAAAATTCTTATAGTGAAAAATCTGCCTAAATTCCTTGTTAAACCAGAAAATTATAATTTTATAGTTTCTTTCTGTTTTTACTCTCTCTGCATTTACATATAAATAATCAAATTTCCCCGCTTATCCATATGGAATCGTGTAGTGAGTGTTCCCTCTAATTGCCAACCGGAGGAGATTTCGTAAGATGTTATCGGTGCAACCGTAAAATGCACTTCGATTGTACCATTATTTCTGAGAGGTCTTACAAGACACTATCTAAGACGGGGAAGAAGGAGTGGAAATGTCATGTTTGTAAAGGTTATGCACCAACTTCTGAAACTCCCACTGACAATTCGGGATCGGGGCCAACGTCACAAAATCAACCTCCCACGAAAAGAACACGGAGTGTGAGTAGCCCAAATACAGGCAATACACATGACTAATACACAAACATCACCCATTGACGTATTAGGTATGGACCGCCAGTAGCTAACTTCACGCATGTTCCAACATAACTAGGGGCGCCATCAACTACAAGCAGGGAATCTGCGTAGCAGTGATATGATTTTTTTAATTAATTATTTACTATTGAAATATTTTGGTGAAAATTATTATCCAACTACTTTTATTTTGCAAAACACATCCACTCCTTATGCCATGAGTTACTTACAGATGAATATATTATCGTTTTCATCTCAATTCTAATGGCGAAATTAGTACACGTATTTAACACTAAAAGATGATGGTGTTTTTAAACTGTTTTTAGCTGGAACAACTTTTCTTGGCTGTTTGTATGAAAATTTCAACCGACTGGCGGTCCATATCTAGTACGTCAATGACATCACCATTCCTGAGGAGATGAAAAGCATGAAGAGTGAAATGGCCGGTATAAAATCCAGCTGTAGTTTTATAGCGCATCAATACGAGCAATTAAACACTTTTATGACAAAAAACAATGATCTTCTTCAAAAGCTTACTAGTGAAATCAAAGAACTTAAAGAGAACAACATAAAGGAAGATGAAATAATCAAAATGGAAATCAAAATTCATACACTAGAACAACAAATCATTAAAACTAATATAGAAATAAAAAACATTGAACCCACTCCAAATGAAAACATAACTGAAATTATACAAGCCGTCGCAAAGCGATAAACTTCACTGTTGACCAAACAGTCAAAACTGATGGGTATAGAACTAAATCACAGAACCCCAAAAATTCAACAATAATTGCTACCTTTTCCAGGTACTCAACCAAAGCTATGTTCATGCAATGTGTCAAAAATCAACGTAATATCCAGTTACACAAAAATATAGAACACTTGAGTGGTACTCAATCAAAACAAACTGAAAATGGAACATCAAATGACACTGTGGTGTACGTCAACAACCAGCTGACTGCTACCAATAAACACTTGCTTTGGTTGGCAAAAAATAAAGTAAGGGAATATAATTGGCAGTTTGTGTTTGAGGCAACGGTAAAAATCCTCGCGAGACGATCTGAATATGATCAAGTCATACATATAAGCTCTCCGAGTGATATAAGTATGATAAGCAGTTGATAGTTAAAAATAAAAAAAATAAAAATAAAACAAAAAAAAAACAAGATGATGGAAGAAACGAGTACAGTGAAGCTAATGTTGATTTTAGGGTAATTAATGGTTTTAATGGTATCGATACAGATTTTATAAAAACAATTATTTTTTGTTGTATTTGTTTTAATATACGATCGACAAGAAAGAATTGGGACTTTTTTATTATTGAAATTCAAAATAAATTGAGTAATATTGATTTGATAATGCTTTGTGAAATTAATTTAAGTGAAGAAGAAAATAACTTTTACAATATAAATGGATTTTCAGCTGAATTTCAAACAGAAAAAACGCCACCGGAGGAGGAATTGCTATGTTCATTAAAAATAACATAAAACATAATAGATTCTTTTTAGAAACCACAACTTACGGGAACTTAAATATTCAAAAAATGGAGAATAATAAGGAAAGCAAATTTATATATGGTATTTATCGTCCGCCTAGAATTAGAGTTAAAACTTTCATTGAAGATATTGATATGAAAATTAAAAGCGCGAAAGATTCAATTGTCCTCGGAGATATGAATATAAATATTAATATAGAAAAACCCCAAGTATATAGTTACCTTGAAGTAATGGCGTCAAAAGGTTTGATGAATCTATTAAAAGTTCCACAAGAATTGACCCTTTGGCAGGAACATCAACCTTTATAGATCATATATTCGTGACCATTCCCAAAGATGGAATTGTATCGGCTGTAATTGAAAGTGACTTATCATACCATTTTGCTACCCTCTGTGGTTTCCATTGTTTTGATTATTTCATTAGTCTTTCTGTTTCTCTCTTTAATTTCTTTGATTTCACTAGTAAGCTTCTGAAAGAGATCATTGTTTTTTGTCATTAAAGTTTTTAATTGCTCGTATTGATGCGCTAGAAAACTACAGCTGGATTTAATATCGGCCATTTCACTCTTCATGCTTTTCATCTTCTCAAGAATGGTGATTTTTGTGTATTGGTCATGTGTATTGCCTGTGTTTGGGCTACTCACACTCCGTGTTCTTTTCGTGGGAGGTTGATTTTGTGACGTTGGCCCCGATCCCGAATAGTCAGTGGGAGTGTCAGAGCTAGATGGATCACCTCTACAAACATGACATATCCACTCTATCTTCCTCGTCATAGATAGTGTCTTCTAAGACCTCTCAGAAAAAGTGGTACAATCAAAGTGCACCGATAACATCTTACAAAATCTCCTCTGGGTGGCAATTAGAGAGAACACTCACTACACGATTCCATATGGATTAGCGGGGAAATTAGATTATTTATATGTAAATGCAGAGAGAGTAAAACCAGACAAAGAAATTATAAAAATCTAATTTTTTAGAGAAAAACAAATTATAATAATAATTTTTCTTTAAATGTTTAATTTGGAGCTTTTAGAAGACACAACCGACTACTTTCGCAGCAATGAGATAGTGATGAGTATCCGAGTATGAAGTAGTAAACATTTGCTTGATTCTGTTTTTGATTCTGAGTTCAAGCCCGCAATGGATTTTCTCTTCATTTCAATACTCGAACAGTCATTTAGTGCCAAATGAACGTGGACAGAATCGTCCGGAGTAGTTCCGAACGATTCTGGCCTACTCAATGAAAACGCTATTAGTTTAGCCGGTCTTTTAGAGTTTTCCTCGACATTTGATAGGATTCGTGTGCTTTAACTTCTTTTTTTTCCATTCCCTGGTTACGACGCTGAAAATTTTGCCGATGAGAGATTATACGTTCGACAATACGTTCAGTTCTCATTTTACACGATTGGGGTTTGGCCATGGCATACAACATCCACATTAAAGTGATCATTAAAATCTTCAGTCACGCAGAAGGGTATGTCAAATGTCCAAAATGGAAAAAATCGAATACGCCCGCCACATAAACGATTTTGTCACCGGGCTATGGTAATTTACTATCACTGAATTGCATGATTTTCTGGGTTGTTAGAAGGAACTGACTGCACCCAGTCCATGAACTTCTTGCGGTTTAATCTTGTCCCATGTTCGATGAACCATCCTTTTCAATTATAAGAGGCAATAACGCCACTAACAAGACAATGACATTCCTCCTGAGTTCAGATTTTGAGAGGACGAAGTGGATTTAATTAAAGGCAGTCGTATTCGTATCAGGCTGGGCATTTATCGCAAAAATTTGGAATTTTTTTGATACACACACAAAAATTAAAGAATAAGTTAAAATAACTAAATTACACTATGGTATTGGCTTGTTTTGGGACAAAAGTAAGAACTTTTTGTAAATACAAGCTTTTAATTAGCTTCAGACTTTTAACAATAAACTTGGAATCGGGAAATTTGAGGACGTTTTGTAAGATTATTTCGCTGAAACTCTCAAGGAAGATAATAAGGAAAGTTTTAAAGCAACATATTTAAATTAAAATGATTTCAGATCCAACAAAAATGGATTTTTTTATCTAATACTACGTTAATATGACCGGATTCAAGGATCGGATTCAATCTGAATCGAAATTTCGATGCAGGTATATGGCCACACCACACCCAATCGAATTGTCTGTGTGAGTGCAGTATGGTGCTAAAAATAAATTTTAAATAAATTTAAAAATAATTTAAGCACAACAACACAAAGTGAAAATAAATATTATGAAATTATTCACAAAAACCAACACGCAAAACAAAACAAGCCAAATATACTACAAACGGCTTGGAAACAAATCTGCACACACTCACACCAACAAAACCCGCTTCATCAATTCTTCAATCTAGGTATATACATACATGTGGGATTCTTATATCCCTCGCTCAATTTCGCTTCACAAATAAGTACTCCGACTCTCGTTAACGTTACAAAAATGGATTTATTATATTAATTTTACAAATAAGTAGTTAACTTAGTTTATTTTATAGGAAGAAAGGGAGGTAAAACGGACGCATGGCCAAATTCACTCTTCTATACCTCAACGTTTTAAATCAACCGCGACTGCTCGCTTGCAAAAAAGAACTGATGTCTGTGACTGAAATAGAATGGTCGCACTTTCTTTCATTCTCGTTCGGTTCGTTTTTTGTAAGTGAGTCGTATTGTGTGTGTTACTGGGTGTGTCTTCGTCGTTCGTAGTCTAGGGGTACTGTAGGGGGTTTGTGGATTTGCTCAATCCCACATTCGGCTGTCCTGACGCTCATTCGGCCCCGAATGAACGGTCCCATTTTTTCATATACTCTGCCACGGTATTGGTATTAGTAGGGCCTTCGTGGTCTCCGACTTTCCGGACTTCATAGCGTCCATTCTTCAGGATTTTGGTGACCTTGTAGGGCCCCAAAAATTTCGGCCGCAACTTCATTCCAGTTCCATACTGAGTGCGCTTAATGGCAACCAACTCATCCAGGATATATTCACGTTGTGGCACTCGGGTTCTGTCATAGGTCCTTTTATTTTCTTGTTGGATTGCCTCGATGTTTTCACGGGCTTCTTCGCGGGTCTCATTTCGCTCCTGGTCCAGCTCCTGGACAACTGCTTCATTCATTAAGTCTCGTAAATCTGTTCGATCTCGAACACGCATGTCAACTCCGGTGAGTATTCTGAACGGGCTATATTTAGTACTTCGGGGAGGGGTGTCATTGATGACTTGCTGGACCTGGTCAACATGTCGATACCACTGGCGAGGGCTGTTGATGCAGGCCTTAGCTAACATAGGCACAACAATTTTGTGGATTCTTTCCACTTGCCCATTTCCCCTCGGAACTCCTGTGGCTATCACCAAGTGCTGTATTCCCTGTTCACCACAATATTCGTCAAACGCTGTTGATGTAAAGGCAGCTCCTCTGTCCGAAATTATCCTTTACGGATTACCAAAGACTGCGGATTGCCTCTGTAATCTCTCTATCACTTCGGCGGATCCTGTACTTTTCACTGGATAAAGCCAAGTGAATTTCGAGAAGGCGTCCACCACTCCAAAGAAATGATTATATTGTTTATGGGTCAACTCCATTGGACCCACGTGGTCCACGTGGTAGGTCCCCAGCGGTGTGTCCTCCTTATCGATGGGTATCAGCAGACCTTCCTTTTTACCTGCTTTCGCTTCGATCACGATGCATTTCATGCAACTCCTCACTACATCGGTCACCTTCTTGGCTGAACTTGGAATGTAGAAGTCTCGTTCTACCAAATCTTGGGTCTTTTTCGCTGCAAAGTGTCCTTGTTGGTGGGCTAAGCTAATGACTTCTTGTTCCATTCCTGACGGCACTACGATTAATTCCTTGACTGTGTCTTTATGCACGACTCCCACCTTCATGAAGAAATCTTCATAAGGGCCGTTTTCCAGGACTTTCTTCACTGCTTTGATCCAACTATCTTTCGACTGGGCTTCCTTGATGCGATGGTTTAATGACTCATCGATCATCATGCACCACACTCGACTCAAAGCGTCGACGTGCTTCATTTTGGTGGCTGGTCGGTATTCAATGACATAGTCAAAGTCTTGTAGGAACATCGCCCAACGGGGTACTCTCAAGTGAACATCATTCTTCTTCATCGTCATAGCAAAAGCGTTACAGTCTGTGACTATTTTCACCCTGGTGCCCAAGACGTAGATTCTCCATTTTTTCAACGCTTCCACGATAGCCAATACTTCAAGCTCATAAGAGTGAAGCTTCTCTTCAGTAGGTGTTGTCTTCCTACTCATGTACTGTACCGGGTGGTATTGTTGGTCTTCCATGTCCTTTTGGAGTAGGACTGCTCCATACCCGTACATGCTCGCATCTGTGTGAACCTCGGTTAGTGCCTTAGGGTCAAACAGTTTTAGCACCGGCGCCTTAACCAAGGCTTCCTTGAGATGTTCGAACGCCACTAGTTGCTCAACTCCCATCTTGAATTCGACCTTCTTGCACAGAATATCCGATAATGGTTTCGCTACCATCGCAAATCCTTCGACAAATCTCCGAAAATACGAAGTCAGACCAAGGAAGCGTTGAAGCGACTTCTGATCGACTGGGATAGGAAATTCTCGAATCGCTCGAGTCTTTTCCGCGGATGGTCGTATAGAGTTATTTTCTATGATATAACCCAGGAAATCAATTTTCCTCTTCAAAAACTGGCACTTCTTCCAACGGATACGCATGCCATTTTCCGCGGTAACTTCCAACACCTTCTGCAGTTTCCGTAGTCCTTCCTCTTCATCTATGGAGGGAATTATAAGGTCATCCATATAAACCACAACTGTACCATCTTGGAGGAGTGGTCTCAATATCGCCGATATGTAACGGCAAAACACAGCCGGAGAGTTTGATATCCCAAAAGGTACTTGTAAAAATTCAAACTGACCATGATGGGTCACAAATGAAGTATACTTTCTTGAACTCTTCTCCACTGGAACATGCAGAAATCCATTGGCTAGATCAAGGGTGGTGAATACTCTTGATCCCTGTAGCCTTTCCGTAACGTCGTCAATCAAAGCCATCGGGAAATTATCACGAACTATCTTTTCATTGAGCCTACGATAGTCGCAGCAGAGTCCTTTGGATCCGTCTCTTTTCTGCACTAATACAACTGGCGATGCATATTCCGACGTACTGATTCTGAATCCAGTCGGATACCTGTTTCTCCACAATTTGTTGGTCCGCGTATGCCAGTCTTCGTGGCCCCTGGTATACCGGTATCTCATCCTTCATGATCAGTTTCATCTCCACTGGCGATGGTTTCTTCTTTTCCGGACTATAATTTTCGATGATGCTGATCAGTCTCTCCCTATCACCACATCCGAGGTGATCGAAATCGATTGCTTCGTCAAATACGAATTCTCCGCGTCCAGCTGACAGGCAGATAGCTCCAAGTTCCACCAGTAGTTCGTTCCGTTCCGAACAGCAACTACTGTCCTCCTAAGCCACCACACGTCCACAATCTTTCCGCCTTAGCGCCTCCAACTCCTGGCTACATTCGCCCCTGCTGGCTAAGTGCTCGCGGCCTAGGCTGCTTCCAATGCTCCTGGCTCTGCTCCTGCTTCCTGCTCTGCCTAACGCCAATTTACTTACGGGCCCAGCTTCCGGAATTAGTTTTAACTTGCTGCCCTCAGATTCCACTACGTCCCTTTTATTGGTGAAGATCGTACCTTCCGTGGTTATTTGGACGTCTACTTCTTTAAGGACCTCGTTTCCTATCACTGCCAAATATGGTATGTCAGTTTCTTTGACCACATGGAACATAAGTAATAGGTCCAATCCATCGACCGCCACCTTTGCTTCAAAGCAACCCATAGAGATGATCTTCTTTTGTCCCAACCCAGATAAGCTCCTTTTCCAGGTGCGCAACTCTACGTGATCTAGAAGTATAAGGCTATCATATCGAAGGAGATTTAGGTCGCTTCCTGTGTCAAAAAGTGCTGACAGACTTTTCCCATTGAGCAGAACGTCTTTGAAAATTCGGTTACAGCTGACCGCCAACGATATCTGGAGCTCCGGAATATCCTCTGTGTCCACTGTTGTTGCGGTGTGCACATTATTTCCATCCCTTTGTCTGGCTAGCGCTTTGACCTTGCACTCCGTCGACCTATGTCCCGGCTGTCCGCAGCTGTAGCACCTCACGTCACGTACCTTCTTGCAGTCCCTTGCTATATGTGTCGTATCACCGCACTTGAAGCACTTCCGCTCCTCTTTTTCTCGCTTGACGAATGCTCCACTGGTTGTTGCTGGTGACGATGGACCTCCCCTTGAGCATGATGGCTGCTGGTTTGGACCACGTACCTTCTCATAGATATTTATCTGCGTCTTCAGCTGTTCAATTGAAGTGGCTTGGTAGAGGACCGATTTGTTTTGTCTGCCGTCGGGAATACCCTCAATGAAGTATTCGACCAGGCTCCCCTCATCCAAGTCGATAGCTTTCCCAATCTCCATCAAGCAATATAAATATTCGCGCAGCGACTCTGTTGGTTCTTTCTCCTACTTCTCAATGATCGATGGACCTCTGCCGCTGAC